>OV816029.1:76360870-77616276 GCA_929113105.1 Agrypnus murinus | reverse complement strand
ACTTTCTTTTATTAAACGCTGATGGAATTTTGTATGAAAACCCTATTTTCCCGTTTTTTTTTGTAGAGAAGTTTTCAGAAACTGTCAAGCATGCGTGTGGGATAGTTGAAAAGGGATAATAACATTTAAGTTAATTTAACAGTCCGGTTATAAAAGACAGTTTATGGTAAAAATTAATATCTATGTATTATGCCAGAGTAAAGTGCAGATGAATGAAATTTTACAACAGACTTTTCAGGGTATGCGTATATATCTTTCACATGATTAGTCACCTTTTAAAAACATTCGAATCCAAAAGCACAACATATCCAATATCTGAAACTTTTCTGAATCAATCTCAGAAGGTTGTGTACCTCAATTGTCTGAAAATCTATTATGAAAGTTGAAAACTGATATTCCCATTGAGGTATTTTGAAACTTTATGAAACTGAAAATTTTAAAAGTCTTAAGCTCTTGATGTTCTGAGATTTCACAACTGAAAACAGTAGTTATAACTTCTATCGGAATTTCTCCAACTTGAAGTATGGAACTAAAAAAAGTTAAAAATTTTAAATCTTTGTAACTCATAAGTTTAGATTTACAGTGCTTAGAAATTCTGGAAATCAAAGATATGAGAATTTAATCGGTGAAATTTTGAAAGTATTAAAAGAGAATTTTCAATGTTTGAAATCGTTCAAACCACTGAATACGTTAGATGTCTTCAATGTTTAAACAACTGAAGGTTTGACATTCTGATACTATGTACTACAAGCAAATAAAACTTGAAAGCTTATAACAGTTTGGTAGGTACCTGGAATTTTGAGAATTTAAAACTATGAAAACTGCTACTTTGAAGCCTAAAACTATTTTGTGTATTATATAGAAATATAGTCGCACTGGTTCCAATTGCAATTCCAATATAAATTTACCTATAAATATTTTTATTTTTAATAAGTTATTAATTTATTTAACTGATTAACTTGACAAATCATCCAACCCCCTATGAATAGTTCCACAAAATTAAATTGGCAAATACCTTAAAATTCGAAAATCTGAAAACCCTGAAGACGGCACTCCACCTTAGAATTGACATTTCTAATCAAGAGTTAGTCCAAAATTATAGTAGTAAAAGTTTTGAAATTTGGCAAAGTGTTAACTTTATTGGACTTGCCAATAATATCTTTTGAGAAAAGTTAAACAGCAATGATTAGCAGCTAAAGTTCCCTGGCGTAATAGCTACGGCATTCTCTATTCTTGCTTCGTTTATTATCGTGCTTTTCGGTTGTGAGGTTATAATAATAATAATAATAATAATAATAATTGCTACAACCCATAACCTGGAAACCAGGCCCCAGAAGCTATAAGCTTGTGCGGGAGGGAGGGGGCGATTATTATTATTACGTAGGCCCTACGTGCGGCTGCAGCCGACTTACAGATGGAACAGCGCAAATCCCACATTTGTGTCACAGCTAAGGAAAACTGCAGAAAACCTTAACCAGATCTGCCGGCACCGGTAATCGACCCCGGGCCGCCTGGGTGAAAGTCCGGCACGCTAGACATTACACTACCAAGGCTATATATAATATAAACTTGAAAACAACTAAATATCAGACATCCCGACATATTCGATGACTTATCACGCAGTGATTTTGTCAAATTATGTAGGTACTTCGTAATTTTAAATGAAACGTTCGATTTATACAACTTAAAAGTAAATCTTAAGCAATAATTATTCATGGCAGTATTTCTGTGGCAGCTAAGCCTGTAACATTCAATTTCTATCAAGAAACTAATAAACTAAACAAACTAAGACCTACCCAAAGACGCCACTTGTAACTGTCTAAATTTATATTAAATAGGGCCCCACGATTTGGCCGTCGATTGCAATACTCAAACTCTCTGAGAGAAACTAATAAACTCAAAAACAGACCCACGTTGGTCGCCAATTGCAACTAAAAAAAAAACTACTACCAGCGCTACAAATGAGTGCTAAGTGTAACTGTCTAAAATTCTACTAAAACACAACTTTATGATTGAGCCGTCAATCGTAACCCAACTTAATCACTTGGTAAACAAATAAACTGCTAAACAAATAACCCAAAAGCAACAAGTAGCACTATACTTATGTTAAAGCTTATGTCCCGGCAGAGACGTCCTTTTTACTAAAATTGAGTTCAGGAATCGTGGGTACTGATTCCAAAGACTAAGAATTTAAGGCAAAACACATGAACATATAAGTAATAAAAGGCGTCACCCAAATTTTAGATGTTGTAATTTACACACTAGAAAAATCTACAATCTGGGAAAAGACTTCAATACAAAATACCTCAATACTTCACAAATATCGAGACGTAAACTAACCAAAAACAAGCTTAATAATTCCACAGAACCACCAAGCTGACTAAAATTCTTGAATTTTTTATTACACAATAAACAATTCCCAACTTAACAATAATTAAACTCGAGTTATTAATAATTTGGTTTTAAACTTATAACTGCAGCTTAAATAATGATCGATTATGTTATACGAACTAATTTAAACTGAGCTTTACCAACCACTTACTTACTGAATTCAAAAACGTTTGGGTTGTTTTATTTTGGAAAATATTAATTTTCTCACAGACTTTTAACGAAGAAAGCTAATATATATTTAAAGGACACTTCAGATTAGCAGGTAATAATCCATTTAGGACAAATTAGCCAATTTATTAAAACACACTTGAATAAGTTTCACAACTAATTTAATTTGGTAAATAATTTTATTTTATTTTTCTTTTGTTAACAATTAATGATGTTTCTAGAGCACTTCATATCCTTATTATTTTTTAAACTTTAAATATTGCGCGAATTTTTATAGCAATGAAATGTCTTGTGTGATCAAGCGACTTTGATTTTTTTGCATTATTTTTTGAATGTGCGCGTAAATCAAACGATAGTGTCCAAAACCACATGTTTTTGGCGAACTAATTAAAATATAAACTGTCAACCGCATTACTTTTCAATAATAATTTAAAAGTGTTATATTTTACCATATATCGTCTTTCCGCTGGTTAATCCCAAGCATAGAAGAAGCAGAGCTACTTCGCAGAAAAGGGGTATCCCTATATACACTTGCCGGTACCCGCTATACACTTGCTGTATGAACAGAAATTTGGACACCGGTGAAACGGGTAAGTCGCTTTGAATAGCAAAGTTTTTCATTGCTACGATTTTCTTATATGCATATTCCGAATTTTCTTGTGTATTATCTCCAAATACAGTCTGTCTAAACTCTCCAACGACGATTTATATTAATGTTTAACAGGTTTTTAACAAACCTAGCCATTCTAACCAACACTAAAAATGACTAAATCATACACTTATTCCTTTTTATTAATTTAGTTTCTTGTTACTAAATCGAGAGAATTTACCTATTTTTACCAATCAAGCGCGATACGACATGTTCTACAAATTGCAAAATTTAACAGAAACAACTATTAATATATATTTTTAAGGTACACTATAATGATAAACTGAAAATTCGTAGCAATAAAGATTTGCAATCAAATAAAAATTATTACATTTAGAGCACTTGATTCTTTTAAAATTCTATGAAAGTTCATGTCGTAGAAGGGATTATTTACACAAAATAGAATCATAAAATAGATTTTTTCATGGGAATTTTGAAGAATACGTGCTCAAAACAAGCAATTATAGACACCAGAAACTATGAAGCTTGTGCCCGAGGGAGCTGCGATTATTATTATGCAGACCCATCGTGCGGCTGCAGCCGAGTTACAGATGGTATAGCACAAATCTCACATTTTTTACAGCTAAGGAAAACTGTATAAATTTAACTGGATTTGCCGGCACGCTGGAAGGTTCACTATCACGGCTTTAATGCAATTAATCAATTAAATGCAGCAGGCTTTCATACTCAACGATAAAAGTTTTTATATTTTATACAACAACTTAAACTTCAGACAAAGTGCAATAATTGGAGTTTAATTCTTCTTCCAGTCATATTCTGTGCATAGCGTTTAGTTTGTTATTTTCCTCCAATGCTTGTGTTGTGCAACTTCGAACCACTCCAAACACTTACGTTGTTTTCTTAAGTTTATGGGGATTTCCTAGTAAAAGTTTACGTCGGTGGTTCGCCATTGTCTTCCGTACTTAAAGCGATTTTTAAAAATTGGATGATCTACTTAAAGGTTGGTGTTGGAACCTGGGTACCTTCGACCGTTAGTTGCGCACCCAACTGATGTAGGTTGCCCATCTGTAAGTAAGTAAGCTGTATCTGGTATAGACTTATTTAATCTAGAATTTTCTAGATACTTCGAAGTATTTAACTATAAATACATAAGTCTCTTCAAACAATGTGCAAAAGAATTAGTTGGCGTAGGTTTCATAAAATCGAATTAATTTTGAGTTGGGATTTTTGCAATTTTAGCAAGGCTAATTCTGAAATATTAACGCATTTTTTAGATTTTCTGCTTCAATTTAAATAATATTGAAGTTAAGTACGTTATACTTTTTAGTAGTTTTGAATCAGGTAAAGATTATTATAAGGAATGATTTTTTGTCATAAAATCAATATTAAGAAAGTTTTTTTCTCTTATGAATCGCATCTGGGGACACACTGTATATTTAATAAAATTCGGAGTCTAATTCGTAGTTTTCTTTAGTGGAAAACAAAATGTTTTTCTGAAACAGATGTACTTTATGTAGTACTGTCCGTATTTTGTATGCTGCAGCGTGTGCTCGGAGGGTCCGTATTTGTAGATCACCAATGATTCATTAGCCTCACTGATTTTGTTTCTGTTACGTTTCCTGATAATGTCTTGGAGGTCACGATGTCTTTTAAAAATAATAATCTTTTGAAGTATGACTACTTGAAAGTTATATTGTTATATCCACTCCATTGTCAGTTTTCTTACCGTGCATAGCTTTCTTCAGTTTTTTTCGAAATGTAGCTTTAATAATCTTCGACCGTTTCCTAAATATTCTTTTATAGTTTTATTACTATACTCTTGGTGAAAGCATCATTTTTATTCAGAATGGCCGATATTACAGTAGCTGAAAGTAGAATCACTTGGGAATGTCTTCACGACACTTGCCGGGCTTTTCCATTAAATGAAAGTGTAAGAAATATCACTAATGAATTTTGGTAAATATGGAAATTTCTAAATTGTGTTGGCTGTATTGACGGCAAATGCATTCGAATCAAGAATTCTGCTCACTCGGGGACTATGGATCGTAAGTATAAACAGTGTTTTCCCTAGTTTTGCAAGCAGTAGTCAGACTAGAGTACAAATTTATTACGGTAAAGGAGGTGATGGTAGGAGTTAGTATACGAATTTCAACAACTTGCCTGGGTGGGAAATTTGAAAAAAATTATCTGAAACAAACATGTTTATACCTGTTGATGAATATTGGGTGAGAAGGCTCTGCCTATCCACAGTGAAGATTAGATCTCGAAGAAGAAATACACAATACGCGCTTATCATCAAGAACAATACAAGCAGTCGAATGCTCTTTTGTTATTATGTCCAGTAAGTGGAGAATATTGTCAAGACTCTTGCTTTATAATATGGTTACTGACAAACACGAGACGATTTGGTACTGTAGGTGAGGACAAAGGCAGCGGTGCCGCTTATGCAGTCAGAAATAATTTCAAAACATATTTTGGTAATAATGTCGTTGGTAATCGTATTAATTTCTATAAAAATGCTAATAATGAATTAATTAATTAAAATACATAGAAGGTGTGTTTATTTCCACAGCTACTTCCTTCCATAGAGACCTTTTGTACGTCACAGATATCTAATTATTATATGGTAGTTAAACTCTCTTTGATCCCATAAAGATTTTCTCTCACAAACTGGTTCGGCAAGTTTTTCGGTGTCCATATAAAAAGTCATATATTTATTTTCTATTTCCCAGATACTTGTGTATACTGCAGATACTGCATATGGAAATTACTTGGAAACTTAATCTGAAATATGATATTGAAATCTGGAATTGATATGAAATCTGATTATGTGTGTACAAGCATTTACTTGATACCAACGCAAAGATTCCGATTGAGTAATCGGAATGATTGCGTTCTTGTACGAACTTCAATAATTTGCAATGGTTGGTACAAAAAGCAGATGTTTCCAGCAGATCACAATCCATGATAACGTTAAAGTCGTATCACTTGATACCAACGCAACGATTCCCATTGAGTAATCGGAATGGTTGGGTTATTGTACCAACCTCAATTCGCGATGGTTGGTACCAAAAGCAGATGAGCAGAATCCATCATAAGGTTAAAGTTGAATCAAATACTCTCCTACTGACGTATACATTTATTTACATTAAAATATAGTGCAGTAAAAACAATTAACAATAATGTGAAAATATCACCCTATATCTCCCTCATCTGAGAAACAACCACGATCAGCACTTAAAAATGAAGATCAATGTAAGTTCAACAAGTTGCACTTGGCTGAAAACGGAAAATGGAGAAGAGTAGGAAAAGTCATTACCGGACTAGTGCGGGAAAGATTTTCAAGAAGTTCAACTTCCCTGCTCTGCATCCACAGAGTCATGAAGATGATTAAGAATGAAGAAGTACTCGTCTACTGCTTGACTTACTATTCCGGAAACCTGCTAATCCCGTAAAGATATTTTCCTGGCATGTATTTTTTCTAAAGCAGCTTTAATCAACGCCATAAATGAAAAACGTAATCCATTTTTTCAAAGTCAGTAAAAGTAACCAAGTAAGTCATTACCGGACTAGTCATAAAATGCTTTACTGTACTAATCATATAAAGTCATTACCGAACTAGTACAGGAAAGACGTTACATGACCAACTTCCCGCCCTGCTTCAACAGAGTTATGCAAATGGTTACTTTCCTGACGGCTACAGTAAAAGTTTCTTTTTTGGGGATTCATGAAAGTAATAGTACATAAAACGTACTGCAAATTGACATGTTTGTGTCCGGACTTATTTAAAACATCGTTAAATTCGTATTTAGGAAATGCAAGTGAAACTAAAAGGGATAATTTTTTATCCATGACAGCTTTGTTGTAAAATGTAAATTAATTTACTAAATTCAAATAATTCTCTTTTTTAAAGTTTCTAATCTTGTTACGTGCTGAACACAATTCTAATATAGGTTAGTCATGCGAAGAATAATTTAAAGGTTTCCTTTGCCATTTGTCCCTGCTTGACCTGCTCACTGTAATGCTTATATTTTCAGTTTAATTTAAAATCCATTCTAATCTGATCTCTTTACCATTACAAATTGCCCCTTGTGTTTTCTTACACACAAGGTGGATCAAAATTATATAAACGCAATTTACAAACAGAGATTAAAAACATGTGAAAATAAGCAATTCTTATCATTTACATAATTGGTCGACTAGTGTCATCTGTGTCGGCGGTATTTAATTTTATTTATCTCGTTTTCCATTTCAGGCTCTTGGAATCAATTTAAAGTTAATTGAATACCGGTGTTCCACGATTAGTAGATTAAAGTGGATCTCTGTTCTGTATGATAAATATAAGGATTTTTTTCTTTATTTTCAGTGCGACATATTTTATATTTTATGTTTATCTTAGAATGGGCTGTTTAAGTTTTCGTATTCACGAATATTCTAGTATATCTTTCTTCATTTAAATAATTAATGGCGTACGTCAGCACCTGGATAAAGGACAAAATTTTTCAAACATGCAGCCACTCCATCATTCGGTCGCTTTCCCAGGGGTTGCGTTGGTTTTAGCATTTGACACATTAATTCCGTAACATTATTACGATCTCGCATGAGATTAGTCTAAATAGCATGGATATGAACTATATAAGTGCCTTATTTTCAATTTTTATATTGCTTCAATGGTGTGCCATAAAATAGATTTTTGAACAGCTGATGAAATGTTGAAGGACGATAATCAAAAACCGTTGTTGCGCTCCTTTTTAAAGATCGCATGCAACCGGAGCTTATGTGCACCCTAGCGGCAAAGCTTTTAAGTTTATATCCGGATGCATTTAGTTGATCGAACGGACTGTAGAGTGCAGAAACGCTACCTTGTGGCAGATTTCATTGCCTTCGGCTACAGTAAAAATTGCTGTTATTCCAGATATTAATTGAGGCGCTTTTTAATTAGGACGTTAAAATTTAATTTGAATTTTAAATTTTGTGAGGCACAAGTACAATTTTTAATTTAGTCACTTTTTTTATATTTCAAGCACAAATCATGTTATCTCTTCAGGGCTTTAAATTATTCTCCTGAAGTTTCAGCCATTAAAAACAAAATTATCGAATATTTTTACTTGAATATAGTTTTAGGGCCACGCAGGGTCCTCTCGCGTAATTACTTCTCGCTTTTGGGAAGAATTTTGTAATCAGTCCTTTTCATCCAACAATCTCAACCTACCCTTGAATGCGTCGTAAACCCTTTCAGTGCGTCCCTACAGCATAATGGACTTCTTGAAGAAGTTTTATTGTTCAGGCATTTTACCAGACAATAAAATGCAGTAAGCAAAAATTCAGAAAAAGACATTCAGGACTACTTTTTCCTCAAGTAATTTTAAAGTTTGTGCGCTTTTATAGCAAGTATATAGGAGTTTGTTTTTGGTTGGTATTGAACGATTTGTCATTCCGTTCGGTTTAGTTTTATTTATTTAATATTTCTCGGTTTGAAAGCTCTGCTGGATATTATGAAACATTTTTCATTAGTGTTATCGTTTGGATAAAATATTTGATTTAAATTTGTCTAGTCAAAAATATATTTGGATGAAAAATGGCACTGGCTGTTCTTTTTAATAAAAATAGTTTTATTTGCATTAATTTTCAGTGATAGTCTGGTGACATGAACAGTAAAAAATCTACTTCATTAAATATGATAAGTTTAAAATAATAACTAATTCTTAACTGTAACTTGACCGTACCTGTAATGGTAATTCTTGACCGTACAAGTCAGTTTTCAAGAACGAATTGGTCTGCCTGAGTGTATCTGACTTGGCAAAATGAAGAGTAAAATCTAAACTGACTGCTTTCGGATTAAGATGGTTAGATATTATTATTATGATTAAATTTCTGCTAACATATTGCAGTTATATCTCGCTTGAATAACATAGTGATGTTTTGTATAAAATAGTAAACCACTGAGCTCATCTGTACATTTATTAGAGGTACTCTGCGTTTGTGTTTGCATATCTCAAAAGTTCTTAAATGTCTAAGTCGAGTTTATTAATACCAAAATGTAGGAATTTGATATTATTTTGGGGACTCGTAATAAAATAAATTTGTGAAACTTTTTACTAATCTGTTTTATTTATTTCATGATTATGGAATTTCATCAAATAATGCTGGAAACAATAAAAAAACTAAATAGAAACTCATCTAGCTCTAAACTCATAAGTATCTAGTGCCTGCATGTTTTTGTTTCAATAGTGTATTTATAATTTTTTTTAAATTTTTTTCTATGACATATACTACTATCAGTGTCGGACTGGGACGCCGGGCAACCGGGCAAATGCCCGGTGGCCCCCCAAGATCCTAAGAGCAATTTGGAAAACTGAAATGTTATTATCTCTTGAAGGAAAGCTTGACATCGTGAATACGAGAATTCAACTGTCTGTTTTTATAAGTTGAATAATTATTAGTTTTAGAAA
Organism: Agrypnus murinus; assembly: GCA_929113105.1. Lineage (NCBI taxonomy): Eukaryota > Metazoa > Arthropoda > Insecta > Coleoptera > Elateridae > Agrypnus > Agrypnus murinus. Next base: position 77,606,655 of record OV816029.1, on the reverse strand, counting down.
TTGAAAAATAAAACTTCATGGGATTCAGTCCTCAAGTTTACTTTTTACAAAGTCATCAAGACGTTTCGATAACGATTTGTATTCTTTATCAAGACCTAGAATATACAAATTATAAAGAATTAAACCATTAGTTCTTCTTCTAAATTCTATGCCTTCTTACCGTTAAGTGTAAGGTCATATGTATTTTACTGTTCTTTCTTGCACTTTTCTCTCCATCCTTTTCTATCTTGTGTCATTTGTCTGACTTCTTTCCATTCGATTCCTTGTCTTTCTACCTCTTCTTTGATTCCCTCATTCCAGGTCTTTCTCGGTCTTCCCATTCTGTTCTTACCATCCACTTCTACTATATATATATATATATATATATATATTCCTCTGGTTAGTCTCTTCTCATCACTCCGACATACATAACCAAACTATTTCAGTTGTCCTTCTACTAGCGTTTGCTATATACAAGGAGATTATATTATTTTAACATAGCTATGGTGCCATCAAATTAATAAAAATGTTAACATTGAGCATCGGGCCTTCATAAAATTCCTTACCAAAGAAGGAAATTCACCATCGCAAATTCGAGAACGCATGTTAAATGTGTATGGTGATTCTTGCCTTCAAAATTTATCTTCAAAATTTTGGTAGAAACAATTTAGACAAGACCGTGAGAGCCTGGACGACGATTCCCGTGCTGGATGTCATGTTTCGGCAGTTATGGAAGAAAAGTGGGAAAAGGAAGAAATTTAATACTCTTTGATCGCAGAATTAAACAGTGGGGAATTGCCTGGGATGTAGGCATTATTAACAAAAGGGTGAATGAAATAATTCACAAACAATAATTAAAGAAAAAGGAAAGAAAAACTAACTAAAAGAATACTGATTCTGCACGATAACGCGCCTGAGTATACTGCCCAAACTTTACAAGCTTTACAAAAAAACGGCTTCGAACAAATAGACCACACCTCTTATAGTCCAGACTTAGCCCCCTGCGACTGTATTCTCTTCAGAAAGTCGAAGAAATACTTAAAGGGGCAATGATTTACAAACGATGAAGAGATGAAAGTAGCGGTGACAGCATTTTGATAACAAACAAAAAGAATATTTTTTAACGGTATGATGTTGTTTTTTGATGAATGTAAAAAATGTATTTCACTATCAGGGGACTATATTCAAAAATAAAGAAACAACTGCCACGTTAGCTTTTTATCTCGTAGTTAGGTAGATTATGTATCAGCCTCCCCTCGTATATTGGTTTGATTTTGAGTTGTTCTTTGACGGCTTCGTTCCTAATTCTGCCTCTTCTTGTTTTGTTTTTTTGTGTATTTTCTGTAAAATCTCATGTCCATTGCATTTATTCTTGATTTATTCCAATTTGTTATTGCCCATGTTTCGTTGATATACCGATGGGGCCAAAATTATATATAACAGATGTGAGTGGAAGCGAACAAAGTGCATACTTAGTATGAAAGAAAGAGATACTTATAATGTATCTAATAGTCTACTAGGCCGAAACTGTATGTTTTGAAAATTATTATAACATTAAAATTTTCAAAACATAGAATTTCGGCCTACTACAATATATTAGATACATTATATGTATCTCTTTCTTTCATACTAAGTATGCACTTTGTTCACTTCACGTCTGTTGTATATAATTAATTTTGGCCTCGTCGGTATATTATGTAGTCTTGCTATTTTCTGCATAACTTCTGTTTTTCTATGTTTTGGTAGTTCTCTTTTACCCAAAACTGTTGTTTTCATTATGTAGTATACTTTCCCTGCTTTCCCAATTTTCTTTCACTTATTTCTTTGTCCATCTTACCATTTTCTTCTATTACTGAAATACTTATAGCTTTCGATCTGTTTAATTTTCTTTCTGTGTTTGTTCGTTACGTGTTTTTTTATTTTTGATGTTATCATGCTCTTTGTTTTCCTATTTTGATTTTTTTATTACACTTATTACCTCTTTTTTCTTTATTTCTTCAACATCTTTACTTTTTTCTATATTCTCTTCTTCTTCTATAATTTTTGTCGCATCTTCTATTAACTCTTTCCAGAATGCACTACGTGTCACAACATTCGGTGTAGCAACTGTAATATATTCAGTAGACTTGTTTGTTGTTACATTGCCAGTGTTTAAAAAGCATTTTTTAGACCTCTCTCCACATTTGTCTGCTATTTGCGAATTTACCTGATATACCTGCCGTGAAGGCTTACTGCCGAGGGCCCCTTACGAGCTAGGAATTGAGATACGCTCAATTAGCGCGTTACTTATGTGAAAGCAGTCGGTTCTCACTAGCAGAAGCGATAATACTATCCACTAGCTCTACAGACTAGTACTGGAGCTATTGACGTACTCAGTCTCCCAAGAAAGTCTCTTCCCCCTTAGTCCAGAATGTGAACTTTCACTGGCTGCCCGAGTTTAATCTCAAGTGTGGGCTCGAATCGGATCTAGATCTGCGAAGTAGTTCCTAGGATTTGCTCACCCCGACCTACCAAATTCAAATTTTTGTTAGCTCTGACAGTAGAGAGAAAGTAGATATCATGTGGAGGTAAGGCTGTCTTACCTTCACTTCGCCCCTTTTCAAAATAAAAAAAATAGAGATACTTTTTTTAATGTGCAATAATCCTAGCGGTGTGAGCATAAGATTTTCGACTTTGTTTTTGACCACCCTGTTGTACACTCGTCCAATGGTCAGACTGTACTTCGTCTTGCAAAACAAAGCTGTAGTTCTCCAATAAGTCACATGATACAAGTGCTTCTGTTTCCTTCAGGTATGTTTATTTAAATTTCTCAACATCTTTTACCATAGTCTCCATCGTACATCGGTTGACTGTTAACCACTGTTTGTATGTGGTCCTTACCAACAAATGATCCTTCAAAATAATTTACCAAGTCATCTGTTAATTAATATACTCCAGGGCATTGTGAGCAATTATTTGTGTAAGACTGTGTTTAAGGGGATTACACGTGATCTTAGACAAACACGTTTTGCATGTTTTCAGGAAACCTTTATCTAGTTTTAACAAGATATTCTCAAAATGGGCTCTGTTCATCATGAGCTTCACGTTTTGATGGGTGAGACACACACACACACTGTATGCATTAGCAGCCAAATTGCAATGTTTAGGTCTCACTTCGCAGAATTTTGAACTCAATTTTCTTTCCTATGTATTTGGTTTTGAAGAGTTGATATATTTTGCTTAAATTAAGAAATTAAATAAAGACAGAATTTTCTGAACGTGAATCCTTGAACGGCATTCATGCACGGAAACTATGTCATTTTCTGGCATGATTCTACTTACTTCATCGTCATTGTAGAATTCCTTAAGCAGCAATATTGACTCTTCATCAAGGGCCCTGTCTAAGTTTTGGGTCAGGTGATGAGAGTACACCTTGTGAGGAAACCAATTTTTTCAGTTGACGTGTCATGTAATCAGTAACACCGAATTCACTCATTATACTAATCCTAGACCAACTTCTAGGCAAAAGTCTTCTATATCCCGTTATAGTTAAAGAAATTAGAATAAAAGTTATTAAGAGGCTCTTAGTTTATATCGTATGATCAAAAAGTCTTTGGATCGCAATAGCTATGGAATGTAAAAACTATCTATAGAATTATTTACTTCTACTGCCCGTAGTTCTTGTGAACTGTACGGTAGCGCCAATGTATCTTGAGCAGCGCTAATGGAGACACAGCCACCTATGCCAAGAAAATACGATGCGCCGGCACCGCTAAACAGAGCCCCAAATAATACATAGAAAATGTTAGGTTAGCGTACGCTATTATTATTTCTTGTGCTTGCAGTTGTTTTAAGTATTACTTAATAACATTTATAAAAAGAACACTTTACTATAGGTATCAACGATACTTTAATAACGAAGAAAAAAAACAATCAGGTTTATAAAGGGCAAGAAAAGAACTTGTAACAATAACATTTCGGTAGGTAAACTTTTACAATAAAAAATTATAAAAGATGTTGGAAATGTCTTCCTTGTTCTTGAATACACAGGTTAACACGTCGGCCCATGTTATTAAAAACTTTTCTTAAAAGATCAGGTGTTATCGAACGGCAGAATTCAACAATTCGTTCTTGTAATTGTAAGCGTGAACTGAGGTTTTAGAAACCGTATTTTTAAGCAGTGGGAACAAGGAATAGTCTAAAGGACTCAAATCGCAAGACCTTGGTTGGTAACGACCTTCTGATATTAACCTTTCGTCATAAAATTGCCTTAAATATGCTAGAGTTTCTCGAGCATCATGGGGTCTGGCATTATCTTGTTGAAAGTACCCATTATTAAGTTCATCATCACGCAATTGATTGATGAATGGCTCAATTAATTGATTTCGATATCTTTCAGCAGTTATGGTTTCTTGAAAAAATATTGACCCTATTATTCGTCTGCTGGACATTCCAATAAAAATACTAATGTTCGGACTATGTAAAGGAGCCTCACGATGAAAATTAGGGTTATTCTCGTTCCACATACACATGACTTGTGTATTAATGTATCCAGAAAGGTAAAAATAAGATTTGTCTGTAAAAGATGTTAAGTCAACGATATCATTATTCATATGGTCATTAAACTAAGTACAGTACGATATTCTCTTCTGATAATCTGGTGGCAGTAACTCTGGATACATCTGCATTTTATAAGGAAACATGTTTAACAATGGTTTGACATGTCCCATAACTTAAATTGGTTTCTTGCGACAGTCTATGCAAAGACAACGTAGGTGCTTCTTACATGCGTTGCCTAACCTGATCAATAATATCCTCGTTTCTAATCCTTCTTCCAGATCGAATTCTATCAGTTATATTACCAGTTTCTTCAAATGTGCCCACAGTTCGTTGAATTTGCCAAAAAAGTCTCGTTCGATTATGGCGAAGTTGAGAAATCTCATACGAAACTCATTTAAACATAAACGAGGCGAATAAACCTAATGATTCCTTTTGAAACATTATCTATTGACTTGAAAGTTGTGAACTAAATGTCAAAAATAATAGAAATAAATAATTTCACAGATAGCTTGTTAATTTCATGGCAACCCTGATCCAAAGACTTTTTGATCATAGTATATTTTTCACACGACCTCCTAGATTTCACGAGACGAAGTCTCTTATCCGGCCTGGGCACTTTTACGATTTCCCATATAAACTTTGTTTCTGAGAAAACGCAAAATTTCGCCGTTTTGGCGCTAGCTGACACGCTGATGTTTATTTGTCACTTGAAGATATATAGGTTAGATAACCCTTACAAATGTCAAGCATTGCATGTTTACGTAAATATTTTGCGAATTAATTAAATAAATTTATATAATTAAATTAATTATGTTATTAAAATTAATTTACAAGTTCAATAACATTATTGAAATTACAATTTTATAACTTCCCGTGAGCTGGATTTAGGATATAGAGATAGTGAGCAGTAAGTACATTATCTGTTCACGTTTTTGCAATGTTTCTGTTTGCCAAACAAGGTTTTAGCAATTTTTAAAGAATTATATTACTAAGTTCATGCTTGTGGACGTGGCAAACCAAAAACTGTGAAAAAGCAATTGGAGTTAGAAATACCTAGTGATGTTAGAATATTAGACGGATTACATTCTCCAGGTAAATGTTCTACAATATGTATTACAAGTTCGATTATTTGGTTGATTAAAAGTGTAAATCTTCTAGTGGAGTAGTTTAAGGCACCTCTGTTTTGAAGATTTACAAATCTTATCAGTGAATTTGAACACGAGGCAGCTAACAGAGAATCTAATAGGCTATTGACATTCAATCCTTTCTTCAGTTTTTTTGCAATGTATCCTGCCAGAAGGGCTACAGATGCTGAAAGAATTCGCAATCGAGATGCATAGATAAGGTTTGGAGTTCTTTTATTAATTCTGTTATATTTTTAGGAAGTTCGATGTAGAAATTGACTCTTTCAGGTATCTGTAATTGTTGATCTGTCGAGATAAAGAAGTATATATTATTTTGCTGTTGAGTGTTGGTGTCCATAACCCAACGTAAGATTTGAAACCATTTTTCTCGTAAGGTAGGTATAATTTGAAGGAAATTCATGAAATGATATTGTAGGATCAGTACTATTACACATTGCATTGCGGCAGTTATACTTTTTTCTGCTAGTGTTTGCCATTACTAAAGTGAACGAAAAAACAGCAACAAAACTACGAAAATTTAAACAAATAAGGAAATAACGTAATTATATTAAAAAATAAAGAAAGCTGCCTTAAAAGATTAGGAAAATATAATGTATTGACGATACGCGCAAAATCGACAAAAAGTATAAAAGCGCGCGAAGTTAGCGTAGTTTGAAATTGGCGTTTACGTGTTATATATCCGTTTCCGCATTTTCGTGTTTGGTGGCGCCAGCGGAGAAACACTTGAACTAATGGAGTGCGCAGGCCGGATAAGAGACTTCGTCTCGTGAAATCTAGAAGGTCGTGATTTTTCAATACCAATAAAGGTATTTGAATTAGGTCAAAACTACGATACAATAACTCAAAATTCTAAAATAGTCTTAAAAATTTTTTTTGACTATAATTCCATGATTGCCCCATTCTGAGATCTTGAACAGATGCTTACAAAAGGTTTTCTTCAGTATATATATTTTTTTTAGAAATTTTTAAAAATAGTTTGAAAAAAGAAATAAAAAATATTTTTTCTCGATGTAGTCATGATGTATCATATAGTCAGGTGGCTTAGTGAAATTACCGTTACCTGGCCGGATAAAAGCACCAAATTTGGTATGAAGGTACATTAGGGTATACTAATAAATGTTAGTCTAGGAGCCCTCTGAAACTTCTAAAAAATTTTATGTACAGCACTAAAATCCAAAATGGCCGACAAATACGACAAAATATCACATGCACTGAAAAAAATATTCAGGTTAAATTAACCAAAAATGAGTTGCAGCAACCCGAAAATATGGTACGAAAAGTGACAACAATACTTATGGGTAACATGAACTATACGATTTTAGTAAAATGTGTTTGGTTAAATTTACCCAATAAGGTTAAATCAATCACACTCCCATATGGTAGAAGCAACCAGTAAATAGTTAAATTTACCATACCGTGTTAGGTTGTTTCAGCCTTGCATATAGTTAAAATAGTCTTAATAGTATAGTTAGATATACGAAATGAGACAGTTAGAAATGAAGCTCATATAGTTAAATTAACCTAGTAGACTAGTAAAAGTAACTCACGATGTAGTTGCATTAGCTTGGCTTTTCTGGCTGATGTAATAATATTGGATAGTAAAAATAACTATATGTCAAGTTAATTCAGCATCTTTCTAAGGTGGAATCAGCTACATATGATAACAGTCATGACCATTGCATATAACTAAAATACCATTCTGCTTAGTTGATTTTACCGATCGATTCAAGTTCACATTACTATATTTTCTGGTTGTTTCTACCAGATGACATTGGTGATTTCAACTCACTATTTTTGGTAGTTTGCCTAATTTTCTCTTCATAATCTCCAAATTTCCCCCACTCCCTCAAAGTCTTATTTTAAGCTAATTCTAGGAGAAACCTTGTAATGATATGGGAGGAAAATGCACATTGAAAATATGAATGTTTTCAATTTTTATGCCTAATTTCAATGTGTATTACCTTCATCTGCCATATAAGGTTTTCTCACAGAGATAGCTGAAAATATTTTCAGAAACTGATGGAAATCTAGTAATTCTGAAGAGCAAATATGGCCAACTAGCAATAATAGTGAGTTCAAATCACCAATATCATACTTACACAAAAAAAGCTGAAAAGAAACAAATTCAATAAAAAAAAACTGTTATTGTTCAAAAATGAAGGCAAGACAAATAAAATAAAACGATATTTACTTAAAAAACTTACATTAGAACGATTAATTATATTGTATTCATTATAGTCAACATCCTGAAATAATTATCCAAATAATTATAATTATTATAACATGTGACAATTATAAGTACAAATTAAAGATTCCAATAAAAATGTAAATCTAAAGACGTGACTTTTTTCCTTGGTTCCTCGCTTAGCTCTCGTCAACTATAAGGTGGCATAACCTCTTTCTGGCTGTCTGATCTAGGATACCTTTCTCGAAGTACAGATCTAATAAGTTTCTGCCCTGTGGGACTAGTTGGAGTGTTACAGCATACACTTCCTGCAATGAAAAGAGAACATTATTTAATTTTCAGAAATGATAGGTATGTCAAAAATATTGAAGTAAAAAATAATAGTCAAATCACTATAGTACAGTCAAATTACAAAAAATAGCGGAAAGTCGAGGTAAGTCCGTGGATTTTTGCATAGGGCTTCCTTGTGGGTTGTTAAATCACCCCCTCAAAGTCAACACCTGTAGGTGGTGAGCTCAAAGAGATAATGAGGGTAAACCAGGTCCCCTAACGGTTTTTGTCGTTTTTCTCGAAAACTATTAGGTTTATTGAGATGGAGATTAGGTAACATAATGCTTATTTAAATCCCTACCAAAAATGCTTTTTCGTACCTCGCCTTTGTTTTGTGTATTCGAAGAAAGAAGGTATGTCATACATGATCAGCAATTTGCACCAGTAAATTTGCTCAAGGAACATTCGGGCGTAACTTGTTTGGTCTAATATTCGTCATGAAGTAGCTAAGAAAAATTTGTTGAGATCCGGAAGCGATCGTGGTCCAGTCATCTTTTACCTTAGGATCTCTTCGTCAAAACCCATCAGGCGAGGTTATCGATATTCTTGGTGTCAGTCGGCTGAAAAATTCGTATTAGCAAGTTAATTCTTAGGAAAGTACACTGTACCAGTTAATTTTTGTATCCAACCCAATACGTACAGGGTTTTTCGCCTATTTTGATATCCGAATTTTCTTTATTTATAAGACCTTGGTATCGAGCAAATTTTTCTCTTGAATGATTTTTTATGTAAAATTGAAATACACGATTTAATTCCTGATTTGCTCGTATTGTACGGGCGCCACAGTAAGGCAACAGTTTCGTTTTAAATTGTATATTTCAGTTTTACAGCAAAAATCATTCCAGAAAACTTTACTGATCTTATAAATAAAGGAGATTAGGATTTCAAAACAAACGAAACACCTTTACATAATGGGTTGAATAAAAAAATTGACTAGTACAGTGTACTCTCCTAAGAATTAACTTGCCAAAACGAATTTTTCAGCCAACTGGCACCAAGAATATCGATAATCTCGCCTGATGGGTTTTGGCAAAGGGATTTAAATAAGCTTTATTTTACCTAATCTTCTTCATCTCGATAAACCTAATAGTTTTCGAGAAAAATGACAAAAACCGTTAGGGGCGTGGTTTACCTTTATCTCTTCGAGCTCACCACCTACAGGTGTCTGTTACAATCTCGAGGTCAGGAATATTTTGAAAAGTGCCCCGAGTCACAGATGAGGAATAATTTTCTTTAAACATTCCTGATCGAGACAGAATTTCTGGTTACTAATTCAAGCGCGTGTGAGATTCGGTACGAAGATTTCACACCAAACTTCCAATTCACACCAAATTCAAAAAAATCAAATATGAAAATAAATTGTCAAGAATTTTCCAGTGTAATTACCTACTGTCAATCAAAATAAGACTATCCTAGTGGTCAAAAAATACTGGTATGGAATTTTCTAAGATATGTATTTCTGTTTAAAGAGGTTTAGATCGTTATACAGTGATCATGAAACAGTTGAACCAACTGGAGGCAGCGGTGAAACACTTTACCCTAAGCAATGTGTTAAATTACTGAAATATCACAACTATTAATACTCACACTTTCATTATTCCCTTCGACCTGGGAGATGGTGTAGGAATGCTGTATGTATCTGCGGCAGGATCCAAAGAAATACTATCCTGGCTGAAGGATGGATTAGAACTATAGGCGGCCTCAGATTGACTTTGAGTAGTGCTGGTGAACTGACCAACTGGTGATGGCAAGTCTCCAATATCTACGTTCTGAAGATCAGTCGTAGCAGCTAACTGAAAAAGAACAAAGTAATTCTGTTACTGTAATAAATAGTAATTATTAGTTCTTGAAGTTCAGTCTATAACACTACATTTCTTGTGGCAACATTTCGAGAGCCCTCCCTTGCAGAGACCAGGTCCAGAAATGTTTATTTAAAAGGTTATTGCCCAAAAATTATTAAAAATCACGTTTTTACGTTGTAGATAATTAAATTTTAAACTTACTAACTATACTTTAAAGCGTACTAACCTTCCTGCCTGCTGTCCCTTGGAATGTAGATTTCCACTGCTATAGGTCAAACATAAAAACAGAGCGGTCCCCTGCAACCGGTATCAAATCTCGGGAGATAACTGCTGTCAGGCATTTCTCTAGTAACAATAAACGGCATAATTTTCAATAACAATGAAGTAGTGAGAAGTTCAACTTATAAAGAATGAAATACGTTAAAATTATGCTTAAAAACAAATACAAGATAATTCCGAAGAATCAATCTTTACACCTAGAAATTCGATGGGTTTGCTCTTTAAAAATTTATGAATTCGCTGAGACTTAAAAACCGCAAAAGTAACAAGATTTTACGCGTTAATGACTGTGGAACAAGTTTATTAAAGTACATAAATACATAATTAAATTATGCTTAAAGACCCGACTCATTGTCAGATATCGAATTTTTAATTTTTCTTCTTGTCATTGTAAGACAGTTAAATATTATTGGTATCATTAACAAATAAAGTGACTTACCTTTGAAGGTGTCTATGTAACCTAAAGCCCCGCTGCCAAGAAACCATCGCAATCGAATGATAATTAAGGCACATTGTAAAAAACTTTATATTCACTTGTTATTAAATTCACTCGATAAACTGAACTCGCGTTTGAAAGACACAATATAAAATGTCTTTTAATTTTCGCAGGCTAAAGCTGATATAGCATTTTTAATATGAATGGTTATAAAAGCAACTTCACAAATACCCAACATAAGCTGTATATGTATTTAGAACTCGATTTAAATCGAAAATAAAATTTAATTCCACAGACGTTTTATCAAAACATAAATGCATATTGTACGTGACTGATATATGCTATGGATATCAAATAACAAAGCTACTTTTGTTTTTATGTACGTATGTATGACATCATTATTCTAAATTCAAAAAGTGAAAACTACTATTTGGAATGGTAACCGTAAGGTTTGGTTTATTTTACCTGTTTATATAGTCGATTAAATTAATTATTTAAGCTATTTTAGCCTGAGTTATAGACTAAAATAGCCCTGCTAACGTAAAATCCTTGTTAAGCTGACTTTACCCATACTAATGGTTGATTTTACTAGAAGCCCTGTAAAATCTGCCAAAGACCGATTCACCATAAACAAATAGTTCACTTTACAAATCGTTTGTTTATTTTGACCTAGATTTTTAGTTAACGCTGCTAAAATTAAGTTAGAACAACAAAAAATCGGTTTACTATATAATATAGTTAGTGATATTTTTCTCAGTGTGCAAGTCTTTCTTTTCGAGGCACCACTACTGCAAAAGCCATAAAAGTGGGATTTGTGATGTATTGCTGATGTTGGCCATCTGGAATTTCGTCCCTGTTTATGCAGTGTTTCTCACAGACTAAATTCTAATTACCGACTAAGCCGACTCTGAACACCAAGAAGCTGGAACGACTGCCTGTTGTTCTATATGATAAAACCAATCCTTTCAGCAGTATCAACCGGAAAAGAAAGGAATTTTTCTGTCGGAAGAATCGAGCAATGGACAAACTTCCACCGACTGAGGATGCTTCTTCAACATATCCAAAGGGCAGTTTATCAAGCAGGTATCTGGACGACCAGCACACAAACACAGCAAGTGATTCCTTCTCCACAGGATTTTGCTTGGAATAAAGTTTCAGAGTCATGGGTACCAGTTTGAATGACAATTCCAGAGGTGTTCCGATCATGCAGGGAATTGATTAAATGTGGGAAAGCCAATCTGGACTGCTCACCACTTTGAAAGTGCAAGTGTAATTTATTATAACTGTTGCATGCTGAATTCCATTGAATGAATAACTATACATATTTTTTTGTTATTGGGAACTCTTATGAACGTTATATTTGGACATATATTACTTTAATAAATGATATGGGAATGTTTTATTGTATTGTATGTATATAGAATACCCTAAGATAGGTGTGTAGTATACTTAGTTGGCTTAAAGCTGCAATTCAAAATTAACAGTATCATTGATTGTGTTAATGATATTTTGTCGTATTTGTCGGCCATTTTGGATTTTAGTGCTGTACATGAAAATTTCTAGAAATTCCAGAGGGCTCCTAAGCTAACATTTATTAGTATACCCTAAGGTACCTTCATATCAAATGTGGTGCTTTTATCCGCCAGGTAACAGTAATCTTGAAATACAGCTCTAAGCCACCTAATAAGAGAACCCTTAAAAAGAGCTTTAAGATGAACCCAAGATGAACTTTCTAGCTCAAATAGATGTTTAGATATTTTAACATAACGAGAATCAATATCGCAGGAAAATTGATGTACTTTTGAATTTTCAAAAATCAGTACCATGAAAATGACATGTCCAAAAAATCTAAAAATTGGCAGTTTTTATAAACTCTTTAGGTACATCTTAAATACAAAAAAATCATAGAAATATCAGACAAGAAGGTATATACCCTGGTTGATTTGGCATGGAATGTCCCACAGAACACTTTTAGACAATTCCTCCCTCGCTTTGGACTTATCTGTAAGGGAGATTTTATTGAAAATCTTGCGGTCTCTAGTCTCTAGCGGTCTTAATAGCGAAAATCTCCAATGGTGACATCTATATGTTGCCAACTGCGCGAAGTGGTAGCCCCGGATCATACTTAGACTGGATGTAAACAAAATTTCAGTATCTAAGATAGAAAATTAGTTTTTAGTACATAATGTGTTTATAGAAAACCCTTAATCCACTTAAAGAGTGGTACAGAGGTGCTATTTTACTAGGGCACCTCTGAAACTAAAAATTCTTGAAATTGGATTTTTAGACTACTAAAACATTGTACAATATACATAAAATATTAAATGCAAAAGCGTAAGTAAGTGCAATTACAGTAAGTACATATTAAAATGTTAATAAGTTATCACACACTAGCTCACGCATGTCTCATCCGATTATACTAATTCATGCTTTAATGCAAGATTAATGTGTCTAATGCGACTCTTAAGAAGGTCTCTTAAGAAACTAACTCATAATTTATCATTGTATGTTGTAAAATATGCACACATAAATATGTGAAAGCTAAATTTTAGTGCTATTCGTGTGAATTCTGCTTGATAATATATAGTGCTCGGCGTTAAATATTTCCAGATATTGCTCGTCCTTAAACGTGCATTCCCAGTCGAATTTATTACACAACTATTGCAATTCGCCAAACTATAAATACCTGCATGCAAATGCTTCTATACTACCTAACCTGATTATTTGTTGATGAATACTTTTATATTTTAATATTACGAGCTGAAAATATGTTAACACAACATATTTCCTGAAAATCAATTTGATACTTTAAAAGAAACTTTTCACATAATTCCTTCTCCTGTCAATGTTTACAATATATTTCCAAGAACATTCAAGATTAATCTCATGCAATATTTAACAAAAACTTGAAAATAAACACGTAGCAAGAAAGAGAATTTCAGGCTCTTGTTGAGAAACAGTTGCAAGGTACGACGATTTATGGTTTTAATGTATTTACGAATGCAAACATAAATCAAAAATAAAAGTTTATACTGCCTAAAGTATTCCAAGCATTGAATTCAATCCATAAAATAAATTTTCATACCAATAAATACTAAAATCTTTGTACCTCTGAGATATTGTGTTATGTATTCCGCATATGTAGGTGTGTATAGAATGTATAGCGGGAGGAAGTTGAGAATATATCAAAGAGCATGAATTTACATAGCAAAGGCATCGCAGGTCAAAGGTTGCTGGTCTATTGTGACCTCCGTGCCACTCGTCTTGGACTTATCAATGTCTTCTATTGAAAACGTACACAACAAACACTAAGAAGTGTAAGAAGTTCAGCGGCGACTCATCTCACTATTGAAATATCCATTTGCAAAAGAAACTAACAAAAATTCAGCGTACGCGATAACAATAAAAATACAGGAAGCAGAGAGAAGTGATAAAATATAAATGGAAACTATTTCCTGAACTTCTAAGCCTTTCAAGTTGACATTCCTTAAGGAAAACGAGATACCTCGCTGCTAATATTAAAGGTACGACTATGAAGTTGGACAGTTAGACAGGCTTGTCCCTAGCTGATGTCACTGAAATCAACCCAAACACCACTCAAAGACTTGCGGGATCAACGAAGCCTCTGTCCACCCTGATAGGCTTATAAATTGACTGCCGGTATCAAGTGTAAGGACACGAGCACAGTCGAGTCCGGAGATCCTGGATTTAAATAAGATAATGGAGAATGGTCGACAAAATTTAAAAAGATTTATTTAATACCTTCCTGAACTGAAATATCTGAAACCACCACTACTACAGCAATTTTCGACTGCGTGGACCATATTAAATTAATCTTTTCAAAATTTCATTTACCTGAAAAGGCAAAATGTTTATAAAGTACTTGAATACATTTTAATTTAGCGGAGGTAAGTGAATGCTGCAGTAAAGTTTCAGTTGAAAGCTTGGCCTTAGTAGGAGGAAAGTCCTCTCGAGCCGAGTAATCAAACATATTCATGAAAGATCTGGAGTGTAATTAGAAGAGACAAGTTATGTTCTTGCTGGTCCCCTAGCAATGATTTTATTGCCTGGTACACCACGGGTGGTTCATTCACTTGAATTCCTTCGCCAAATCTACATTTTCATTTAAACTCAAATTCCTTTCCAGTTTCATTAAAGCCACCACTGCTTTATTTATTTTACTCATTCCTATTATTTTCTCATTTCGCTTTTGATTAAGAAAGACTAAAAACTTTCTTAAAATTCCATACAAGTTCTAGCGCGGTACTCTTGATAAAAACTAAAAAATAAAAGTGGTAGTAGAGAATTTGTATCAAATTGTGTGGGTCTAATTCTAATTTAGTACCACGTTTTGTACACATTACGATTATATATGGTGTTATTTAGCTGATTTTTATTCTTATCAGATGGCACTTTTAAAGTGAAATTAAAAACACAATCTTACAAAATTATTTACCTCCATCTCTCCTAACGTGGGATTCTTCAGGATCCTCTAAGGTCTCATATTATTTGGATGTATAGTATAGCATTTCGCATTTTCTTAGTATGGACTAGTCTCCGGGTAATGCCAGCTTGAGAAGAAAGGCTAAGAAATATGACTTTAAACGAAAAAAAAAAAATGGATTAAGGATTATTTCTAGAATTGATTTGGATTGAATCCAGCTAAATGTTCTGATAAATACATAATAGACTGGTAAGCAATAAAGAGGGCTTTCTTTTCGCAGTTCAAACTTTAATATACATTTTTAATAGGATTCCTGAGATGGATTAGCTGAATTCTACCTTGATACTTTTGCAATCAGCTGTCTTGAAAAAGCGAATTACAATAATAGTCCAGTGAATGAAGGGGTTTTACCCTACAAAAGGTCGGGTAGTTCTAAGTTTTTGAAGAAACCGTAGAAAATCCTTTTTTAATTTTTCGAACTTCGTTCTGGTGCATTTTAGCGCAAGGAAACTTGTTTGAGAACTTGTAGAGTACATAATTTTTACAAATTTGGTAGGTGAAGTTTTTTTATACGAGGAATAGCAACTGAGCTGTGAAACTCTCAAAAAAGGCTAAAAATTCGTATTTGCAAAAATTTTACTCTTTTTGTCACTTAACATCGCAATAACTCCGTAAGACTTTTTAGCGTTAAAGTTAGCTACAAATTCCATGTATCAACTTTTTTTATTACGCTCAATATAACGGAGTAGTGGTAAATTCAGAGAAAAATGAAAAAGTGTATTTTTAATGTTTAGTGCAGCAAATCTCTTTGGTTCATTATTTCTAATTATAAAAGTATTACCTTTGATTTCGGACAAAATAATCTTCCAGCATGGTCGCAGGTATTTCATTCCTAGTGACACAGAAAAAACCGGAATATGGAACAGTTAGACAATGAGGATGGAGGGAGAACTGCCGAGGGATTAACTCTGGAGTTGCGGGAAGCGAAAAGGTCAATTGTCACCAGACTCCCGAAGTTGGAATGACAAGATTTTTCAAGAATCATTAGTCGGACTTTTGGAGATGTGTGATTTAAAATAATAACAAAGTGGTTACACCAGCGGTTGACAAAAACTGAACTGGTTTTCAACTCCCTAAACATCAAATGGTTGTAGTTGATGGTGGATATCTTTTCCCCAAAAACTAGTTGGAATTGTAATTTGGCTTTTGAGGTGTTTGTGCAGATTGTGTCAAGTACATCCATCAACATTATGACACTACTGTGATGGTGGTTTTTGGTTGATGGTTACTCAGAGGAACCTGCACTGCAAAGCACCAAGAGCGCTGAGCGGGCAAGGAAGTA
This sequence comes from Agrypnus murinus, assembly GCA_929113105.1. NCBI lineage: Eukaryota > Metazoa > Arthropoda > Insecta > Coleoptera > Elateridae > Agrypnus > Agrypnus murinus. Next base: position 77,590,174 of record OV816029.1, on the reverse strand, counting down.
TAAGTCGAACATCTCAGCTAACGTGATGTTTGACAAAACAATCAAACACCTCAAGAGAAGTTTTTATCAAATGAGCACTCATCGCAAAAAACGACTCATAGCACATTTCATGACTGAACTAGAGGATATCTACCTCCAAAAACCTGGGAGAGTTAATTTACCTGATATGTTTGGTTTCGAGAAGAATAAATTGTGCCATCTTTCCCAAAAAACACTAAACATTACCGGTAAATTCACCCTAAAAAAAGGAGGCAACTTTGTTACCTCCATTTTTTGGGGTAAATTTACTTCAAAGTGTAATTTTCATAGGAAATGGGCAATTTCAATATTAGGTTAAATTTGCATTGTAATGTTTCCTTTTTCAATAAATTTACAGATTAAAATTACAATCTCTCATATAATTTTACATTTTAACATTAAAACAAATGTGTAAAGTTACATGACAAAGTTAATATTTCATCGCAATAGTACTTTTCAGGGTTAAAATACAAATGTGAAAATACTTCTTGAATGTAATGATAACTTGCGAAAGTACTTGCAAATTCAATCGTACCTCTGATTATTACTTCCATTGCTAAATGGATTGTATGAAATATAAAATAAAATCAAAGTAATTTTTACTGAACGTATGTACTTATATAAAATATAAGACATTACAGCCTTGGTAGTGTAATGTCTAGAATGTTGGACTTTCACCCAAGCGGCCCGCAGTCGATTCCCGGTGCCGGCAGATCTGCACTCTAAAAAATTACCGGTGAATTATACCCTAAAAAATGGAGGCAACTATGTTACCTCCATTTTTTGGGGTAAATTTACTTCAAAGTGTAATTTTCATAGGAAGTGGGGAAATTTCAACATTAGGTTAAATTTGCATTGTAATGTTTCCTTTTTAAATAAATTTACAGGTTAAAATTACAATCTCAATGTAATTTTACATTTTAACATTAAAACACCTGTGTAAAGTTACATGACAAAGTTAATATTTCATGGCAATAGTACTTTTCAGGGTTAAAATACCAATGTGAAAATACTTCTTCGATGTAATAGTGACCGGCGAAATTACTTGCAAAAGCAATAGTACCTGTGATTATTACATTAGTAAATGGATAAGTACATAGATTGATAGAATAACTCATATTTACCTATTTTTTTTTAGTATGTAAGAATACAATATGAAACTTTTATCGTTATCATTTTGCATAAATCAAACTTTTATTTTTAATTTAAAAAATTGTTACATGTATTAAATAATCTATCAGCAAATAACTTTTATTATTTATATTTAGAAATTGCCAAAATATCACATCTATATTAGGGTGAATATCTGCTATTTTATTTTAGTTTGTCTCTGCAAATATTTAATGAACTGTAATTTATATTATAAATATAAAATATTCGTAAGGTAGCAATAATTTTGCACTATTAGGCACATTGAAATTTAAGAGGAAAAGTATTTACAATTTTCTAGCAAAAATATTTCAATGCTGAAAATGTCTATCCTGGCATGTTTTTTTACCCGATTTATGTATAAAAGTTTGATTTATTTGTTAACTACTAACTTTCCAATATTCAATCATTGGTATTATTAAACCAGAAAGTTTCTTAGTATCACTAGAAGGTAAGAAATAGTGAAGATTAATACAAAGTTAAATTATTGAATTTTCTTCATTGCTCATAAATTTAGTGTCTCCTACCCTGCTTTTTTATATCTCTGATCAAATTGTCACTACCCTGGTTCTTGCGCAACCCCTTGGGTTGCAACTTTTCCTTGATCTCCATGAAACTTCGAAAATACGTAATAATTAATGGCCCACTTGAAATTAGTGTGAAAATAGGAATTACTTTTTAGATAACAAAACCCACATACTTATTCTTATATCTTTTCTTGGTCACAAAAATGGGTAGCCAGTACACAAATAGCAGATATTCACCCATTACTATTTTTCATTACAATTTCTAGCTGCAGCAAATTGTTTTTTAAACAATCAGTTTTACAATTTTTTATTTTATTTAACTCAAGGATTTTTCTTCCTTTGATGTATATGTAGAACAACAAAAAACAATATTTTTGTTTACTGTCTCCAACCTTACTTTGTGGAACTCCATAATCATGAAATATAATATAAATACAAAGATTAATTAAAGTTTCACAAGTTTTATTAGTATCTTAACCTGACAATATTGTTTCGACATTAAATGTCATTATCAAAGGTTGATAAGATTGATAAACAAACATATTGCTAAGCTAAATACATACACTAAATAGCAATATGTATTTATCGTTAGCAATGTGTTTGTTTATCAATCGTATCTACCTTTGATAATGACATTTAATGTCAAAACAATATTGTCAGGTTAAGATACTAATAAAGCTTGTGAAACTAAAACTAATCGTTGTATTTATATTATATTTCATAACAATATTTTTATTGATCAGTTTAGTTTCTTTACAGTATGTAGTATAGAATTTTTTGAGAACTTGAAAAATTTTCTTATCGAAATAATCAGCTATAATTAAAAGGTTAATTAAACATATATAAAATCAAACTTATTTTTATTGAAAATTAATCACAAAAAGGATTTAATAAAAAGATAACATGTAAACATAATAATTTTATAGGTAAACTACAACTATCATCATCAGTAAGAGAAGAGAATCAACAAACAATATCACTTAAAAAACTTAACCCTAATGAAAATGCTGCTCCTTCTCTTTAACCAAAAAAAAAACCAAACAGCCAATAATAATTTAAATAATACATAATAATAATTAATCAACTAAATCGAAAGCTAAGATCATAAATAAGAATAATTAAATAAGCCAAATAACCCTGAAATCCTTTCCTCCGGAACTCTTTCCGATGAAAATAATTTTGTTGGAGCCACCTAGAAAAGAGCAACAAGTACCGATTATTGATGAAGATGTTCTTGAGGCTGGCTGCAGAGCTGTCTATGCCTAGTTATTTTTTCTTCTGGGCTTTCTCGGCAGCCTTCTTGACTTTACCAGCTGTATCCTTGAAGGATACATACTTGATAACGCCTACAGCAACGGTTTGACGCATATCACGTACAGCAAAGCGACCCAAGGGTGGAAACTCTTGGAACGATTCAACGCACATAGGCTTGGTGGGTACTAAATTAACAATGCCAGCATCGCCAGACTTAATAGCATTAGGATTTTGTTCGATCGTCTTGCCAGTACGGCGATCACATTTTTCTTTGATTTCAGCAAACTTGCATACAATGTGAGCTGTGTGGCAATCTAAGACAGGTGTGTAACCATTTGTGTAGCATATCTAAAAAAGGATATTGTAATTAGTAATTCATTATAAAGTGTTTTGCATTATAAATAATAGGTCTTACCAAAAATATAAATAATGGCCTTAAGTTAACTTATCTTATCCTTAACTTTGAAAGTTAAACTTGACCAATCTAAAAGCAAAACAAACTCATATTAATTTATGTAGGTATAGTATGCGTTTTGTACTTATTACCATTGAAACATTGATGAATATGAAAAGTCTGAAGATGAAAATTGTCGGCATGAAGTTGGCACTTCATGGAAATCTTTACAACCCCCTAAAACAAAAGTCGGCAGCGATCAGGAGTTCCCTCTTTAACCAAAAATATTTTATTACAATGAATAGTTACAAATAAACTATGGGTTTGTGTTTCCAATTTAAAAAAAAATACAAAATCCAGGGGGGGTAACTGTCTCCCTTTGGCTCCTGCCGACGCCCATGTTTAAGAACATTTTGTTGTAAATATTCTGTGACTGGATGTAGAAGTTTAAAACGTTCAATCTTCTTTACCAAAATTTCTAGTTTATCAATAACATAAACAAAATTCTAGATTTGTAACATTTTGCAAGTTTTCCATTCCCTTTATTTCTAGGATATTGAAATTATTAAACATGTAAATTAGCGATCAAAATTTTATAAAATATTGATTAGGTACTGAGATTAACAAAACAAACCTTTCTTTTTGTTTTAATTGATCTTCAATACCTTGCATCTCGAAAATGGTTGAGATTTAGATAACACTTTCACAGTTATTTACGGGATAATAAACAGAGCATGCACGGATTTATAAACTAATTTTATGAAAAGGAAAGATTTCTTATTTTTAAGATTTTCATAATTTAAAAAGTTCTTACATGATAATGCTCCTTGATATTTTCGTAGGTTTTGTTCTAATTGTCGAGAACCTATTCAATCAAATCGTGTGTGCTTAAGAAATTGTTTCCAGAAGTTTTACAATAAAAAAGTATTAAGCACTACTTCTTATTTTCATAAAAATTCAGAATTATTGTTCTGACTTCTACTATAAAATGAGATGCCACCTTGGGTCATACTGTAATTATATTTATCTTTAATGCTCAAATAACATGTTAAGAATAAAAACACGACATTATAATTATGTACTTACCAATTTAATCAGCACTAACTACACTACAGCCTACAGCGAAATACAAAATACAAATAACAATGAACACTTTCTGGGATACCCCTCACCTATTGCGCAACCTTTCGTAAAAAGGAATGATAAAATGGTATAGACCATACCCCAGACGCCCAATTTGGACTATTCGAAATGGGTTCCTGGAATCTTTCCCGAAACGAACGAGCGCAAAATAACGCAATACTTGTTAAAGTTCATTATATCTTTAATATTACACTAAAAATGAATTAAGTTATTGAGCAATTATACATTTGTAAGGTAAAAATTGTCTGAGTTATGTAAATTTATATTATGAATAGTGATTTTAACCAGTTCAATGTAGTAGAATTACTTATATTTTATAATTTTACATAATTACAGGGCATTTTAAGAACAAATAGTAAAACTACTATTAATGTAGGTAAAATTAATTTTTGGGGAAAAATACCGCAAATAATATGGAAAAGTTAACTCTTTCCCAAAGTAATTTTACCTCATTTTTTACAGTGTGGTTATGGTTTTCTGCAGTTTTCCTTAGATGTGACACAAATGTGGGACTTGCGCTGTTCCATCTGTAAGTCGGCTGCAGCCGCACTTAGGGCCTACGTAATAATAATAATCGCCCCCTCCCTCCCGCACAAGCTTATAGCTTCTGGGGCCTGGTTTCCAAGCTATGGGTTGTAGCAATTATTATTATTATTATTATTATTATTAACAGAGCTGCTTTTAAGGGACTTCCAGAAATGTCTCTGAAGACAACAGATAATGTTTCGATTCCACCTAGAAAATTTAAAAAGTATAAATTATATAAACAATTTTACACGAGTACCTTTCTCAATTACAGTTATGCTAGTTTATTTCGAATTCTTCAATGTTTGATTCATCCTACACTCTAAAAAATTCCCCTTCAATTTACCCTAAAAAATGGAGGCAACTATGTTACCTCCATTTTTTGGGGTAAATTTACTTCAAAGTGTAATTTTCATAGGAAGTGGGAAATTTCAATATTAGGTTAAATTTGCATTGTCATGTTTCCTTTTTAAATAAATTTACAGATTAAAATTACGATCTCAATGCAATCTTACATTTTAACATTAAAACACCTGCGTAAAGTTATAACTTTACCTAATATTGACCTAATATTGAAATTTCCCACTTCCTATGAAAATTACACTTGGAAGTAAATTTACCCCAAAAAAATGGAGGTAACTTAGTTGCCTCCATTTTTTAGGGTATAATTCACCGGTAATTTTTTAGAGTGTAGAAAAAACATTAAATAAGATATTTTTATTTTATTGGTTTATTTATAATTTTAACATATGCCTACCGATTATTATTTTTTAACTTCTACTATAAAATAAAATTCTTCCCACCTTGGGTCATACGTGTAAATATTTGTCTTTAATTAATCTGCACTATACTACAATGAAAAACAAAATATTAATGAGCAATTAACACTTCGTTCGATATCGATGGCGTACGCCTCGCCGATCGCGCGACCTGTAACAATTAAGAAATTATAAAAGAATCGGTACACAACATTCTGATCATTCCCCAAAAGCCCAATTTGGACTGTTCATAATGGGTTCATGAATTCTTTCACGAAACGAAGGTCACCACTCAACAGCAAACAAGTGCAATCAGCGAAATAGTATCCCATCGGTTAAAAACATATTAAGGGCAAAATTACACTGTACTTGTTAAAGTTCATCTTATCTTTAATATTACACTAAAAATGAATCAAGTTGTTGAGTAATAATAAATTTCCAAGGAAATTTTTCTGAGTTATGTAAATTTACATTATGGGTAGTGATTTTAACCAGTTAAATGTAATAGAATTACTTATATTTGTGTAATTTTACACAATTAAAGAACATTTTACCACAAATAGTAAAACAACTATTAACGTATAGGTAAAGATAAATTTTAGAGTAAAACTACCGCAAATAAGAGAGGAAAGTTAACTCTTTCCCAAGGTAAATTTCACCCCATGTTTTACAGTGAAGAACTACTTTTGCGTGAGCTTGCAGAGAAGTTGCATTCTACAAATGTGTAACTGCTGTGGTTTGTGGCTGCAGGAAAGCTGATCTCAAATGTTGCTTCACCTGCTGCAAGTTCTGTTGTGGGCAGTTTTGCGAGAACAGGTCAGACGTTCTTCTCGACGAGGACCAGGATGACATCGATCCAATACCATCAACACGAAGAATTTAACGACAACTCCGCCCCTCCTACTCCACCCCCTTATAAACATAGGAAGTTGTAAATATGTTATAAAATTATTTTTTGTTATAATTTCTTTCCCCTCTATCATGTTTCTTTGGTCACATTACACACATTGGGCACATTAATTAGACATAATGAATACAGGTTAATTCATAAGTAATAGAATTTTCATAAAGTAGCAAGTTAGCGAAGATCCTTAATGCGACAAAAATCATTTTATATAAAGTTTTGACGTATATTTCTTGAGTAGCTAAGGAATTTAATAACGATCATTTGATTTTATAAATATTTTTAAACTAGTTATGAATCATTTGGATTAATTTATAGAAGCACTAAATGTTTAACAATCTATCTTTTTATATAACATTACTATTAAAGAGCGTAAATATAACAGGATACTAATTTTTATTTATATAAATAAATAAATGAGATTATTAGTGTTATTCATTTCATTTTATTTATTGTGTGATATTTAGTGTTGTAGCGGAGTGAAGAAATTCGGTTCTTGCATGATTAAGACGGGTTCACTTTAAGATCTATAGCTTCATCGTTGTGAAGAAGTACGAATAACACTTTATTTGTTTGAACTAATCATGCTGGCGCACATTCTCTATAGCTCTATATAATTATTTTGCATCCCAACAATATAACCTTCTAATAACGAATATTAGTCAAAAGAAACCAAAACTTGTAATTCACAAGTTAGTGTAATATTGGGACTATTGCAAGTTAGGAGTTTTAATATCGCGGGTTAATGCCAAATGGTTACAGAAATAATAATTTTCGTAACATCAATTATAAACTTTCCGTTAATTATTGCAGCATCTTTACTAGTATTCTATGTTCTTTAGATTTATAGTGTGAAGCATTTTTAATGTTAAGTGCATAACAAGGCCTTTTTTGTGAAAGTGAATTTTGGTGTATTTTAATGGACTATAGTACTGTATTGATTTATCAAGGAGTAATGAACATACTGTTTAATAGAAGTAAATTTGATGTTAGATTTTATTAGAACATTATTATGAAAGCTGTTTGTTAGTTCTACAATCATTCTTCTCATTAAAGATTTTTATGAGAAATTTATTAACATTGTTCTTATGATTTTTTTATTTGAAACAATTTACCATCTTGTCTACGAATAACTGACAACTTAAAATCATTATTGCTGTGATAATATTGGACCGTTCACTTGCGAAAGTCTTTAAAGTATTTTAATCGCTTTAACACTAACGTAATTAAACATGACCACTAATTGAATTTAATCAATAAACCAGTATTTCTTTCTGTTTGCGAATACTAAGGTTGAAGGACTTGCAAATAGATGGCGCCCATATATTTTTATGTCTATACCAGTGGTTCTTAACCGGTGCTCCGCGGAACACTGGTGCTCCGCGAGCTTGTTGCAAGTTCTCTGCGAAATTATGGAAGCCGAAATTTAATGTTGGCTCATCTACTGTATGTGATTTGAGTTGCACAACGGCACATAATGGCTAGATGGCAGCACCTTTGCAAAGTGACATCGTGTGCTCAAGTACCCGATCTAGAGCCGTCGCTCGGTCACTAGGTACTTCCACGCAGGCGATTCCCCTTGTGTTTATATCGCTAATAGACAGACCCTCTGATTTAGTAATCTTTTATGTATTTTTATTTGGATTGTGTTGAAAAAATAGAAAAAAAAATCATAAAAAATAACACAAGGAAATTTTTATTTTAGCGCAAAGTAGACAGTTTAATTTTTAATAATAGTTCTGTCTGTATGTTTTTTGACTCTTTGATTTTGGTGCTTCGCGAATCTTTCTTATGACAAAAGTGCTCATGGCTTCAAAAAGGTTAAGAATCACTGGTCTATACCAACCCTTATTTTTCTTTATAATTAGTAAGCTATGCAAATCAGACCCACGCCTGAATTATAATTTGATATTAAGAGATCTTAAAAGTAGGAGCATTACAGTAAGTATCGTTTTTATAAGCTTTACAATAAGTATTTAGATTGTGAATTTTTTAAGGTTACAGTGACGTCCATCTCGCAGCGTATTTTATGTTTAGTATTTTCAGTAAAGTAATTTCTTTAGAAATAAAAACTTGCATGCAGCCCTTATACAGTAACTTCTTAGGCGCGTATAACATGGTTTATAAAAGCTGGTAAAACAAGACGAAAAGGTTTTCATAAAGCTACATAAGTATTTATGTAGCCTTTACAGAGCTTACCTAGGCTGTATAAACTGTGCCTATTTTGGGCATATATGTATTCCCTTAATACTGGAAAATTATTTTTAACTCTTAATTATACAGTATTAAGCTTTATGAAAAGGCGATGTAGATATTGTTAGCGTTTTAAAAAAGCAATTTGTGCTACTTGGGTAATAAATGGAGTAAAACAAATTACAAACCGGAAAGCATGTGTAAGAAACGAAAAATAATGGAAGGAAATAAAAACGAAAACTATTTTGAGAATTAAGTACATATATTTGACACCAATTGGATGTTTAGTTTACTACGGCAATTTCATTATCTTTTTCAATTCTGCAGTTTACATCTACAATTTTTGTGATAGTAATAAAGGAATTTACTACAGTGGCCGCATATATTCCTACATCTAACATGAGCAATACTTCTGTTTTTAAATTGTTGGCAGGGTTGAGACAGACCGTGAAATTAAATTTAAAACTTTCTTTTTCGAACTCTTTATTCTCAAGATAATCATGCATACCTACCAAGACAGTGTACATCGTGTAATTTTATACCGAAATAACGTACTTTTAACAACATACATATAGCGATGCTTATATCCAACACGTACTTTAATTATAGCTGCATGCATATCCAACTGTTGTAGCTGGGAAACGTGAAAAATGGTGCGCCATGAAAGACAAATGAGTATGGTCTTCACATGCCGAGAAAAAGTACGCGTTAAAATGTTATTTAGTTCGTTTGCAATGCCTTTTAACAAGCAGTTGTTTTCTAGACATATTGTCAAGGGTAGTATGCACAATACAACAAAGGAAGTCTAAAGCTTTTAGCAGTAATTATTCAAAACGCAAATGCCGACGAATAAAAAGAAATATATCACCGTTCAACAACAAATACTTTGTTTTCTCTCCCACTTCAACTGCTGATATAACAAACGAGTACCTACTAAAAAAAATAAATCTTGACATGGAAAAGCTACCAACGATTAATCTAAAAGAGTTTGGAAAGTCAGACCATGTGAGGTGCATTTGTTTTCATAAAGTTTTACGTAAAGTGTAATTTATTAAATTAGGTAAGATTGTAATAAAATATAAGAGCATACGAATTTATGACTTTGTTTATTAGTTCTTAACAAGAGAGGCTTTTAAGGTGCCTTTTTATACTAGAGAAAGTATAACTTCTTTTAATTAATAATATACTGAAGAAACCTTCCAAAAAGCAGGTGTAACAGGTACTTGCCTGAAAATATTTTTCAGTTGTATAGACTATAGTGTTGAATATCAACTTATTTTAATTGGTAACCACCGACCAAAAGGATGGCAGCTATAATAGGTACTTGCCTAAAGAATGGTTTCAATGGTATAGCTTATGGAAGTTTAACAGCAACTTCTTTTAATTAATACTATACCAAAGAAACCTTGCCAAAATGAAAAAAGAGATACTTTCCTGAAGATATTCTTCATTTTTATAGCCTATAGTGTTTTATAGCAATCTTAATTGATGATCTACCAAAAGAAATGCCGATATAATAGGTACTTCCCTGAGAATGTTTATTATTTTAATAGTTTAATAGCAACTTCTTTTAATTGATAAATCTACCAAATAAACCTACCAAAGCAAGACAGGTATAATAGTCTACTTGCAAAAAGAATGTTTTCAATCGTATAGCCTATGGAAGTTTACTTGCCTGAAATATGTTTTCAGTAAAGCCTATAGTATGTTACGTGTTAATTTCGAAACACCCTGTATCGCTATGCTATGCTATGCTTTCGGGTTATATTGTATAGTTGTTAGGGGATTTTTGCATTCTTTCTCCATTTAGTTTTGATTTGATAGAGTCAGTCTTTACTGCCTTCTTGGATTTCATTTAATTACCTTCGTTAAAGAATGTGTTAGTGACATCGCCTTCAGGAAATACATTTTCCTTGAAAAGTATATTGATTGGAATAGATCCGCATTTTTGTGTTTTTATGTGATTCCGGTGGTGATATATATTTTGATGCCGTTTAGGAATTTTGACACTGAACTTCTTTTGAGGCTATGAACATGTTCTATTGTGGATTCATTCTTTAATCGTCGCATATTCGAGTTTGGTAGCAGTTTAACAATTTATCTAGGCCACGTTTCAACAGAGGCCTTTTTCTGATTTAATTAATCTTGTTTATCTTATTTATGAGTTGCTCACCACTTTCTAATTATCTGGTTGCTTGATGTTGTCGCTTTTGAACAATGTTATTTGATTTACTCGCTTTCCGTCCATTACGATACCTGGAGGACTCTTTCAGTCTACGCGACTGAAGAACGCTTCAGTACTGTGAGTCACCTGTATTTAAGCTCATGTGTACGTCCAGGACTAGCAACTGGGAATCACTAGATAAATGTAAATTAATTAAGTTAACATAAAAATAATAGTATTTCTGATTAAAAGGGGTTTTCCCCATTGTGTGTTTAACTACTACCTACCTGGACAATAACGATTGTACAATCTAAAGTACCCGTAGTCGCGTTAACCCTTCGTGAGCTTTAGAATTGCACTTGTTTAATTTTTTATATATAAACAACTATAGAGTAATGATCCCGCTCGCATAAATTCTTTCTTGTTTTTAATTTGTACATACATACATAATAGCTAATTAGTGCTAAGAATATTTAGACCTTACTAAACCTAACCAAAGATTAATTTTTTACTGCTTACCATTGTAATAAAGCATTTTATATGTTATGTGAAAACTTATTTATTTATGTGTGTTATTTCTGGTTTGATTCTTGAAAATAAATCTTTCAGCAACTTAGGTACGTTTTATTGGAAAGATCCTACCAGATTGTAAGCAGTCGCATATGTGTAGTTATAGTAATCCGCAGGCTACTAACAAGTAGTTTAATAACAGCTTCTAACATCAGTTTGCAGCCATTTAATTATTTTTTAAATATTGTATGTGTAACTAATTTTTACCATTCTGTGAAACTGGCAGTACAGTATTACTCATGTGTCATGATTATCGCCTTTTTTTATTAGCTTGAGAAAACTACACTACAATTAAACGGTACCTCCGAACCACACATTTATATTCGTTGCATGCGTTACGTATCTTGCGCTACCAATACGTATTTCGGTAACCAAGGCACCTTGTTGACTTTGTTGAACAAGGTAACTGTGTTGTTCCGAGACACTATTTGAATGACGTGTTGTGATTAATCACATCCCTTGTAACCTGTCAGGTTAAGATAAACTGTCAGGTTAAGATAAACTAATAAAACTTGTGAAACTTTGAATTAATCTTTTAATTTGATTATATTTCATGATTATGGTGTTCCACGCAGTAAGGGCCGATCTATTCACCTTCTTGTAAATTTATCTGCTAGTTAATTGTCATGGATACCATTGTGGGAACAATTGTAACTATAACAGCTAACTTCCAGATAAATTTAAACGGAGGTGAATAGATCGGCCCTAAATGTAAAATTCATTTACGGGCACAAATTGCTGGGGTGCAGTAAGATTAAAAAGAGCTATCAAAGTAACCTATGCATAGTAACCGGTTTGTATCTCTTCGTGATAAACCCACAGCTGACTTTACTGTATTTTGCAGTTAATCGTGCTATTACTATATTAATCTTTTCTGCTCTTGCTATAATCTACCAATGATAATTTAATATCAGATACACGCCTTTTTAACACACATTTTTAACTGCATACATTGAAATAAATAAACCCAATACAATTTAATAAAACAGTGTCTAAAGTACATAATATACTAATAAACAAAATTTGTATTTTCAATCATAAAAGAATCTTTCCAAATATCATTTGTGATTGTAACTTCCATAGTATAAAGCTGGAATTTGAACTCCGAAACACGTGAATTGAACCAGGTACCCTTTCTGTAATTAAGATTCATTGTTCAATAAATAATTATCAGCGGTTAAATGGTTATGTTTTCGAGTTTACTGTCTCAAGACTTACTTCGTGAAACTTCATAATCATGGAATGAATTAGAAATAATAATAGGGTCGTTTCACAATTTTGAAACTTAACGTTTTTATATTCTATAGAGTTAGTAATAACTCAACGTATATTTTTCAAAATTCTTAACGCAGCCGTTAGCGAGATATGCAATTTACAATTTTAAGTTTTTCTGTCCTTTTCTAGTACAACGTCATAGTCCTCGCATACGCTGTGTTGAAAGAAATATGCAAGACGAAAGTATTATGACGCCAGCGGTGTAAAAAAGGACGGAAAATATTTAAACTTTAAATTCGTTTTATTGAGTTACATATTGTAATGCATTTATCGACTTTATGTGGACCTATACATTAGATAACAGTTATACTAATAAAATATACAAATTATATCAAACTTTAAATTCCATGCAACGACCCTATTATTAAATGTACCTTTGATAATGACATTTTATGTCGAAACAATTGTCAGGTATATAACTTCCAATACGTCTTGTAAGATTTAAGTCTAACATAAATTAAAAGAAAAATGTTGGCTTGGTCCAATTTATGCGTCACTTTTATGCATTTCAACTTTCATCGTTCCATCATTAAGATCTGTATGTTAGTTTTTCTCAAAAACCTTCTAACTACAAGCTTATAATAAAATGAAGATAAAGAAATGAGGTTTGTTTGAATTATAGGTATACTAATTAATAATATCCACTGCAATGTTTTGCAGTATGCGATAAATACAATTAATGAAAAGTTTCCTAGCCACTTTTAGGTTGATAGGGTTAATAAAATAGTCGTATGAAACAAAGATAGTCGCTAATTGAAACAGTGACAAAGATTATTACAAAGACGACGTAGTTGCCGCCAGCTTCTGAAGAGAAGGCTTAGCGTGTATCCCTTCTTCTCGGATAAGAAAGTTAAACCGTATACCTTACATCAATGTGACGTTTGGCAGATTAGAAATTGTACTAGGGTAAGATTTATCAGCTTCGACGGACTTCTAGCATGATCTGCCATTTGATCAGAACAATCAATGCTATAAGTTCACGAGGAATGTTCAAAACACAATTACCTACTACTATGACACAGTAACGAGTACGAGTCCAATCTAAGTGTACATAAAAAACGTGTGTTGTTTTTCCATAAATAATATAATAATCTGATAATTTTGGTTTTAAATTAATACTCTACAAGTGTTAAAACTTGTTTACCTAACTTGTTTTGGAAAACGATGTTTATTAATGAAATTATTTCACATGTTTTATGTGAAAAATTAATTTTAGAGAAACTTAAGTTATAGTATTTGAACTATTTTCCCAGAATTTTAAGAAAATCGTATGTCTAACCGACTAAATTATTAACTACTTTTTGCCAAAATAAACATACATGCAATAATGAATGATAAAGTTTAGAAAGCTGGTACATTAAGCATATGATATATGAATTCAATGTAGAATTCATTCATTGGGGAAGGAGACCGAGGGGGAGGGTAAGCCAGGAGAAAGGAGTTAAGTCTGAGGAGCAGTTAAGTTGAGGGGGAGGTAAGCTCGAAAAATGACTAAGATGGGGGTAACTAAAGGAAGATAAGTCGGGGTTGGTGGTGGGTAGAAGGTGTTTGTTAAATATCGCGTTCGAATGTGCGTCTGAGAATGGTTATTTTCAACCGTTTTTGTTCGATTGCGTTTATTTAATAAATATTAATATTAAATAATCATTCTTGGAAACCCGAAGGATTGTAATCATACAACGAACGTTGTTTGTAAGGAAATCCTTCAATAAATTAGCGTTTTGACCACATGATTTGATGGTATTTTTCTAGTTATTTATGAAAACAACTACGATTATTAATCTTGCCGGAGCCGGCCGTTTAGGCGCGGCCATTTTGGCACCGCAGTTTCAGCGCGGGACACTTCGGCGCGAAACATTGTTTACTATTATTGTAATGAACAAAATCTGTAGGTACTTACAGGTCATCAATACAATATGATCGATGAAATACAATATTCGATAAATACGGTATGATGAGAAACAAAAACTCAATATTTGCCAATCACAAAAGCTCGTATGTACTGCCAGTTTTAAGAAAAAATCATTTTTCTAAGCTACTAAAACATAATCAAAATTCTTCTGCAAATCTCTACATAAGGGAATAATTTATAATAACTTTTAAAAAATAAGAAATTTTATAAAATCAATTAAATGACATAGGAAAAATGATATTAACATTGAATATCGTACCACTGATAAATACATGTCCCACTTTACGAATTTTGTCTCAGTAGGTAACACTTATAAATGGATACAGCTTAGTGCTTATAGTCATACTGGAATAACGCAATTTAACCAATCCAAGCAAAATTCTGGAATTAAGAACGTGTATCTGTGTACATAAAAATAAAAAAGGTTACTTTGATAATAGAGTAAGCTAATATGCCGTGGAAAGATTTACATGCCCCGAACTGTCTTTTCGTCGAAATGTGCCTGCGCCTAAGTGTCCCGGCGCCGAAATATACCTGCGCCAAAGTGTCCTTGCGCCGAACTGTCCGGAGCCAAACTGACCTCGCGCCGAAACGGCCGCTCCCGAATCTTGCGGTTAATATTTATGCACCGTATTTATGGCCTCTTTGTAATTTTTTTTGTATAGTTATTCACAATATAATTCATCCACTGTGATTTTGTTTAGAATTTCTGATTAAATTAAAGCTTTATACGCCTTTAATTGTGTGATGTCAGTTGCAGTATTCCGCTTTCAGTAATACGGAGCCTGTTTGATACCTTAGCTTAGTCTACCTTAGCACCTCTATCTTCGGTTTAACTTTATTAACGGAGCGTATGTAAGAAACTTCAAGAGCTTTTTTCAGATTATCGAGAACATATATTTTGCAGCAAGTACTAAGTATATCAAAATAGTAAGCGAAGGGCGAAGTATTCGATGCTGGATTTAATGAATACTAAGCTTATCGTTAGCAATATCCATTAAATGATCTACAGTGTTAAATACTTTATTTAAAACTTGAATCGTAGCTGTTTGCAGATGCATTGAATACATAGAAGGTTTGATCCTAGATCATAGGGTTCTGTTTGGGTATATATAATTGAGAGATATGCAGCAATTGTGGAGACAGTCTTGAGGAAACTAAATTCTCAGACCTACCTCACAGACAATTTTGTTCATTCCCTACCTTATAGTTTGCTATCTCTTACTTTATTATTGTTATTGCTTACTCTCCTCTTAGGAGAATTAGAAATTGGTTCAGTTAGAAAATCACTCGGACTTTACCCTCGTGATTTTTTAACTGTCAAATTGACACAAGTTGAATTTAGCGCTTGAATTGATATAACCTAGGAATGTCAGACTTCGTATGGGATTTATGAAGATTATTTTATACCACATCATGTGTAAAAATTATAAATATCTCTTTGTTGCCAAAAATTACCTAAATTATGTAGGGTTAATCCATCCGCCTCAGTCAAGTCAATAAATGTACGTATAAAATAATCTAAATTATTTTCAAGCTGAAATTTGAAATGAAGTTTATATTTATCCATTGTGTTCCCCCAGATAATTGATTTTAGCAAATTCAAATTACTTATAACTAAATAATGGAAATATCATTAAACGAAAACAGTATTTATGAAATTAAAATTTTGACTAAACTACATTTAATTTAACAAAAAAAAAAAAAGATTTATGTCAATTTAAATTATCTCGTCGACAGGTAATGTAGATTTTAGCCGGTTGAACGCCAAGAAATCGCAATATAAAATATTTACAGAGAGAATTTGTAATTTATGCAGCCATTTCTGTGACAAGAAATTTCCATTATGTCCTGTTACATTATAAATGTTTGGATTTGGAGAACAGCTTTCTACTACATGAAGTTTCATCATTGCCTTTAAAATATTAGCGCATTGTAAAATTTCAAACTCCCTACTCGACACTGACAAGTTGGAAAATAAACCAATAACGGGGCTCGATACAGGAGTTTTCGTTTTGTCCTTTTTTTTAGTTAATATGTATTCAATTGCAACAGGTTTGATGCATAGTTATCAGTTATATAAGATGTCTACATTATTATTACTGCTATTGAGATGAAGGCGCCGATGCGTGACATGTAGCAGATTAAAGTTGCACTGCTGAATACAAACTAGGCTATGTAATCAGAATAAAGAAACGTTTTCATAGGAAATGCATGAGAGGCATAAAAGCGGTTCAAGACAAATTTCGATTGACACTACAGCGCATTGTTTAACTCAATTTACAAAATTTGTTATTTCATAAATATTGTATTAAAATTCGATATACAGTTTATGTATATTTACATTACTGTTTAGATTAAATTAAGCTTTTTCTGGGGAATAAAATTTATTTTTCTTGCGTCATTTTATCTACATGCCAAAATAACAGATTAGCCCCATAAACAATTGTTGAGTACTGGGTAAAGATTTTAGAGTAAGAATTTAGAATAGAAACATTTTTGTCGCTCTATTTTTAGTTATAACAAAAATAATTCTTTACTAATGAAATCTAGTTTCTTTCTATATTATTAATTATTAACACCGTAGAGATTGAATATTTAATCTAATAGTATTCTACTCTAAACGTATAAAAAAATTCACTCCAATTTTAATCTTTTAAGAGCCGTTAAAAGGTTATCTAAATTAGTAAAAAAATTGTTAGTGTTCATGTTACTCTAATCAGAGTAAATAAAACGAATTGGCATGAATATAGTGATTTGTCATCGGAAGTATTAAATTTTACTCCGCTTAGACAAAATAATACATTTGACAGGCGAAGTATAACGATACTAACAAAAAATAGCAATAAGCAGTAGTTGCATTTGACTTCGTTCATTTTCATAATTACAAATAAAGTGCATAAAATTCGTATTCAGTATTTTATTCATAAACAATAAACAAAGATATTGAAAAATTAGGTATGTAAGAGCAATAATTATATTGATATCTAATTCGTATAACAGAAGAGTAATTTTGAACTTTGACGAAGTGGTGAGAGGGAATCTCCTAATAGAATTTCCAGAAGGTTGGCATGGAACAGGGACGGTAATTCACTCTAGCAACAAGGAACAGCCATACCGTGGACCAAGAAGAAAATTTCAAAGTAATGCTCCCAGGGTGTCCTTTAACAAAAATAGTAGTGTCCAAACTAGTACGAGCCGGGATCATATATATTTTTCAATACATTCTTATGTTTTAATTATGTATGATTTTTATGTATGTTTGCATTACAAAAAATAAACAAATCAAGAAATAAATAAAACAGATTAGTAAATGTTTCACAAGTTTATTGTAATGTACCTGAGAATTGTTTCGACAGCTAATCTGTCATTATCAAAGGTAATATAAAAATATAAACAAACACGTCGCTGAGGTAACTACAAATAATTATCCCCACAAAATGGGGAATGCTAATTGGGAAACGGTAACAACCTTTAACCTCAGTTAAATCTGTCGGCTGCTTAACTAGTGTGAGGTCGTGGGTCTCACAAGAGGTCTTCTGTAATTGTCCAAGAGTCGTTTAAAATAGCTCCCGTATTTGCCGATAAAATCTGAAAATAAACAACACATTTGCGACTACTTCCAATGTGGTCGACTTTTCCCAATTTAGATATCTCGACAGCTGTAAATATAAATCCTAAATAACACTCATACAAATAATAAGTCTTCAGGTATGATACGCAGTGCTTTATTATAATCAATTAAAACAAATTAACAGTTAAATCAATTAACTAATATTTTTAATCAAAGTGAAATAGCCTTGGCAAAAATTATATACAAGTTATTAATTCTTATATACATATTTGAACGGGGTGAGAACTTATGCGAGCGGGACTAATTACTTTAAGCCTGACTAAACTTCAAGTCTCAAAAATGTAACCAAAAGGACACGGTAATATAACGCGAGTACCTGTGCTATAGATTGCGCAATCATTAACCGCATATTTTAGATTGTATATATTTTTGGTTGTATTAAAACGGAAGAATTAATGAAAAAAAAACGCAAAATATTAGAAGAAATCGCAGAAGTAGAAAGCAAGGATGATAATATAAAGATTATGCAAAATAAGAATATGCTTAGAGATACTAGAAATTTGAGATTTTTTATCAGGAACGACTTCTTACCGGAAGAAAGAAATATTAACAAAAGCTTAAGATAAAGAGCTAAAAATAAAAAAAAACAAAAGAAAAGATGTAAGAATTAGACAGCTGGCAGTGTGGAAGGTCCAAAGAACAAATACAGACAATAAAGACACTCGAGAGAAGTAGCAAGATCATGTAAATAGACGTTATACCAGACAAAAACAATCTGTTAATTATACATATGAAAAGTGATAAGAAGACACAAAATAACAGAGAACAGGATGGAATGAAAAAAGAAACATAAAAGGAAAAGAAGCCTAGGATGGAAAATAAAGTGATTCAGGTCGGGACGTGGAATGCGAGGAGCGGACCTACATATTGTAACAAGAGAGAAAAAGAAAGAACCTCTTCTTCACACAACAAATGGAATATTCTACAGCATTCGAGAGAATGACGCATCGCACCAAGCATGTAAACCAGACGCGGTTTATCTAGCACCTTCCAGAAATACATAGTAGGTTCTAGCGGCTTCTAGTACGATTATATGAGGGTATAAAATCGACTTCGCGGATGAAAGAGGATCAGTCAACAGCGAGTCATTAACTGTGTATCACGAAATAAATAGTAAATGTGAAGATAAATGTTGTATTAGAAATTCATAGTCTGTAAATAATAGTTTTAATGGTTTATAATCATAGCGTTAATTTATAGTGTATTCATTAGTATTTGTAAATAAATATTTCTTATTAATAGACGATTTAAACGGCACTTTTGTTATTATTTTAAAAAGAACGTTTCAATATGAAGAAGGAGCTAAGAAACCTAGTAGAAATCATGAATTGATAGTCAGTATTATATTCTTGACCAACAAGAAACTTAACAGAATGGTAAAAACAATCATGACAGACAGTTACATATTTTTTAATAGTGGTGGAGATAATACCTATTTTGGGCTGAGGCTTTTCGTAAAGAACTAAAGCCAATAATAGATATCTTTGAAGAAGTCTCAGAAGGATATACAGATTAAGGTTAGAAGGAAAATAGGGGAGATTGGGCATAACAAACATACATACCCTACAAAAGAGAAATATTTAAGGAGATATATTTTAACAAGATTAAATTTTATAAAAGTGCGATCTAAGAATTATAGTAGTTGTAGTTAGCTCTTAGAGAGTAATAAAATGGAATGATGTTCAAAAAGACATACACAAAACGACGTAGATCTCACCGGATAGCCGAACGAAAAATCAAATCGACCCCGTTTTGATAGAAAATATACATGAAAGACCCATAAAACACATCTGAAGTTATAAATATCAGTCACTAACCATGTTTTGGAGTTCGAAGTTAAAGGTAAAGGAGTAAAAAGAATAATGAGGCAAGAATACTAGAGACCGATATATTAATTAGGGAGTTAGAAAATACTATAACAACTGAACTGGATGAAAAATACGAAGCGGAAGACAGAAAACTTTAGTCTGTTGAATGTTGTAGAAATGTCTTAGACGAATGAAATTGTGCTGAAAAGAGTGAACTGGCTGAAAAGAAATGCAAAATTAAGTAGACAAAAGAAATGATGAAGATTTAAGGAAGAAAGCAAAGTGTATATGCAGCCAGCCAAAAAGAAACTATTAGAAATAGCTTTTGAATGACAATTGAAGAGCCCTTTGTCAATAAAGAGGTAAGAACTATTTCCTATCAAAAAGAATGGGAAGTGAATAGCTGTCAGAAGTAGAAAAGATAAAAAACAGAAAAACAATCAGTTGTGGTACTCTTTACTCTTCCTATACTCTTAGTACAGGTGAAGGTGGAATTCCAACAAAAGCTCTAAATTATGCAGAGACCATTGGTCACAGCCCGTATTATTGGGCTTATAAGAAGAGTTAGCAAATACCAGCGCAATGGGATGTTGCTGTTATCTATCAAGCTTAGAAGAAAGAAAATAGACTTACTGTGAAAACTACAGAATAATAACACTACTATGATGTGACCTAGAAAGTACTGGCTCGGATCATGCGAAAGAGACTCAATGAGTTCCACAATCAAGGAGTGGGAGAATATCAAGGCGGTTTAAGAGAAGGAAGAGGGACGTCAGACCAGACTTCACCCTGTACAGAAGATTCAAAGAAACCAATTCTGAGATTTGACTTATTTATAAATTTTAAGCTATATTGTGACTACATATTTTAAGAACTAAATTCTACGAAACTATGATCAGTAGGGTAAAGTGAAAAATTAACATTTTATTTTTTTAGATTGATTCGGCAACTGCTAACGATGCTTTTAGCTGAACTATTGCTTCGTGTTAGAACCCTTATTAACTACAGCACCATCGCAGCCGATTGCTACCATACAAGACATAAATATGAGTTTATATCTTTTGCAGCTCCTGTAGTTAGGGTAACATGGCCTAAATACTCCAGGTTCTTTAACTACAAGGATGTATTCTTCTAAGACCTCCCTTTTATGCATTTTTTGCCAATAGAAATCGGAGAGCTTTATTTTTGCGCCCATCAAAGTAAATACCTTGAACTTCACTGTTCTCAATTTTAAGTGGATGGTTTTGTTGCCGTATCAATAATCGATTCTTCTTTCTAGCTCTTCTTATCTTACTTCGGTCAATTTCTTTGGATTTGTCGTTTTTTTATGATTCCTATACCCTGAAGAACTGCACTTGTTAACATTGCAGCCGATCTATCTGAAACGCAGTTCTGTCGCACACTAAAGCCAATTTGTTCAAATAAACTCTGATTTGAGATGTGCTGGGCTGGTCTGGTTCAAAAGGCATTGAGGAGATGTCAGTTTTTTGGATAAACTCTGGATCATCTTTTTCTAAATAGCTACTTGTACTTTCATTGATGTTTTCTAAAGCTCTTGTTGATGGAATTGGTTGATAATTCAAGAATGAATGTGTTTCACTTGTTTTTGTAGTTTTTATTTTACTTCAATTTTCCTTTTTAATGATTTTGTTTCCACTTGGTCCACTCCAGCAATTGCCATTTTCCTTTCTTTTATTTGATCTGTTACAAAATCACGTTCTTTTATTGGTACCTTTTCTTCGCAAGACTTAAAATCTTTGCACTTATAGTAACAGATATCAAAAAGTTTGTTTCGAACCTCAGACCGAAAAATATTGGATATAGAATTTCGTTTAGATTCGGGATATTTCTTATCTTTTCTAGATTTTTCATGATAATCCTTATCATCTGGAAAATTCTACGGTTGCTGAGAACAGGCCACCAGGCTTTGTTTCATATATTTTTTTGTATCTCGGATAACTACAATTACAGATAAAATATGACACCTTCATAGGTAGGCAAAACCGTTGCAGACAGTTGCTTTGAGGCCCCAAAATCGGCACGACACGTTTTTTCGCCTTTTTGGCATTACTTGCAACTCGCACTTCTTTACGACGTACCAACACGAAAAGTACTAACGTTATTATTTCCCCAGATGTGGTTCTTTATTTTTTACTTACAGAATGTAGGATGAAGTTATATTTGTTGTGTAATTTAAAAATAATAAGGCAGCTACCGTTAAGATATTTTGTTTTAAAATATCAATTTTATTTCCTGTTCAAAAAACACGCTTTACAATAAAATGTTTTTTAGTAATAATACATTTGAAGAAAATATGATAATTTGGCAAAGTTTTTTCTTATTGTGGTACCTGAAGGCGTTCTCCAAAAAATTTGAAATTTTGGGAAAATAACGCACTTGCCCATAGACAACTTTTGGAAACTAGCCCAAATAAAATTTGAAAGTTGTTTTTTTTCGCTCCACCCTAATGATCAGTCTGGGAATCCCTAAGAAGTTAATTAATTATTTTCAATGAAATAAACATTTGAGAAAACCTTCCTTTTGACATCTGATATGAAGGATATAGGAGATGAAGGATATAATCGTTGAAGATTGCAGCGCCCAACGGAACAGAATGGAGAAGATTGGTAGAAGAGAATAGGAGTGACAACGGGAAGTCCAAGATCTAGACGGCCTGGAATACGTGCTATTTGTATATTTATAGTGGAAAATCCGTTTCCGAACCACTGCGTTTATTAATTCAAAATCCTGGCTTCTAGCTACGTAAGCAATTAATTTCGTCTACTTTACTTGTTACAGAATCGTGAAGTTTTTAGAGCAAAATTGTAGATACACTTTCTGCCAGACTAAACTTTATTTAATACTTGCATTTTATATTGTGTAATTTTAATATTAATAACTTTTTTATTCTTTTGTTATTCAGTAATGTTAATGTAACACGGAATATTACTATTTTACATAAACACTGTTTGAGAACTTCGACTTTCTTATTCGTTCTCTTTTAGGTGCTAGGGGGATAGAGGAATCAAGAAGTTATTTTTACTGGTTTGAAGCAGAAATTGTTATGTATCAATACAAATATTGAACCAGAATAATGTTTACAAAACATAAAGTATGGCTACTCATATTCAAAATGCTTTTTGAAATTGAAAATTCTTTAATAAATCTTGCTTTCTGTTTTAGACAGGTCAATATTTTTTAGATATCCTGAAAAATTGGATATGGAAAAGCTTTTAAGTAGTTCATCGAAGTAATAGTCCGATTCTTCTGTAACAATATTCTTATTGGAAATAGTAACTGGGAAAACATGTATTTAGATCAATAGGAGCGATCTAACCCTTGCTAAGTTCGTACATAAATAATGCGAATTGCCCTGTTTTGACCGCTACATGATTAGCTACGTTGTAGAGCCTGTCCAATGAGGCGTCAGGAAACGTGCAAATCGAATTAGGCGCGCATTTCCCAACTGCTCGTGCACCCCGAGGGATTTGTCACAACCTCCTGTCATGTTTATATTTCCCACATCTAAAACGTTCTTGGTTGGTTAAGGTGACATTTTACGATTATATTAATTACAGGAGACATTTTACTTCTTTAATGTATAAAGGAAGAGGAATGCGGAAATTGTGTTACAGTACACGTCTTCAGCAAAATCCTCTGTAATAGTTTATTGTCGGACAAAGATCCGACTAAGTATGATTTAAAACCCTGGAATAACGGCTCCTTATATGATACAAGCTGAGACACCGAGCGCCTTTATTACAGGTTATTGCAGTAGTATTTTCAGCTTATGTGTCGTGCCTTCAGACTGAATGAAATAAAAGACAATAATGACTCGATATGAATTCACATTTCACTGCTTTGTCGTAAAAATTCGAAAGGTAGTCTCTTTGGAGGAAGATTTTCCCAAAGTTCGCATTTTTATTGCTTCGGATAAATTTTATATTTTTCTATAATAACGAGCCTTTCTTTGAACAGCTGACATCACAGGTTACATTTTTTCGCCCAGACATTCTATTCTGCGGTTCATAAAAAAATTTATATCTTTCTAATTCTAGTAATGAGGAACTTCAAATAAAATGTTGGTAAAAAAGGGGCAAATAAAAAGCAAACCGCACAAAAGAGAAATAACTAAATGAATAAAGTCGGAATCCGGTTAGGAATGCGTTTCGTGCGGTCACAGAACATTTAAGAAATTGCAAATTTGATTGTGGCGTAGCAGCAACTCGTTGGTTGGTCTGAGTTGCTCCTCTCTAATTGGCAACAAACTACGTGATATTACAACGGACGTGTCTTATGGGGCACGTGCTCTTGCTGCTTCTTCTTAGTAACACGAAACGCAATCTTATATTGCCTACAATGTCGAATTCCTTATTCCTTGGTTACATACAATCCTAGCTCTATTTTTGGTCCAACTTCACACAAACATCTGTTTAACGCTTGTATTGCATGTTAAAGCGTTAAAGTAAATGGGGCATTTGTAGAAATTTCAGCGGACCGAAGAAATGTTTTCAGAAGTAGTTAGTTAGCTGCGATGATTGCCAACACATTTATTTATCCGAAGAGGATATTTTTCTTAGTCAACTAGAAAGAGAGTTCTGCAAGTCTTTTAATCTGTACCCAGCCTTAAGAAGAGATCAATTAATCTATTCGCAGCCTTAAGTAGACATTTCTATTAATTTTTATTTTCAGTAATGGTCGAGCCATCAATGAAAAATTTACAAAACATTAGTATTAATGTGCTCTACGTAAAACCATATATCCATTTTGTTTCAAAAACATTTGACAAGGGTTAATTTTGTGCAACTTCGAACAGAAATGAATTTTATATAAATACTTTTCAAACAGATAAGTTCGAAGTTACCCACTGAATAAAACATCGAAAACCATATTTTTTCTACTTTAGAAAACTTTTTATATCAAGACGTTTTTAGACTTTTGATTTATTTTTCATGATGAACATCATTAAAAATTCAGATATTTACTGAATTTTTAAGACTTGAAATTGATGTAGGCGTTACCTTTATACATATTCGTGTCGTTTTTATTTTAAAAAGGAGACCTCCACGTATCTAAGTGTTCAACATATTTATATGAAAAGCTATTATTGATTCTGAGTTGAGCAATTTCTGTGTCGATTGATTTCGTAAGGGTAATTTTAGGAGGTTAAAGTTGCTTTCAAAGCAATTTATTATGAAATTTTTTAAAGTGGTTTTCAAAATGTTATGATTAGTCTGATTCTAGTCACACTTGTATATAACTGTTACTCTACAAATCTATAAATTAGTTCAAGCTTCTATCACAAGAATAATAAAAAAATGGATTTTAAAATAATCCTTTATTGCAGGATGGTCTATAGATGGAGACATATACGTTCCATCATATTTCCCTTTAGTTTATTCAATTAATCTCTTAAAAATACTAAAGATCTCCTGCATGAATGGCTAGGCCATATCTGATACCAATCCTAATTCTTTAGTGGCACCCAATTAAAAAAGAGGTTGCTGACAGATCTTGAAAAACATTCATATTTCACCCATTAATTAAGTCATTTCTGGAGAATCCAAAACGTATTTTATTTTATTTTTAGCTCAGACCGTATTGAAAAGTTTTTATAATTTTCTACATAATTCACAAGTGCAAGCGCGACGGGTACACTTAAAGCTACCTTTCTTGTGTTCTAAATCATTACAGCTCCATTACGAGACTCCTAGTTATATCAGTTACACCCTGTATAGCTTACAGGGTGTCGTTAAGAGGGTACGCTGTGGATGGTTTGATTCTTACCCGACGTCAGGGTCTGATATGGAGCTAGTCTCCTGCTGTCTGACCTAGACGAATGGAGGAGAATCAAGTGAAGTTCATCTCGGCCAGGGAGTTTGCTCGCTGACCCATGGGATACTGCATGTCATCAGGTAGTGTTTCGGCGATGAGAGGATGGGGGTCCGGCTTTGGCTGTGCAGTTCCAGTCGTCGGATTCCCAGAACTCGTCTAGAGATCTACGCTTAAGGAACGTTGGCGCGGAGATATATAGCCTCTCACGTTCAAGACAACTTCACCCTAACGGGTACACACCGGGATGCTACGTCGATGGGTGCTATGAAGTAGCCTCGAAACGAAGCTCTGGCAGGGGCACACCAGGCAGGTCTATAACTGGGAGATCGTGGTGGCAAAACCATTTAAAAACCAAGTACTGTCACATCTGAGGTTGGATTCGACCGGGCAGTGGCCCCAACTAAGGCTGGGTGAAAGAACTTATGAAGACATGAATGTGGGCTTGAGGGTTCTGATGTACCTAACCTAGGTTAGGAAATAGTCTTAATTGTGGACGAGGAACTTACCCCCGTTTGAAAGAGGACGGGAAGGTTCCGGCGAGTGAGCACGTACATATGTAATCGCTCCGCACTAACCTGGTGAGCTAGTAGAGGGTGGATAGGCAACCCCGATCCCAGCATTGAGTTACTGGAAGCACTTACCATGCAAATACGCGCCGATTGGTCGTATCTCCATCACTTCCTCCTAGAAGGAACGTGGAGATCAAGTTAATACAGGTGCCCCACGTAAAACATACATACATATGTTTGGCTACTGTATGGCATAATGTATGGCTTACATTTGTCTTGTGTTTTGGAGATACGTCTAATTTTATTAATGCTTTATGTGTATAGCATCATGAGATACGGCCATTTTTCTTAGGAAGAAAGAACCACTATGTCTGCTGGAGTCTGCAGGCTGTAAAATCTAAATTATGAAAAAAATGGCTTTTAGGCTTAGGATTCTTGCAATCCACTAACTTTTTTTAAGGTCGGTTAAAACTAGAATATTCTCAGAAATAAAAAATTTATTTTTACAATAAATATCAATGGAATATTTTGTTTTAATGATAATAGGCTGATTAGGTCGGGAAATATTTATGACTACTCAATAAAGTAGAAATAAAAAAAGTTTTGTGTGCCATATCAGAAACTTTCTCTAGTAAGCATTTAAGCAACAAAATGTTTTATAGGGAATGTATTTAAAACTTTGTTTATCCGAAATTTCAAATGAATTATTAAAATTGTACTTCTCTTCGGTGAATCATCATATTCCGGAAAATAGTAAGTCTTTTGTAAAAGTTAGAAATGACTTGAAAATTTGCCGACATACAATTAACACCAAACGGGAAAGCTTTTACGATAACATAATTTTAGGTTACGAGAATGCCTGGTGTGCTTTTCAATTAACTATAGTTATCTCTGTTACAAATTTAATTATTTATCATTTAAATTAATTCTTTTTACAATTTTGTGTAAACGAATACGAAAAATATCGTTCTATACGCGTGCGCTGTCAATTTTCAGATTATTGGCCTTGCCTTTAGAGAAATTTGATAATGCGTCGTGCCTTAAATTCCATCCTCGAGCCTAAAAACTAACGTGACAGGCGTGACTTATAACAAAAATATCTATTATCACACTCGTCTCACTTAATCTCAAATGTGAAAAATTTGTTAGTTTCATTGATATTTTTATTTCAACCTTGATCTGCTACAAAAGATCGGTTGCATGTCCTAGCGCTATGAGTGGTCAAACAGATTTGTAGCTAGTCAGTCCCGGTTATCAGTTTATACTGTTAAGTCAGAGGCTCTAGCGCGACCTGAAAAATATGACAATCAGGGGCTAGAATACCGCATTCTTCGGAATGTAGGCTCCTCAGCAACATATCCATATGCTATTTATTTGCTACAAAAAAATAGATAAAAAAAGAAGCGAAGAGTGAAAAGAAAATTAAGGCAACGAACGTAATGGAAAAGGAAATGTAGAAGAATGCTATTAATAAAATGAAACGATAAGACAAATAAGGTAATAACCACTGGGGTATGGAGGGTCCAAAGAAGAAATGCAAAAATAGAGAAAGGCATCCTTCAAGAGAAAACAAAATTACCGTATCATACAACATCTGGTGTGCCTCAAGGCTCGCATTTAGGACCTCTGTTCTTTGTTATCTTTATTAATGCCATCGCGGACTGCTTTAAATTTGTCAACTTTATTCTATATGCAGATGACTGCAAATTATATGCCAAAATCACTAATAAGCAAGATTACATTAGATTCCAAGAAGACTTGGATTCCTTTCACAGTTACTGCATATTAAATAAGTTGACATTAAACATAGATAAGTGTTGTAGAGTAACTTTTACAAGAAATCGATATTACTTTAACTTTCCTTATAACATTAACAACCAGCAACTAAAAAAATCTGAAGTTAAGGATTTAGGCGTAGTGTTTGATTCAAAGTTACTCTTCAACACTCACTGTGAGAATACACTGAAAAAAATGTTCAGGTTAAATTAACCAAAAATGAGTTGTAGCAACCCGAAAATATGGTACAAAAAGTGACAACAATACTTATGGGTAACACGAACTATACGATTTTAGTAAAATGTGTTTGGTTAAATTTACCTAATAAGGTTAAATCAATCACACTCCCATATGGTAGAAGCAACCGGTAAATAGCTAAATTTACCATACCGTGTTAGGTGGTTTCAGCCTTGCATATAGTTAAAATAGTCTTAATAGTATAGTTAGATATACGAAATGAGACAGTTAGAAATGAAGCTCATATAGTTAAATCAACCTAGTAGACTAGTAAGAGTAACTCACGATGTAGTTGCATTAGCTTGGATTTTCTGGTTGATGTAATAATATTGGATGTAAAAATACCTATATGTCAAGTTAATTCAGCATCTTTCTAAGGTGGAATCAGCTACATATGATAGCAGTCATGACCATTGCATATAAGTAAAATACCATTCTGTTTAGTTGATTTTACCCATCGATTCAAGTTCACATTACTATATTTTCTGGTTGTTTCTACCAGATGACATTGGTGATTTCAACTCACTATTTTTGGTAGTTTGCCTAATTTTCTCTTCATAATCTCCAAATTTCCCCCACTCTCTCAAAGTCTTATTTTAAGCTGATTCTAGGAGAAATCCTGTAATGATATGGGAGGAAAATGCACATTGAAAATATGAATGTTTTCAATTTTTATACCTCATTTCAATGTGTATTACCTTCATCTGCTATATAAGGTTTTCTCACAGAGATAGCTAAAAATATTTTCAGAAAAAGATGAAAATCTAGTAATTCTGAAGAGCAAATACGGCCAACTATCAATAATAGTGAGTTCAAATCACCAATATCATACTTACACAAAAACAGTTGAAAAGAAACAAATTCAATAAAAAAAACTGTTATTGTTCAAAAATGAAGGCAAGACAAATAAAATAAAACGGTGTTTACTTAAAAAACTTATATTAGAACAATTAATTATATTGTATTTATTATAGTCAACATCCTGAAATAATTATCCAAATAATTATAATTATGATAACATGTGACAATTATAAGTACAAACTAAAGATTCCAATAAAAATGTAAATCTAAAGACGCGACTTTTTTCCTTGGTTCCTCGCTTAGCTCTCGTCAACTATAAGGTGGCATAAGCTCTTTCTGGCTGTCTGATCTAGGATACCTTTCTCGAAGTACAGATGTAATAAGATTCTGCTCTGTGGGGCTAGTTGGAGTGTTACAGCATACACTTCCTGCAATGAAAAGAGAACATTATTCAAATTTCAGAAATGATAGGTAAGTCAAAAATATTGAAGTAAAAAATAATAGTCAAATCACTATAGTACAGTCAAATTACAAAAAATAGCGGAAAGTCGAGGTAAGTCCGTGGATTTTTGCACAGGGCTTCCTTGTGGGTTGTTAAATGTTAAATCACCCCCTCAAAGTCAACACCTGTAGGTGGTGAGCTCGAAGAGATAATGAGAGTAAACCAGGTCCCCTAACGGCTTTTGTTGTTTTCTCGAAAACTATTAGGCTTATTGAGATGGAGATTAGGTAACATAATGCTTATTTAAATCCCTACCAAAAATTCTTTTTCGTACCTCGCCTTTGTTTTGTGTATTCGAAGAAAGAAGGTATGTCATACATGGATCAGCAATTTACACCAGTAAATTTGCTCAAGGAACATTCGGGCGTAACTTTTTGGTCTCATATTCGTCATGAAGTAGCTAAGAAAAATTTGTTGAGATCCGAACGCGATCGTGGTCCAGTCATCTTTTACCTTAGCATCTCTCCGTCAAAACCCATCAGGCGAGATGATCGATATTCTTGGTGTCAGTCGGCTGAAAAATTCGTATTAGCAAGTTAATTCTTAGGAGAGTACACTGTACCAGTTAATTTTTGTATCCAACCCAATACGTACAGGGTGTTTCGCCTATTTTGAAATCCGAATTTTCTTTATTTATAAGACCTTGGTATCGAGCAAATTTTTCTCTTGAATGATTTTTGAGGTAAAATTGAAATACACGATTTAATTCCTGATTTGCTCGTATTGTACGGGCGCCACAGTAAGGCAACAGTTTCGTTTCAAATCGTATATTTCAGTTTTACAGCAAAAATCATTCCAGAAAAAAAATTTACTAATCTTATAAATAAAGGAGATTAGGATTTCAAAACAAACGAAACACCTTTACATAATGGGTAGAATAAAAAATTGACTAGTACAGTGTACTCTCCTGAGAATTAACTTGCCAAAACGAATTTTTTAGCCAACTGGCACCAAGAATATCGATAATCTCATCTGATGGGTTTTGACAAAGGGATTTAAATAAGCTTTATTTTACCTAATCTTCTTCATCTCGATAAACCTAATAGTTTTCGAGAAAAACCGAAAAAACGAGCTCACCACTCACCCGAAAAGTGCCCCGAGACACAGATGAGGAATAATTTTCTTTAAACATTCCTGATCGAGACAGAATTTCTGGTTACTAATTCAAGCGCGTGTGAGATTCGGTACGAAGATTTCACAACAAACTTCAAATTAAAAAAAAATCAAATATGAAAATAAATTGTCAAGAATTTTCCAGTGTAATTACCTCCTGTCGATCAAAATAAGACTATCCTAGTGGTCAAAAATTACTGGTATGGAATTTTCTAAGATATGTATTTCTGTTTAAAGAGGTTTAGATCGTTATACAGTGATCCTGAAACAGTTGAACCAACTGGAGGCAACGGTGAAACACTTTACCCTAAGCAATGTGTTAAATTACTGAAATATCACAACTATTAATACTCACACTCGCATTATTCCCTTCGGCCTGGGAGATGGTGTAGGAATGCTGTATGTATCTGCGGCAGGATCCAAAGAAATACTATCCTGGCTGAAGGATGGATTAGAACTACAGGTGGCCTCAGATTGACTATGAGTAGTGCTGGTGAACTGACCAACTGGTGATGGCAAGTCTCCAATATCTACGTTCTGAAGATCAGTTGTAGCAGCTGACTGAAAAAGAACAATGTAATTGTGTTACTGTAATAAATAGTAATTATTAGTTCTTGAAGTTCAGTCTATAATACTACATTTCTTATGGCAACATTTCGAAAGCCCTCCCTTGCAGAGACCAGGTCCAGAAATGTTTATTTAAAAGGTGATTGCCCAAAAATTATTAAAAATCACGTTTTTACGTTGTAGATAATTAAATTTCGAACGTACTAACTATACTTTAAAGCGTACTAACCTTCCTGATTGCTGTCCCTTGGAATGTAGATTTCCACTGCTATAGGTTAAACATAAATACAGAGCGGTCCCCTGCAACCGGTATCAAATCTCGGGAGATAACTGCTGTCAGGCATTTCTCTAGTAACAATAAACGGCATAATTAATTTTCAATAACAATGAAGTAGTGAGAAGTTCAACTTATAAAGAATGAAATACTTTAAAATTATGCTTAAAAACAAATACAAGATAATTCCGAAAAATCAATCTTTACACCTAGAAATTCGATGGGTTTGCTCTTTAAAAATTTATTAATTCGCTGAGACTTGAAAGCCGGAAAAGTAACAAGATTTTACGCGTTAATGAATGTGGAACAAGTTTATTAAAGTACATAAATACATAATTAAATTATGCTTAAAGACCCGACTCATTGTCAGTTATCGAATTTTTAATTTTTTTTCTTGTCATTGTAAGACAGTTAAATATTATTGGTATCATGAACAAATAAAGTGACTTACCTTTGAAGGTGTCTATGTACTCCTAAAGCCCATCTGCCAATAAACCATCGCAATCGAATGATAATTAAGGCACGTTCTAAAAAACTTTATATTCACTTGTAACAGCACTCGATAAAATGAACTCACGTTTGAAAGACACAATATAAAATGTCTTAGTTTTCGCAGGCTAAAGCTGATATTGCATTTTTAATAGGAATGGTTATAAAAGCAACTTCACAAATACCCAACATAAGCTGTATATTTAAAACTCGAAAATAAAATTTCATTCCACAGACGTTTTATCAAAACAAATGCATATTGTACGTGACTGATATATGCTATGGATATCAAATAACAAAGCTACTTTTGTTTTTATGTACGTATGTATGACATCATTATGCTAAATACAACATTTTACAAAGTGAAAACTACTATTTCGAATGGTAAAAATTTTAACCATGGCTTGGTTTATTTTACCTGTTTATATAGTCGATTAAATCAATTTTTTAAGCTATTTTAGCCTGAGTTATAGACTGAAATAGCCAACTGTACGTGTAGATTTTACCCAACTAACGTAAAATCCTTGTTAAGCTGACTTTATCCATACTAATGGTTGATTTTACTAGAAGCCGAGTAAGATCTGCCAAAGACCAATTAACCATAAACAAATAGTTCACTTTACAAATCCTTTGTTTATTCTGACCTAGATTTTTAGTTAACGCTGCTAAAATTAAGTTAGAACAACAAAAAATCGGTTTACTATAATATAGTTAGTGATATTTTTCTCACTGTAGCATTCTCAAAGCAAACAGGAGTTTGGGATTCATTATTAGAAATACTTAAGATTTCAAATCAGAGAACACACTCGTAATTCTTTTTAACTCACTTGTAAGAAGCCATCTTGAATTTGCTTCGGTTATATGGTCGCCTCAATATCAAATTTATATAAATCGTCTGGAAAATGTCCAGAAAAAATTCAAAAAATTTTTAACATACAAATTTCCACATTCTACATTTATACCTGTATCTCTCGAACATCGCAAAAACATGGCCAGTCTATTAATGGTTTAAAATACTTACAAATTTAACTGATTGCTCTCCATTACTTTCATTATTTTCGTTTCATGTACCTCCTAGACCAACAAGAACTACATCCTTGCTGTATCTTCCATTTTTTCACACAAATTCAGCTTCTAATTCTCCAATATCTCGGTGTTCGCTTATACTGAACAACTTTATAAATAAAGAAAATCCGGACATTTTTAATATATCTTTACAAAGATTCAAAAGCCTTCGATATGAATTCTCCATGTAACAACTTTTTGCAATCAACCTATTTTAGTCTACTTACTTCTTTTCATTCCATTTGTAATTGAAACATTATGCCTATATAATTGTAATTATAGAATTTATTCTTGATACACATGTACAACAGTATGATTTTATTTCTGTTTGTTTTCTTTTTTGTAGTTCATACTCACTTTGTAATTAGTAATTTTTTTGTAATACCAGGGAATTTTGTTATTGGACTTTGAGTCTGTTAATTTCCCGAACTTGTAAATAAATAAAAAAACAAGATCATATCAAATGGACGCTGTACCACACAAAAACAAAAATGTGACTATACATATGCAAAAGACTAAATCGCCAACTGTTTGCCATGCCACTCTTAACATGTTAACATATACAACCATATACATAACATATACAATTTACTGTCATTACCGAAACATGGTTTGTAACACTGGTAAAACTTTGTAATATCGTAATATATGATACTATTGTCTCATTACAGCTACCCCTCATTACGAGATTATTATTTATATTAGTTACACCCTGTATATAAAGGCTATATTCTTTAGAAGGCGCTTGTTTAGATAAATATTAGTATTTTTCTGTTTTCGTCCTGTTTTGGATGGATATTCCCAATAATAATAATAATAACATTTTATAACACAAAGAATGTCAATGGTATGAATACATCAGAGTGAGAATAGTGAGAATGAAGAATTGTCAGATGATAACGATGAAGCGGTTAGATTGGCCACAGATGGCCCTTATGATCAGCAATATTAGGTTAATAATTATCTAACAGAAATAATATTTTTTAATTTTAATTTGAAATATACAACAGAACAAAATGGGACAACAACGAAAGTTCTTCTATACAGAAAAGCTAGTTAGACCAGAGGAAGGCATTTTTTTGTACTATAGACTCCTGAATTGAGGTAGCTCTTTTTTATGCATACTTTAGATTTTCTCTGACAATATTAGTCTCTAATGATAATCTAAAAACTATTTCTACTCATCTCAGAAAAGACAAAAACCTATAGCTCTTAATAAATATTACATATCATTTTTCTAAAAGTTTTGAAATGGTGCTTTATGAACATGTATGATATCGTGAGTTATCGTAACACCGGATCAGCATGTCTTTATGAAAAGTAGGTGAATCAGTAGCTAATCTCTTTTGTATTACTCAGGATCTGACTGACAATAAGTACATAGACAATTTTGTTCAAATATATGGCATGTATACGGATTTCTCTAAAGCTTTCGACAGGCTAAATCATTTCATGTTAATCTCTAAACTGTGTTTCATATAAACTATTACTTTTTTCGTTCTTATTTAATGAATTGAACTTAGCCTCTGGAGTGTCTTGGTCATCTATCTATCGAGGAAGTGGCGAAATCCCGGGTGCCTCAAAGGACTAGTTTTGGGTCCTATATTTTTATCTTCCTTAATGATTTAATGTTGACTTTGGGTGTCAAATGTTTAGTTTATGCAGAGGACGTTCAGCTCTATCCCAACATAACTACATAACATAATTATTTAGATAGTGGTATGAAACTACAAAACAGCTTGATTGCGATGAATGACTGGTGTGTTGAAAATAAATTACCTCATAATATACCTAAATGTAGTATAATAATTTACGAAACTATTAATTTATACACGCTCCGATTATACCATTAATGATTTGATAATCAAAAGATGTTTAAATTCATGATCTTGGTGTAGTATTTGATCAAACATTTTCTTTTTGTGATAACATATAAAAAGTTCTGACTGAAAGTTTAAAATTATTAGTATTATTTTCAGGTCTCATTTCAGTGATGTCTATGCAATCAAATTACTTTATTCATTTGTTAAATCACGAAGTCGATACGCTGCTGTTGTCTTGTCTCCATCGTATGACAAATATCTATAAAATCTAGAAAAAATTCAAAGATGATTAATGAAATATATGTTTATGTTACAATGTAAGGACATTACAATATGTTACATTTGTTACATGTTATCATACTATAATGAAATTAGCAAGCGGCATGTACAATTGTACATATTCTGCAAGCGTCCAGAAGGATTGAAAAGAACTTCCCGAGAGATATGTAAACACGGCGACCACGACGAATAGAAGTGGCGTAATATAAGATACATGAACTTAATACAGTAGAAATAAATAATCGTGCGTTTAATAGTATATTACATGTTGAGTTGGTAAAGGATATCTTTACAAGCCAAGCGATAATTGTTTGACCGAGACGGTACGTCGAGGTCAAACAATATCGCGAGGCGTGGAAACTTTACCAACGAAACATGTATACTATTTTATTCACAATAATTAGACTTAAGATAATCAAAATAAAAAGTAATTTTAAATTTTAAAATAATTTTTTTTTAAACTGTCATAATTTCAAACAGAGCCATCTATCGACCAAAAGAAGTTTTAAGTAAGGTTTCATTCTTCGCCGCTAGATGGCAATGTATGCGCTCAGTATTTTAAAATTAGAAATTAATTAATTCCATTGTAATTATTAAATATAAAATACGGAAAAATAAAAATAAAACTAATATTAAATAAAAAATATGTTTTTAGCGTTAAATATATTTATAAAAACTTAAATTTAAATCGGATAAAACGTCCTGTTTTAAATTATTCAGAAAAAATAGTTGGCCATAACTTTACATGTCAGTTTTACAGACATGTAAAGGAAATTGTTAACCACTTTGGTGGTGCTATAGCAATAGCTTACTTTCCAAGGTTTTTACAACATATGAAATGTACATATTGCAATATGATTGTGAATAAAATATATTAATCTCGTAGTGTTAAATAAGTTAGTGTAAGTTCGATTAACGATTAGTCTTAGTGTGTGCTAATTAGTTTTAGACGGAATTTGTTACAAATATTCTTCCGCTATTAAACAATTCACACGAAATCCTAGTTTTAATTAATTGTTACAATACTGTAACGTTCTTTTTAAATAATACTAAAAATGCTATTTAATCGTCTATTAACAACAGAAATATTATCTACATACACTAATTAGAAGCACTATAATTATAAACTGTTAACGAATTTAAACTAGATATTTACAAACCTTTTATTTACAATACAACATTTATTTGTAACATTTATCTCGTACTAATTTTACGATGCGCACCTTCAATTCGATGGTTCACTAATCCCTTCTAATGACTGACCCCTTCCGTGCGCGGCTGCGATTCCCATATTCCATATAATCTTTCTAGAACGCGCTAGATTAGACTGATTGGTGTATTGTGTCCCATGAGTCATATATTCCGCCGCCAGGATCGAATGTTCGACGGCGGCGTTTAGGGATTAATCCCGATCATTACAATACGTTATTAATACAATGTGTTACAATACAATGAGCCTTGTGAATAAAACGTAGCAAGCGCTTTTACTACTGTTAATAAACGATAACACATCTGATTTTTAATTAATAAGAATAAGATAGATGTATAGTAAAAGCTTTTACTAATTTTTATTTATATGGCCCATTGCTACGTACAAGGAAGCAGAATATATCCGCCCACTTTTTAAGTGTAGAAAATTCCGAATACCTTAACTGGCTGCACTAAAATGCAAAATTCACTTGCATTTACTAACTCAGGTTTAATCTTCGAAATAATTTCACTTTTGTCTACCAGTTCCTAGAACTAACATGTTAAAATTCTCTCTCTTTATCAAATGTGCCGAAAGTACCATAAATTGCAGCAAAACAGATATTTTCAACTGCTGTGTGGCTTCTATTAAAATTAATTAAAATTGTTTGAATACTCTAGCATCCATCTGTTATATGTTATTCAATCGTCCCATACAATTCAGTAATTTGCCTTGTACTGTAGAATGTGGTAAATAAATAAATAAAATAAAATAAAGAATATGCCAATAAGACCAGTTGTATCATACATCAATGCACCTAATCACATTTTATCCAAAAAACTAAACCAGATTATTAACACGATAGGTTACAAATCGAAATACTCTGTTAGAAATTCATTAGAATTAGTAGATAAGCTGCAAAACATACATCTTCCACCACATTCAAAACTTGTTAGTTTTGATATTTGCAACATGTTCTCCAGAATACCCCCACAAGAATGTATTCCTCTATTAGATAGTTTCTTGATCAATAGTAATATAGAATTAGTTAAAAGGTTAGAGTTAATTCAATTATTTGACCTTTGTATAAGTCAAAATTATTTCACTTTTAATAACATAATTTATTTACAAAAGGATGGTTTACCTATGGGTAATTCTCTAAGTCCTCTATTAGCTAACATATTTATGGACAAGTTTGAAGATCGAATATTTGAATTAAACCTCTCTAAACACATTATCTTCTGGTTTCGTTATGTTGATGACATTTTAGCTTGTTTTGACAGTTCTTTTGAGGTTATCAATGAATTTTTAATTCTTATAAACAATATCCATCCTAATATAAAATTTACACTAGAAACAGAACAAAACAGGGCTATAAACTTTCTAGACTTAAATATCAAGATTAACGCAGACAATCTTTTTGAATTTTCCATATACAGAAAACCAACACAAACAGATATAACAATACCAAATGAATCTTGTCACCACAATACACATAAAATAGCAGCATACAGATCATTAGTACACAGAGCTTTAACTATTCCACTAACAAAATCAGATTTTAGCAAAGAGATATCAACCATTAAACAACTAGCACATGCAAATCATTATAATCCGAACATGATTGACACTTTAATTAAACAAAAAGATTATAAGTTAGCTATCAAAAGAATATATCCCATTGACAATCAAACAGAAGACACAAATTACATATCTATACCATATTTTGGCAAAATATCAGAAAAAATTGCACATATACTAAGAAAAACCAACAATTATAAAATAACATTTAAAACCAACACTAACACTTTTTCATTCTTATTTAATGCTAAAGACAGAACACATGATATCATGAAATCGGGCATTTACCGTTTAAATTGTTCTTTTTGTAGTTCGGTATATATTGGACAAACACTTCGAAATTTTGACATAAGATATAAAGAACACGTACGTCATTACAAAAATAAACATCCTGAAAAATCGAATTACGCCAAACACCTTTAAGAACAAAATCACACAATGACTCCTCAAAATAATATTAAATTCCTACATTTTTGTAATAACAAACGCAAATTAGACATTTTAGAAGCCTTTGAGATATACAAACACAAACTCAGGGTACCTTTAATGAATGAACAACTTGAGCTCAGTAATTCTCCGTTACTGGAAGTATTAGATGTTTAATTATGATTTTTATTATTAATTTTTATTATTATTATTATTTTATCTAGTTACCTATTTTGTATCTTAGCGACGTGTTTGTTTATAATTATATTACCTTTGATAATGACAGCATAGCTGTCGAAACAATATTGTCAGGTATATTTTAATAAAACTGTGAAACTTTTAATAATCTTTATTTATTTCATGATTATGGAGTTCCACAAAATAAGGCTGGAAACAATAAACAAAAAAAAAAAAAATAAAATAAAATAAAGATTAGTGGTTAGTCTGTTTGTTTCATAATGCAAGGGTCGCAGATCCCCACGGGTAATCTTTCTTAGCGGGGAAAAATTAAAATATGCTTTCTTCTCAAATAAGGAAGTAAAACCGTAGGTCTGTGTTAATTAAATACCGTATTTACTCTAAAATAAGACCCCCTTTTTTTCCTAGATTTTTGTTCTAAAATGTGGGAGGGTCTTATATTCGAGTCGGGTCTTATAATCGAGTATAAAAAGATATATTCAATAAAATGTGAAAAGAATGAGTGTAACTGAGTAATGTTTACTAGTATTTATAATAAAAATTGTATTACAATAGAATAACATCTAACATAGCGTTCTGTTGTTTAATAATATAACATCTCGCCAGGTTGTCTGCATTTTAGCCGATATTGATGCATGTAAACCTATGACGCCATTGTGAAACCCGCGATAAGCAAAGTTTATTGACTGCAACAACTACAGTAATTACGAAAATTATGAAATCATATACAATTATTGTTAGCTTAGCACCTAGTCAGAATCGCCGTTGTCGTCATCACCCTCTGTAAGATCGTTATTAACCTTTATAATATATTTTTTTATAACAATGGTTTTACAAATTAAGCTTGACAACTGACGGAGTCGATATTAGTGAAAGAACCCAGTGATGGTGAAAACATTTCTAAATGTAGGGGCTAAATGTGTGCTCCAAAATATAGGGGGGTCTTATAATCAAGGGGGTCTTATTTTCGAGTAAATACGGTAGTTGGCACTTTAAAAATTCCTACTGTGGCGTGGTTCACGAGAGATGTTCCGCCACCCCGATTCCTCAAATAAATAAATTCATTTATGCAAGGCAATCTTTTTAGAAATATTTTATATTTGAGCATCTGGCTTATATATTAAATGCTTTTTGTATCTCAGTAGAATTTTGTATTTAGTACTATTTATTGTTTTAAAATAAATGTATCTAGAACTGTTATTACTTTTAAATTGATTGTAGAATATCGTGACTTTACGTCACAAGTCCGGTAAAGAAATTACCGAAAGGTTTAAGCAAACATCAGTTACTTAGACTAATTTTATTGAGTAATAGAACGAACATAATTCCAAATATTACAGTTTTGTTATAAGGCGACTAGATTATTTTTTTAGACAGGAGACGAATAAAGAATCAAAAATGCGACACAGTATGAAATGAAACGGCCGGTAAACGATTCTCCACGAGTACTCTTTTCGAAATTCCAGGCCCGACACCTTCCTTGTCTCGTATGTAAGTATCGAGCTCGTATTGTAAGATCCCATTTACGGGATTCATAACGTAAAATTTTACACTAACGTTCAAATCTAAGGTACTGCGAATTCTCAAACTATTTCCCGATTGAAACAAAAATTTATATCTATTCCCAAGCAGCATTTTTAGTCACCGCTACGTACCAGCAACCACCGGTGGAACTATAAAGTTTTTACCGTTAGTCACAAGAACGTAATTGCTACGGTATTATTACGTGCCTGGAACCAAAATGGGGAACAATTCTCGGGTAGCAGATACGTTGCAGTAACCTTTCCGGAACTTGTCCAGCTACGTGAGCTACCTTTAGGCTACGTAGCGGGAACGTGGCGGCGTAGTAATTGCTACTTTCGTGGAACTTTTTTCTCTTTGACACATCGTGTCGCGTCGTTGTTCTCTCTTACTCTTGCAACTTAACAAACATTCTTTCACTTTCTCTACTAATGCCGCGGTCGTGTCACAAAATGTATTACTATTTTATTTGTAATACTGTACATAATACATAAAGAGATGAAATGTTACGTTATTTTGTCAATCTAGCATACCAAAATTATAAACCATCGCAACTTTTCTGGTCAATGCGATGATGATAGATCGAAAAATAACAACCTTTAAATATATTTTTTAATAAAAAATGTCTTGAATAAAATATGACAAAAATACTTATAAATTGATAAACATGATAGAAACCATTTTTATTTTATTCCCAAGGCACAATTTGACATCGATTTGTTATCTTTATTGA
Source organism: Agrypnus murinus (assembly GCA_929113105.1). Classification (NCBI taxonomy): domain Eukaryota; kingdom Metazoa; phylum Arthropoda; class Insecta; order Coleoptera; family Elateridae; genus Agrypnus; species Agrypnus murinus. The sequence goes on along the minus strand of OV816029.1, from coordinate 77,549,028 downwards.
GAGTTATAGTAAAAGACTTTTTAACAATTGCAACAAATTGCAAATTGATTAATAGCCTTCAACATTTTACAAGTAAATATGGAGTTGTTTTGAAAATGTCACCTTAAAGTAGTATTAACTGTAAAATGTGTGTCTAAAGTTTGTGTCGCTTTACAAACAGTAACGGGAACTAAACAAATTCTACTTCTAGGTTTTTGTTACCACGAAGTATAAAATACGGTTTCCGTAGCCACTTTCTAGCTCCTAATGTCACTGCAAAATTCCCATTGGAACTTAACCTCAAATTTAAACGTTAATCGTAAACAAACAACCAATATTTTTTATACTGATTGCTACTTAATAACAATTATTATTTAATTAAGGCAATTATTATTTAATCTTAAAGTTGTAGCGACGAAAGAAAAAGGGAATATATTTCACCCGTGTTTACTACATGATGGTTTATCAGTGATCTCATCCCTATTTTTTTCTATTTTGTATTGTAAACAGTTGATTTTGTTTTCACTGATTTCACCTAATTGCTGTTCTAATTTTCTATAAAAGGTGGACGTATATCTAAAATTCTTTTTTTTTCTTATTGCATTTGCCTTTGACATTTTTATTAAAAACTTGCAAAACTACTACCACTGCGAAAACACAATTAACCTCCAAATTCCAAACTAAAATTACTTTCAAGTGATTCTCCTGGGTAGCATAAACGTAAGTTTTACTTTCAATGCTACTGTATAGTTCAGTTACTTTAAAGGTTAAGCAATGGTTTCAGACCAGTGGCAGGAACTTTCGGTGCTACTTTAAAGTTTTAAAAACTTAAAAGTAGTTTCGGGCAAGTTACTGCTACAATCATAATATCACTTGAAGTTGCAACAACATTAAGGTAATTATACTAAGTAGCAATACCGTTCCACATACTTTAAAAAGCTACTTAGAAGTAATGTAACTACATAGCTCTAATAAATAGTAGAAGTAACTACATAATTACTAAAATATTCCAAATTGAAGTAATTAAACCTATAAAGTCATAAATTTAGTTGTAGTTACGTAACAGCTACTCAATCAAAGTTCCGATCTCAGTTACCGCTACTTAGATGCTGCTTGGGTTATAAGCAACCCTAAATGCCACTTTTTAGCATTACAAATGAGGAATCAAAAAATGTATCCTACCATAATGTACCTTTACAATGAGCTAAGTTGGAAATTGATTTACATCTCCGTTAAAAACTTGAACAGGAACAGAAGCTTTTTCTTAGACTGGAAAAAATGAAGCTTTATACCCGACTGCAAGTTTTGTCTTGAGAAAAATTAATAAAAGTATAGTAGGCCACTCACGGTCGTCCCCGACCACATCCCCGACATGGTCCGCGATGTGGTCGGGATGTGGTCCTGAGAATGCCAGAAATGTTTACATTTACTTTAATTTATTGCATAAACAACTTCGCTGTCTAGCTGTTTGTATTAATAAAATTATATGTGTCATATTTCTTTAAAACATCAAAATAAAAGAAAGCATTATTGAGGTTCGCAATAATATGTGTACTGAATCTCTTTCTTTAATAAGAAATATTTCGAAATAGCTTATGCAATTAAGTAAACTTTTTATAAGCGTAATAACCTTGATATCATCCATAGGTATTATTACAAATCAAACCTTTATTATGAAACGAAAATAAATATTTTGTCACATTTGTAGAGACCGTTTAATAAATTCAACCAAATTTGATTGAAATCATGTTTACAATATGGGTCATAACCTCATACCCTTGGAGGATAATTACAGTCTGTACTACTAATTGTCACCTGACACTTGAAGCCATTTATTTTCTTGCACAATAGGAAATAAATATTAAGAATTTTATACTTTTTGAAAAATTAATTTTATTTAAGTATAATATTTTATAAATGTTGAAACTACAGTATTATATTAAACTTAAATATTTATCAGTTTTTCATTCGATGAATCAGTTTATATCAAATTCGGTTCAATTTATTAAACGGCCGTATGTGACAAAATGTTTATTTTACCAGAATCAGTATAATGAGTCATGTGAATAAAATGTAGGAAATGATTTTACTACTATTAATAAAAGATAACAGATATGATTTTTAATTAATAAGAATAAGAGAGATGCATAGGAAAAGTATTTACTTACTATATTTTATACACATGACTTATTATTTCGATTTGATACTTGATATCCACTATTTAAAAGATGTGACGGGAAAAGGAGTTATATAGGTTACTTCCGTAAGGTCCCTTTTCGTGTAAACACACACATGTTTTAATAACTTCCGTTCTCATTCTTATTAGAATTTACACATCAAGACGACCAAATGATATATCGTCGGTCTAATTCTAAAATACATCGTAACCCACTTTTTTGCGATTTTGGGGTTATGAGCTATTCCCATGGTAAAAAGTGCGCTGAGTCGATTAGTAAACTCCTCGTATACCACAGGGCTTCCAGTTTTATTCTATAGCGATTTAAAAAATACCTCGTATCCCAACCTGGTACAGTTTTTGGGATATGGGTAACCCACTTTTTAATAATGTATGCATGCTTAGTCGCGCGATAAATTAATACATTTGTCTGTTTAAATTTAATTAACAAAATTTCAGGAATTCAAACCATTTATAAAAGTTTTGTTTTACATTTGGTGACATTTTCTTGTTCTCCTGAAAAATTGAGATTTGGGGGTTACGAGGTATTAGAATTAGACCGACGATATAATTTGTCCGTTGACCACTTCGATACCAAAATCAGCAGATTTTTACCATTGTTCTTTTATGGAAAATTCTTTATAGGAAATCAGTGTGCACCGTTTGCATACCTGAACTCAGAATCCTAAATCCTTAATTAATTATATCGATTTTTAAACTAAATTAAGAAAATACTAGAGTTTTCGTTTCATAATAAAGGGTTGATTTGTAATTCCACCGATGGATGATGTCAAGGTTATTACGTTTATGAAAACTTTTGTTACTGCATATGCTATTTCAAAATACTTCTAATTAAAAAAAAAGAGATTCGATACACATTTTATTACGAAAAAATGCTCAATAATGCTTTCTTTCATTTTGATGTTAGAAATATGACGCATACAATTTTATTATATACAAACAGCTCGACACCGAAGTTGTTTATGCAATAAATTAAAGTAAATGTAAACATTTCTGGCATTCTCAGGACCACATCCCCGACCACATCGCGGACCACGTCGGGGATGTGGTCGGGGACGACCGTGAGTGGTCTACATATTAGAGGTAGATATGTATATTATAAAATTATTTTACTGAACGTATACTTTCAGTTCAGTGGAAGATCTAAAGCTTCTTCTATGCTAAAATCGTTAGTTGGGAAATCCTTTGCTCTTCTTTTGACGATTTCGTTTCTATTTATGAAATTCTTAAAGAATAAATTAATTGCTTTCATTATAATATACTCGTTATATTTAACTTTACGGTATTTATTTAGAGTGTTTTTTGTAACCAAGGAATACATTACGTACCCTTATTTACTTTTTGGTTATATTTTGTTTATTTAGATTTTTCAACAAAAATTGTTAACGCCATAAAAATTGTTTCAGTTAATTTGCTACCCGGTTTCAGAAAACAATAAATAAAAACAGTGTGTTTCCACTGTATAAATATTGGGTTGGGGCCTTCGGGTTTCTGTGTTTGCCAAATTGCGGTAGACGGAGAAATCTAATTTCCACTCGGTTTTATGTATTTTAAAGTTCAACGATAGCTTAGATAAATAAAACTTGAATTACGGTTTGGGTAGTTTATTAAATAAAATCCTTATTATAAAGTATTCGAGTGGACAATATTCAGCAAATATGATTAGGATAATTGCGGCTCGAATTATAGAATAATTATTGAAATTCTTAGTTTTATTAATAATTACATTGTTTTCAGTACCAAACAAATGTTCGGAAGTTTTCTTTTGGGAAAGCGTATTTACCTCATAGTACAAGCTTTATCCAGCAAAACAAACGAACCTTCTAACTGAGTTTGAATTTAATACGATTTGTGAAGTTGAACAAATCATTTGTAAAATACCTCACGTATTTCAGTTGTCTGCATAGTTTTTGTCCAGAAATTTAATTATTTTATTTTGCGTATTTTATCTTTATCTTTGTTATTTTACGGGATAGATGTACTATGTACTAACATACATTCGAAGAGGCTAGGTATAGATGAACGGAAAATTGACAAAGTGCTAGTGCATTTCTCAAGTAAGTGTTATGTAGGCATTTGAGTAGTCCTGACAGCTGCTGGTAGAGCTAACATATGGCTCTAACACCTTGCATTTGCGGCATATGAAAAGCAATTCACAATATGGAAGCTTTTAAAAACCAATAAATATAAGAGCATAGTAATATCCTACCGTTTATATCCATTTTAACCGTAAAGCCACTTTAGGTGAGGACGTCAAATGGAATTTATAAAGTTTTCTGCAACTTTCAGTGTTTTATGTATGACTGTTCGATATTTTCGTGCTGAATTTGCATAGAATGGAGATGCAAGGCATTCAAATTTAATCAGTTGTAGTCCATCATTTTATCCAGAACTAGTATTCAAATTTGCTTGTTATTGCTGACCAGACAAGTAAGAGGTGTTATTACTTTAGCTGATGATCAATTGTTACATCGGAACGTTCAATCAAACAAACGTGCTATTATTATTATTATGCGAGCAGTAGTGAACAAGCTGAGAACAAAAGATGATTATAGAAATATTAACATTGTACAGGGAATAATGAATAATTAATTGCATACAGTTAAGTTATATATATATATATATATATATATATATATATATATATATATATATATATATATATATATATATATATATATATATATATATAAATTTTTTTTAGATAGAGTTAATTTTTATCAAGTTGGATAATGATTTTACATTAAATAATATTTTGAATGCAAATTCATATAGAAAAATTTATCGACTCTGCTGGGATTCGAACCCAGGACCCTCCACTGTCTAGGTGGTATCTCTACCAACTGAGCTACAGAGAACGACTACCAGCATAGCGAGAAACTTTCCATATGAATTAGATATCAAGCAAACATACAAGTAACTAGATATTTTTTGAATACTATTAATGAAGATCAGCAAGTCGCATGACAACAACATCAATATTCAAAGTATCTAGATTATAATGAATCATTCCGAAAGGAAATTAATTTTTATAAATTTTTTTTAGATAGAGTTAATTTTTATCAAGTTGGATAATGATTTTACATTAAATAATATTTTGAATGCAAATTCATATAGAAAAATTTATCGACTCTGCTGGGATTCGAACCCAGGACCCTCCACTGTCTAGGTGGTATCTCATATATATATATATATATATATATATATATATATATATATATATATATATATATATATATATATATATATATATATATATATATTGCGGTGACCCCGATAAAAAAATAATAAATAATATACAATGGATTAAAATTGAAATACACCACAGATATCCTTTATTTCTCTCAACTAGCTCAGGTTTGTTCGGTAAAACATAAATTATTTGAATTTCGAGACTCTTATATTCTTTTATGCCTGGAAACAAAAAAAAACTTAAACTGTAAGCACTTATGCTTCTGCAAGCTGGACACCTGTAACTGTAATCTGAATTTGGAAGAGAATAATGCTGTATGCTGTATGAGAGAGTAATGATGTATTATCATCAATTAAACACATACGTTAATTAAAAATTCAAAAACTTTATTCAAAAACAAAATTAAATTCAGGAAAGCAAAAACAAAGAAAAATAAAATATAATTCACAATTAGAAATTGAGAATAAATCCTCAAGTTTGCTCAAACGTTAAGAAAAGTCGTATTATCTGACATAGGATTAAATACAGTTATTCGTTTGAACAAACCAACACAAATAATTATTAAAATGTAAATAAAAATGTTATTCAAAATAAATAAATCTTTATTAAAGCAAATTTGAATTGTTTTCTTTAAATTGAAAATTAAACAAATTCTTAAAAAGAATTTAATGAATTAAAACAATTAGATTTTTCTACCCTAAGATGAACTTTACAAATCAAATTATTATTCCTTTTTATTTTTGAGAATCAATTATATTTTTTACACCAACCTGGTACATTCATATAGTTTGCTTTTCAAAATATTAATCCAATTGGTAATACTGCTATAACCAAACAGCTGATGGTTGTTCATAAAAATGTTCGATACGTAGATCGATAAACACAAATTCAATTCACTTGTATTTATTAAAATGAAAAGCACTTTTACTTTTATTTATACGTAGCACAATAATAAATCTTCATTAAAATTATTGTAGATAAAACAGGTAAACACCTTTAATCTTATTTTCAATAACTTTGTTTACAAAAATTGACACTTGTCAAAACATATGATTGTATATATAACCTCAAATTAGCAGCAGCTTATATAGGAAATGCCATAACAAAAGAACTCTATGACAGTTTCTTGAAAACAAAAGACGATCGGCGACGCTCGTGACGTCATAATCCAAAAACATATGATTCGGATTAACACAGATCCCAGATCTGATATAAAACACTTGTAGATCTTTAAACGCTGATCAAAAACATATAGGACATATATAGTCCCAAAATGAATAATAAAGAAGGTACGGACGAAAAACACCTGACAATGAAGATTCTCGTTACAACATAATTACATCCACAAAATTAACAAATCCAGAGTTCATCTTTACAAATTAGCTATCTGGATATACAAAGTGTGTGATACAATTGTTTTATACATAAAAATATCCTTACAATTTCATACAAACATGATTTTGTTACAGTACGATATACCATATCTGCCAATAGATGCTTTCACAAACACCAACTTGAAAATAACATCTACGTTAATGAATTTGTGCATAAAATGTCCAGTGTACAATGCACTAAGAGCTCACTTAAAAACAATGACAAGAAAAACCAGGATAAAAGCTATAAAAGTCATTTTCGCGAACCAAGAGGATTTCAAATACCTCCTGTAAATAAAATGACCAGGTTTCTATTAAATAAGTTCAAAAGTTAAATGTGTTATATCAATCATAACAAGATTAATCTACTTAATCTATTTACAGGAAAATAACCAAGTAAACTTGAGCTGCCTCTAAGAATACCAAAGAATATGCTTAACGCTGAATCATCGTAACTGAAAATTTTAAATATGGTAATGATTTTCCCTGGCAAGTGGGAAACCTGACCTAAAGTGTAACTTAGGTTGCCTATACATGATTGTGATCAAACAGTCTAGCTAAATCATATCCTTTTTATTTATAAATGTGATTTATTTATTTATGCATGAAATATTATGAAAGTAAGGTTATATTTGCATGAAATCTTTACTCATAAGTTTTTATTTTAAACATTTATGAATCTAACTAAGCTCCTAACTATAGTCTTTATTAATCATTTGGCCAAGACATAACATGCCCCTCTATAAACTTAAAAACCGATAAAAATATTCCTTTTAACGTTTCCGAAACATCGTTCGATGAAATTTTCAAAAACGGTGATACGACATCACCTCAATATATATATATATATATATATATATATATATATATATATATATATATATATATATATATATATATACACCAGCGGTAGAGCATCTGCCTAGATAGCAGTAAGCCCGGGTTCGAATCCTGGTCAGAGATAATAATTTTTCATAATTCAAATTATGTCTTCATTAATATACATTAATCTTGGTGCTAAAACACAATATTTCTAAATCATTATATATATATATATATATATATATATATATATATATATATATATATATATATATACATGCAGAAAGCACTGATACGCCTCCGAATATATGTCTGTTCATAGCGATCGCCTCCGATTGATTTTGGAGGCGAAGTGGAAAAAACGGAGGCGAAAACGAATCCCCGTGTATATGTAGTTTAAAATGTTGGTAATCATGTATTACGCCGTTTCCCAAATTTTAGGTCGGAGTCGAAAAATACCTATTCACCCACTCATAGATACATTTTAGTACATCGTGTTATACCCTAGGCGGCACTTTCGCTTTACACGAGATACGTCTTAGCCTAAGTAACAGCATTATACACCTCACTACATTTAACATGCGGTTTTTGTTTATATTAGCGGCAACACAGCGTAGAGGCTAAACCTACCTATGTGTATCTTCAAGAAGTTCTATTGTATACACTTCACCATGGGCTTTTAAATTTATTAAGGAACAGATTTTTCATAAGATCAACAAATTAAAATGAAACTAAAATTTTGTTACTAAAAGCTTTACAATTGGTTACTTGCATTATGTATGATTTGGGTAACTTATGTAAATATTAAAACATACTTTTACACATAAAATTTGTAATCATATTCCAAAAATACCTGTTTAAATTTCTGAAAAATGTAGACTTCGACCAAAAGCTTGTTTCAGAAATTCGCAAAATTCTTAATTGTTATGAAATGACCCTGTTTATTCGTGTGGTATACATTATTAAAATCGAATAAGAGGCCTAATAAATACATAAATTCTGTGAAATTATTTCAATCGACTGCCTACGTATTTACTTATAAAAAAATTATATGATATGATTTTTATTTCTTCCCTAGCACTTTAAACGTAATTTAAAAATAACCAAAATAATACTTTTGCATGGCAAATGTCCTCACACGTCCTGCTCGCCTTTGTTTATTATAATATACATAAAAATGAATTTAGGAAATCATTTTAAATACCTCATTGCCAAAAAAGTTTTGTTCGTTATTAAATAAAGTTTAATATTTATGTCTATTAAAATTGTAAGCATAATTAGGCTATATTAGACGTTTTTTCTTATTTTATGATTAAATCCAAACAATCATTAACATTTTAGCACGATTTGAGAATGATTTGTCACAAATTGTTTGTTGCAGCAACAGTTTGTAAAATGATACTGTCAAAACTGGAGAGGCGCAGTATTACGATGACTTCATAATTTTAAGAATAAGAACACAAACTCAGCAGTACGTATCACCTTATTACTGGCCATCGACGAATCAACGATTGTTGTATACAATAAAATGCTATTATGTGAATAATTTAACTTTCTACGTATTTTTAATTATTTTTATTATTTATAATTATCATAATTATATTATTTTCTAACGATAAAAAGTGCCATTCTTGGAGGCATACTGTCTTAATAAAACGCTGTTACATAAACCATTACCACTTCACAAGATTAAGAATGAATGTTTTTACTGACAAACCTTTAATTTATAAATAACCCACATTCTATGTAAGCAAGAATAACAAAAAATTCTGTTGTTAAAAGATTAAGCTATTATAGAAATTTAAAGGTATCCTTTCAATTAAAATTACAATGAATAAATAAAGTAACACAATATTTACTATTTAAGATGTTATTAATTATTTGGTTTCACTCAATTCATCTACTTACATACATACATATGGTATACGCATAATTCCTTATGAACTCTTATGAGAAGACAACGTCGCGACGCGTCGTTGGAGGCATGCACAACTGATAGCTACATACAAAATATACCAACAGGAGTTGACAGAGTACGTTAAGTATTTATTTAAGTATACATGTCTCCGAGCATTTAACTTGCGTTTTTTGTTCATATTAGCAGAAACACTGCATGAAGGCTGATCATACTAAAACGTTTCTTTAATAATTTATTGTATAATATCCAGGCACGGATTTACCATATTCGAGGCTCCAAGCTAAAATATTTTTGAGGCCCCCCACCGTATTGTCAATAATAACATTTTAATTGCGAGAAATGGTTTCAGGGAATAATAACATTTTTGACTAAAGATTTCATATCTATATTCGAAATTTAACATTTTTAATAAAAAGTAACTTAAGAAAAAAGTGAAATATTTATTATTAAAAACGTTAATCATTGGAATAACACGTCTTGGTCATTACATAAACATATAAACATTTTTTCTATTGTAATTTAGCAAATCTATAATATCATTTAGTAATTTTTGAGACCCCCTGGAACCCAATAATTAATTTAATTAGATCTGAATAATCATTTAGAAGTCATTAGGAGACTTTAAATTGCACGACAATTTCTATAAATAATTTTTTTTATTATGTCCTAACTAGACTAAAATCTATTTAAAACATTGGTATAAATAAAATATATTAAGCGTAATATTCAACAGTGCAATTGTCAGTTACGCATATCGGTCGATTGTGGTAAAACTAATTTTGATTGCAATTTTATTTTTTGTGAAAATTATTGTCAAAGGTACATTCTGTTGACAGTAATACTTTTACTTTAGTTTTTTTATATTGAATTAAGATATTCACATTTAAAATGTCCCACACAAATTTTCAAATATAAAAATTACTCGTCAACTTTAGCAAACGATATCTCAAAAAAGGTAAAACCGTATATGAGATTTTTGTTGTCAACACTAAATTGACTATTATTCTATCCAAATAACTAATTTATAACTGCTAACGTTCGCAATTCTGATCTTTATAGAATATCTACAGGCATTCCATCAAAAATTAAGATATTCACATTTAAAATGTCCCACACAAATTTTCAAATATAAAAATTACTCGTCAACTTTAGCAAACGATATCTCAAAAAAGGTAAAACCGTATATGAGATTTTTGTTGTCAACACTAAATTGACTATTATTCTATCCAAATAACTAATTTATAACTGCTAACGTTCGCAATTCTGATCTTTATAGAATATCTACAGGCATTCCATCAAAAATGAATAACAAAGATCTTTAGGAGAAGTGGATATTTAGCGAACACTTCGACGGAGTATCAAATATTATCACCTACATTCTTGATCCTTTCGGTGTAGAAAATTGCTTTGAAAGTCTTAATAAAAGTTATATGTAAATAGGGATTCGACAGCAGTTCAGGGTACAAGATTTTTAAACAAAAATTTTCTGATACCAAAAACACTATTAATTTTTTTTGTAATAGCTTTTTTACCTCTGAAGTTGGTTGATAATACTTCTGGGACAGATTAGAGGATCAATCATTGTATAACGTTGAAATTCACAACCCATTGTTTGTTTGATGGTCACTGTTTAAAACCAAGCTTCTCCGTTGTTTGGTTGTCACTGGTTTTCCCTTTCTTTCTGTCTATAGTAAAGTCGCACCGGCGCGTTTAAGTTCCTTGTCAATAGGAGAGTGGAAGTAACAAAACGGCTGGTTTTTGGTACTAGAAGTTGGATGTACGAGATATATTAGGAAATTGGTTTTATATATAATTCGCTTCAGCGGAATAAATCTCGCATTCAACAGCATGATCGCTTGACTATTTATATGCGATAAATCGTCAAATTGGACGGATTACGTTCTAGTGCTAACCATTTTAGGTAAATTCTTTTCGTTAAAACCTCGTTGCGCTAAAAATCTTACAAATGTCTTTTTTATTTTAGGTAATATTTCCCTAGTAGTCACCTTGAGGGAATTGTTTTGTAAAAGACCTTTCAGTTTATAGAAAGGTAAAAATCTTCAAATAATTAAACTTAATACAATGTACAGGGTGATTTCTTTGTAGGTCTTTTTTTTTGTCGTTTGGGTTTTGTTGTTCGTTGTCGTATTCGTGTTCCTGCCCCTCTGACCGTGGGTTTCATTTAGAAGGTCCTTCCCCTTTGGGTCCGTACCTACATCTGTACAGGTATTGGGACGGAATTAAACAACAAACATCGAAGGGTGAAGTGATAACCCCTAAGAAGGGTTTTAAACATACAGCCGTGGATCTTCGAATGGTGGGACGTTTGTGAAAATTTGTATGTATTATATGTCTGTGTTTTATATATATATATATATATATATATATATATATATATATATATATATATATATATATATGTATTGATTCAATGTATTTACAATTATTCATGCAAGTTAATATTAAGAAACGAGATCTCGAGTAGTGGAATTGTTGTAGGGTAGTTTTAAGTACAACCAACTGTGATACAGATCACCATTCACCTTTTTTTTCTCTATTAAACATTAAAATTGCATTTCAATTTAACTTTTAAAATCTGCCAATAGTTCAAATAAAGCCCTACTTAGAAAGTTTACATTTCACTACGTGTGTTTTATTTATTTATTATTTATTTATTTGTACGATTTTAATATTGCTTTTCAGTTCATCATTTGTAAGTATATATGTACGGTACGGCCAAAATTGTGGAAGTTGCCCATATTTTAGTAGAAGATCTATTTCTTCGTTTGTCTGATAAGCTTGAAGCTTTAGTAATAAGCATTGTTTTTAAACGAAGTGGCGCTTGTTTTTTTATCTTTTATATTTTGTATTACCCCGCCCCTCTCCGACTTATTGGGGGCTAGCTGGCAAAAACTAAAGCCGTGTTATTCAGATCAAGCTGATACTTCCAGCACAGCTACATTTTGGTTGGTTAAGTATTTCTTTATATAAAAATAGCCTTTGTGTTTCTGTAGGTTATAATTGCCCAGAATCAACAATTTTTCGGAGTAGCGATTACTTCTCCCTCGGAAAGTAATGGTAAACCACCGAGGTATACTTTGCCCAGAAAATCTTCCTAAAATTAATAAAAAATCCAATCCAAAAATCCTATGTACTTAGGGTGGTTCGAGGCGTACCTTAAGTTCTAGGTCTCCGATACTTGAGATCACTGGACACGCACAACGCAAGTGTAGGAGGGAAAGGATAAAACGCAACAGAGCCCAGCACTCGCAGAAAAAGAACTAGTGATTGTACAACTGGTTCTAAATTAAATTTTAGTTTTACGTATAATTTCATGCTTTGACATCAAGTTGTAGTTAATTCATTACATCATGATCTTTTTTGTTACAAATTGGTTTGATTTTAACTTCTTTATCTAATTTTGCAAAAATATTTACTGAAAAAAATGTTACTGTGTAAACAGAAAGTAAGGGATAGAATGCTACAACCTGGATTGCAAGAAGGTGAATTAAAATACAAAGAGGTAAAAGAAGACGGCAAGAATGGTACCTAGAAATGTTAAAAAAGGTTATAAAGGAGAGCTAAGAAACATAGAAGAAACGTATGAAAGAAAAGAAATACGAAATCTTTATCAAGAAATAAAATACATATATCTAGAGAGAATAGTAGAGAGATGAACTGAATATTTCCAGAAAATGATAGATGACAAACAAAATAGAAATAGGTACAATTAATGAAGATATATAACACTAGTTTACAAATTGAAAAAAAAATCTGTGCACTGTACTTTTCTTATGTACTTTGGCCTTCTAAACTCGAAAATTGCATTAAAGATTTTTTTTTATGGATACGATTTCGAGATATGAATTTTTAATTTTTTTTGGTTTTTTTCGCAGATAGTTCGACTATTTGGAGCATATCTCGAGTTAGGAACGACCAAGATCGTTGTTTAGCACATCAAATTAAAGATAATTAAATCGCCCTTAAATGTTACCAACATTGTCTTCTAGTCGCTTCATTGGTTTTAGTGCAATGGGTCATAATATGAAAAAAAAAGTTTTTTTTGGCCCAAATGAAAATCTAAAATTCACTCTATCGCCGGGGAAAAGTAGAAATCATGGAAATGTACACATATTACCAGGCAAAAAATGCAAAATTTTGAAGGAGTGACCCAGAAATGATGAAGAAATTATATGTAAATTGCCTGGCAACAGCCAACCTTTTTTTACAAAGGGCTGGTTGCTTCTACCATGATCAGGCAAGCTCACCACTAACTCCTTAACTTAACTACGTAACTGTAACTAAGCTGACTTTTCCAATAAAAATATCGATATACTTTCTTAATAATTTTCTGAAATTATCGAAAGCATAACTTGGGAAATTAAACCACGAGCAAAAACTCACTTTCACATATAATTGATCATAACTTAGGCATTTCTACATAGATTTCCATCGTAAATACCTTATTCTCTTCGTAAAAGTACAAACTTTACGTAAAAAATAAGAAACTGTGTACATTTCCATGATTTCTACTTTTCCCCGGCGATAGAGTGAATTTTCGATTTTCATTTGGGCCAAAAAAACTTTTTTTTCATATTATGACCCATTGCACTAAAACCAATGAAGCGACTAGAAGACAATGTTGGTAACATTTAAGGGCGATTTAATTATCTTTAATTTGATGTGGTAAACAACGATCTTGGTCGTTCCTAACTCGAGATATGCTCCAAATAGTCGAACTATCTGCGAAAAAACAAAAAAAAATTAAAAATTCATATCTCGAAATCGTATCCATAAAAAAAATCTTTAATGCAATTTTCGAGTTTAGAAGGCCAAAGTACATAAGAAAAGTACAGTGCACAGATTTTTTTTTTCAATTTGTAAACTAGTGTTATATATCTTCATTAATTGTACCTATTTCTATTTTGTTTGTCATCTATCATTTTCTGGAAATATTCAGTTCATCTCTCTACTATTCTCTCTAGATATATGTATTTTATTTCTTGATAAAGATTTCGTATTTCTTTTCTTTCATACGTTTCTTCTATGTTTCTTAGCTTTCCTTTATAACCTTTTTTAACATTTCTAGGTACCATTCTTGCCGTCTTCTTTTACCTCTTTGTATTTTAATTCACCTTCTTGCAATCCAGGTTGTAGCATTCTATCCCTTACTTTCTGTTTTCGTTGAAAATCTATTAAATAGATATAAGCAAAAACAATTAGTAATTAATAGAGATAAGCTGACCATATTTCAAATTATTGTAACAAGATATTTATCATTCCCCTGGATGGATGTTTAATAAGTTAGCAGTAATGAGCAGGGATTACATATAGAATTACGTGAATTTATTTAATGTATACTAAAATCTTTCATTCTGATTGGTTTGTAGTGTTTGCACCTAACGATTACTACTAGAGGTTGGAACTGTAGCTAGGAATTGAATAGAAGTTTGTGAATTAGGCATATGAAGTTGAATCGAAAATGGTTTTTGCTTTTAGAACATCATTAGAGACATTCTGGGTTTGAAATGTGCCCTAGATTTGGAATTTGGGAAGATATCGATTGAAAACTTTTTCTTTTTGAAGCTATTTTTACTCAGTGCTACCAATAAAAGTTAACGAAATAGTGACCTTATTTACATTTAAAAACTGGCTTGGTTACACTATTGATGCGTTATGTGTTAAGTTAGTGATTTGCAGTTATGAATACCAGATTTTTGTTGTAGAGTGTTAAATCCGAAAATGTGGGTTGTAATTTTTAACAAACAATGAGATATTATTCGAAATTTATAACACATGAAAGTATTTATTTTTGGTATGTGCATTCACGTTAAGTTTAATTACTTTACAGTTCAATAATTTTTGGTTTCACATTGATTTAGCTAATTTTAACTAGAATCTAAGTCAAAATTAGTTTACTCACCGTGCCATTAATGCAAGTGTCTGTCAACATGTCATATCCTATTTTCGTTGAAGTGCTTTTGTACTGCATTGTATGGTAAACCCCTTCCGATCTCGTGTAGCATTATTTTCCTGCAGTATTTGAGCGTTATTATACTTTAATTCGAGCTGCAACGTGTTCTAATTTTCTTTAATCTTTAATATTAAGCTTGTAATATTTCTCTTTTCTGAATTGCAAATATCTTCTTTAATCATAAGAACTTTTCTTTTTAATTAAAATATGTTTTAGGCTCTCGAATAAGCTTTTCAAGCATGCTTTTTCTATAATACTTCATTGTTTAATAAAAAATTCTCTCTGTTAAACCCTTTTGGCGGATTTTAATAAGATTAAGGCAAAATAGCATCGTGAATTTAACATGCAATGTATTCATATTTTTCTTTCATTATTTTTTTTGTATTTCCTTATTTAAGGATTAGCTTCCGGGTATTATCACTTCTAATAAGAATAATATAAAATTTCTTTATTCTTGTACGAAAAATGATTTAATGTTTCTAAACTGTGTATTCCACTAATCGATATGATAATAAACTTTCGCAAGCTTTTGAGCTACTTTTTAAATACATCAAAGCTAGTTTCTTGATTATAGGGAAGGTAAGGCAGCTAAGAAGCTTCGCTGAGTTTTACTTTGAAGTAATTCTTGGACAAACAAATATCCCTAGTGGACTTTTTGTGTCCATTTTTATACATTTTCATACTTTATATTGTAAACATTTATAACAAATATACCTACGTCGAATTTATAATTTCTCTAAGTTTTACCTATACTAGAAATTCTTTAATTCTAACAGATTTCCAGTTAATTGGTGGCAATTTAAATCATCCCAATTTCGTAAGTATTTCTTTCCTGTATAGTAAAGCTGAGTCTTAATAACTTGATACAAGGGATGCATTAGAAGAAGGTTGTTGCAATATAAGGCAAACTACCAACAACTAGACTGGAACCAACTAGATAACTTTCTGGATACGCCTATGATCAGTCATCAGTTGCCATCAGCCATAATTTTGATAATATTATTGTAATGGACTTCGAACTCTCGGATACTGATTTTTTGTGTACTTGATCAAACTTTACTTTAGGCCCATTGGAATAGCATATAGCCTTTTCCGGGTTTAGGATATTTGCATTTTTCTGGGATATCAAAGAAGATCCATGCTTAATTTTAACCTTTTATGTTACCCGGAAGGGCCAAAAACCTCTCTGGTACAGACAAACAGAGGGAAAGAGACGGATATTCTAAGGTATATTTAGATGTCCATTTCCGCTTCAAAAAAATTAAAAACATCGCAGTTTTTTTATAAAATTCAGTTTAGGTCTATCGTACCTAGTTTCTGAATTAAGTGATGCATTACGTGAAAATTCTTCTAGATTGTCATTTTGAAGGTTTCATAGTAGCTTTAACTTCGTAGACAAAAGAGAAGCTGATACTGCGCAGTTTATAACATTGTTGTGTAAAGTAAACTGTAATTTGTTTAATAATGTGATCACATCTTCATTTGACAATGAATTATATTTATGTAGTTTGATGAAAATAGCGAGAGTGCTGGAAATCCTCAGTAAAAAGGTTGACTGAAGTCTTTGTATAATATATGTATAAATCTCACTGCTAAAGCAATGCTAAAGATCACAACCCAAACATTACTAAGGTATAGGCTCGAAGTGCTGTACAGTCATGAGATTTCCTTCCAGATCTAGAAATCCAGGCCTCTCTGACTGCAGATTTGGGATGTTTACTGAAGGTTATCGAGTATAGCCACTTGTACATCCATTGGTAAAGCCAAGGTACAAAGGCTGGTAATAAAGTGGACAAAATATGAGTTTTAACTAATGATTATTGTCAATGTAACAGATATGCATAGATAACAGCAAATACTCTCAATTCATTTTACTATATACAGTTTAATATCGATTTTGTTTATAGTGGAAAAGATTTCGATAATGGTGTATGAGAAATTGCCTTTGAATCCAGGTAAGCAATGCAAAATACTCATATCGTGCAATGAAGTCTCATTGCTAAGATAAATAATTTCAGCTTCTAGTCAGAAGCTGAAATTATATATCTGCCAACGTAAATGACTCTTCTTAGTATTAGGAAGTCTCTTTATAGTCGGTGGGGGTTGCTCATATTGGCATATGGCAATTGCGATGGATGAATTTGAAGTCAAGAATGTTTTTGAAGTTTGTTTTCCAAAAGGTGTATTCTAATGTTTGTAGTGAGTTAAGTTTTTTAAATCGAATACGATTTTTTAGGGCGTTGCTGTAGATTCTGGGTAGAACTAAAACTGGGTAAAATTCTCAGAGTGTTCTTTGAAAGGTTTCAAATATATAAGACTAATACTCGGTACTTCTGCCCGTACACACGTATGTATTTGATATTCTCTGCGAAATATTGTCTTGGATAATGGTGTTAAGTCTTAGATACTGAAAATTCACTATGCTGTGTCAGTATACGATTATTGTCTGTCTGGAACAAATATGTGCCTTCACTAAAAATGAAAACCACCACCCACCATGAATTAATTTCTTTCACATTACCGTACTTCACCCTCATTACACACACTTTTTATTCACTTTGGGCATGTGTTTCAACAGCTAGGCCGGCATCATCTAGTAGTCATTGAAAAACTAAACTAAAATCTAAAAAGTCTAACCTTATATACCTACAGAACTTATATACCTACTGTAATCGGTCACGTTTGTATATTGGATGTTACTAAATTTAAATACAAACGGAGTGCTTGTGAAGCCTTTACACAGTAACGAAATCCAATTTTATACTAATAGCCCGGGCAAAATAGTAAAAACTTCACTAAAACCTGGAATAAGTTAATGCGGACGGGGATTTTTGAATATAAGCTTAGATCAATGTCCTATATCATATATTAAAAGTCAGGATCTGCGGTGGAGTTTTCTTTCGTAAAAAGGCTATTTTTAACGTCCCTGAACATAGTAAAATGTCTGATTTAAAATCTTGTACATATTTATTGGTCTTTTCCGCATAATTTGAAGTCATAAAAGCCATTTATAATATTCTTGATCTTTTCAACACCATATTTTAGGTGCCTGGTGGCTCCTTTAAAAGATAGGGTATCCATGATCTTTTATATCACAGATTCGTAAACATATCCATGCATAGTATCAATTCATACTAATTCCAAACCGTGGAACACGAATTTGATGATTAAAACTCGCATACGGTGAACCGGAAGTATACTACATTACAATTTTCCAACATGGCGGGATACAGTAACTAAATAACGTAAACCTTTTCAATGAATAGCCAGAAATCTTTTTAGAAAAAAATTGTTTATTGTGCGGTTGTTATCGTTCACTTTCTATTTTAGTTAACTATTCATAGTCGCCCAAAAACGGTCTGCGAAGGACCGAAGTTAATTAATTTAAGGCATCGGAAGTTGCAGCTCAGAACATGGCGTCGAGCTGAGGACTAGCAGGCAAGAGCGCAACGAGCATCACTTGAATGTCTTCTCCGCCTGGCTTGTAGCTCAACCTCTGTTTGGTACGCGGCCTGGAGAGGAGCTGGTCAGTATCTCCAGAGAGTGGTGGTGTCGGACAGGTTGAGAAAGACGTTGAAAGTATAATAAAGCTGTGGCGGTAAGAATAGGCACTCTCGCTGAGTGCTGTAAAGAATGTTATGAACGTACACAACCAGATACGAAGTGGATACACATCTGTTCGTACATCGTTTTGTGTGGTTGCGCCCCACTGCTGAGGAGTTGGAAGCTTACTTGGTCTACGAGCTCGCATCATATCCGCTCGCACTTGTAAACAAACTTGGATAACCAGGAAGACCCATATCTTGTAAGCTTAGCAGATAATATCGCCGAAGAGGAGGCGGTGCCCAAAAACACCCAGTTTGTGGTGGATGATACCATGCTGCTGCAGATTTTGCCCTGGCCGAGTTCCGCAACATACAAACAAGTGTGCGAAATGTACGTATCTCATGTCGCTAATCACTAATGGAGGGTCCTGATGGATATCCTATTTTTCAAAGAAGCCACTAGGAGCTCAAAATACGCTGTACAGGGGATCAGATATATTACAAATGGATTTTATGACCTCAAATTATGTCGAAAAGGTCAATAAATCTGTACGAAATTCGAAATCTAACATTTTACTATGTTTAGATGCATTAAGAATAGCCTAACTTAAAGAGGCTCTAACAAAATAGCCACCGTAGTTATTGATCGGGACTTTTCGTATGTGACATAGGACATTGCTCTGAGCTTATATTCAATAATCCCTGTCTGCCCTGATTTTTCCCGAGCTATAAGGAGCATTAATCTAAATGACTAATTCCATGCCAAATCACCTAGAGCCATGTGCTTAGATGGCTCAGATCTTGTTGAAGTTGAAGTTTTTAAAAATTTCAATTTTTACACTCATCTAATTAAAATTGTCATAACTTTCTTATTCTTTGCGTTATCTGGCTCATCCAGGTGTAGCTTAATGTAGCCAAGTATAGCTCGTTTTTGGATCTTTTAGAGTATGATAAAGAAACGTTCAAACACATTGCGCAATAGAAAAGTATGAGTCTCTGAAGGCAAATTTTAATGTTTACAAACTTTGGCATTACTCCTGTCTTACAACTATTACCCCTTTGAAACTTTTTTTTATAGAATCATCTTAGCATATGCTTGGTATGGATAAGAAATAAAAAAGGTTTTTTTTTTGTTTTGGATAAAAATATGTTTGAAGGAGCTTGATTTCAGAGCCTGTTAAATTTCTACTGTGCAATGTCTGTGCGTTTCTTGACACATTGTGAAAGATCCAAAAAGTAGCATTGATCTGACACCTGGATGAGCTAGATAACTAGTAGCTAGATAAGTATAATGACAACTTTAGTTAGATGATGCAGTGTTGGAGAGCAGTATTTGTATTTGAAATTCTGCTATGCTACACTCTACAACATTGCAGGCAAAGTTGGAACTAACTGGATATCTTTCTAGATACCTTTGATTGAACCCCCACTTGAATAAACTTTGCTTTTGGCTCAATAAAAGATGGGGCTGTTTAGAGCCACATGTTCTGCCCAGTTTGTAACATTATAAAGGTATAAGTTCGAATTGCCATACAACCATGAGGTTTTCTTCCAGATCTAGGAATCCAGGTCCTTTAAATCCTCAGTTAGAACAGAAAGTTCTTTGAGATTCTTTTGTCTTGAACATTGTGGGGGAATAGGGATTTTTGGATTTTCGCGAAGATACAAATCTATCAGGACAAATCTTCCTTCTTCTTAGGATAGTTCTTGGTGAAATACTACAGATTCGAGATATCTGACCTATTGGGGCAAGGTGTACCATTGTATCCCACAAGCCAAGGTGAAGATGTTGGTAATTAAGTCCAAAAAATTCATTCTGTAATTCATGAGACTACGAAATGGAATTTTCCACTTATTAACAGAGATGAAACTTCTTGAAATAGGAAGACTGATTCTAGTCTTAGTGAAAGTAGTATTTATCTTAGTCTGGTTGTGTTAACTGTTTTGTTAAGTTTTGATGTCAATTTTTGTTTGGTGGCTTTGGTTTTACACATCACATATTAGTCTTTTTTGTGATGAAATTCTGTTACATTTTATCCAAACCTTAAGTTACAAAAGAAGTTTGCTTCAATGGTTAGGGTTAAATTCAATATGATGCGCTGATTGTGATTAGGATCGGAACCTTAGAAGCGGTTTCTGATATCTTCTTTCGATTTTCTGGTAAGCATAAATTAATCCTTAGTTTCATTTATTCGAGCAGTTCTGGAAGAACATTGATGCAAAGATACAGCATATTTCTCTAAAAATTCTTAATTCACATATTGTATGAACGGGTTTTTCTAATATCGTATTTTTAGGTGTTTACATAAAAAGGTTTGAAAAATATCGATTCGGTGATTTTGGAAGATATTCTGGCAGCTTGTTTATATTCATGAAACATACGGATATTGCTAGAAACGGATTCAGTGAAGGTGTTTCACGAAATATATAAGCTTTTTTCTGACTATTGTTAGAGTGACTCCTGATGTTAAAATTGATCAATATTGATGTCTTCTGCAACAAAAAACAGACTTCTTAGTTTTGAGCTTCTGTGGTTTTGCTTCTTCGCTTGAAATATTTCATAGTGTTACTTTTTATTAGTGTTGTCTGCAAAAATAAGATATAATAAATAAATCGCTTGTTTGTAATGTCTTAACTACGTGACACATTATGTGAAAATGTAGAGAAAGATAAATGTCAACTCTAAACTCGCTGGGATACAACCCACAGATGGAAAATATTAAATACTTGAAATCCGTCTGACGTTGCTCATCCAAACAGAACACAGGATAAAAATAGATTACACTGAGTGAAAATGTAACAATCCTTTTGTCGCATTCTGTGTGTGTAGCTAGAGAAGAATGCTTTGTTTTCAGGTTCCCATAGTATGTAACAAAATGAAGTGGAACTGAAGTAAAGAATTAAAGTAAACCACGAATCTCTCGCGTTTAGTGTTACACATCTTCTTTACAAGCAAAGGAAATAAATCAATACTGAAAGGAACACAGAAATCTTGATGATATTGAAATTATATGGCGCGTTCCTGAAATCAAATTAATTTCAGTTCAGGGTTTGTTTGTAAACAAGTATTGTTTGCATTAAACAGTCAACAATCTATTAATTTAGCAGTTTATCACTTTAGTAGCTTTCTTGGTTGCTAATTTAAATAGGACCCTCTCTTCTACTGCTAATTCAGTCTTTAAAGTCTAAGAGAAGGCGTAATCCTGCAGGAGCTCGCTTTTGTTGCAGGAATTCCTTCGTTATTAAGAGTATAGTAATGGAGATAAGTCTTCGGCAGCCGAGGGACTTGGCGGCCGTAATCTGTTGTAACTCAATTTTCAATTAATTTTTACCGCTCTTTAAAAAAGTACGTCAAAATTAATGCAAGTTTTTAATATTTTTCTTTTCCTGCCGAAAATGGAAAGTTTAATCATCGATCTTAGTATCTGAGAACGCATGTAGATATATTTTTCGCCTTTTGGGTAAAGTTTAATTAAACAGAAGAAAATGCGGCCAAACTTTTGCGCTACATAAGTTTAAAGTGTGTTGTAACTTTATTCTAAGTAGAGATTTAGGGCGTCTTGAACATTCATTGTGTTCGCAGTCTTGCTATTTAGAGATGTCTTCCATTTCTTAGCTCGTTACTTGAACATCCTGTCGTTTAGTGCGCCAATTTGCTGAGTAACCTCACCCTCTCGTTTCTTAAACTTGCAACTAAAATCTGTTCTCTGTATTTTCTTATAGTACTCTGATATAACTCCTTTCTCTTTCTCTTGTGAACTGTCAAATTATATTTTAAACAGAAAGAGCGCTTTTCTGTTTAAATTCCGTAACATCAAACGAATTCTATTTATTTTATTTCAAGCTTGTATGTAGTAGTTCAACATCCTTTTAGTTGTGAATGCTTTTTTTATTTTATTTCGGTTTAGATAATATTTCACCTTATTACGAAACGACAGATATTCAATAACATCTTCTTGGTATTTGTCGAATTTGTCGTACGTCACGGAAACACTTTATAATAGTCAAATTTGTAAGTTGTACTAGGAATGCTGTAACTGTCTGTTAAAGGTTGTCATTTACTTTAGTTACTACAAGCTTTCCCTATGTTAAAATAAATAATAAGAATTGTAACATTTCAACACAACAGAAGTTTACAGACAGAATATGTTTTTCTAGTCAATTTTATATTCATCAGGGGAATTATTAATAACCATATTTTATATAGTAGTTATAATTCGGCATTATTAATTGACTGCTTAATAACATTTTGATCACCATTTCTTAGGATTCCATAAATATTGTTAAATTGCGATAGGAACAGTCAAAAATTACATTCCTTGTTAATATATATCTTCATATTTTGGTATAAGAATTTATTGAGAGAGCTTACTTCCAATTTCCTTTAATTTAACATGTTTTTAACAAAATATGACAAAAATACTTATACGTTGCTATACATGATAGAAACCATTTTTTATATTATTCCTGTTATGTTCTTTTATGAGCTTAAATAAAAGATACTCAATTATTGTCATTAATTAACTTTATTAATATTGAGTGAGCAGGGAGCATTACATACACAATGTATACACTGCACAATATGTGTGTCCTCCAAGCCGACCCAAGTGGTACCGACAGACCGTCTAGGATTGGTTAGTTACACAAATAAATGTTGCCAACTTCAATTTACATACATAACAATTCCTAAGGCACAATTTGGCACCAATTTGTTATTTGTATTCAAGGTTATGTAGTAAAACATGTAATAACAAATTGGAAATTGATTAATGGCCTCCAACATTTTACAAGTAAATATAAAGATGGAGTAGTTTATGAAAAATTAATTTAAAGTGACTATGTTCCGTTACTTTAAAGGGTTAAACAATGGTTCCAGGCAGGTGGCAGGAACTTTCAGTACTACTTTAAAGTTTTAAAAACTTTAAAGTAGATTCGTGCAAGTTACTGCTACAATCATAATACCACTTTGAAGTTACAACGACTTTAAAGTAATTATACTAAATGGCAATACCGTTCCATATACTTTAAAAGTTACTTAGAAGTAATGGAACTACATGGTTTCAATAAATAGTATAAATAACTACACAATTACTAAAATATTCCGAATTGAAGTAATTAAACCTATAAAGTCGTAAATTCAGTTGTAGTTACGTAACAACTACTCAATTAAAGTTTCGATCTCAGTTACTGCTACTTAGATGCTGCTTGGATAGAGTCATTGGATCAACTTGTTTAAATGTATACACCACCTTTTGTATTTAAACTCATTATAGAATGTTTGTACTTTTCATTATTTTTTTATAATCCTATATTTTGATGAAAACTTGACAGTACAACGCATATCGTGAATAAGGCATATAAAGATAGAGCTCCCTATATAGTACAATATTTTCTATACTCTAAATGCCACTAGATTCAGAGCTTTAATCTAATAATTTTAGGATCTAATATCATCGTAAAAGTTTTGTAGCGTTACTAGTAATATTTTCATATTTAAGTTAGAAACTGATTATTAAGACAGCTTCTTAGTATGTCTTAATATTGAGGAATACTCTAAGAGTTCCTTCTCTCTAATTATTTAATGTAACGGGACGTTGTCTCTTGAGACCCAGGTTACATTTTTTTACTTTTATTGTTAATAATTTCCTAGCAATGGGGCTCAAATGTAACATTTATTTCCGATATAGCTGTTGTGACACTCTCGTTTAATGATATTAGTTGTTTGAATAAACTGTGTATAGGATATTATAAATTCAATAGATAATAATTTACCAATTTGGTTAATTATACCAATGTACCCTTATGCTCCAAAATCTGATTCGTTTTAAGAATAAAAAATTAGCTGTTTATTCAGATAATAAAATAATTTAGCTGCGGCATGTTCCTCGAGATGTTATTCTATTCGCGTTATCAAAAGCCAATTTTAACCAATATCTTTGCATACTAAATTCTTAGACCCGATTCTACTTATGGTATATTTCGAAATATTTATTTACCGTTATCTTATATACCTATACCTATTCTTTTAAATAAATTGTATTAAAATACAACAGTTACGAAACATAGGCCAGCGTTCAAGTACCAACTTTAAGTTTGGATGCTTCTTTTCTTTAAATTTCGCAAATACGTGTTAGGTATTGAAATGTCTAGAATCCATCTCATTGAAAATTTATTAGACGAGATGATCGTAAACGTAAAAATAATTATTTCATGCAATTAAATAATATAAAGGATAGACATACTAGGATGTTAGGTCTAATTAATCTAAAGGCTAGGTGTTAGGTCACAGATAGATTTATCAATTTTTAAAATAGAAATTAAGCAGGATAAAATCTAATGCAAACATAACCTCAATTTTTATATGTAAAAGGCCTGATTTTTAAAAAAGATATCAATCATTTAGATTGTTTCTTGATAATACATGTTTTATGTAACCCACAGATTAGGATTGGTTTTTCCATTTGTCTGGAAGATGTAATTTTCCTGATTAAATTCTAGGTCTACGATTGATAACGTAGGAAGAATTTTCTCAGTTTCGGGCTGATATTTAACTAAAAATATGTAAATTAGGTCAATCTTGTAAAGACTAATCTAGCACAATAAACTTACAAACTCTTATATAATAATACTGAGTATTTATTGTAATGAAGGTTTCGGCTTTGTTGATATGCTTCGTGTTTTACAAATATTGATTCTTATACAACATTTTTCACTATTGTTTGAATGTAAACACTTGGAGGACTGTATGCTGGACAATTTGACTATAATTTGACTCCATTTAAGTTGGTTTAGAAGATGGATCTTGTAGAAGCATCGTTGGGTGTATAAATATCGTAAAGAGGAATCTTAATCTATGTTTTTCTTCTATTGTAATGATGTTCTTATGTAAATTTGATATGTATCAGTTACATTGTGTAATTATGTATTCATTTTGTAAAGGAGAAAGGTGGATTTATTGAGTTTTGTCTATAATTAGGCTATAATAAGATTTGTTCATCGTCAATCGTTTTTGCTAATTATCTTCGTTATGGTAGACTTTGGAATATGAGTGTCTTATATTAATCGTTATTTTACCAGCTACAATCCTATCTTTGTAGAATTAAGATCCGTGGTAATTATAATCAGCTGTGTATGAATAGTGACGTCATATAAAACATTCGCAAGGCGGTTGTTTGGAAAAATTGACAGAACTTTCATTTGTTTCGCCAAATCATATATAAACCCCAGCTAAAATTAACAAATTGAGTCGATAAAATGCTTTGAGAGAACTCACGCTCGACTCCGGATTAAAAACCTGTAAAATAAGTGTGGTTATGTAATAATCATATGGTTGGATGTCAACAAAAGAATATACAACAAAGTTTAAAGAATAATTTACCTGGATATTTGAAAATTAAAAGAAGATTTATTCGTCAATCCTACAATTATATGGAAGTCTGAAAGAGATTTTTATTGGATAAGTTCAAGAAGCTCTTATTTCCATTATTGATTTAAATAATCGACGTATTTACGTTTATAAAATCATCTGACAGATTTGAATGCAGTTGTAGCAAATTAAAATAATAATGGAATGAAAGAGATAAAGTACATCGAGATCCATTTACTTTATATACAAGGTTGGTCAAAATAAACAGGTTTTGATTTAATTTTTCAATAACAAAAATTATAAAGACAAGCTGAATAATTTCAGAATTTATTTTTCTAACTTTAAAGGTCTTTAAATACCGTATTTACTCGAAAATAAGACCCCCTCGATTATAAATAATTTCGGAGCGAATTTTTAAAAAAAGCTTTTGTATGCGAATATTGGACCCCTAAAAATATAAGTAATCTAAGATATTGAACATGTTTCAGTTTTATTATGTTAACAAATTCCGTTAGTTATGTTCATGGAATAAAATCTACCCTTTATCTCTTCGCTGAAACAATGCCTTTGTGGAAGCAGTTTACCTGAATTCCAGGAAAACTTCTAAAATTGTAGGCAGTTCATTCAAAAATGGTCAGATGTCACTCCAATAGATAATAAGATTTTGCACACTTACTGGAAAGAATAAGGTGCTACTATTGCTAACAATTAGGAAGGTACTTAAGAGATTACAATTCTTCCGTCGGTACTATGAAAGGCTTAAATGAATTTCTTAGAAATGTTTTTGCCATCACTGGGTTTTTTCACTAATCGACCCTGTCAGTTGTCAAGCTTCATTTGTAAAACCATTGTTATAAAAAAATATATTATAAAGGTTAATAACGATCTTACAGAGGATGATGACGACAACGGCGATTCTGACTAGGTGCTAAGCTAACAATAATTGTATATGATTTCATAATTTTCGTAATTACTGTAGTTGTTGCAGTCAATAAACTTTGTTTATCGCGGGTTTCACAATGGCGGCATAGGTTTACGTGCATCAATATCGGCTAAAATGCAGACAACCGGGCGAGATGTTATATTATTAAACAACAGAACGCTATTTTAGATGTTATTGTATTGTAATGCAATTTTTGTTATAAATACTCTAAACATTACTCAGTTACACTCATTGTTTTCACATTTTATTGAATATCTTTTTATACTCGATTATAAGACCCGACTCGAATATAAGACCCTCCCACATTTTAGAGCAAAAATCTAAGAAAAAAAGGGGGTCTTATTTTCGAGTAAATACGTAATTAAATTCTTATGAATAAAACTAATTAAATTTCTTTATTTAAATTTAATTATCATAAACTAAATTTATTTGAACATTTGTAAATATTTTTATTTGATTACATTGATTGATGTTAGTTTGCTCAAGTGGAGAACTGTTATAGCCCTATGTCAGGTTATTAACGACTAATTAACACACTTGAGCAAGCTCAGGAAAGAATTTACTATTTTACTTTGTTCTGTTTTTAAATAATTTTCCTTTATTTTTCTTTGAATTTGATTTTCATTTATTTTCATTAATAAAAATAAAGACTGTGTTTTTAATTTATCTATGTGTTTATTTATATATAATATAAATAATTATATATAATAAAAATATAAACAGCCTTGGTAGTGTAATGCCTAGAGTGCTGGACTTTCACCAAAGCGACCCGAGGTCGATTCCCGGTGCCGGCAGATCTGGTTAAGGTTTTTTGCAGTTTTCCTTAGCTGTGACACAAATGTGGGATTTATGCTGTTCCATCTGTAAGTCGGCTGCAGCCGCACTTAGGGCCTACGTAATAATAATAATAATCGCCCTCTCTCTCCCGCACAAGCTTATAGCTTCTGGGGCCTGGTTTCCAGGCTATGGGTTGTAGCAATTATTATAACTTATTATTATTATTTGATGTGTATACAAGCATCCATTTCTTTTTCTTTTCATATTTAGAATTTAGCTTGCTGTTGTCCAGTTGCTGTAGTCCAAGTGCCTTCATTGTAAGTTTTTCTTTTCTTCAAGGTATAAGAATCAATACGATTTTATTATTTCATTTATTTCATGCTCTATTGATTTAAACCTGAGTTAGCCAATTGGGAAAAGGAAAAGTATTGGGGTGTATTGTATTTTATTTTATTAGGGCTCACCGTAGATATTTTATGGGTTATCCTGATTGTGGTGCAGATTAATCATCACCTCAGTATATTGAGAATATGCAGCTTGATGGGATAGTGTCTTTTTATACAGGAATATGTTTATATCATCTGATTGGTAAAGATAGGAACTGGTACTTTCTGCAGTTTTCATCATCGACATGTGATGTTCAGAACGTCAACGACTGGAGTCCCACACCATATAGATAGATAAGTTTTGTTATTTTCTGTAGAAGCCTTTGATTAAACATTGATAATTAGCAAATAAGACTGCCGAGGTCAAAGCTTATAACAAACGAAATGTCACTAGAAATTGATGGAATTGGTCAACAGTGTTTCATAGCCTCTCCAAAAATATCAACTTCTCAATAGACTCACACATCGGCTTCACGTAGCTATACAAAACTATAAGCGAGTCATTCGAATATTGCATAATAAACATGACGCCTGACGATTATACATTATGTAAAGCTGCTAAAAAAAGTTCAAAAACGGAATTATCCAATAAGGCAAGCAGATGGCCCAGGTTTAGTGAAGAAAACGTTAATGCACCCTGCCAACTATCACCGCCTATAAAAGCCTTTTTCCTATAGATGTTGAAAATGAAATAAAATTGACAAGTTCCCACAAACGCCCGAATATGATTTAATAGTTGCTGAAATATGAAAACAGCTTCTAAGAAAGCCCTGAAGATAAACTACTAACAACCATCTACAACAGTATACTACGCCTACGACATTATCCGATTCAGAGGAAGTACGCTGAAATTATTAAAAGTTACCAAGCCCGGAAAACAAACAACAGAAGTTAGTACATCATATCAACCAATAAGTCTTCTTTGAATTATGTCTAAAATATTTGAAAGACCTACTAAAGAGAATAAAAGAAGTGGTCCCCCAAGAAAATTTGGCAAACACCAATTTGGCTTCTTAGATGTACATACAACAGGCTTTCTACTAAGAATGGAATTAGAAACTCGTATATAAATTTAAAACTCTGCTAATAAGCCAAATATATCCGTCGTTAAAATCTTGCATGTGTGGCAGATACTTCGAAATTAAAACAATCAAAAACAGAAATAGTTATCACATAATACAATCTGCAGTTCTCCAAGGAAGTATTTTGGGATCTTATTTACATCAAATATATACGGCGGGCAACAACTTACACCTACCCAGACACTTCACTCCTATCAGTTGATCGAGATTTAGAACTAACGTAGGAAAATTTATCTGAATTGAAAATCGATCTGAATTTATTACAAGACTGGCTAACCAAATAGAAAATAAAAGTTATCAATGAAATATTTACTTGATATACTCAATTCTCAAAAACCCATATGGACATATGGCAATGAGCGCTGGGTTTGTGCTAAACCCATAAAGACAACATATTTTCAAACATATCAGTCGAGAACTGTCAGAAAAATGGCAGATGCTCCATCAAGGTCCGTAGATGCAAAGCAAGCTTTGAAATATAGGCCATCTCATACACTTCCATTATGCAGTAGCGCGAAAATGGCGGAACATGTTAATTAACATGGAAACAGGAATAATCGAAACTCGACTTGATTTCAGTTGGGTACTAAGCGTTAATTCAATGTTTTAGAACGTCATGCGCCTCATATGACGATCGTGTCGGCTTCGGTAGCAGCCGTTTTGCAACTTTTACTGAGCGCGAGAATGGCGGCATTGCGATGATCTATATTTCAAAGCTTGTTTTGCATCTACGGACCTTGATGCTCCATGGTACGTGTCGAACAAAAATCT
Organism: Agrypnus murinus; assembly: GCA_929113105.1. Lineage (NCBI taxonomy): Eukaryota > Metazoa > Arthropoda > Insecta > Coleoptera > Elateridae > Agrypnus > Agrypnus murinus. The sequence continues at coordinate 77,518,702 of OV816029.1, read as the reverse complement.
CCATGGAGATCTAGGAATACCATTTATCAGCCAAATAATTCCCAGACTTTATGCGACAAAACATGGTTAATTAATTAGGGTGAACTGCCACTGGGTGCATGCGCGCCTGCGAGGAAAACAGGAAATTATGAGTAAAGCTGACAAAAATTGACGTTTGACAACAAACACGCGTGTACGCACGAGCCTAAACACGCATACTTACACACATTTACATGCATAAATGTTTGCACGTATGCACAAGCGCGCATGAAGCAGTACTTTTTCGGCCTGGTGCCTATTGAGACTTTTGATGAGAACGACTTTTTAACTACCTTTTTGCAAAGTTTCTGAAAAATTTACATGGGCCTATTTTCCATAAGGTTGGCGTGGGATCCTTTCGTGGATGCATGCCTTTCATCAAAATCAACAAGTCTCATGACGTGTGCTTGTAACATATCGTCTATAAATGCCTATAATGTGCAATTGTAGCAGTTCAGAAAGGTAAAGTTCTTAAAACATATCCAAACCCTTGTTTTATAAAACCTAAGTTTTATTTTAAACTGTAAATGTCTTTATCTTGTCGAGATACCATGAGTCTGATCACTTTTTCCTAGAAGAGAAAACTGCCAGCACACGCAATGCTCTGTAAAAGAATCGGATACAAACAGGTCCAAAATTCGAATTTAGTAAATAGTTTCTTAACGCCAAAAGTCAATAATCTTTCACCTGAGTTGGATGAATGCAGAAGAGATCTGATGATTACAGGGATAAAGAATCCAGTGAACAGCAGTTTTCACTGGATCTTCAAACACCACATTTCTGCCTCTTATTTTGAAAGCTCAACACAGAGGGAGAATAATTGAAGATTAACTCTTTAACTTCGTAGAAAACAGTTTTAGTCTATCTTTACCAATATCAATGAATTTGCTAGCAGAAGAATTACCAACCAGCCCTATTAAAGCTACCAATTTTCTAGATCAAAACTGAGGGATTTATGTAGCTAGTTATAAATATGTCAAAACCTTAGAAAACGATTCTTGATGATATAACTTTTGTATGACTTGTGGTTATTTTCGTTTTAGGCATCAATGAAACTAACAACTCTTATTAATATTTCTTTTCATAACAACTCTATAATTTGGTATATAAATATTGAATATCTATTTCTGGCAATTTCTATCGAAAGTCGCTTTGTTAATTATTTAAAGTAAACAGCCCAAAAAATATTCGGACGCATCATTTTCGAATGTCCATTGTTGGCTAAATAGCCGAAGTGTCTCAAATGTCATGACTTTAACCGCGTTTATTCAGATAATCACAATAGCAGTTTTTCCAGTATTTGTAAACGGCGGAAAATGTGGAAAATATATGAAGATGAAACATTTAATAATAAATTATGTAATTTAATAATATGTCTACGGCCAACAAAGTTAGTTTAAGGTTAGTTGCGAATTTAATCACTGAGGTATAGCTCTCGCTCAGAATTAAAGTAAACATAATTCAAAAACGTTTTGCTAATGTTATACGGCCAATTTTATTTTACATACACACATATAATATTATTTAACAAGAATGGCCAGGCACATCCATTGAGCATAATTACTTATTGTTAATGAAACGGTTAGTAATAACTGAAAATAGTTATGTCAGAAAACAGATTCTTAATGGCATACCGGAATTAGGGCACATAGATTTAATTGGGGTGAATGTTGAGATAAGCGAAATTACATTGACATAAGCCGCACTGTTTGTATATCGAGTTTATTCTTATCGATGTTCTTGTTGAAATTTATTGGTTGATTAAGTTGTCCATTATAGTTCCAATCCTAGTAATCTCCTTTTGTGATTACATTTTTTATAACTATGATTTTATTTTAAAATAGTGAACTGGAGATAACAAAGAACTGTTCTCATTTTTAAAACAGGAATAATGTTGACATAACTATTGTCTTAACATTTCGTAACGTTCCTTGGAATGTTGGTCGCGGATTGTATGAAAAATCAAAAACATCTATAAAATAAATTTTAGATGAAGGTTAATTTTATTAAGATAATTAATGATTTACCTTAAATTATACTTTGAATGCAAATTCATATATATCGCTCCGACTGGAAATCGAACCCAGGACCCTCCACTGTCTAGGTGGTATCTCTACCAACTGAGCTACCGGAGAACGACTATCAGCATAGCGACAAATTTTCCATATGAATTAGATATTTTAGCAAACATACTACAAAGTAACTAGATCCATTTTGAATGTCGGTGTTTTACAAGGCATGCACCAGATTTGACCAGCTCATTTCTGATGGCATTTGGAACAAAAATTCTAATAAAATTTTTTGATTAGAGAAAGTAATAATTTTTATAAATTTTAACCGACGTTTATAGAAAAGTACGTATCAAATTATAACGCGCTAAAATATAAAGTGCCAGCTATGAAATTTTAAAGCCACACAAACATGATGAGATCACATTCACTATGTATTTTTGCGGCCTTGCTAGTCCAAACCACCATTTTCAAGCGCCCACTTGTGTTACACTGTAGTATTGCAGATCGAATTGCGTCGTTTCGTTAACCTAGTGGTTTTATGCTGAACTAAAATGCAGAGCAAGATGACGAATTTTAATTTATACAAAACGTAAATAAACAAATTTGTGTATTTAATTTTTAAAAGCCATCTGTTTGTAACGGGATTTTATTTAATAGTTTTATCTAAACGTGACCTTACATATTTGCTACTGTAAGATTACTGAAATTGTACATTTAGCACTTTTGTTAATTAACTTTTCGACAGAGATTGAAATGTGATGAAATTAACGGGAGTATATTAAATTCTTATCACATTAATTTCAATGCTATTAATTATCTACATATAAATTTATAAATGCGTTTATGGTGATATCATTAATAACTGTTAGTGTCAGAGATTTGAGAGCTAGACAAAATAATTTGTCAATACAGCACAGTGTATTGAATACTATTGAACTTGAAATAAATTGAAGATCTAATAACAGTTTTAAAATAAATCTGATTTTTATCTGAGAATATGTTTTCAGTTTTAAAGAGAACATTTGATTTATGTAAGTTAATTAAACGGAAATTTTATTAGTGTGGACGACTTTAAATTTTTTAATTTAAAAAATATAAAAACCGTTCGACTTTATAGGGAAATTACATTTACGAATTTTAATATCTGTATGAGTTGCGGAAATCCCCCGGACTATGATATGAGACGCCTTGTTTTGACTGCATTAGTTAAACACTTTAATAATGAGAACTTCATGTTTTTAATGCACGGGGAATTTTATGTCATTGAGTACATTCTTACAAAAACTTGACCTACACCCATTTTCTTCTTAACTATAGCGTTCTGGGAATTACATATAATTGGACTCACTGACCTTATCAAATTGTATTGGAAAAGTATCAGAGTACAGGTTGCACAAATCATTGCTATCATGCAATACAAATTTGCATGATAGCTGACATTTGGTTAATCGATATAATTAGCAATTTAAAATAGCACATGTCTAATTCATTAAAGGTTAGACATTAGTAAGAGTTTTCGGACATACTGTAATTGTCAAAATGCGGAAGCTCTTTGATAGCGGCACCTTCTACAGATAAATATCTTACATTATGCTGTCTCATATAACGGTATGAATGGATGCAATGTAATTTTTCTTTAGGTTGATTAGGTAGATTTAGGTGGTAGGTGCTGGATTACAGTATCGAATTTCGCGATCAGGCGATAGCTCTGAAACTCTTAAAAGTTTTAGTTAGGTTGAGTTACGCGGAACGAACTGTGAGAAATTCTTATCTTGGTATAGACTGTTTACCTCAAACGTTTTAAATTCTAACTTTGGACGGTCATAAGACTACATCGGTTCAAATCTTTACACCCATTGGATTTTACTGAAACTTGGCACACGGCTGCTTTCTTAGACCGAAACAATCAAAAAGTTTCAATGTCATCCTCGAAAGATAAGTTCATGACCTCCCGAAGTAACCCGTGATCACAAGTTCAACTTCAAGGTAAATATTGAAATGTCAGTTATTTGAAAGCTATTGATCTACAATCTGATAAATACCACCCACAGAGCATCTAATGAAGATCGCTTCATCTTTAGGCGGTAACGATAGGTTTAACTTCAATGTAAATAAATCAATTTAGAGTCATTGGGAAGCTTTTGATTTACGTATAGTCAAGCTGCAACGCACATAAAATAGAAGTCATGACTGGCTTTCGTGAATTACGACTTGGCAGAAACATGACTTCGAAGGAAATAGTAAGTTTGACATAAGGAAGTCTTCGCAGGCAGTTAGTGCTTGGAAATTAGTTTACGCTTATCAGCTTCGTCCGGAGGATGGTCTTACTCTTTACATATAGCGGAAAGGTAAAGCTGTAAAATAAAATGCTAACGGAACTCTAGGCTTTTGTGTGGTTTTGTTTTTTTTTATTTTAGGTAGCTTGGCTAGGTTGCTTCCCGTGCTACACAAGGCTTCTTCGGAGAAATATTTCTAGGTACGCAATTAATTCCTTAAGACCCTGTTTACCTACGTTTCTCCAAGCTAGGTTGGCACTGAGGTCTTTTATGGAGGCCCTTATTGCATATTTGGAAGCGTTCTTACGAGTCTCTCCGAGCCCATGCTAAGAAGTACCAAGCCCTGGCTTGGGTTCAGGGGAATATGGAGCCCCTTACTCCCTCTCTCTCTAAAGCGTTAAATCCCTAAGTCTACCTAGTGGTATGTGATCGAATATGCTGTCCATTGCTCTCATTATTCTAGCTTAATAATATGCAGTAGACAACGACAAGATTGCCAACATCTTTGCAACGTCTAATGTAGTGTGCCGAATTTCATTGCTTGGCATCCTTGGCACTGCTTGGACAACATGTGACATTTTGCCATAATAAAGTCTTTGTAGTTCAGTTAAGAGATTTCAAATTATTCCCTGCTTGCAGATGCTGACATTAAGGATTGATGGTTTGGCGGACACCAAAGGATTTTTGAACAATATCCATCAGTGGGACTAAAGCATTGAAAACACACCCCGTTTGCTTATGCACTTTGAAGTTAAGTCTTGATCTTTAGCGACCTCTAGAGGGCGCGGGAATGGTTTTTACTGCATAACTCTTATATAACCTTTTTGAGTAGGACAATAATTTTTGAATGACACCACAATTGATTATTTACCTTGATGTTGGACTTCTGAAGGTCACAGATCTATTTCTTGCGGATTGCGGCCTTGAGACTTTTTGTTTGGCTTGGTCCAGGTAAGCCAATTGCACTAAATGTCATTAAAGCCTAACCGATACAAACATTTGAACCTATGGGGTTCCATGTTCTAATACAAAAAAATCTGTAAACTAGTAAAAGTTAGGTTGCGTACAATTTTCTTTTGTTTCTTTACTCCTATACAATTAATGCACCATGCAATTTAAGAGGGACTGGGTAGCAACATTACAGAAACCAAATTAATTTTGTAACAGATTGCCTGCCTGAGTTAGAAAAATTTAAATAAGTATTTACATTAATCTGTAATATGGTAAGCTTCCTTTTCTCAATTAGTGTTTGCATTAAGTATAACAAGAAGTATTAGTTATACGCTTCTACAGTCTTACAGACGACGATTTTAAGAAACACTCATTTACCTTGTTCAGCTACTCAAATATTTTCCGTTTCCCTCTTTTACGTTTTCTTACAAGATATGTGGGTAAATAAAAGCCAGATTTAAACATTCACATACATAAAAATTCGTTTCATTCGTATAAAATTGAAAAACAGAAAATTTAAATGAAGTAGAAGCCTCTTGATAACAAAATATTCATATACATAGGGTGTTTTGTTGTACTACACACACACACATATACGGCGATATTTCCTTCTTTATGTTCATATTAAGTTGCAGAAAAAATGTAACGTTCCATTTCAAAGCGTAATATTGATCTATTTTTAAAAACATCATTCACTTCCATCTCATTTCCCAATTTAGGGTTTTGCTTGTTTACAACCGTTCTAACACTTTTATCATCTCTATAATAACATTTAGAATTTTGTGGTTTCTTTTACACGAATAGAATTAGAATAAAATAGGGAAAAATTCATTGCAATAAAGTTTGTCGAACAGGGGAGTAACTTCACATTAAAACCTCGTAAAATATATCAGATGCCGGCGATTCAGTGGAAATTAATATTCGAGAATGCCGTGTCTAACATTTAAGATCAAAGTACCACATATGCAAATGTGGAGATTAAGCACGCCCTTTCCTTGGACATTAGCAAGTCATTAAATCTGGAAGTCCTGATTTCTATAGCAACGCTGATTCTCTTGTAAGGGCCAGAACCCTTACAGGAGATCTTCAGATATTACTGGGTGTTTAAGTGTGAATAAACTAGCTTCGTTGCTGATGTGGCTCAACAGGATCTGATAAATCCCTCTCTTATAATACAGAATTACCAACTCCAACTGCGGAAAATCCGCAAATTTTTAATAATCTCACTGAGTTGGCAAAATTTTAATTTAAACTACTTAAGACTAATTGTTATCAGTACGCACAGATACTTTAAAATCAAAATAATTGATTGTGTGGACAGAACTCTTGAGACTTCTTAACTGTAACAAGAACGAACGTTGCTACACGGAAGCAACCCTCAGGATCTCCCATAATCCGTGCACAATGGACCGGGATTTTAAACAAGTCCAGGAAATGAATCTCTGCGATATCATCATTATCATCCCAAAGACGTCTTTTGCGTCGATTCCCTTCGGTAGGAATTTCTTTTGTCTACGTTTAAAGCATAAAACTCGTCATGCCATGACGTGTATTTGATATACGATAAAATAAACTTCCACCTGGTGCAAGATCTCGTCGTCGTTAGTTCATACAAGTAGAAGCGACAATAAACGAAGCCAATCGCTTGTGCTTCGTTTTTGTGAATAGCGAGGTGCTACATTATTTAATTGAAGTGCTTTTCGAGTAGATACTTACAATTTTGTCTGTATTTGCAAGTATTCAGATCGACGCATTTTTCTGTTTTTTGTATATCTATATTTCAGTGAAAGGAAAAAATATAAATTATTTTTATTTTTAAAAAGTAATTAAATTTTATTTCTTTAGAACTAACTTATTTAAGTACATATTAATTAATGTTATTCCATTTCACAATTTTTCATAGATATCGATTGAAAATAATTATTAAATAAAAGCACCATCACCACAATCTAAGCTAAACTCTGTTTGATTAGGATACAGGATAAGTGAATTCCAGTCGCTTAAGGTTGAATTAATCCATTTCAGGAAAGAACTTCTCAATTCTAATGCTGAAAACCTCTCAAAGAAAAATTCTGAAAAATCCCTCTACGTAGCAATACTTCTGCCACTTCACTAAGAAAAAACCGTCATTTCGTTAATAGCATCATATGCTTGATTGCTATTCTGCAGTTCTGAACAGATGCATTCTGTTGCAAGTCCTAATAAATGTTATGAATAATCCCCCTAACTCCTAGCAGGGTTGTCGATTATTAACATCCTTTGTCAGGTGTCTGTCATATGTCTGCACGTGATGAGCATTTACTAAAGGTTAGGCAAAATTCTCATTCGTCAAGGTCTACCTTTGGCGAAAGTTTAGAGAAAGGTTCCACTATGGAACAGTTTCAACTTTTGTTAAGGGTCAAGACGGGAAAGTGAATCATGAAAGGTCAAGGCATTCATCTCAGCAAATCCAAGCAAGTGGGTTGCATTTCGACTAATTAGCTATAGAAAGCCTGGAGAGATCTGAAAAAGGGAGCCTAGTGAAAAATATTCAACTAGGTTGATACCTAGAGGTTATGAAAGGTCAACAAGTGACCTTCAACAAACCTATCTGTCTGTGGGATGTCTTTTGACCCCATATTCACTGATGGGAATAGGGAAAATGTTATTTTCTTGAGAATTGACGTCGAGAATGTCACACACTTGAATCACATTCACTTGAACTTACCTAGGCAAGTGGAGGTTCTTTTACCTCTGAAGAGTTAGACTGCACTCCGAACACATTTTTAAAATCTATATACCATGCTCTTTGACCAACTAGGCATACAGACAGCAGCTCCTCTTAAAATTGTGAACTTACCTATACATTTTATGGTTTTTTTCAATATCATAGAAAAATATCCCCTTTAATATATTCTCTCCGGTTAATAAGGAATTGAAAGATACCAGGTTTGTTGAAGGCCACTTGTCATTTTATAATCTTTATGGGTCAGTAGAAACAATTGTCTAGGCAAAAACTATTTTATCTTGTCCCCTTAATGACTAAATAATCGAAAGACGCCTCACTTGTTTTGATTGATTGGTATCAATACGTTGAACTTCAATAACCTCTGGTAGCATGCCCCGACTTAAATCTTAATAAAGGCTGCAGCTGCTCCATAGGAGAATCTTTCTCTAAACTTTAGTCGAAATCTGATGCATAAGAATTTGCCTTGAAGTCTTTTGTAATGAATGTAGAAATGATTCGTACGTGAAAATGCCTGCTCCCGGACATCTTGCGCTACGTTACTATATAAAAACGTTTACTATAGTATTTTTAGCGCGCACTTCCAACGTGCCCTGATAAGAACATACATGTGTGTGTCGCGAAAATAAATAATTAATGCGAAATTAAAAGGAAACAATTATGCGCTAACAATGTAGTTAAAAAATGTAACTACAGTTTCATATTTGTTCCATTGTTAATTTTAGTAAAATTTATTTGTTCTGTTTTATACACCTGAATTCATCATTTTGATGTTATTGTAAAGTTAGAAAAATAAACTAAATATATACGTACATGTAGTGTGTTATCGAAAAGGTTGCACTAAATGAAATTTCTAAAAACCAATTGAGAACAGCTGGGTTCATAACTCACATTCTCCATTTTTATGTCAAATTGAGTTATCTATGGTATGACTATGGTATTATCTATTCTATCACTAAAACAACATTAACTAAACCACTAAATTCTGTTCGAAAATCACTAAATCCAGTTAATTTAGCTGCATAAATATAGATTTATTTCAAAACTAACAATCTCTATTTCAGAAAATGGTAAATGTTTTCGCTAAAACTATTAATTACTTAATTTTTTGTAAGAAATCCTGTTCACGTTTTATTGTCTTTTGTATTCATAAAACTAACATTCATATAATACTGTAACCAGCTTGTTCGGGGTATATATCATATACTCCGAGTGGTCCTTATAGCTAGTGCGACTGCGCGGTGGAACGTTTAAGTTCTAGCGTAGAAAAAATCTAACATAAAAGCAGGTTTCTTTTGCTATGAAAACAGCGTTCTTAATTTCAAGGTTCTTACCCACATTTGTTAATTTGTTCGGTCAAGGTTCGAAGCACCAGCCTTGTTCGCTTTATTTATAATGTGTTTAAAAATCATTTCAAAATCAACAAACTCAGATTCCCCAAACTTCTAACCTATTTGTAAATATAATCATTGTAAATATAATGACAAAAAACTGGGCCAATCTTAAAATTTCAATTCTGTGTAGTTTTTATCTGTTCCTGAGAAGTTTAGAAAAGCGGACAAAAGGGTTTTGCATCTAGACCTTTCATAGCTTTTATTATTATTTATTGCCACAAATGAAAATTTTCTATATTTATATTAAAATATTTCTGAAGCGTTTAAAACTAGTTCTGTACTCCAGCACTTGCGTCACACTTTGTATGCTTCCAAGAATAGATCACGGTTACCTCGCATCACTTCTACGATTTTCTGTCGTCAGCACACTGTAAATATTGAGATGATATGGGATCATCGATTGAAAATTTTAACTTTAATAAAACATTAAAATATTTAAAGGCTAAGATTAGGCTCCGAAAACACAAAAATAATCATATCATGCCTTAAATGAAAGATAAACATACTAGGATACGAGGTTTATTTAATCTAAAGGCTACATGCTAGGTTTCAGATAGATTTGTCAATTTTAAATAGAATTTATAGAATGAAGAGTATCATGTAGACATAACCTCAATTTTTACAAGAAAGGTTTTGAAATTATAAACTGGATATAAGTCAATTACGCTATTTTATAGTAGAACATGTTGTATGTAACCCAGGATGTCAGCATGCCAGGATAATTTTTACACTTTTATAGAAGATTTTATCTTCTGGTTAGATTTGAGTTTGACGATTGTTGAACGCAGAATAGAATTTTCTTTCCCAAATAAGGCTAAGTCAGTTTCGGGTACATATTTCACAGGAAATAGTTAAATCAGCTTATTACCTTGATGTCTAAAAGATAACATTTAACTTATAACTAATTCCTGTGTGTGGGAGAGTTGAGTTCAAGTAAATGAAGGTATCAGCTGTGCTGATATTCTTTGGTTTTTCGAAATTTTGAGTTTATTTTAATATTTTGCACTATTGTTTGGATGCAGGCACCTGGAGTACTGTACTCTAGACGAAAATAGTTGAATTTATATTCAATTTATGTTGTTATGTTTACTGGATTTGCAGAAGCATCGTTTCATGTCTAAAACGTATGGGTATTAGGGCGGAGGAAAAAACTTTTTTTTTAAATCGCGTATTGCTGGGCGTGGAACAGTTGCCTTTTTAGGTCAACATAAACCCACAAAAAACTGAATCATGTGCTATGATATCTTCATGTTCCTTTTTGAATGTAAGATTTAGAAATTTTAATAAAAAACCCTCATTCTTTACTTTTTAAAACAACTTATAAGATGGGACAGAAGTGACTGGCCAGAGATAGTCCAAAGAAAGTTAATCATCGGCAGCATTGATGTTAAAACTACAAAGAAAATGGCGAAGTTGCTAGAAAGAAAGGAATTACTAAAAAAAAAGAGAGATTTGAAAAGAAAATTAAAGGTACAATTTCAACTTATATTACAGTTCAAAGTAAAAGGGAAGAAGAAGAGGGAAGCAAACAGAAGAAGAGAACTGTAACGAAATTGATAACAATGATGCTACCGAGTATTTCGGGGTTGATACTATAGGTATTATCTCAACCTTCAACATTAAAGTGTTTAAGTATGCCTCACAAGAGAGGACTGATTTTATCCAATACGACTGAAAGCCTATGGCAGAAGTGGACTTTCAGACAGAAATGCATCTCTCCTTGTGAATGTTATGCTCAAAGATTTTGGTATAGTCAGTAACGAGAATCCGTTGTTAATTATTGACAGAAGTAAAATTACAAGAAAAAAAAGATAGAGCAAAAATCTAGTTGATATAGAAATGAAACAAAAACAGGATGTTGTTTCTGGAATTTACTTTGACGGTAGGAAACATAGGACACTTGTGAAGTGGATAGCCGCGCGGTAAAGATTCCAAGCGTCTTACTCAGGCGGCCAAGGTTGGATTCGCGGAATCAGCGAGATCATTTTTCTCTCGATATCGCCTCAGTACATTTTGCCGTGCTGTCAAATGGATACGTTAAGCAGTCGGTCTCGAAAAACACATCTTTTTGTGGTTGTCGTTAAATAACACCGCCCTATACCTACTACTCACAAGTATGTATTTAGTGAAGTGGTTTGGAAATGTTAATTACGATACAATTAACATTTACACATTAAAACACTTGCTATTAAATAAATATAATCCAGTTATCACACACAAATTTAAAAACCACCATTGACCAAAAGCGCCAAAAGTATTACCGAAATAGATCTTACTTTAGAGAAATGATTATAAATATTCCTGATAACATCAAAGTTTTAAGTTTTCCATGAATTACCACAAATGCTTTGTCGAAGCTTTGTCAGCATGTAGTAACAATGGCAAGGGCGGATTGATTCGGGCAAAAATTTCTTCCTGAAAAGCAGTACCAGAAATGGAGATAAAAAAAGATTTTAAGTAAATTTTTAGACATATATGAGAGTGGGCGTGGAATACGATTTGCCGTCATCTCCTCATGGTGGATTGTGGGATGTTTTTGTTTATTTATATAAAAACAAGTAAAGAGCTGCTTCAAGAAATTAACATTTTTAACCTTATTTTTTACATTTTAAGAGAAAAAAGGAACCTGAAGACATTACTATTTTTCCAAAAATGTATTACAGTTGTGTTTGTTTAATCAAAAGGCAACTATCCCGCACCCAGGCCAACTAAAAATTCAAATTCAAATTTTCACCTATATAGTATTGCTCCGCCCGCTAATGGTATATATTTTAAGTTCTTCAGTTGTTAATTTGTTAGAATTAGAATATTAGAATGTAAAGTCCATATGTTGGGGTTACCTTGTGTAATTATGTAAATAGTTCATGTACAGGGATAGCTGGAGAGTGATTAGTTTTCAATGTAATTAGTTTTTAATGAGAACGGTGACAGCTGATGGTTTTGATTGATTTTCTTTGTTATTGTTCAATTTAGACTACAAGTGTGTTATGTCAATTTAATCGTCTCTTTGTCAGCTACCTTTCTGTCTTTTTAGATTTAAGATTAGCGTAATTTATAAACATATGTTCGCATTCATGCCGTCATGACAGTTTGTGATGTTCAAGTGTTTTTCGTAATCATATAAAAGGACCTCAGGAAAAGAACAACTTTAGTCGATAAAACGCATTGGAAGAATTCACGCTCGGCTCACATTTAATTTTCTAAAAAATATGGTTATTGTTTAACCACATGTTTTCTTTGTGTAAACAAACGTCAAGTTTACTAAAGTGACTTTGTGAAGTGAATATTTACCTGCATTTATAAAGCAAAGGAGATTTGTTTTTTTGTTTACAACACAATCAATGGAAATTCTGAACAATTTTAAAATTAAAATTAAATCAAGAAGAGGGGTCGGCGGTAGACGAGTGGTGTCAGTGCATCACTCGTGTTCCAAGGGTCGTGTGTTCGAATCCCACTAGGGGCGGCGGGATTTTTCTAATTGGAAAATTCTGCCACCTCAACTATGGGTGTGTGTATTCGTGTTGCATGTTAGATGGGGAAACAGATGACCTTAGCAGTTGGTTCCCCCGTAGTGTAGGCGTGAAATAAAAAAAAATCAAGAAGAGTTTATCAATTTGGTTATCGACCTTGAATGATTTTTGATATCATCTGGTTGGAAGGTTGCTGTATTACCGATAATACGATATTAAAATTTTTTTGAAGTGGATTCATGATGAATTGTTATATACAAGGTGGGTCAAAACAGTAAGGATTTTGTTTCATTTTGGAAACAAATCAATAAAACAAATTTTATTTCATTCTTCAACAAATAAATAAAACAAATTTTATTTCATTCTTGACAAATTCAAGACGTTTTTTGTGAACAAAGTTTATTGTTCTTCAACAATTTTAAGATTTGTTTAGTAGTTAACTACCACAAATTCATGTGAGAATGTTTCAGGAAGATTTTCCCATTTTATTAAACTTTTAAAGAAATATTTTTTATATAAAAATTTTTTAGTTATTTTAAATAAAATAAAAAGTCTGCGATTTAAATTTATAGATGTGTTTATTTAATTTGATGTTTATGCAAGCATCTATTTATTTTCTTCACATGCAGAGTTTAAGATTGCTGCTTGTCCAGGTGCGGGATTCCAAGTGCAGTGGTAGTAAGTTTCTCTTTCCAGATGAAAATAATCTCTCCCAAAATGAAAATAAAACACTTATTTTATTTATTTAGTTAAAAACATCTCAATATATAGAAATCATATTTAAACGGGCTCGTCAGTTTTAAACAAGCGGACATCCAGTTCAGTTTTCGAGCTCATCCAACAATGATTTTGCAGCCAGCCTGAATAATTCACAAGCGCCTTGAATATCTCATTTTTTCTAGTATAGTTTAGTTTTACCTCTGACATGGTTGATGTAATGATGTGAGTTACTGTGCTCTTCTAATAGTTTTGCATTAGTTACTTCGGTTTATTATAATTTTAAACTGGACTTTGCTTTTTATTTACTCTCTACCCTTATCTACGTCCCAAACATGTCAATATCTACCATGACAGTATTAGAAAAAAATCCGCTTTTCGGACATCATTCTACTGTAGGTCGTTCTGGTAGCTCAGTTGGTAGAGTCTCCGCCCGGAAAGCGGAAGGTTCTGGGTTCTATTCCCAGCCAGGGTGATAATCTTTCTATATGGATTTGCATTTAGAATATGATTTAATGTAATAAACTTAACAATATTTTGACAGCAAGTTTTGAAAATTTGATTTTTATCAGCTCTTGTATTTAATTAGAAAACATAATTATATTATTATTAAAAATATATTATTATGGTCAACATAAAATTCTAATGTTGAAATAGAAATCTTGTTACGCCACTGTGCTTGTAATATTTGAATTTGCGTGAAGTCAGGAAAACCTGAAAATGACATCCTCTCATCCTTTATGAAGCGCATTCATATTTAAGTAATTGTAGTTCGTAGGTCACTCTGGGTTTGTGGTTGTTCATTAAAATTTAGTTTTCCCCAGATTCATTTTCACATGTTCTCGCTCGTTTGGCGTACCTCAGTCAGGAAGCTCGTAATTACGGGACACTGCATGGAAGTGTTTTCTAAAAGTAATGAAGAAAATAAACACGGAAAGTAGATGCTGCTGCTGAACAGCCACTGCTTGCTACTACTGCTCCTCTGTTGTTGTCTAACTTAGATGACGGAAATTTTGTTTGAGCTTTTAGCGACAATAAAGTTATGTCGCTTGCAAACAACTTGTTTTCGAACAGCAAACATTGTTTAATGTTGGAAAAGTTAAATTGAAGAACATGCTTATTTTCTCCGAAATGAAATATTATTTTAATAAATTTGCTGAAAATGTGTTCCTGAAAAATCTATATGCTGCATCACAATTTTGTAAATTAGATTTTTCGAAACGGTAAACACTTCATTCTATATTTCACAAAATACGTTATGTTATTAGAAGTGAAGAAAATGAAAACCTGTAAATCAATAAACGCAGGCGGCTTGTAAATCATTTTAATAAGGAAATGATTTTTTTTAATAAAATTTTAATTTCATCAAATATCAAATGCAGTCTTGCGCGATTTTAATTTTCATTTGCTTTAAATAATTTGTTTAGGAGATAACTAGTTAATTGCCACTCTCTCCTCAGCAATCCAAGGTCCTGGGTTCGATCTCCGATTTACGTAAGGTGGTAATTTTCGTACCGGAAAAAATTAAATACGCCTTTTTTGGATAGAAAGTAAAGCGTAGCTGCTTTGTCAATACGACGTTTCATATTCGTGTCGTCGCACCAAAACTATATGTGACAACAGTAAATTTTGCACCAATATACTTTGGTATTTATACCAAATACCAGGCTTTGGCCTGAAGTAAAGGATGTAATTTAAAACGGAACAACAAACATTATTGTTTCACTGCTATTTGGAACACTTTCGTTTTGGTTAATAAATGACCACCGCTGGATGCTGGTAAAAAATGCAGGTGTCTATATTATCAGTAAAAAATTTAGTGACAAATGTTACTACAACATTAAATACAGTAGTGCTCTAGTCACTTACTTCGACAGATTTTTATACCAATAAATGTAGGATATGTTAATATAACCGTTTTTCGCAAAATTATTTTAAACAATAATCTTACATTCTACATTTTCTTTACAGTATTTTTAAAATTTTGCCATAGAATAATATACTTTTGGGAGTTTTGTCCATGTTCGGCCATTTGTGCTCAGATACATTACGACAATTTGACTACTTTCGGCGAAAACGCCATCGCCAAAACGCCGTCACCGAAACGGCCGCGCTGAAAGGTTTCATACCGTTCGGCGATTTGTCCACAGATGAGTGTCGGTGTTTTAACCGCGTTAGGGGATTTGTCCAAATATACCTTTTAGCGTTTTGATCACTTTTGGTGATTTGTCTAGCTTCGGCGTTTTGACCGCATTCAGCAACTTGTCCAAATATACCTTTCGACGTTTTGATTACGTTCGAAGATTTGCACACAGATGTCTTTCGGCGACTTAAACACTTTCGGCACTTTAGTCAGAGTAGCCTATCTGTGAGTTCGACAAAGTTCAGAGTTTGTGATCGACGCCACATTTCCGATCTATCCGGCGTCATTTTGTTTTCGTAGATTTATCCACTTGCTGCGATTTGTTCACTTTCGGCGATATGTCCATAGCCTTTTTTTGGCGTTCGGACAGAACTTCGGCGATATGTCCACAGATTGCTTTCGGTGTTTTGAGCAAGATTCGCCGTTTTGCCTATTTGGCATTTTGTCCGTGCGGCGATATGTCATAGAATCTTTAAATCTGCAAACAGACTGACCTCAATCTGTTTGAGTGTCGTCATTGCCCGATGAATGTGGCACTAGCTCCAGCTTTCCTACGTAGCTGTTTCGCTAACACATGTAAAGTTGGATAAATTGTATATTAATAGCTGGACGGGGGTTCTATGACCACTAAACATATATTTCTAACTAAAATGGACAACCGATGAAAGATACGCCATTAATTATCCGAACCATACTCTACTTAACATTCGTTAATCTGCTTTCTAGGTCAGGATAAGTTTGTTTTGCTATTTTAAGTAACGCTGCTGGAAATTGGAAAAATCTTTGTTTGCAGTTTATTATTGATCGTTGATTTTTGCTTCATATTTGGAATTGGGACTAACATAGAGTATTTGTACAGATTTGGATTTGCTGTTTTGTACAATTGCTTTACATAGTTGTTTACCTCTCCATCCATAATTGGTGACGAAGGATGAAATTCCCGCCTTAGCGTTTCCCAGTCCGCTTTCCGAAGATTAGGGATCTGCTTCTGACTGAAAGTGCCTCATGTCGATTGTCATCGCTGGACTCTCTGCATATAGTAAAATACATAATCCAAACCTCGATTATCTTATGTGCTCTTGCATTGGAGAGGGCGACACCAACATTGGTTCTTGTCTCAGCCCTGTTTTGGAACGTGGGTGATTGTGGGGCTGATTCTCAACTTCCACTTCCAATTCCTAAGTCAGCCTCTCCAGTGCTCCTCTGTTGTCGACTGACTCCACTATATCACAGCACCGAGTTTACGTTGGCATCCGTTATGACCACTACTGGAGGTTTCTGCATGCCAGGAAGATTTTTCGAGTTTTATCAAGGTATGAAAGTACAGAGAGGAGAGGATTTCAACTTTCCGCACTGACAATATTATTTCCACGCAAATACAATGCTTATCGCTGTGTTGCCTTGCAAGGATAGTCACCGCAGTCATAGAATTCCCCTTCAGGCATATTGTTTGTGTTGTTATCGCTGTTACAGGTAATTTGCCGTTTTTCGTGTATGACTCTTGGATCAAAACAAGGTCTAAGCCTAAAACTAGCAGTTTGTCTGTCTACTGTTTTGGCAATTGAGAATGTTGTTTTATTCTGACCAGTTGCCCTAATGCCACTATGACAGTTCTGACCTTTTCTCCAGCCTGCCCAGCCTCATATTTATTTCTATATTGTTGTATATTACTTTATGATCCAAAGTTTGTTCATTTACTGGTGTTTTGTTATTTGAGCTAGAGTGGGTCACCCCTCACCCATCAATGTATTTATCTCATATGGAGGACTCTTGCTTATCTTGTTTTTTGAAGTTTTCTTTTTAAATAGTGTCATTCGTTTTGTCTTAGTTAATATTGACTTACTAGTGTCTTTATGCCCATTTACTTTTTCTTTTTCAGAGTTTTGTTTGGTGTCTGGGTTCTCCTGGAAATTCCCATTTCTCTGGTTTTTCTGAACTTTTTGTTAAACGAAATCCAGTGCCGTTGGTCTTCTGGATGGACATTTTTGCTAGATCTTCTGTTGATTGGTTCGACGTGTTTCCGTCTTGTTAGGACTGATTTGAGATGTTATTGATGGATGATATGAATGGGATGTTATATCGTTCATCAGAAGCTTTGAATCAATCTTTGCAACAAGACTTTGTACGTCCGGCGGTCTTTTATGTTAGCGTTGCATTTTTTGCCCTTCTGATGGAATTGGATTTCATGTTTCTGGTACAACTTACTTTGGTGAGAGATGTTTGAGAACTGCTTCGGAGATAAGAGTGCTGTAAGGTACCTATGGCCACTACTCGATTAATACTGAGGAATTTCTAAATCTTTCCCCAGTTTAATTTCACTGTAGTGTTTAATCTGGAATTTTCTTTCTTAAAAGGCTTTCCTCATTGTGTTAATATCAATTTTGTCGCTTCAAATATGGTTGTGTTTGTGGGAACACCTTTTTGTTTTTTTATTTGGTAATGTTTCTATTCAGGCTTCCTCATTAGTACATTCGGCTTTATCTCTATTTTCCAGAAACTTTTGATAATATAACCATTTTCTCTCTTTTGTAGTTTAGTTGAACCTAAGATTTAGTTCATGCAAGTTTTCTGAATTTTTCTCTTTTAGAATTTTTTGTAAATGAAATCAAATAATTCCTGGTGATTAGTTAGTTTCACGAAGGTGATAGTGTCACAGGAACCCAACTTGTTGATCTTTAACTGCTACCAAGTTACCGTTTTAAACTAATTTATGGTTATTTCTAACAATACCTTTTTCTGTAGAAAAACCTTCTAATTAAGCAACAGGCAATGGTCCCTCTGAGCTTCTATTTTCTTTTCTTATGAAATCATATTATTCCGGTAGGCCGTAGTTTACGTTGTTAAAGTGTTAAATTAATGCAGAATTCCTGTCAGGCTTCTTTTTTTAGTTTTAGTTTTACGCTACGTTTTTACCTTACTGGAAAGATACCTTCTCGAACATTGGATTTTGTTATCCACCATCATTGCCGCAACTAAAAACAGTCAAGCGCATTATCAAATCCAAGATACAAACAACAAGAAGACAACAAAAAAATACACAACATCCTTCCAAC
This sequence comes from Agrypnus murinus, assembly GCA_929113105.1. Lineage (NCBI taxonomy): Eukaryota > Metazoa > Arthropoda > Insecta > Coleoptera > Elateridae > Agrypnus > Agrypnus murinus. The sequence continues at coordinate 77,499,943 of OV816029.1, read as the reverse complement.
ACACAGAATTTTCGATTATCTAATAACTGTAAAAACAATTTTTCTCTTCTTTTTTAGGTTATGTAATAAAGATGGACTTTACTATTTTGTTTTGATAATTACACTAGTTTACAAATTTTTATTTTTTTACCTCCACAAATTTAAATAACGTTTTCTAAAGCATTTTTGTTTCCTAAAATCAATTCCGAAATCAGAAATGCTCTATCACGTCAGGCGTTCGAGATATCATTCGTTTACCTGCATCAACAGTCAGATTGTGTACATAAAGTACGGTATTTATATGAAAAGTGAATAGATTTTGAAGATTTTTGCATTCGGTGTGTGCTAAAATGTCTTCACTTTCATATAAAATTAATTCAAACACATTTAGTTACTACATCGTGGATAAAACAGGTAGAAACATCACTGAAGCGATCAAATACGCACTGCTTTGAGTTTGCAATCAAAATAAAAAGTGGGTGTCACATGTTGTAGTAATTGTAGAATTGTTCTAACTGGATGGACTTCTGGTGAAAATGTAAAACTGAACTTTGGTCAGTCGATGTTGTGGAGGGAACCATCTAATCACCCGACAGACTGCTATTTTTGTTTGACAAAGCTTGGCTACAACAAGAATACTAAGCAAAAGGTGGACTATGCAGATGAATGTTAAACATAAGCCTTTAGTTAATATAATAATAAAAAAAGACAATCCTTCCCCCTCCCTTTCCCCAACATATTAAGCTGGGGCTTATGAAGGATTTTGTAAAGGCCTTAGATCAGAATAGCCCAGCATTTCAACACTTGGTGAAAACCTTTCCCCAAATTTATTCCCGATTTAATAAAAACAATGGGTGCTAAAATGTGACTAAGAATTCATTTTTTAGATTCTCACTTAGATATTTTCTAGTAAAATGTAGGTGTCGTAAACGACGAACGAGGAGAGCACTTCCATCAATATATGCGAACTATAAAGCACCGTTATCAGGGATGATGCAATGAAAATATGATGATAGGGGATTGTTATTGGTTGCTTGTAACAGTAACAGTTTGCATACACAAAATGAAAATTAATTACCAAACATTTTTTAAATTTTTGTGAAATAAGGTATGTTAAGCGATTTAAAATTCTGTTTCTTTTTTCTCCAATACTTTAGAATCCTGACGTGATAGAATCTTTCTGATCTCAGATTTAGATTCAGCATACAGAAATACGTTAGAAACTGATTTTCATTTTTTTGTAGGAAAATCTGTGTAAACTAGTGTTATTTGAGGTGCAGTCGCCGGTTGTAATCTAATTTACCTTTTCTGCAGAGATCGTAAGTAATATACATTTCTGTCAAACTTATTAATTAGTTTGATTCTTTGCTTACGTTGAACTGTAGTATTTTAAGGACTATATAAAAGTCGTTGATATCATTAATTATTCATATTGTTCTTTGAGAATGCAATTAACTTAGTTTTTTGTGTGATATACTAATTCTTCCTTTTTATCTCCGTATACTGAGAACAGCCAAGCCACCGAAGAAGAACTTATCCCACGAAGAAATCCAAGCTTTACGCGACCTACGGGCGAATACTAGCGTAATCGTGTTACCAGCAGACAAAGGCAACGCAACCGTAGTCATGGATAAGGGTGAATATGAAAGAAAAATAGAAACCTTACTAAATGATCCTGGATACCAAACAATCTCAACGGATCCTACAACATATTTGGAAAAGACCACTAAAGCCAAAATAAAAGCCTGCAGTTTCAGTCAAGAACAACAGTTACAACTAATTCCGAGAGAGAAGTCGTCATCATGCGCTAAGCTGTACGGATTACCAAAAGTCCACAAGGAAGGTGTACCACTAACACCCATCGTAAGCTCCATTGGATCACCACTGCAACCTCTAGCGAAATTCCTGGCCAAGCAACAGCAACCTTATGCCGAAGAAGCCGAATCTTACGTAAAGAACGCAAGCCACTTCATCGAGCGTATAAAAAACATAACAGTGGCACCAGGAGATCTGCTAGTAAGCTTTGATGTAACCTCTTTATTCACGAATGTTCCAGTAAAAGAAGCAGTAGATATTATACAACGGAAATACCAAGTCCCAAATAAAATCATCAAGTTAACAAGACACTGCCTAAACAACACCCACTTCATCTACAAAGATCAACGGTACAAACAAGTGGAAGGAGCACCTAAGGGATCACCTTTATCGCCGGTAATAGCGAACCTATTCATGGAAGAATTAGAAGTCCGAGCAATAGAAACGGCAAGTGACAAACCTAAACTATGGCTAAGATACGTAGACGATACTTTTATTATATGGACCCATGGAGAAGAGAAACTGCAGACCTTCTTACAGCATCTAAACAACATACACCAGAAGATCAAATTCACAATGGAGGTGGAAAAGGACAATCAACTACCTTTCCTAGATGTATCTATAATCAAGAAGGAAGACGGCAGCCTGGGATACACAGTATACCGAAAATCAACCCACACAAATCGCTACCTGAACGCGCAGTCACATCACCACCCAGCGCAACTACAGTCAGTAGTCAAGACATTAATAACCAGGTCACAACGATTGACTGATGACGATAATAAACATCAAGAACTAGAACAGGTGAAGTTGGCATTAAAACAAAATGGTTTCTCGTCCAGAAATATCAAGAGAGCGTTAACACCAAGGGACCCAAAGCCAAAGGAAGAAGAAAAATCGGTATCCAAAGCGCACTTACCGTATATCAAAGGGACCACGGACAAAATAAGTAGAGTGCTGAGAAAACACAACATCGACACCATCTTCAACACCGACAAAAAGATTGGAAACATGCTACCATCCGCAAAAACAAAAATACCACTAGAAAGCCAAGGAGTATACGATATCCCATGTAAAGACTGCGGGGAATCCTACATAGGGCAGACCAACAGAAGAATTCAAGTAAGAAGAGAAGAACACCGAAATGCAGTCAACAAAAATGAGAGAACGTCATCACTAGCACAACATGTAAGTGGTACATCTCATAACATAGATTTCGAAAATACAAAAGTTTTAGCGAATATACAACATAAGACCCGACGAACCATAAGAGAAGCCATTGAGATCGAGAAACGTCCGAACAATCTTAATACCAGGGACGATACACAGCGACTACCATCAGCTTGGAAACCAGCTATAACCAGCATCACCGTCAAGAAGCGAAAACCAGCACAGCAGAACGATAAAAGGGAAAGCGAGAGAAAGCCACCGGATCAAGCGAGACCAATGACACGCAGCCGCGCCAAAAACCAGCCGACCGCAACCATGCGCAACACCGTAACCGTATATAAAGACCAACCGGTGCAGCAAGACGTCAGTCTACACCGTGTAACCACGCGAAGCAGAAGGAAGTTAGAAGTGACCTGAAGATGGCAAGTATGATCTTGCCGAAACGTCGTGAACCATTGTCTGGTTCCTCTAGGAGCCGAATAGTGAATACGCAGAGTGAAACCCGGAAAAGTAGTGAAGTATCATATAATATCCGCGGAAACTTAAAATGTAACATTAATAACCTTTACGGGAGAGTTTTAGGAGAGGAGATTCTACGAGACGTCAAGAAGTTGGAGAAGCTACGATCCAAAAGAAACAAGCTGCTGTGCAACCTCGCATTCCTGGAACGCTGCCGGGACGAGAATATCATACCAAATTCCATGAAGCTGACGTTCCAGAAAAAGAACAACCAAACGAGGAACATCTTGAGAAGAGCAAGCCTAGCTCGAGTTGAGTTGTTCAACTTGGTGGTTGATGTACTTCCTGGGCTGTTGTTCGGCTTGTAGCTTCTCAAATTTCTTCTTCTGGTTAGAAGTTGTCAAATTAGCGTCAGTTTCTGCTCGAAACTCCGTGAGTAAATTGTTTGAAGCTTCTCAGTGATGTAGTCTCGCAGAAATTTAATTCTTTCTATTTACAATTTCACTCTTAACGAATCTTAATTTTTCACCGAATTATAATAAATTGTATACAACAGCTTTTAATGGCTTTTATGGTTATTATATTTTAATGTAACATTTAAAAGTTCGAGTAATAATCTAATCCAGTGCTTTTTACCATATAATTAAATAAATAAACCCAACTCACAATGACGTTATTGTTCTACCCACTCGAATAGTATTTTCAATATTTAAACAGTTGAGAATATCCTAGAATGAAAAAGCTTGTCGATGTTGTACGTCGAAAATAAGCACCAACAAACCAACATTAAAAATTTACAGAACCTGGTGTATCCAGTTGATTACGTGGAGAATTTCGCCAACAAATATCGTAGTATTTCCACCGACTCGCATTTATGAATTTTCCATATATAGCTCCAGAAAGTCTTTTTTTGACATAATTATTTTATTTTTCCCTGGAAATAATATATTTCAAATTACATCTAAATTAATCGAGTCGCTTGCTTTTTATTCTTTCTTTTCATACTTCCTACTAGGTATAATAAAAGAGACGACTTTTTAAGATCTAATAAAACGTGGTTTTTGTTTGTGTAGCAACATAAACAAGGGCGAACTATAATAATGCGAAGAGTAAACAACAAACAGCGAAGAGTACCTCAAACACGTAAATAATTAGACCGCAAAATTGTTGGAAGCAAGCAGCAAAGAACTACAATAAAACCGGCGAGATTTGGCGACAGGCACTGTCCCTACAATAACAGGCTTGCCTTTCATATGAAGGGGTGGGCGAATAGAGGTCGTGATCTGAACCGCAATAATGGACGTAGCCAGTGACGTACGATCCATCTCTGTAATTAAATATTACCATAATTGTATATTATTAACCATTAAAGCAACTTTAACGACTAAATAACCGATTAAATGTTGATATTTATGTTTTACTTAATTTTTACCAACACGACTTTAGACGTTTTGATCGTGATTAAATTTTGGAAAAAATAACCAAAAGGAACTATTTTATTGGATTGTGGCCACTACGTAAATCTTTTGAGCACTTCAACACATATAGCATAAATGTGTACTTAAAGCTAAAGTAGCTAAAAAACAAGATTTTTTTAGTACAGGCTATAAATAAACACACTGTGCATATATTATCTTTTAATGAATCCATGGATTCATTAATGTAATATATGGAACTACCCAATGATGATAACCCTTTGATAACTCATTGTCATTTTCCGCTAATTCTAACAATTAGAAGAATTCTAAAACTTTTATCAACCAATTTTCAGAAAATTCTACCCTATCCGTACTATAAACGATCATTTTACTAAATCAGCGAAAGCCAAATTTAGTAAGTTTGAATGTTGACAGAATTTGAATATGCCAAAGTTAAAGTCTTCTAGACTTTAACCAAAAGGCACTTAAAGCTATATATATAGTATCGTCCGCGAACGTCTAAGTTTTAGTTTATTAAATATAGTACGGGACCCAACACGCTACCCTGTGGAACTCCCGATGTAATAGGATACATTCCTGAAAATGTTTCTCTATAGGTATTTGATTTGATAGAATCGAAGCGATAAGTATGACCTTAGTAATTCATAATAGTGATATGGGAGATTCTGTTTCATTTAAATAACAGTCCTCTATGCCAAACTTTGTCGACAGCCTGCTTGTACGTTGAGGAAGGCTGCCGCGAAGAACTTTGTTTTCTTCATATATGCTTTATATTTGTGGTATCTGTGATTGGATGGCATTGTTGGATGGTCGCGTAATTGTTTCTAAAACCAAATTGATGATTTGGTATACAGTCCTCTAATAAGTTATTTTTTTCAGACTTTTCTTGATTTTGAAATTAGAATAATGTGAGCGTATTTAAATTGCGTATGTCAATGAGATAACCTCAGTATAGAGTTGAATAATCTTTTTATAAATAGTATTCTAATCACTGGTAGTTCTGATAAGATTTTTCCTAATATTAGGTCGTACCCAGGATCCTTTTTGTAAAATTAGCGATTGGTCGAAATAACTACAAAGAATCTAGAAACTTCTCGATTTCTCTGTTTGACTCATCTGTATATGAGTGGAAGACCTAAACAAAGTGCTGGGCAAACACTTAATCTTTTTCATTCTCAAACTTCGTTTCAGTATCCTCTGGGTTTCGGATTGGGGAAACTGCAGTTATTGGACATTTAAATCCTTTCGTAGCTTTCTATATAGAATTTATTGTTTTTATGTGATCGGAAGTTTTCTGCGTATTTTTGAAAGGTTTCATTTTTAATTTCTTTTAGTTTAGAATTTAGTTTTTAGTAGCAGATTTGTCTATAGGATTACGTCTATATTGCTTTTCGGCTACTAAATATATAGCTCCCTTTATACATTTTATATGAAGGTATTCACATCAACCATCACAGCTACGGACCGTCGCTTTATTGGTTTTCTTATTGGTCCTACTAAATGTTGCTCTCAGTGTACATTGTTCTGAATTTTGATTTATTTGTGCAATAAAAGAAATGTATTACGTACCCACCTTAGGTTTCAATGTTTGCTATCATATGAGATTAAACAGAGTATCTCGGTATTTACCAATGAAGATTTCTTTTTTTTTCTTTCATGTTGTATTTTGTTTTAACTTCATTTTGAACTTCATAGAAGCAATACTATGTTTTATGTTTTTGAATCAGAAACAAGAAATCAGAAATCACATTTATGTTTGACAGTAATAAACCGCATGTGTGTATCATTGACATATGTTGGAAATTTCTGGTGATACCGAGAGAAGGGACTGAAAATCCTGCAAGATCTCTAAATACCCATCAACTCGAGTTTTATGTTTGAGTAGAGAACAGGGAAAATTTATACCATTCTGTTATGATCTAACTAAATACGCTGAACGTTCGATTATTGCTAAAAGTTTACGATTCACAACTTCATTGAACAGCCATTATGGTTTAATATTAGTTAGGCTCTCACATTGAAAGAAATATTGCTCATAATATCAATGAAAGCTAATGATCGGCTTTTTCCATTGAATCAATGTACTTTTTCATTAAATTAATAAGTAATCATAGTCGTTCATAGATTTAATAAACCTTAATTCATTGATATAATGAAAACATGTTAATTAAAATAACGAAGTCTGGTCATTGAATCATCGAACGGTATTCTTTGTTCAAGGAACTGCTTTGTATCAATGAATTGGGTTTTGCAATTTGCACACTATCCGAGCTTTTTTCTATTTTTGCAGCCAATGCTTAATATTTTCAAGAACTCTTGAAAACCGACTGTGTCTGTCAGTATTTTAGCATCCGTATAACCTTGCACCTCCATAACCACCATCAGTAAAATCATCTGACGTATGTAGTGGGTAAATATAGTTATTTAAGTATTAAGGGCGGTAGGTACGCTTTACTAGTCGAGGCTAATAGTGTGGAGACCGACGCGTAGCGGAGGTCTCCATATTTGCTGAGACTGGTAAAGCGTACCTATCGCCCGTAATTCTTACACCATTTTTTGCCCGATCGGATTTATGAGTGAATTTTAAATATATAGAGTAAATATTAAACACATCACACTGAAAATGTGAATTTTCAGTCGGTTAATGTGTCTGGTTGTTATGGAGTTGAATAAACAAAAACAATTCTTGTCTCAATCCGGACGAATTTTAGAATGAGAGTGAGTGTTTTTCGACTTAAATGACGAGGTACTTTATTACCGAGCCTTGGGCGGTAAGTTGAACTTACCGCCCAGAGAGCAGAGCTTGTAAACGAACCAAAACGCCCGATCGGGCAAAAAATTCATTAATTTCATTTCGTATTTCAAACAATTGTTTATATACCACAATTAGTAAAATAAAGTATATCTTGATCTCCGTTGTCAATGACACCGGAGTTCAAGACGTTCTTGATCTCCGTTGTTGTTGGCAACGTAAATCATTTGATGTTGCATAACAGCCACACGTGACATGCTGCTTTTTATCTCCTTGGTTACGCGTATGATGTTACAGACAAGGCACCTTTCTTTTTTATACAATAAATTCGAATGAATCTTAAATGGGAGAAATTGAAATACGAAATAAAATAAAACAACTTATGCAATACGGAGATCAAGCTTCTTTAAATCCTCGAAGATGTTATAACGCCTCGGTTGGCGCCTCGGTTGGCGCCTCGGCGATATAATACATCTTCTCGGATTTAAAGTATCGCTTGATCTCCTAATTACATAATATATATTACTCATAAAGTACAGAAGCAACACACACTTTACTAGGATGAAAAAAAAATTAGTATACTGCACCCATTCCATGATGGTCAACGAAGTAGAAACCATGTGTAACATTTGGTATTTCATAAGCTAAGATTGTATCGTCATTACGTCGACCATTTACGTAACTGTGATTGTTTTACTTGGAAATAAGACTCATACTACATATATGAGAATAATATAAGCCAAAAGCAACTGAAAATAGAACGGATCACCAATCGCAATGGAAAAAGAGACTACAACAAAAAAAGTCCATAAGATTAGAAAAGAACTAGGAGTAGAATATACTTACATGAATACTCCGAGTTCAAAAAGCTAAATAGTTAAGAAGCTAACTGAAGCCTATGCCTGTCGCATTGAATAATATATTTCACTAATCCGAGTCGTAGAACCAACGAAGAAATTTCTGCTTTAGGAAACGTAAACTACATAGGATACGAAGATACCGCCGGTGCATATCCAGATATAAACATAGTAAAACATTTGCAAACTCTCAAAAGCAGTTTTACCAGGTATTACAAAAATGGACAATGTACTGGTGGAGTTCTAGTCAGAAATATCGGCTAATCTGGTAAACCATGTCGAGAACGAGAGAAAGTCGAGAGTGGAGTAAAACGGACAAACAGAACCTGCAGTGTATAGTAGTCATAGCCCCAATTGTAACAACAATCTAAGACATCATATCAGCGATTCGAAAATTAAAGAACTGGACAGCACAAGGCAATGATAAAATTCGCAATTGTTGGTGGAAGCTATTACAGGGTAGACAATCTACTCGCAAAATTCATACAAAGCATTATTTATAACGTTCGATTTGTACCAAAATGTCTTACGAATGAGATAACATACATGAACCCAACTACTAGCTTGAGAACAGAATGTCGGTAAGTAGGGTGCTTATCATTGACAGCATCGTGATTACTCAAGCCGAAAATCGCAAACGCAACCTGTTTGTTACATCAATTGTCTATGCTCAAGCTCATGACTGATACTGCATATCTGGTTGATAATAATGATAAAAATATCATCTGATATGTCATAGGCCAACAGACAAAACTATCCTCTGTTTCTGTTTTATATGAACGACCTAAAGGTTTATGTTGGAGCAATACCATACCTAGAAAGATTCCTAGACGTAAATAGTAAAATTATTCAGTGATATCATAAAAATAAGGATGGGAATAGAGGATATGGCGCGAGGTTCTACATTTGGAAAAGGACAAAATATGTGATTAACGCTATACGGATATGAAATTCAGAGATGGCACAAACCTTGGAGTGCAAAACACGTAAAAACAAAAGCGTTCGAGATTTAGCACGAACAGAACAAAGAGAACGCTAGTAAAGAGATAAACAGAGTGCATTCTGTTTTGAAAACGCACATCAACAGTACAAACAAGTTTACAGCAGTAAAAACATGGGCATTGGGCAATGTTAATAATAGGATACACATTTGCCTTTCTCAAGTGGACGAAAATTGTTAGGAACAACTAGACTAAAATATAAACAAAGTTAACTAAGTGCAGCTTGTTGCACCATAACTCGGGTATCGAAAGGCTGTATTTAATTATACCAAGAGCTGCAGATGCAATCAGAGGGATAAAAACGATGTACGATGAGTAAATAAAAAACCTCGGGCAATATATCTTGGAAAACAATGCGCCATTTTGCAGGCAGGTGACTACAGCAGACAAAGATTCAGTTCTGAACTTGAGCAGCCAGCACAAAAACGAAGAAGAATAAATACGAGTTACTATAAATTAGAGAAGAATGGGAACAAAGAACATTACATGAGAAATATTATGCAAATTTACATCAATCGAAACAGCCCACCTGGCAGTGGAATATGTACTTAACACGGAGTTTTTCCCCTGAGATGGAGGCTAACACCATCGCCAGCCAAGTTCAGATGGATCCAACCAGGAACTACCTACTGCAAATATATTCTAAAGCGGAATTTCGAGAACACTAGGTGTCGCAAGGGCTAAAAGAAGGAGGAAAGTATAGAGTACCGAATGTCTGCCTGTAGTTACCTGGCAAATAGTTATAATTTCCAGAGACATGACTCAATGCAAAAATTGTACACCATTGTTGTTTCATACAGAAATGGAATTTTAGTTAATACAAAATCTACACCGTACTACAAATACTACCTGATCCGCTTCTTGAAAATGAGAAATGCAAAATACTCGGGGACACCTCTATTATAACCTACAGGCACAACAAGTCAGATCAATAAAATTAAAAGTTGCTATATTAGATTTTTCTGGCCGACTAGACAAGAACTTAAATAGTGCGCATGAAGGAAAGTTACTAATATAAGTACCTACCTTTAGCATTTGAAGTGAAGCAGTTTGGGCAAGTAAAGGAGCTTAAAAAGGGTAATGATCCTTAATTAGCAGTGCGATTGGTATCATTCATACATAGGTAAAAAGAACCTGCAGGTCATTGGAATAGCCGACAAAGTAATAGCATAGATGCAAAAGCAGTCATACTCAAGTAAAGCAGTATTTAATATTCACGTTGGTACCGCCGATTGAGTATCATTGTTTTCAGTATCCAGTGATCGAGACTTTTGGTTTCAACGCGTTGTCTGCTCTAGGTCAGAAATTATATTGGAACCCTGCAGAGGAGGATGACTAAGCTATTAATATCTCTTCTCCCTCCCATATCCCTTCCGCTCCAATACAAAATACTTCTCATTATACACCATTATACAAGACTGGATTGCTCAAACTTTACGTAGCAATTAACCTGCGGGATCGTTAAATAAAGTATAAAATGACCTTGTGAAACAGTAAGCAGAACCCGGATCTGGGTTTCGCTATCTCGCTTTGTGCGTAAGTACTTGCGACGCGTAATGAGTGTGCCCGTCAAATGTTCTCATGTATATGCTTGGTCTCGTCCAAGCAGGAATATGATCTTTGTCCTTCTCTCAGACCCATGGTTTTAGTAACCGCAACCAAAGTCTGTCCTCCCCAAAGTCCGTATGGGCGGGCACGGACTGCAACCGGGAAGTTCGTTTCAGCATCAGTTTTATAACTTTTATTCAAGGGCGTGTAGCAAACATATCACGGTACTAGGTAGTGTAATCAGTAACTTCAGTCAGTCTCGTAAAAGGCTTAATTACCTACAAAGACTGAGTTATTATTAATAAACAATAGGCACCATCAGCACTTCAGCCCAAAGTGCAGTATGCCTGTTTGCGACCGGTTTGATACTTAGGGGCGGAAGCCCGCTTAAATCTGTTTCATCGATCATTTCGCCATACTCGTACCCGCGGGTACGACTGCCCGTAAGCGTCTACTCTAGACCTAGGCGTCTGCACATTTTTAATATAGAATGATTTTCGCGCGGTCATTCCTGAAAATAAAAAAAGAATACTTTTCAACATTAACCTTTTCACAATGAAACATTTTTAATTAATTATTTCAAATTGAATATAATAATAATAATAATAATTGCTACAACCCATAACCTGGAAACCAGGCCCCAGAAGCTATGAACTTGTGCGGGAGGGAGGGGGCGATTATTATTACGTAGGCCCTATGTGCGGCTGCAGCCGACTTACAGATGGAACAGCGCAAATCCCACATTTGTGTCACAGCTAAGGAAAACTGCAGAAAACCTTAACCAGATCTGTCGGCACCGGGAGTCGACCCCGGGCCGCCTGGGTGAAAGTCCGGCACGCTAGACATTACACTACCAAGGCTGTTGAAGTCATCCACATTTTTATTTTTTTTATGAAATATTCTATTATAATTATTTATGTATAATATTGTTTATTAGTAATCATTTTTTAATTAGACGAATTAATAATCAACAATATTTCATTATTATTATTATTATTATCAAATAACAAATTCTTTGTATAAAGGCTCATGTATAAAGATTGCACTGAAACCGATCGACAGTGCACGTGTGACAAGGTAAAACAAAACCGAGAGCAACGGCCGATGCAATTTTTATAAACAGATAAGAGTTTTTGTTCCTTATGCCCACTTGCTGTGGTCCACGCGCCGCTTGGAGAGCGGAATTTTTGTATTCACTGAAGGAAAAAAGTCTTTCGACGCCTGCTGATGAGCGGCTGTTACCGAGAAGTTTCCAATAAAATAAATCAAATTGTTATGAACGTTATTAATGCACTTAAATTAATAATAACGAAAATATTTAATATTGTTGAATGAAATATTATCAAACGTGAGTAGAGAAATTAAGATTTGTAGTACATTTTTAAATAACTAGCTTAAGAAATGGGTTACCCCCATTTCCTAAAATTTAAAAATACTATACCACCAACACTCAACTAAAATACCTACAGGAAAGCCAATTTGTCTTAACAGTATTTCTGTGGTGTTAAATAATTCATCAGAGCCCAATTTTCTAGACGTCTACAAAATCGTTGTTGTATAATGTAGCCAGTAGTCAAAACAAACTTGTTGGCCAAATAATTTCCAAATTATCCCAACAACACCGAAATATTAAATTTTTCTACAGGATTCCGGAAATTACTAATATTATAACAGTTTTCAGATTCTGTATTGGAATTTCAAATATTTATGATATAATCTAGACATTCAGCAATTAATAACGAAATTTTGATGGTTATTTTTGTTATAATAAATAAAAATTAAAGGGGCACTTAGTTCAAGGTGCGCATTGCATCTGGTTATGACGCTGACGGGCGCTGCAGTAGAGATTTTCAACTTGAACTGTCGACGCTTCCGCCAGTTGCGCGCCGACGCTCGCAGCGAAGGCACCGCCGCGACGCACTTTAAAAATTCACGCACGCGTCTCGAATATAATTACGTCAGTTATTATCGAATTTTTAATAATTTATTCATAATGTTAGTCTAACGTTTATTTGCTTTAAGGGACTTGTTAATTGTTTAAATATTTAATAATATTTATTGTTATTATTAATGTAATTATACAGTTCTTTTTTAATATTTTTAAAATTTTTAATAATTAGTATAATTTGTTAATAATTGAATTTTTTGAAAACAAACGGATAAATAGTATACTGAAAGTTGCCAAAACATTTTTACCAAATATATAGTGCAATATTTGATAACTTTATAAATTTATTAATAATAATATTCGCTCTCTCAATATACACCTTTGAAACGTCAGTATTATTATGATAGATTGATTTTATTGCAAAACTACCTAAACTCATTATGGCCTCATCCAGTGACACTGGCCCACGAGATGGAAGGTAATTAATAAATTTTGTACCTACTACCCCTGTTTTGTGTTTGCATGCGGAATGCTAAAAATTTTGAAATTAATAAATATGCGTCTCACATCCTACTTTTTTCCATATATGTGACACAGAAGAGTGTATGTGCGTTTGTGTATATATCTTTTGGTATGTGCGGTCCTCGTTTTGGTGTGTACCCCTTTATAAATCCTGATCCTGTGGGCTGCTGTTTGTTTAGAGTTGCTGACGAGATAATCCTGCTGGTAGCTCCTACTACCCTCTCCTGTTTCCTCCTCTCTGCCTTATCATTTATGAGCTTATTGTACATTCCTTTAACTCCTTTATCGTGCGTTTCCCATTCTAAAGAATATAAGGGAATTTTTGAGTGGGTCGAAATAATTGCAATTTGCACGCTATGTTCGTTACGCTAATAGAAAGTTTAAAGCATGCGAAAATGTTTAAAACGTTATTTGTTAATTGTTTCACCCTACATAATTAACGTAGTTTTAAGTTAATTTGAACAATTCTGATTAAATTTACAGAAAGATATGATCGCTGAAAAAGAGCTTTTGTATTTTCAGTGTTTGGAGTGAAAGCTCATCATCAAAATGTATTTAGAGACGTCACAATATCAAAATACAAAATGTGTGCGCGTGCTTTGATTTATCAACAAATAAATACCTTTCAGGGTTTTTGAAGAGCGAGTTTTATATTCGTGTTGTAATTAAGCTATGTTTACATAAATAATACATATAATTAACTATCACCTAGTGCAGTTGTTAATTATGATAATTTAATATAATTACACATTTCAACTTGTTCTGAAAGACTGATAAGCGGATGCTTGTTATTATTTGTCCCGGAAAGATCGATCAAGCTGCTTAATTCAGTTAGAGTGTAATCTTAAGGCTAATCCGTCATTTTACATTAATTAATAAACTAATTAACTCAGCGATTGATTTAAACGAGTGTCTAATATATTCTAGGAGAATGCTTAAAGCTTTTTTGTTAGTTCATTTAACTTTTTCAGTTATACATACTTTGTATACGTACCATTCATATTAATTATTATTAAATTTTAAAAGTTTCACGCAAGCTATTTTGTTGGTGTACAAAATAAATTTTTAATGCACTAACCGAAGCGGTTTTATGTGGACAATTAATGCAGAAAAAATGACCCTTTCTTCATGGCTCGTCGATCTTTTTAATACATCAGTTATTAAAGTAATCAGATTACCTCCATTCTAATTAGCATTTTAATTCTAATTAGCATTCTAATTAAATTGTTTTTGATTTTCTTTTGTGCTAACTGCAAACTGACCGACGAGTTATAAGTAAATACACTTTTCAATGGACTCTTTTTATGTTTGTTTACGTATAATTCTACATTACTAATTTGTTTATTAGAATTAATTTAATTTTTTAAGAGTAATTAATAGTTCTATGCAAATCGTCACTAACACTGTTTTACAAAAAAATACTCTGACACAAAAATAAATTTTTTTGTTGAACACGAATCCGTAATCCAAATTGTTATTCTTTAAATGTATTTTTTGCAATTTTTCTTATAAATTTGCAAAGCGTGTTTCTGGCGTCTTCTGTGGTTCAAATTTTTCTAATTCTTGGTCTGACCGAAGAAGAACCTGATAGGGTAACTATGGTAGATGTTTTGTTGCTGAATACATTGCATTATCATGCAATTATTTTGTAAATGCACTTTGAAAACCCGAAAAAGCGGGTTTCTAACATATTTCAGGTTTAAATATTTCAAAACATTGACCTGACAAGAACAAGACAGAGTGATTGTGTTAAATTCATTAGCTGGTGAACACTAATCCGTAACCTAAATTGCTGCAGCAAGTATTTACTTATAAATATACAACTCAATACGTCAAGTCCATACAACAGGGTATTATAAGGGGTCATTATCATTTATAACGCCCGCTAAGCGTTAACTGTGCAATAGGTGCCGGTGTTATATTCATAATAAATATAAACGACGTTCTTGGCAACGCCAACAATTATATGTAAATTAATACTCGTGAAAGGTCTCGTAAATTCTCGTGAAAAATAAAATCTAGAAAATTTTCGTGAAGAATAATACTTGTATGCACCACGAGCGTTATTATTTTAGATGATAATGCCTATCGGGCTGGAACATCGTTGTTCTCCTGGCATTATCATCATCATAAAGCCCTTGGTTTAAATGAATCTAGTTATAGATATTTAAGATACAAGTGTAAAAAGTTATTCTTTATTGCGCGAACGGTTTAACACACGAGCGAGGAAAGAGCTAGTGTCTTAAAGGATGTGAGTGCAATGAAGAGACTTTTCACACGTGTATCTTACAACATTTTGTCTACGACCATAATGCTTAATATTAATAACGTTAAGTATTCGTTGTATTTGATATATATTTTTTTAATTTTGACTTATGTCATGTACAGTTGCGGCCGAAAAAAATTCAACGATAATTTATCAAGTTAGCACATTTTTCTGATATTCACAACGAATGAATCTGGCTTGTATGCCATTTATGACATTTCAGACGAATAAATGTGACGTCTCTTATGAGAATTGAAGTCGAAATTACGCAGCCGCAATAGACCGCTGAAAATTTTTCGGCCGCAACTGTACATATTTATTATATTAGCGTGCTTAGATTTTTATGTGCTAAGTTGTTTAGCAACCAGTTTGTAAAATATTCATAAATCATCATTTATCATAAATCTCTTGTTGACATTAGCGTGCAATAAAAATTTTATAACACTAGCTCAATAAACGTTAACTTTTTACATGAAAATCGGTGTAAAAAGTAGTTACTTTTTGTATGATCGTAGATAAATAGATTTAGATTTTAAAAATAAATAAGTATTACAGATTGTAAAAACCAATAAGATGTCAATTTTTTAAATATGGATATTTTGAATACGATTGAATTTAGGATTCAATATATGCAATGTAGCTACAATTTTCCATAGAATTGAAAATCAAATAGCATACACGGTGTGCCATTAAAAGAATATATTTTTTACCAACTTTAATTAAAGGCATTTTTTAACATATTCTGTATACACCAATTGGTTACATGTTAGAATTTTTTTTCTATTTGAATATCCAAAAATTATTTCAGGAAGTCGTTTCTGCCTGCCCGATAAGACGACAATCGACTTTAAAATATGTCACGTAACTGGTGGTATACTGGGATAATAAAACAATTGATATGAATCCCATATAATCCCCAAATAATAAATAAATACAATATTTTTCTTAGAAATGAGTAAATTGGAGTAAAAGAACTTGCTTGAGGTATAAATGCTACATACTTTTTGTTTTTTCATATCTGGTAGTATTAATTTGAAAAAATGATCGTATCTTGTCACGTAATCCCGTTTTATTATAATTTTTTCGTCATACCCATAAGTGATCACATGAGAAAAGTTACATTTTTAGGTTAACACTTGCAAGGACAATTGCTAAGGCAACAACTTTTTAACTTTTAATAACAAAGCATTTTATAAGAAAGTGGTTTACCTAGAAATTTGAAACTTCATAATTAAAGGTGGTCCACGGGAAAGTAAACTATTTTAAATCATAATATCTTAATAAATCATAATAAATTAATTATATCAATGTATATAAATATTTATTTTATTGTTACAAAACATTAAATTAAATACTTCCATTGCATACAAAACTATTATTTTAATTTTCTCATTTGAATTGCGGCGATGAAAATTATTGTTATTGTCGTAAACATTGAATTAATTATTACAAACGTCAAATCAGTATGCGTTGTTATAGCAACGCAAAACAGGATTGTGGGGTGAAATTCAACTAATAGTGTTGCATACAAAAATTAAAATTTTATTTTATTTAAATTTAAAATTTTACCTTTCAGAGTTGCTCAATTTTAATTCGTAGTTTTTGCATCCATTAACATAATTAATTAATTATATGAAATGGTTTATTTTCCTATGAACCACATTGTACAATTTCCACCACATACCATAGGATCTCCTTACCATATTCTGTTACGATGGTAACCAATATTGACTTTGTTATGTTAAATGAAAAGCGCCACTTTGTTGTTAGAAAATAGTAAAGAAAAGTGCTACTTTTCCGCTTAGCAACACTTTTCTAGTTAGCAACCACTTTTCTAGTTTAGCAACCACTTTTCTAGTTAGCAACATCCTTTGTTGTTATTTGTTTACTGGTTGCTATCTATAACATTGTTGTCATGATAAAGGTTACACTTACATAGTTCGACCAAAATTATTTTATAATTAATTACAATCTTTTTATTTTTAAGATTTGGTATTTTTCGTCAAGTACACAAAGAATATCACGTTCACGCATTAGAAAAGTGACTTCTCCATGCTCGTATAAAATTAATCCAGTGACTCGCTGCTCTCGCTTTTGAATTAAAAATTTACACTCGCTGGAAAAGTCTTTCTTTTCTTAACTAGTAAAGACAATCTGCTATTTTTGGCCTCCTGAACTGTAAAACGTATGTGGCAGTTGTCCATACATTAAAGGTAGTGTCTATACCTTAGATCGTTTTTTGGAACTTTGAGTGACCCGCCTGAATCCACGTTCGTTTAACACTTGAAAGACCTTTAAACCTAAACTGTTTAATATTTATCAAAATGGCTTGACCTTTCTTATTTCTATTTGCGATAATCTGTTTGGAATAATTTTTGGAATTTCAGCTAAACAGGATGTTGTGGTGTGAATCTATAAATTTTCACAAGCGAACATAGAAAAGTGCACGCCATTTTATTCTGTTTCACAACTTATATTTTATGGGTTGTTCGTACAGTACATACGTCGTAAAAATAATGGGGGGTCGGATGAGAGGGGTTGCGGGGAGTTGTGATTAAATTAAAAATATCGTGTGATATGTTGCTTTTAGAGGTCTTGAAATCAAGGAATCCAGTTTTGCTTAAAAATTCAATGAAATCTTATCCTAACATAAAGATCAAGACATATGCATATAAATAAATACATTTAAATATATTTCAATACATTCAAATATTTAACTTCGAATAGATTCAAATATCTCTAAATACATTTACTTACATATACTTAAATATTTTTTAAATACATCCGAAAAAGAACGTATTTGATGTAATAGACACACATATGTTGATCACAATTATATATGTAACATGATTTAGTTTGCCAAAAACAAAATTACTTACGTTATACAACTTATATATGTCTCGGCTTTGCTTCAATACCATAAAATAAGAACTCTTTCAGAAACAGAAACAGATTGGAACATCATCAAATTCATAGAGCTATGGATGTATGGGCGCCAGCATAATTGTTTTAAGTTAATAAAAGAGTAGCGTTAATGCTTCCCAATACGGAGCTCTAGGTCTTAAAGTGAATCAGTCTCAATTATGCAGGACCGAATTCCTGCACTCTGTTTTTATACAAAAATAGCACATAATAAAAAGTAAACAAGAAATAGCATGAATAATACGATTTATTTATTTGACATAAAAAACATTAAATAGTAAAAAACAACTGGAAGACCTTCAATTGTTATTTAATTAATATCTTAACATGGATTATTGTTGAGTCCACCCTATATTTAGTATATTTTAAATTGTTGCATATTGCATAGCAATAGCCTAATAATAATACATATAAGATTTGTCATTCTCTTTCTGACATAAATAGAAATTGTATTTCTGTTCACACATTAAAGTTCATATCTATAATTGTGCATTTCATTAAAAAACTAGTGAAAAATACATCAAAAAACAAACAATTATAATAATATTACAACTAAATTAAAAGATACTTTTAAAAATTCGTACTATGGTCGTTATTAGGTTTGAAGTTTATCAATTTTACTTGAAAAATTAAATTCAGAATCTCATAAAAATTTACTTATTCTCATATCAAAAGTTTTCTTTAAATTCCAACTAAAAAATTATATCACATAATGATAACAATATCCACTCGTAAATCTTGATAAAATTATCTAATTAACGCTTTCACATAAAAAAGTATTTAAAGGTCACCAGGTTACTAGGAACCTTTTGGAGAGAACTTCCAGTCCTCATGTGTAGGAATTAAAAATACTACTGCTTACAAGACCAATATTAGGGCCTCATATCCGAATGCATCTTTCGAATTTCCACATCAATACAATTAACGGATCTTAATCTTAACAACGAAGGGGAAAAACTGTGGAGGTCAAGCAGTAAACTAAGTTTGAAAATCGATTTTAAATCTGTCGATTTTCTTAAAACGCCAAGTTGATTGCAAGTCTGGATCAATATTCTCGAACTAAAGTCTATATTGGCTCTCCCTATAAATAATGATCGATATTGTAAAGAGAAGTTTATTGATTGCATCAATAGAAGAAGGAGAAACATTAAGTAAATAAAAAGATGATCATTACTTTTCGAATTCTTAAGGGGTTGTATTTTCAAGATGGATGACGAAGCGTGACAAAGAAAATTCTTAATTTAGAGATCTTCCAAACAACGATTTTGTACTTTTAATAATCACAAAACTATTATATACACTAATCAAACTATAATTGGCCTATTAAAAGGAAACTTCCAAAGAAAATTTGCAAAGTTAACAGTACACCATAATTACATAGTCACTGCGCCAAGGTTTTCATAGGATGGCCGGGAAAGAAGAATCTTCCCTGCAACGAACAAAGAAGCGTGGGTCTCGTGACCAACAAGCTGCCTTTTAATTGTATGAATTCAGGCGTCATTGTCGCAAATAAAAGATTTATTATTAATTAATGAAAACGGACAACCAAAGTGATTTGAAAAATCGATAATTCGTAATTAAAATGTTAAGTTTAATTAACAGGAGAGAAAAATACAATAAGAAGTAAGTTATCACAAATAATTTTTGCTTTCAATAATACTAAGCCCAGATGTCGTTGCAAATAAACATTGAAAGTCGACTTCATATAGTATATAGGGTGTCTACTAAAGAATAACCCAACAAGATTTTTATCAATATACAAGGTGCTCTCTATATAAAAAATAGACGGAAAAACTGTCTGTTGCACGTAACCCAAAATGCTCCATTTTTTTGATTCAAATTTTTTGTACAAATACTTTTACGTTCTAGAATGTAAAAGTACTTTGCGTTCACTGACGTTTAAGTTAAATAAAATGCATATAAATTGAGGACATATCTGAGGAGAATTAATTTTATGAATATTATTCATAAACTGTCAAATAAATTAATGTTGTCAGCTCTATAATTTTTATTAAATTTGCAAAAAATGCAGTTTTCTAAAAAAACATTTTCGATGCTACATACCAAAATATGTAACTATTGATATACAATAAACGAATACAAAACATATTGATCGATACGCGACGTCGTCAATTTCAGGCTCTTGGCCTCTCTTAATCTCTGCCTGGAGCCTAAAAATTGACGTAACAGTCCACTGAAACGAAAATAACTATTTGTTTGATTTTTATATTTCGTTTTAGGTTAAAAATTCACTTTTTTGTGAGATTAACTACAAAAAAATATTGTCTGTCGGAAGATGTTGGGTTACAGTTTTATGTACACCATCTAAAAAATCTGCGGCAATCATGCAGGTTCTTATTACAGAAAAGTTGTAAACAGTGTAATTATTCATGTTTTGAAATGTAGAATAGTTACAAATGAGTTTATGAATTTTATGAATTGTGTTGCATAAAAGTAATACTGATTAATGTATGTGATTAAGAGCAGTAATTTCCTTTAATCACTTGTTTACTTAAGATTGACGGGATTACTGAATAATTACCACATCTCTATGGCTTTTGAAAATATTACTGTTATTATTAGCTTATTTGAGCGGATTATTGTAATTTTCCGACTTGTTAAACAAATCTGTATATGGTATTACAAATAATCCGAATAAGCAATTGCGGCAAAATTTAAAAGAATGTGTTCTGAAAGTGTACTTTTTGCAAAATTTTAATGTTCAAATATTGGTTTTCTATTGGACAGGTTTGTTAATAACACTGCTTGATAAAATTTTACTTTTCGGATGTTAAATTGATCTTATAGTATTTTTGCGTTGGTTTGCAAGCTGTTTGCCTTTATGTGGAGGGCAGGGTTGTTGAGTTAAATGCTTTAAAACATTTTTAAATCTATATTTTCCTATAGTACCTCAATACCGTACATTTAAACTAAAATACACTTTAGTGGATTTTCTGTTGTATTTTGCTGAAATGCGAATCCAAAGAATATACTTTTAGAGAGATTTTAAGAAGTTTCTCAGGACTTTTTGATATAAACTCTATGCAGCTGCCACCGACTCATCCAGCGTTATCAAAATGTGGATCCTTCATGTGTCCTCTTACTCCTGACTCATTGATTCCCTGCATTTCCGGTGTGACACTGCCAGAAAAACTAATTAGTCATGCACAAATTAGTCATACATCTATTTTGTTTAGACATAAATAAATGATTTTTACCAAAAATGATTTAACCCATTTTCATGGGTTTACTGAATAGTTCAGATTCCAGTGTTATAATTTCGCTAATTAACAACTAATTGTTTGCAAATTCTTGTGGTTGAATTAAATTGAGTATTCGAATTGCATACTACTGCTTCAATGGTCTTAGTCTTGTTTTGCTACTATACTATATATTGATAGCTTGATACCTAGGCTGTTTGTTAAAATGATTAAAAGTTATCCTGTAGAGTATAAATTTTAAAATGAAATAGCGTTTACTTTTAAAAATCTTTTTATCCATAGCTATAGCGACTCCGAATAATGGATGCCAGTGCGTATTTTTGGTATTCTCGTACCATAATCTGCCCATGATTGGACAACTTTCTTGAGTTTAGGTGAGCACTGCTTCCGAGCTTTGGATAGATTTAAGTTAAGCTGAGATATCTAATCAACGTTTCTGACGTGCAAGATCATTTGTAAGTTGTCCCTGGTGGACTAATTCTCTAATGTACTAACTTCTTCTAATATATCTACTGCAATATAATATGAATTGTTTCGATACCCAGATTTTACTTCCTTTGGAATTCTTCAATTCATGTGGGCTTTAAACTCTTCTAATATTCTAGGACACTGGATTTTTACCTACATGCGGAATGCTCTAGTATTCGATCAACTTGTCATAAGTTAGGTGTGTCATAGTCATAAAGTCATAATTCGGCTTATACAGAGTACTTACGGCTCAAAAGTTTCAAACTTAAGCATGTTTAACATGAGTTGACAAATCGTTTTAATATTAAATATGCCAACGTTTTTGTTAACGGTTGTGAGATCCATGAGAATCTATGAGTGATCGCAAGCAATCACAAATTGGATTAATGTACATCTAACACAAGAATTAAAATTATCTATCGTTACTACCCAAATCTGTCTATCGCTCTTTGCTTGAAAGCGATGGCACATTGGCTCTATATTATAAATAGCTAACTAAACGTAACGGTTGGGATTCACTAACCAGTACTTACATGCAGTAATTAAGTAATGTATTAAGGCAATTATTTTATTTATTATGTAGATAAAAATTGGTTGATCTAATCTAAATATTTCCAGATTTGTATATTTAGATACGATATCAGACACAGCTGTTTTGCACTAACGCTTGTCCAGATAAACCGCGATCCTGTCAAAAGTGTTCACAAGAAAACAATTTTTTAAATGTTTTCTTCAAACACCTGCGAAATGTTGTTCGTGGCGGGAAGCGAGAGGAGCTGCACGATTGGACTGCATGCTGTTTACAAATATGCTAGTACGATTACTATTCGACCACGTATTTGTAACCTATTGGGACCTATCTTGGTGTTTTCCCCACCGATGGGTAGTCTAAATGAAATAGGTGTATTTTTTAAAACTCGACTGGTTATGAAATTGTATACTTAGCATATACTAAAAAAATAATTTAAAACTTATAAGATGTAACTTAAAGGACTCTTAATTTTTGCTAATCTGAGACTAAATTGTTGGCATTTTGATTCTCATAAGTACTTGAGCTACTGCAACTCGGGTGTCTGTGTCTAAAAAACTGTGTGATTATTATGTCTTTGATATTAAGTTTCTAATTTGTCTTATAGAAAGCTTTATTAATCGGGATGAAGTATTTACCTAATAAATCCAGTCTTTGGCCCTTAATAAATTCGAAGGACCAGTTATTATATAATACATTTATTACAATTAATAATACAAACTAACATTAAATAATAAAAATAAGCAAAAATTTGCTTGTGAAACGACAATTACCGCTGGCGAGTTCAAATAAGTGCTTTCTATTCATATCTTAAATTAACAGATACATTTCACAGCAGAGCAGCCTGTTCAAAAGCACTGGTGCAGAACTATGCTTTCGCGGTATATACCATTATTTCGGAGCACCATGGGCGCAATTTTTTATGTATAGTTACATATATTGATAGATCATATCATGTAAAACTGAATATTCTATTTTTTAACAAAATGTTTTTATGTAATAATAAAAATACAACTTTTTTATATAGGAGTATGTTATAATGCGTTGTACTAAATCTCACCCATCGAGACTAGACCAAAACAAACCTCAGTTAACGAATACCTGATCGGTTATTAAAGTGTTAAAGGTTATTAAAGATACCGGCTATGAAGATTCAATTCTCGCGACTTTAGAACTTTTGATAAAGTACATAGCTGAACTACCACCATAACCTACTATGGCATATGGATGCGTTTTTACCCAGATCTGAGATCACTTTATGAGGGGCAGCAGGAGCATTGGGTAATCAAAACTGATATAAGATACCACCAGGGGAGGAGATAGTTAGATTTAAGAGTATCTAGATTTGATTCTATATTCTAGTATACGTATGCGAATTCCCTCCGATTCATTCTAAGTGAATGCATTTTGCTGATCTAACTGGAAGGCCTTAGAATAAAAGCGAATAGCCGAATTAAATCAATTTTTGTGGAACATTCTTAACTGCATCTTGAATTGGATAGAACATTTGGCAAGAAAGTAGTTCTATGCAACTCACAAACTGGACCTCGGTATACCGGTGTTTTTGCATTCTTCTGCCATATCTAGATCTAGAGTGTCAATTTAGAGCCAAATCTCGATTTCTTTTATGTTTTATGTCTTATTTGGCTTTGCCAGTATATCTTACTCGATTCACCATACTCAGATGTTTTAAACTCTTAACTCTAATCCTAAAAATTGCATCGAGTTGAAAGCAATTAATTAATAAAAAGTTGCCTAAAATCGATTTTCAAGTTTTGTCAGCAACTACTCTAATAATAAGAACCAGAACTTTGCTGTTCACTAGTTTGCTAAAAAAATTCTAAACCGGTGACAGTTTTGTGTATTAATTGATAATGATCTAATAAATGGATTAATGAATAAATAATTCAAGAACAGAACAGATAATATAATTTAAAAAATAAATGGACATAAACACGTTAAATCTATAATTGACTTTGCATCTTATTCCTTTATGTTGCCAGGAACGTTTAAAATTCAGGACATGTACGCATCAAAGTGTCTTTTTCTAAATTTTCCTTCGGTTAGCAGAATAAATTCTAAAAACTAAAGTGTCATGGAGGAAAGAAGCAAGTCAAGAATGAAAGTTACAATAATATACGTCTTTCGTGAACGAAATGTAAAAACGTGTCGATATTTCCGAGCTTGTAATGGTATGTGTAGTTCGGTTTTATCTTTTAGAATAAATATTTTATTTTTATTTACTTTGGGCATATTATTATATAATAGGCCTAAAAAACCACTTAACTATTTATTATAGTTTGCAATAACTACATTGTGTTAGTACGTACTTACAATTAGTGCAAGCATACATTTCTATTTGTGGTCAGTACTAACTAGCATTATTTAGGATAATAGAGGACCTATTTGGTTCTAAATGTAAATCCTGATAAAATGTATGGTGTATAGTAGCTCTTCCATTTTCATTAAATATGGAAGTCTAAATGGATGTAATGGATTATTCAAAATCAAAATAATGTATTAAAGCATCGATAATCACATCAGTTACGGTTTTCTTTTTAAGATTAGAACTTCTTGTTGATATCTATTTAGAATGTTTGGAAATTGTCATAGATTTACTTAGCACCTCTTCCAATGAAAACTTAGAATTTCGAACTAGAACCTTTAGTTTCATCAAGGTTTGCCCATTTCATGTTTCCAATTATTAATTTATTGCTATTTATTTATAATTGTTATTTAATCAACAACTACACTCTCCCTCTGTAACTCGTTACTCAGGCGGGTTATTACTATAACATTACCCTTCCGCACCTCGCTTTTTAGCCATAAAGATGTTTCCCAACACGAAATGTTGAATGGCTCAAACGACAGAAGTATGAACTAGCAAGCGTTTTAAAAGTGGTCAATGAATACACTTTGATTACGTTACGTGTTGTACTATCGATTCGAGATAATGTATGGAATTGTATATTGAATCAATATATACCTAGCCCAAGCAGCATCTAAGTAGCTGTAACTGAGATCGGATCTATGGTTGAGTATTTATTACGTAACTATAACTAAATTTATGGCTTTATAGGTTTAATTACTTGAGTTTGAAATATTTTAGTAAGTACGAGGTATGTGAGAAAACTAATGAACTGACAACACTGCGAGCGATCTGGCAACGCGGTGTTGTTCTACTTCACGAGACAGGTGTGTTAATCCCTTCCAGATGCTCAATCCGATTTCAACTTCGTATAGTCATCACGTGATTTTTGAGAGCGCCAAGAAGTTAAGTTATGTTTTTGTTGTGTGTTACGGAAATTGAACAGCGGAATTTAGAGCAACGTTATGCCATCAAGTTTTGTGTTAAACTTGGGGAATTCGCAAGTCTGACCTTTGAAAAGTTGAAACAGGTCTATGGGGAACATTCCTTATCAAGAGCACAAGTTTTTCGCTGACATAAATCATTTTTGGAAGGCCGAGAACACGTTGACGATGAACCTCGCTCAAGGAGACCTTCAACTTCAAAAACTGAAGAAAATGTCGAACGTGTCAGGGTTGTTATGAAATCATGTCACACGGTCATCTCCATTACGGACTTTTTGACCTCAAAAGGCATCCCTGTTGTTCCCCAGCCCCCTTATTCACCCGATCTGAGTCTATGTGACTTTTTTCTTTTCCCAAAATTGAGAAATGTCTTAAAAGGACGTCATTTTGGGACTCTGGAGAACATTCAAAAGAATGCGACCGACATGTTAAAGGTCCTACCAGTTGAAACCTTTCGGTACTGCTACCAAGACTGAGAACAACGACTCCGCCGGTGTATAGCTGCCGAAGGAAACTACTTTGAAGGAGACAATTATGTTGTTTGAAAAATATAAAAACTTTGGTAAATAAAAAAACAGTCTCATTACTTTTCTCGCACACCTCGTATGTAGTTGTTTCTACTATTTATTGGAATTATGTAGTTCCATTCCTTCTAAGTAGCTTTTGAAGTATGTGGAACGGTATTGCCACTTAGTATAATTACTTTAAAGTTGTTGTAACTTCAAAGTGGTATTATGTTGAATGTAGCAGTAACTTGCCCGACGTTTTTAATTTTTAGTTCTGAACTGAAAATTCCTATCGCCTGTCTGAAACCATTGCTTAACCTTGTAGTATTGAAAGAAAATCTTACGTTTTTTGCTACCAAGGAGAATCACTTTAAAGTGATTTTACTACTTATTTTACATCATAATTACTACAAAGTTCTAGTTACTATTAAAAATTACAACGAAGTGAAAGTAACTTCTATTAGTCAATCCAAACCAATATGGTTGCTGTGGTCAAACATTCCCACCGGTATCATAAAATCACCATTTGGAGACTATTACCTAATAAATTGCCCTAAATGATTGGTAGTTGGCATATCTGCTGAAGGTTAGTTTGGAATTTGGAGGTTAATTGTGTTTTTGCACTAGGGGACAACACAAAATATTATTTTTCCCCATTTACAGGAAACGAGGGTGAAGTATATTCCCCTTTTTTTTCTTTGGTTGCCACAACCTTAAAATATGCCCTATCTAATTATTATGTAGCAGTATACAAAATATAATGATCATGTTCATTGTTAAATGTGAAGTTAAACTTAAAACGTTCATAAAGTGCCAATTGGAACTTTGCAGTGACATTAGGAACTGGAAAGTTACAAAAATATTGACGTCGTTTTATAGTAAGAGTCACTTGGAAGTTCCAGAATCTTTATACTTATTATACTTATAGTATACTTTATACTTCGTGGTAACAACAACCTTGAACTAGAATTTGTTTAGTTCCCGTTACTGGTAATTAAGTGGCACAACACAACTTTAGACACGCATTTTACAGTGAATATTATTTTAAGGTGATTTTTTAGAAACTACTCCATATTTACTTGTAAAATGTTGGAGGCTATTAATCAATTTGTAATTGTTGTTAATAGATGTTTTACTATAATCTTTAATGGAAATCATAATACCATAAATTGATGCCGAATTGTGCTTAGAATAATACAAAAATGGTTTCTGTCATGTATATCAACTTATACATTTTTTTTAAATAAATGTAAAGAAAGCACGAAGTTATTTTTAGATCTATCAGATCGCATTTAACATAAAAGTTGCAATGGTTTATAATATAATCAAACATTTCATCTCCCTTGTATTATTTATTAAATACGTATTACAAATAAAATAGTAATCCATTTTGTGACACGATCGCAACGTTATTATAGAGCGACAAGATGTGTCAAAGAGAAAAGAAGTTCCACGAAAGTAGCAATTACTACGCCGCCACGTTCCCGCTAAATAGCCTAAATGTTACCGAAACATAGCTGGACAAATTCCAAAGGGGACACTGCAACATATCTTCTATCCAAAAATTGTTCTCTATTTTGGTTGCAGACACGTAATAAAGCATTAGCAATTACGTGATTGTGACTAGTGGCAAAAACTTAATAGTTCCCCACCGGTAGTTGCAGGTACGTAGCGATGACTAAAAATGCTGCTTGGAACACAATGAATGATATATCAAAAAAATTTGTTTTTTTGCCTAACTCTATCAAATATGTCACGGGAGGGCAAATAAACAGTTTAATTAAGAAAGTAGATGTAGGTCGTAATGTAATTACTAAATCAGAAATGACTATTTGGGACGTTCCAATGGATTGTTAATAGTGCACAGGGAATTTTCATATGCAATAGGTTAAAGAACAAAAGAAGAATATATGAACATTTTTTGCATGGTTTTAATTTTTCTGTTAAGTTTAATTAACTACGAAAATACTTTTGTGCACATTCTTTTCATGATATAAAAATATTTTAAACGTTTTAAAAGTTTTTGACGGCCATATCCAGTTGGGTTATTACATATTTCTCTTAAACTTTATTGAATTCCTAAAAAAATAACGTATATTCGTGTATGTTTAAACTGACATAGCATTAGCAATAATAATAGCATCATATAGTACTACTCGACTCGTTCAACATACCTGCCTTTTCATATCTGCATACCTATACACGTGCTTATATATCGACGTTCTAGCAAACTTTGGTCCCTTTGAATTTATCTTTGCCTTCGGGTCACGTTCTTCCGTCCAGCATCCATCTTGCTTCCCGTCTTCCACCCTATCTCTTCTTATCCTTATCCACATCACCAGGTATTTTTTAGAGCCCCCTCTATTCTAATGGCGCATGTATAGCATCGTATAACTTCAACCGTAGGATTGTATCTCTTGCAATTTGGATAACTGTCAGTCAGTTTAAAACTAAATCTGATACACATATCGTCTACCTGTAAATTTTGCAGATGGCGAGCTTTGTATAATACATACCAAGCTCTACTAAGGTAGCAATATTCAAATGTCGCCGTTTTCCTTTGAATCTGTACGTGCTTTGTAGGAACGATTAAAATAAGCATTATTTGTAAGAAAACGCTTTTCTCTTCTGTTCTAGTGTTATCTGTGTATTTTAGCGAATTGAGCGTCTCTAAAATCGCACCTTCCACTTTGATGTATTTCTTATTCGCATTTTAGGGAGTTCAGTTATTTATGTTACTTAAAAGCGTCGTCTGTGTGAATTGCTGGGAAGTGCGACGATTAACAGAAGCGAAAAGACTAGTAATAATGTATTTTCGTCCGGAAGAGTTAATGAAGGGACGCTATCCGAGCACTAAATCGGTATACAGTTTTGTTCGCTCTACTTCAATGTTGAAAGCTTGAAGCTGAAACAGCTGACTTAAATATGATTTATTAGGACTTGTGTTATTTTAAAATGACTTAAGTATACTTTTGTATGTGTGTGTGCGCGTGTGTTGCAGTTGCAACATTAAATGTTGCTTGTCACATTTACACTCGTTTTATTATTTATTTTAGTTTGGAGGGTGGTGTTGATCTTCATTTTTGATACGAGCATTTAATGCTACGATAACAATTTTCTGTTGTTAGAAAAACATCAAAGTGAAATACTGTAGAGAAATACTCTTTTCAAGTTTTGACTTTGACATTTCTTAATATTACAGAAATAAGATCAAAGAATTGTGATAAAAAATGTCAGGTTCAATAAAAATATTGTAGATAAAACAGTCATGGAAGGATTGTAGCATTTTCTATAGCTAACTTGTCTAGTGGTAGTTGGTTTAATTATTATTCTAAAAAAGGACTTTTGTGTTATAGTTAATCCAACCTAATTTGAGGATTGCTTTCATTTCATAGAATATAATGAGAAGGATGATTGTAAATGCTTTTATTACATAGCCTTTCTTTTTCTTACTAATTAAATATTGTATCCTTTATTCATAGAAGTAAAAAACATCTGCTGCACTGCATTATATTCATATGAGCCATTAATTAAAAAAATGCTTACTGCAATAAATTGGAGGAAATGTAAACCGTGCATCATTGCGGTCTATACCCGTATGACATCTGGATGATAGTGAGTGGTGGGCTAAAAAATTGAACTTACTAGTTTACTATTAGTTTATTTAACAGCATTTGCGTAACTTTACTTATTATCTATATATTTAAAACACAAGGCGTATTTTTGTTCCAGTTCGTTTGAGAGTTCCACCAGGCCGATTTACGTCTTTTTTTCATATTGAAGCTTTCACTGTGTAGATTAGTCAACACTATTTAATTTTTATATATTTTCAATGTTTATATTTTTAATTTAAATAAATATAATATGTTTAATTTGAGACTCGTGAATCGGACATTCACTTGGGGCGCCCTCTCACTTTCTACGGTGGTAAGTTTTAGAACTATTCACGATTACTAATCTAGGTATAAGTCAAGACTACTTGCTTTTTATTTAACGTTTATATTTTTAAAACCGCCCTTTTTTAGTCTGTGGAGTTTTAGTTTTGTGATTTTTTAAATTATTTTTAAGTAATATTTGTAATCGATGCATTTCAATATTCCCAAGACCAATTGCTTCGTCACGTTTTGGTACTAAATATCCCCTCTATACCTGCTTACTATGCCACCAACAGTTCTCAGTCAAGTTTCACAGTATTTGCTGTGGAGAATTTTCACAAAGTTTGATATTCCTGATATATGCCTATCTCTGTGCGTTCGTTCTTTCGAAAATTTTAAATTCTGCAGATTGAGATGTTTGATAAAAAGGTAGAATAGATATTAGGGTGGGCCGAAAAAAGGTTTTATTTTTTTTTCGATTCGCTATACCGCGGAAAACTTGCCCCTAGGACAGACAAGTAAATTAAAACAAAAAAAACAAAAATCGGTTGATGTCTTCTGGTCGCGCATCGCCCTCGAAAATAACAAAAAATGATAAATTTCAACAATTTTTCGTAATAAAGAAAAAACCTTTTTTCTATTATAGTTAAATACTACAGCTTTAAGTCAGTAAATAATAGCACAGGGAAGATAAAAAAATTAAATAATAATAGATATTTCAACATTTATTGGTCGCTCAGTGTGATCTGAAAAACATGTTTTTAGCATTAAAATGGCAAATTTTAATTTTTTACATAAAATACTTATTGATACATCTTACAAACTATAGCTTTATGACAATAGTGTTTTACTCATTGTTTTTGGTACTTGCTATTTTAAACTCCGATTTATGCGAAAAACTAGACATGATGGATCGTGAAAGAAGCGTCGATCTGATGAACCCATCCCTGGACCTGGCACCAACGAGTTTTTGTGACGCTTCAGTCACCAGCTTTACACACCGCCCCACTGCTTGTGTATGACATGGAAACTTGACAAAATTCCATTCAGATTCTGTTCCTGTGTTTATTATAGATGAAATCTCCTCATCATTTAATCTTCGGAGCAAAGATGGCGGTGAAAGATTATATGTACTCCAGTCTATCATTTCGCTGTAGTCGGTAGCAGCAAAACTTAGTTTTGGTGTCACAAAGCTCCTAATTGACTTCCCTTTAGGAACATTATTTCTCGCCTGAATTATTCTTCTAAGCCCTAATTCTTTGATATGCTTTCTTTCATCTACAATCATACTCAAAAACAAATTTTCGGGGTGAGCAAAAAATGAGTTACATTTAATCACACGTTCCACGGACGTGATTGAATGGGCGATGCGCGACCGGAAGACATAAACCGATTTTTGTTTTTTTTTGTTTTAATTTACTTGACTGTCCTAGGGACAAGTTCTCCGCGGTATAGCGAATCGATAAAAAAATAAAACCTTTTTTCGGCCCACCCTAATAGATACGAGTATGTCTAAGAAGTAATGTTTTATCTCTTATGGAGCATGGACACAATAACCGACAAAGTTTCGAAAACTGGTATATTAAGTATACATATATGATATATGAATTCAATGCAGAATTCTATGATAAAAATAAGTCGGTGGATGTGTTTGAGTGGGGGTAGGTCGGGGGGGGTAAGTTGTGGAAGAAATAAGTCGGAGGGGCAAGACGGAAAAAGCAGTAAGACGGAGGTAACTAAAGGAGGAAGATAGGATAAGTTGTGATTGATGGGGAGGGGTAAGGGGGTGTTTGTTAAATAACGCGTTCAACAATTCCTTTGAGAATGAGAAGCTTAGTATTTGCAACTGTTTTTGTTCGATTGCATTTATTTAATAAATGTTACTTTTAAATAATCACTCTTGGAAACCCGAAGGGTTATAATCAATAAATTAGCCTTTTGACCGTCATATCTTGACGAGGTTTCCCTAGTTATTGTATTTACATTAAACATCTGAGATGTATCTCATATATAAATAGTTTGAAGTTATGTGAAATCAAAACAAAACAATTCTGTAAATCATAATACGAATATAAGATTTATACCCTTGATTACAACGAACAACCTCCACTATACAAAGAGAGTTCTTATGCCGCAAATTCGATTAAACAATTTCCAGAAGCGTATACTCATTCCAGGCCATATTTCATTTATGAAATATAATCTTTCTAATAATGAGAATTAAATTGCAGCTGATATGTACACAAATATTTCCCCGTTTTGAAGAGATTCTTCTCTTCATCTTCCTATTCAAAAGTAGTTTTTAGTTTTTTTAAGTTTTAAGTCATTTTAAGTTTTTTAAGTGATTTTGCATAATTAATGTGATATAGTATTACTCACTAATGAAAGAAAATTCAAAAAGTCACTACTTAAAGAATTCTCGTTCATAACTTTCATACCCTAATGCAATTAGTTATAATACTCTTTGACAAATATAAAAATTAATTTGTCAAATTGAAAAGATTATTATTCGAATAAAAACTCATTAAATAGAAGTGTTAGATAAAATTTTGTATTGCACTCGTGTGTAATTGCATATTAGTCACTTTAGTCAGTCAGTTTAGCAACTCGACCTGACGGCCTCGTGGCTACACTCTTCTTGCATGACTAATGTGCATTATTACACACTAGTACCATAAATAACTATTAACCTTGTTGACAATTATTTTCAATTTCTTGAGTTCATGCAAGCTTCGGTTTAAATGATATTTATTGACCAGTTTTGATTTTTTTTAATTCGTTCTTCATGTATCAAAATATGTAGAGCTGTCTTAAAGCAATAACAGAGAGGACGATTTGAAGTCGGATAACTCTCAATAGGATGCAAAATCAAAGTAATTATGAGTAAATTAAAGTAATTTGTTTTCTTAGTGAAAATGAAGTTCAGTTTTGTAATATCAGAACTTCCTATACAAATAGACAGTGAGATATTCTGGTTACCATCGTGTTTAAATGAATTTTATAAGATTGAAGCGGAGATGACTTGAGTTGTGCCTTACTTCCAGACTTATCTTGGAAACTGTCGGCACATGATTACTATCCTATAACAATATTTAATAATGAGTTATTTTTGGATTTCAGGAAGCAAAGTTTCAAATCTGTTATGGAACCATACTTCGAAATTGAACCCCACGCAGTAATTGTCTAAAACGCCTTGATTTACCCAACCCATTTTATAAGTAGGCGTCTCCAATTTTTTCATAAGAAAACTAAATAATTTATATGGAATGATTACGATGTGTCTAAGAATTTAGGGTAAATATGACCCTAATTCTAGGACAGGGATTTTGTAAGATCTTGCGAAGATTGCATTCCTTTAGCGAGATGGTAACAGGAACAGCTGTAAATCATCATATTATCAATTTTATAGATTTTCCAGCCACCCTTTTGTCGTTTAAATTAAACAGTAGCCTCGATCTTCGTTGAGGCTCGCCATTTTTGACGAACAAGTTTTACAGTTACTTCGATGTTGTTCGATTCAAATCATTCGGGTTCAAATCATGTTAATTGGTGTACACTGTTTTCTCAGAAACTTGGAAGGTCCAAACCTTTTTGCACATAATAGTTTCCGACACTGGGTGAATAGTTTGCGGCCTTAGTAACTTGAGAAATTGTAAAAAAACAAGTAACTAAACTATTAACGAAATTTTTTAAAACTCATTCTCAATAGCAGATGGATGGACACTAGTTCAGTACAATGCGTCAAACATGGCTGATGGTAAAAAAAGTGAGAACCGTGTGGTGAAACTAAAAGCTATTTTTGCATAAAAGTTATCACTATGTGACCTGTTAAAGCTGGTCCTCTACCCTCTTATAAAGTTTTATGCATGCAGGATTATAAATATTGGTTAGGGCTCTCCGCATTTTCTGCTTTTCATGACAAGTCACTTTTTTTCTGTACGATTATATATCTGGATTTTGCAAAAACCATAGACCAATTTTTTGTTATATTATAGTAACCGGACTTACGGACTCTTCGCCATTTTGGATTGATACGTGAGGCTTATTATGGAGGATTCTAAGATAAAATCTTTAAAGGCATCACTTGTGGTACATCTTATATAAATACGTACAGATAAGGTGTTTTTGAACTTTTCTTATAATATGTTTATACGATTATAAATCATCAAGATAAAAATGTTGTTTTGATTCAGGTTTTGGCGTCAGTATATGCAAACCGTTGACAAATTATTTGTTTATTTTATAATTAACTTTGCAACATATCATGATTCTACTACTAGGTATAGGGGTAGGTGTGATACGACCGTTCTAGTATGGAACCTCGGGGAAAATGGTTGATTTGAAATTACAAGACTTTATGTAACTAAGGTTGCATAAGATCTCAGATAACGCCTTATAGATTAATTAATTTAAACTATTATTATACATAAATCCCCACATTAATCCTTTATAACATCAGATCGTTGTAAATATTGCTGTATTTGTAGATAGAAATATAAATTTATAGTTGTTCGCTCTAAAGTGAATTGAAATGGTTTTAGCGATATAGTCTCTAAAAAGATTAAATTAGTTTTACTGATTACTATTGGTAAATTTTAGGGAAAATAGTTGAGGTGACGGAAATGGCGATGAAAAGGTGATTCTCATTAGAAAACTCCCGTTGCCCCAAGTGGGACTTGAACCTACGATCCTTGGAATACGAGTGATGCACTGACACCACTCGTGCACCGCCGGCCCTGAAAAAATCATGAATTTAGATAGAAAATAGGGGAAAGAGAGTAAAATTTTTAAATTTTTTGAACTTAAAACATATTTTTATATTCTATGTAAAGAAACAGTATTTGAAAATTTCTACAACTCTTTTGATGTTTTATAGCTTTTCGTTTCAAAAACAGGCACAACTTAAGGGTGGTAACAGAATATTAAACTAATGATTGCAGGCGCTCATCAAAACATTAATTATAAAAATGTATTTTTATTAGTATGCGACATTAATAATGAAAAGTGCATGTTTGGAATGTCCTAATAGTGAAGCATTAGTAGAGCTTTGAAAAACGAAGAACACACAGGAAATGATGAAATAATTTTTAAGCAATGGGTTGAAACAGATAGAGCTGAACTGATTACGGTTGTACGTCAAGTGAACGAATTTTTTTAAAAAATTGTAGAAAAATTAATAGCTCTTAAGCATGATTTTGTTTCGAAAATTGAAGCACAATCTTTAAAAGAAATAAAAACAACTTTAAAATCAAATGAATGTATAGTTGATTTTACAGAAAACTATAGCTTTACAGTCCAGGACGAAATCCAGAGTTATCATTGGACGAATCAGTAAACCACTTTACATCCATTTGTCTGTTATTACAAAGAAGCAGACGAAATAAAATACAGAAATATTTGTGCCATAAGCGATCTTATGCAACATAATACGGAAACTATCCATACTTTTCAAAAACATTTCGTAGCTGATTTAAACTATACGGTCCCTTTATAGTAAAAAAATTATTTAAATGGCGGTGCTTCTAGCCAATACAAAAACAAAAAAAATCCTAAACCTTTTAAATCACTGCCAAGACTTCGGAATTAGTGCTGAGTGGAATTTTGTTCGCAACGTTTCATGGTAAGAACGCATGTGGTGGTATAGGTGGGACCACAAAGAAATTAACTCCAAGAACCAGCTCACAAAAGACCGTAGACCGACCAAATCTTAACGGCACAAGACATGTATGAATGCTGTAAGCAAAGTATAGCAGAGATATTGAGGTGAGATTTATTTAAATGATAATTCAGAAAGCCCCACGTTCGGGCGAACATTAAAAATATGAGGTGATATTTTGATAAATAAAATTATAGTTAATAAAAACCCTACGTTGGATTTAATAAATAAAAAAAAATAATATAACACTCCACAATTTTTTTTCTTTCTTCCAATAGACTGACTCAGGTTTAATGCGATAGAGCATGAGATAAATGAAATATAAAGAAATCTTATTCATTCTTGTACCTGGAAGAAAAGAACTTACTACCAATGCACTTGGACTTCTGCAACTGGACAACAGCAAACTAAATTCTATATGTGAAGAGAAAAAAAATGGATGCTTGCATAAACATCAAATAAACACATAGATAAATTGAAACACTAGTTTTATTTTTATTTATGATAAATAGAAAATCTATTTCAAAAGAGAAAGTCGAATAAATACTTAATCAGAAAAGTTAAAAAAATTGGAAAAATCTTCCTTGAGCTTGCTCAAATGTGTTAAATATTTATTACATTACGACATGGGGGTTGTCACTGGTCTCCATTTGAACAAACTGACATCAATTAAGTTTATCAGATAAGAAAAATATCTAAAATTTCTAAATAAATTCATCTAACGAAAAATTAATTATTTTTGTGAATAAACAAATTGAACTTGTTTAAATGTTACAACTTTGTTATTGAAAACACTCAATTAAGAAAATGAATTCTGAATTTATTAAATAATTATCTTTATGATTTCGTTATTTTAAAAATTGAACCAAATCATTTTATTTTGACCAACCCTGTATATTATACGTCAATATACACTTTATTTAATATTTATAGTACCATCGGTAATATACGAATCTTCCAAACAGCTGATCTCCATTCCATTCAAGGTCGAAATCCAAATTGTTAAAATGGAAATCAATAAAAATCTTCTGTAATTTATTTTAATAAAATCGTTCATAAATCCAAATATTTGTTGAAGAGCGAAAATAAAGCTTCTTTGATTTAAATATTTAGGTAACTATTGAATTCCATAAAACAATTTGTTAAATTGTCGATTGTTTACAAAAGAAAACATGTGGTTAACTTAACCTTACTTTATTTTGTAGATTTCTAGTCTGGAGTCGAGCATGAATACTTCCAATGCGTTTTATCGACTGACTTGGTTAATTTTTCCTGGCCTTTTTATATGTTTTACCAAAACAATCGAAAAACAACACAAATTTAAAAACATTCGCACATCAAAGTTTTATCATGACGTCACTAACGAAAAACATGTGTTCATAATTAGCACTAATCTTAAATCTAAAAAAACATAAATGTAGCTGGCAAAATAACGATTGAAACAACATAGACACTTATAGTCTAAAATCAACATTAACTGAGAACATTAACAAAATCGACTAACGGTCAAAAAATCTCATTAAAACTTAATTACAAAGAAAACTCATTAACTCCAGCTATACCTGTACAAGAAATGATTACATGGCTACCCAAGGTAAGTCATACATATACAGTATACATAGAAAAATATTTACAATAAAAGAAAAACAAAAATAAAGATCCGTTTATATATTTTTAAGATCAAACATGGTTTGCAAAACTCCATACAAATAACAACATAAATGAAATCAAACTATACTCAAACTTGTCCAGCATACAGTCCTCCAAGTGCCTGCATTCAAACAACGGTGTAAAATATTATAATAAAATCAATATTTGGAAAAATTGAAGCATATCAGCAAAGCCAATACCTTCACAAAGATTAACACAATTTTTTTTAAATGCAGGAGATTGTAAGTTAAATGTACTGTTATAGACAGTACAATAATGACCCGTTTTACATATTTCCAGTAAAATATTTTCTCGAAACTGGTTCAACTTAGTAGGATCATGAAAGTTCTCTTTGACGTTAATTATCGACAACCCCATATAAAGAAAGAAAGATAAAATCCCCAAAAACAAAAAATTGGATAAACTATCCTGAACATGCAGCATGGGTTGCATAAAACATGTATTACTACAAAAGCAATCTAACTGATTTATGTGCCTTTTTATATTTATAAACCTTTTATAAAGTGAGGTTAAATGTGTATAAAGACAATCGTACTCCTATTTTCCTACTTTAACTTGATAAAATTATCTGTAACCAAGCATGTATGTAGCTTTTAGATTAAATAAACCTAATATCCTTGCATGTCTATCTATTTATTTTATTTAATGCATGTAATAATTATATTTGTGTTTACGATCTAATCGTAGTCTTAAAATACTTCAAAATTTCAAATCGTCAAATAAATTTTCAATTTGATGATTCCATATCATCTCAATGTATTATATCTATGTTTCATTTGAAAAAGTCCAAGAGACGAAAGGCATTTTTCAACATTGCAAATATAAGGGAACATTCAGGCAAAAAACAAAACAAATCGAAAGTGGTTGAAGAACAACCTTTGGTCGATTTCGTATGGATTGACCCTTAAATAATAAAATTAAGGATTACTATTTTGTACGTAGAAAGGAGTAGCTCTACGAAATTTTATTGGATTAAGAAGGAGTTTCGGAAACCATATAAAATCAACATTAATGATTGCTAATTGAAACCGACCCGTCAAATGAAAGCATTGCGGCTCTTGTCTTAAACCATCCATTTATCTTAACCACATTCGATTGCAAACGATCGATTTGAACCAATTCTAATTGCTTTATTAAAAGCCTCTGTTGTAGGTAATTCTGGTAAATCGATTAGAACTAGTTTGTGTAGTTCACACAAATCCAACAGTGGCAGCCTAAATTTCCACTTATTCAATTTCATCTGTTTATGCTCCCACAATGTAATTCTACAAACGATATAATATGCACATTTTCTACATCTACGTTAATGTTGAAATTGGCAGTATTATTACGTACTGTACACTTCCTGTTTCATGTTTGTAATGTAACTTCGAATACACGTATACACATGCACCCCTCTCTACTTCTACACTAGGTACCTACCAAAATCAGCCCGGAGCATTTCCATCAATTACAATGTTCAAATCAATCTTGCAACACATAGTTTCAGCACGAATTAGCTGTTTCTGAATGCAAGCTTTGTTAGGATTGATCGATGCGATGATAATAATTGTCTCCAAGCATTTAGATCAACAAGCCATACACAATAATGCACTCACACACACGTGCCTACCTTTAATATAGATTATCTCTAAAAACCAATCTCGAACACATTATCGGATTAATTCTGCTTCTCTTCCGAATAAAAAAGTATCGGTTTAATTTCGGATAATAATTAGAAAAATAACAAGAAAGCTGCGGTAGGATGATCCCTAATGACCGTAAAATCCCTAATTACAAAAGCCGTTTTATTATTTGGCGCTTCCTTTTCTTTTTCTGCAGAATTATTAAATCAAGCGATGGAAACATCAAAGTCCAACTTATCGACCGCACATCAGACAACGAGCTTTGAAGTCTTCATTTATTTTATATCATTTTGTTTTTGCCCGCTTTTCGGATCCTGTGTTGGTGGCTTTGCTGGTTGGTCTCTGGAGATATTCATTTTTTCCCATTCGGGATATTTTTAAGACAAAGTTTTATTTAACTTATTCTTCTATTTGAGTAATAACCACTATAAATGAAGCAAAAGCTTTTATGGAAAATCGTTATGGAAATCAGTTTTAATTTTATACCGAATGGATAAAACGTTAATACTCTATTATGTCTCGTAAAATTGTACAAATGATATCATAAAGTTGAGAGTACACTAATTGCTAATGTAATTACGATACGAACATTGGCTTTGGGGATATATGAACTAGAACTTCAAGTCAGCAGAGCGAATAGTGCAAATACCACTCGATGAACGAGGAGTTTAACGCCTTATTTAGTTGGAAAGCGATTTTAAACTCGTTTTAAAACGGTATGTAGTTGCAGTTGGGATGCAAAATTTAATTAAACTTTGAAGCATTTGGGCAAATAAGTTGATGTTTGACATACGAACTTGATTAACAATCTTAATACATCACATTTAAGAAATTTTCGAAGTTAGTATTTACCATTACCCTCTCTCTTAGGTAGAGGATAAGACTTAGAATTTACGATAAAACCGTAAAGAATAAATTATCATGTAAATTAACCTCAATGATCTTTAATTAGAAACTTCACAAATGGCTGTTGTGTCAACGTCACGCTCTTTGATAGCTCAAGGATGGTACAGATGAGGTTGCGGGGATGGGGACTTATTGTATTATTATAATATTGCTCACTTGTCGACTAGAATAAAAAGGCTTTAGGATAGATAAACATTTCATTTTATTCACAGTACCGCGATATTGTTACAATTGTTATCATTTAACAGACCAATACCATAACATAATAATTCATATTCAGATAATTCTTGTAATAAACAATTGAATACAATATCAGATAAACATTATACATAGCAACATGGCCCCTCTCATTGACCTCAGCATAGCGTTACTCACGGTTCCGTTCCACATCTATTTTGCACAATTTACTTAGTAACAGGGCGGTGGAAGGATCCCCCAGCAGTTTTGACCTCTGCAACGATTCCATCTACTCCGGGAAACACTTTTTCTCTTGTCTAGCAACCTCTTGCCATATCTCCATGTGCTATGAAAACAAGATCTCAACGATTAAAGGCGCCCGCAAGCGTCAATTCATTTTTTCTTTTGGTCAAGGTCGGCAAGTATTCCTTGATCCATTTTCACCAAAATAGATCGGTCAACACTTTTGCCTTTCTCCAGATTTTTCGACGACACAAGTCATCTGCGGTGAAATTCCAGGGAATTGATGTATATTCGTTAACCCAATGAGTTGACGACTCTTGACGGATCGAAATAGGCATCCCCCATGACCCTCCCTTATGAGAACTTTATTTAGTTTTTATCCATCTCCTTCAAAGCTCTCTTGAGCTCAGCTTGAGACCCCTTGAAGTTTGTAACATTATCGTTCCAAAACTGTTTGGGTTTACCACGACCATAATGCACCTTCGTAAAGCCATATGCCTAATCGGAAATTAGTAGCGATGACTCCAACTCCAAAAAGTTGCTCAAACAGGCGAAAAGCATCTCGCCGCCTTCCAATTGTTATCTTGAAAGGACCAGAATAGTCCACACCGGTCACTGTAAATGGCCTTGGCATTTGTGTCACACGATATACAGGGAGTGGCGCAACTACTTTAACCCGTCTAATCTTACAAACGGAGATTTGAACAGAATCGGAACCTAAAATCCACAAGAACCGATATTTTCTGTCGTACTAGAACCGGAATTTGAACCCTTATCGTTTCAAAGCAAGTACCAGAACAAAAAATACCGGTATTCAGTTTTTTTAAGGTTCTCTGGCAAACATTTTTGAAAATTACCATTTGAAGACTGAGTATTTCCAACTTATAATTAAATTAAATATTTTTAAATGCTCTGCCTGCTTTGTTGTTTGGATGATGCGCGGCTATAAAGTACTGGTACTGACATAATATGATCTTCATACATCAATATCATGATTTTTTGTTACTGCATTTTTATTAAAGTATGTGTGTTTGTATGTAAGCTTTATTCATGAATGCTTCGACGCTGTTAGATGATATGCACATCCTTAAACAGACAATAACTCTACTAATACAAATTTTAGTTTATTGCATGACATCTATGACGTATACATCCCTTTAAATACCTCAACCAAGAACTTTGACATAATTGCAACCGGAACCTAAAAAACCGCAAGAATCAATATTTGTGTGGTTCCAGAACCGGAATCTGAACCCTTATATTTTTGTTACCCTGTACCGGAACCGGAACCCTACCGAAATTACATTTGATAGATCAAATATTACTGACGATGCTCTCTTACAACCGGTTCTGGCCTATTATGCCCGAAGTCTTCATATTACTGATCAATCAACAATCGCGGGTACGGATGCTAAGACCTTAAAATTACTCTACATCAAATTCAAGATCTTCATCTTCTAAGATGAAAATCTGGCTTTTGTCAACTATAAAATTAGTTATTGACTATTGAACAATATCTAATATTTTTGGGTTCTTCGCGATCTTACAAATCAACAATACATTACCTTTTCTCAACTTTAGGTTATCATGACATACTTTACTTTTTCCTTCGTAAATCAGCATACTATTTTCTTCTAAATGGCTGGAACCGCATCACTCTTCCCTTCATCGGCTGAATCTTCAGCACTAGGTACTCATCTCCATTTGTTCGCATCGGTAAACTATTGTATTACCTCAATGCGATGACCTTAAACTTTCTTGAATCTTTAGATCTAAGCCAACACTGAACTGTCTTGGAGACCGTCTACAGGAAGTGGAAATCTGCGGGGGTGATGAAATCTTGAATTGATTAACTTCTTTAATACTTGCAATTACCACCAAACAACTTTGTATCAGGGCGATTTGCAGCTACAATCCTAGGGATAGGCACTGGACGAACATGTTGGCAGAAAAGGCTTTCTCACTAGCATCGCAGAAGATATAAATTTGAATGTGCACGACATCACTGATTAATCCTCCTGTTCTTGAAGATAAATAATAAACGATCTCCGTTTCTTTTCTAAATTACAAAACAGCATCTCGCTCCAATCTAGACCAGCTCTCTAGATTTCCTGAATAACGATATCGGCTCTCATAGCAAGATAACCTACAAATCCAAGCGGGTCGGAACAACTTATAATTAAATATAGAATTTTCTTCTTGCTAGAGATCTTCGTGCCATCTACAACTAACTGTGAGAACTAAACAGTGAGAGAATCCCAAAACAATTCTAAAACACATTTAGTTTTATGTTATCCTACCTCATAGACTTGACGGTTTGGTTATTAAGTGGGTTCACGGCTGCAATAACATCGGCAAAATTACAAAGCCAGTTCCGGATTTGGAATCCACCCTGTTTGTGAATGTTTCGGATGCTGTTGATCTTCTTTCTTTCACAGGTTCAAAATATGACCGTTCTCTCCTCTCATATGTTCAGCGTTACGGTTCTTGATCCACTATGCTTAATAGAGTGCTCCTAATGTGGCTCCTAACACCCTCACGTTAATGACATACATATCGCCCTTTTCTTCAGGACCAAGATGGGTGTGGGAAGATCTGATCCTTGCAGAAGAACATAATTTAAACAGGTGTTACCTGTCATGGTGGCGTAATCGAAGACCAACCTTTCTTGACTTGTTGGGATTTGTTACACCGAACTAGGGAAGGTACCACGTCATTGAATCTTCAACAGCTACTTCCTCTGCCGATAGCTTATGACAAAATCCCTTCTCCAGATATTGAGCAATCTTCTTTTTATACAGTTTCTATAGAACTGTATTGTTGGTATTTGTTAGTATTATTATTCTCTCATCATTAAATTTTTTGATTTTTAAATAGGTTGGCTCTGCATAACTCCGAAAAGCATCCATCCCGAATTGAAAATCTGCTAAGGTTTAAAACTTCCCCTTTTCAGGTATAGCTTCGAGAATAGATTTCAGATGATTTTTTCAGGTCGACCGAACCGCTGCTGGGAGGTTTTGGCAATCTCGTGGAAAAATCCTTCAGTCATAAGCATGTATGGAACAGTCTCCTTTGGTTTCCTATTAATACATTTTTGCAGGCTACGGTTGTTCTCGACTCTTCAACTGACTGTAGAATGTTGGCTATTTCTCCAGAAGACTACTATAATAAGAAAACTCCTTGTCTACAGTCTGTCTTACCAATACTATCTTCATATCGCCTGCATTACTTCTTCGCGTGCTTTAGTCATCTTAGAACACCAATACTAATCCTTTTCTGTGACGATCACGTTAGATTTTAGACGTTAGACGTTAGACAACAACCGAAATAGGTACTTGTACTTAAAATAACTACTTTAGTTTGGCAACGTTCACTGAATACCACTTTTATATTTCGTCACGTTTAATTCTTGGAAACCTCTTTAAAGAATAAACTGTCTACAAATTACAGTTTACAAATTTGAGTATCAGCAGTTTCTTGAAGATAAAGTACAGAAAGACGAGGTGTGGTAACCGCACTAAACGAGAAGAAGAACTTTAGAAGCTACTTAACTTAGCTTACTATTATTATTGCTTGTAGGAAATAGTTGCTTGCCTTGGGAAAATCTATCATAAAAGACATACGGTTCCCTCTTGTACCAGTAGGTAAAGAACCACTTAAGGTCCACCCTAGCCGTTTCTGATTCACCCTCCCCACTTTTCTGAAAATCAACGCTTCCTGGTTTCTGGATCCACCCTCGCCGTCTTTCTGAAC
The DNA here is from genome assembly GCA_929113105.1 of Agrypnus murinus. NCBI lineage: Eukaryota > Metazoa > Arthropoda > Insecta > Coleoptera > Elateridae > Agrypnus > Agrypnus murinus. The sequence continues at coordinate 77,455,383 of OV816029.1, read as the reverse complement.
GTCAGATCTTCATCATTTCTGAATCAAAGATTAAAGGTTAAGGTCATGCTTCAAGGCTATCAGATCATATTTTAAAAGGTTGTGACCATGAAGGTAAATGGCACTGTAGATTAAGCGTATTATAGATTACATACACAAGGGTCATGACCACCACGAGTTATCGTTATCATTGTTGCGAGTTATGATTTTAAATGATTACTTCAAGGGTAGCATTGAAGCATGACCTTGATATTTAACATTTGATATTTTATCCTTGACGTTTACCTTGAACAAAAGTGGTGAGGGGTTCAAACAGAAACATATTGATCTTGGGTGGACCGAGAAATGGTAAAGCGTTAACCTTGATCTTGGATGTTCCAAAAACTACATTCCTTAGCTACGGAAAAGTGTTACTATTTCTAGTTTTTACAAATGAAAGTTTGAAATATTGAGTTTTATTTGCTTTGGTCTCATCAAACCTGATTATAAAATTTATTAACATGTTTCACAAGGAACTAATGTGCAGTCCATTTTTGGTAAAGGTAAATAAAGTGTGGTATCTTTGACCATGAAATAAAAATCGAAAGTTTTCATATCGTCTGTTTTCATGATGGAAATTAAACCATCTAGACTCATTTCATAACAGTCTTGCATGTTTTCCGAAAAATGTTCTATATCATGGATAATGTTCATATGAATTCAGCTTTGAGTAAGAAAGAATGATCTGCACACGTCTGAGAACAGACTTGTATCGAGAATGTGGATTTCTCAACAACATTATACCAGCGCGATCCACAGGAACGATTTTAATTCATGTTTGTAATCGAATAAATTTTACAATGCTTACGATTTACCAGTGTGTTTAAAAAATATATCGTTGGGACATATTTGTCCCACAATCATTAAGTAATTACATTAAGACTGCAAATAAAGTATGCAGTAACACAAATATTTTTCCTACGGTAAGTTGAGTAATAAGACTTGTCTGAAGAGGAATGTAGTATTTAGTCGAACTTTATTACCAGGGATGACTATACCAGAGAACTATAAAATCAAGGTAGATTCGACTATACGCTAGCGATGTGCTGAGAGCTATTGTTGTGTACATATAAGTTAGTTAGCACCTTAGGTCGGTATTAGCCGAAAAACCTTGCTGTAATGAGATTTAAAAAATATTTTTAATTTTGTTTTAGTATTTCTTAAATTCTTCTTTCTTTTACTTGCTAGTTGTTCTTGCTTGATCGTGGATTTTGAAAAAAAAAGAAAACAGAAATGGTTAAAATTAAATTACATCATAATGATAAAGTAATAGGTCTATAGATATCGTTTTTCCTGCGAGTAAACCTTAATTTATTATTAAACTTTAACATTTAATGTAAAAATTCCTTGTCGTCTCACGAGCAACATCCTTTCAAATCTTTTATGATAGTATTTTTGTATGGGCGACTCATTTTCTTAATAGACTATTTAAAAACACGACATTTAAGTTGTATAGAAACAAAGTTGCCTCACTTCCTTTCTCTTTCGAATCTAATAAAGTTCGTCCCTAGATCATCAGTTTCGACCGCAGTGACATTCAGAGCGATTACAAGCGCACAAGGATTACTTTAGGTGCAGAACTTTAGAAGATATTGTGCCCTAAACTTTATTATGTAGTAAGACTATGCTTATTCTGAGATATTACCTCGAATATTGGGGCCATTTAACCTGCGATTTATTCAAGTGGCTTCCTCTTTACTTAAATTATACTACCGCAAAATGCGTTATTTTCCGGGACCTCCTTCTGTTTTGTTGAATCGGGCGCACAGTGGGTATGTAGGTATAAAGGAAGAATGATTTTTACTGTTGCATATAAAATGGTATCTGGGTAAGATCTAAATTGAAAATAAAAATTTTATTGGCTTCTTTTAGATGCATTAAGTTTTTTTTATTTTTATCGTCGTGTGTTTGTTATATTAGAGGTATTTAATTAGAATGTTGATATGGGCTTTTATAGGAAGCTACTACCAAGATAGGATATGTTGATTACAGTTATTAAACATTAAAACTGAAGAAACAAGATATAAATCTAATTAGGAATTTTTTCCTTTAATATCATATTTCCTGTCAAATGAAGAGGAAAAAGTAATTATTCTCTTATTTGTTTTAATCCTTAGGGATTAACGTTTTTCAATTACTCAAAACAAATTAAACGGATGGCCGTTGGTTAGCTACACTTTGTTGAGATTTTCTTGGGTAAATTATGCAGCACAGTTTTTAACTTCATTAAATAAAGGCTTAAATAATATCTAATACATATTATATAGTCACTAATAATATTTTATTACTCAATATTATATTAAAAGTATTGATAAGTGGAGAGCAGCACCAAATTAAAAAAAAAATGTTTTGAAAATGCACGCTAATCTTCTCCAAGCGGTTTAGAGGCTTGCATGGTTTAACTTCTAATCCAAGTAATAACTTAGTACTAACTTAGGAAGACAATTTCTCTTTAGAGCCCTAGAAAATACAGAATAGCTCAGTACTAGTTTATACCTTACGTGCTTTAGGGAATCAATGAAGATTTGCAGGAAGTTATCTGCTTAGTGAAAATATAGAATATAAAGTAATGATACGAACGGATAAGAGAAACGTATATAAGAGATGTCCTCAAAGGAACAGTAATATTAGTTGCAATCCAGGCATTCGTTTCGCAGCAGAATTTCGATTACCACAAACTAGTGAGGATTTACGTTTTCAAAGCTTATATTTATTGTAGTTATATCAGATACAACCATTAAATGTGCACCCCATAAAATTATTACAGTAAAGGTTTTCTTGGAAATCTTAAATAATAAGCATTAATATGATTGACATTTTTATATCTACTTTTATTTCACACAAACAATTCGTATATGCTTATGGAGTGTTAATATTTTTATAACACATTATTGTTAAATATTAAAATGTATTAAAATTTTATGTATTATCGGATTAGAGGAAGAAGCAATTATTTTACTATTACATACCTGCCAAATACTGGAGACAGTAGAGTAAAATCGATTTCTACTGAGCCGTTGAATTTAAAAGATTCAACTAACATTCCAATAAAATTATTTGGTAGTAAGTACTTAATATAGAGGCGATGTTGAGCTATTCTGATAGTGTTGCCTATGTTTGGCATTCCTAGCATCCGCAGTATTGGTAAGACGAATATAAAAGATAACAATGCAATTGACAATAACAAAAATGAAGTAAAGAACTGAAAGTTTTGCACTTCTTCGACTTCTCACTCATTTCTCAATGCTCTTGTTACCTGTCTGCATAGGGCCTCACACTTCACTAATGAGGTTGTCATCGGCTTCTAATTCTACCGTCACTTTCCACTAAGATAAATGCAACTTGCGTTTGGTCATTGACGTAGTGTGTAATGTACTAAAAAAATGTGTTTACAAAAATTTATTTATGAATGCAGAAATGTTTGTGTATTAAATGCCCGGTTAAAATTATCTGATATGATCTAAGATTTTCTTTTATTTTCAGGTAAGTCCATGTAGTTTCCATACTACAGTGCCTACTAAGAATGTAAACGAATCTTCCTCTGGGACCAGAAGAGTGTGGAAAGCGCTGTAGGAAGTAATGAGTAATAAGATCTTGTAAAACAGAGACCATGTAAGTGTTGATATTTACCTTTAGCTAAGAAGGTGCAAACCATATTTTCGTCGTGCATTCTATAGAATATTGTAATCAAATTGTACAGCCATATTCTACCCTGTACCGGGTAACACATGAGGCATGGCCAAACTTATATATTTTCTGTTTATGTATGGATTTCATTGAGATTTGGTAAGCATATAGTATTCGACGTAAATCTCAATTTTTGACCTAAAGATCCTATATAGCGGTATTCTGGTTTGGCCGAAAATAACCCCAAATTCTAGTTTTGGAATGGATAAACAACCACATTGTATATTTTTATATATTTCAATTTTACGGATCAAAATTAATATAACCACATTGCCAGGTCTTAAGTTTTTTCGAAAAAGGCTAAAATCTTAAAAGGCTGAGAAGGGCCTGAAATGTTAAGAAATAATTCCAAAGTTACCTGCAAAATGTCATTTCAGGTTTTATGTGTAAATTTTAATTTGGCAGCGTGATTATACTAACTTTAACCTGTAAAATCCAAATATACAAAAAAAGGTGATGGGTGTTGCATTCAAAAATCAAAATTTATCAAAAATCAAAAGTCTTGGAATCGGAAAGTACTTGGATCTGTATGCCAAAAAAATCTGAATTTACTGCCATACCAAATTCCATCAAAACTCATACATAAACAAAGAAGACACAAGCGTGACCATACCCCTGTGTCACTCGGTATGTTTTGGTCTTACAAAACTCCCTTCTTTTTTAAAAATTTCTTTATGGGAGCAACTTTTAGTTAAGGACTGATTCAAGAAGTAATTGCTGTATTTGTCTAGATCATAGTTACGAAGTTAAGTTAGCTAAGAATAAATTAGGTAAGATTGAACGTTAGGCCAGAGGTTTAATTAAACATGATGAGTTAGAGGTAGTAGTATAGAGTACGTTAGAGATAGATTAACTTAATATATAAGGTCCGATCAAATTAAAGGTTAGGTTGGGTTGTATTAGATGTTAGTTTAACATAAAATCCTTTCTTCTAAATGAATATTGTCATGATGTAGACACTAATGTAATAGGACTTAACATTGGTTTATAATTTTTTTAAATATGAATTTTTAAGAATCTAATTAAGAGTATCTTTAAATTAGTTAACACTCTTTGAAAATTAAAAAGCTGAGATTACCGTTTTGTGGCATATCCATACATGTTACTTGGAACACCACTGTTTCACGGAATATGACTATAAATATCAAATTATAATATGAATATAAATATCAAATTATAATATGAATATAAATATCAAATGATGTTATTGGTTTTGAATACTCCCGTAATTTCTTTTGTTGTTCTTAATATGACACGGTTTAAACACGGAAGTCATTCCATGTCAGTTCCTTTGTTGTTCTCAATGTATCACAGTCCAAGCCCGGAAGTCATTTCTTGTAAGTTCCTTCTCTGTACTCAATATGACATGGTCTAAACCTGGAAGTCGTCTTTTCCTTCTTTGGCCTTTGTTTAGTTGGGGAAAGTGCCTTGGCAAAAAGTTATAGAGGATCAAGATTTACCATAGAATGTAGGAAATGCATGTATGTTTATTGAAAACACATGAAAGTCTATGAAAAACACATGGACAATGTAAAAAACTAAAGAAAAAAGAAAGCGAAAAAGAAAAAGCTAAAGAAAGAAAGCATCGCCCGCACTAATCAGTTTACCGACAAACTGGATATATCAATGGCACCGGGAGGCGAAAAAGTTAGATCAGTCTACCTGTCTAGCGGTTTTCTACTTTTTCTGTTCTATGATTTTAAGTTTTTTGATACATTTAACACCTGTTCCACCCTTTGCACAGCTAATATTAGCCCAGTTTTTTCATATATACTCTTGTATCATTTCTTTCTTATTAAAAGGGTAGTATCCATTTCACTGTATTTTACATCTGCTTATTGGATAGGTCTTTTTGCGGATTTAAACAAGTTTATATGGTAAGTGATAAGAAAGCAAACAATCAAATTCTAAATTTTGTTACATGGTTATAATCTAGAACTGTACCTCCCTAGCTCTTAAGAGGAATCCGTACGATGAAAATAGTATCGATTTTATGGCTTTCTGGATCTGCTGTACAACCGTTAATATTCAATATTTTTGAGATTTTCTTTTTTTGTTAGAACATACAACACCTCTTCTACAATTCCGTCAGACGCAATTGAGGAAAGCGATTAATATATTCTCCACCATTCCCTTTAGTAAAAATTACAGTGGGGATACGGTAACGAATCTGAAGACCGACTATCGTACGGATTCCTCTTAAAAAGTCTGTTCTAGTAAATGTAGTATATGGTCTAAAATATGACCTACTATCTAGACCTGCGGTCTACAGTCTAGAGGTGTGTCTAGAGTCCTTAGTGCATTTGGGTGCAAATAAAGTATAACATATAAAAATAAATTATAAAACGTAAACATGAAACGAACACTTTGAGAAAATATAAATAATAAAATTAAAATTTTCGTTTGATTACAAAGTTGCAGAAATATCCGGTTGGTCAGAAACATTGTCCGAAATAAAAAATACCCATTGACCCGAAACGTCTTTAATAGTCACATTTTGATTGATTTTGACCAAAAAACCAAAAAAGGTTGCCGAACCCTGGTATAGTATATATAATAATCTATAATCTAAAATCCAGTATATGGTATGGAGTCCCTGACAGTGATTTTCAACTTTTAGTATTCGTATAACTAAATGGCTACATTTTTCTAGCTCTCCATCTTTTTTGATACTAAATGTTTGTTTTGTTAAGATGTTGTTTACAATCATGTAAATAGATAATGAAGCTTTTTTATAAAATATTGAGGTGTTATCTAGATAAATAAAAATATGAATATAGTGTTGAATTGAAATGGCTAGCTTTAATAAAAATGTAACAGTTCAAATAGTTGTTCCTTCTCCCAATAGACTAACTCAGGTTTAAAATTTGATAAAGCATGAGATAAACAAACCATAAAAATCTTTTTGATTTTTGCACCTGGAAGGAAAGAAACTTACTACTATTGCACTTGGAATTCTGCAGCTGGACAAACAGCAATCTTAAATTCTGTATGTGAAGAAAATAAATGTATGCTTGCATAAACACCAACACAAATAAACACATAGATAGATTGAAACACAGATATTTTATTGTTATTAACAATAGATAAAATATTTGTCAAAAAAGAAAAATAAAACTCCTTGAGCTTGCTCAAATGTTTTTGTTACGATTGCCACCTGACATGGGGGTTGCAACCAATCTCCATTTGAACAAACTGACATCAAATAAATTTATCAGATAAGAAAAATATTTACAAGTACTAAATCAATTAATCTAACGGAAATTAATTATTCTTGTGAATAAACAAGTTGTTCTTAAAAAAAACTTTTCAACCAAGAAAAAATAAATTCTGAATTTGAATAAAGATGTCTTTGTGCTTTTGTTGTTCTAAAGTGAACCAAATCCTGTAATTTTGATTTACCTTGTATATAAACGTCAATGAATCCATTTCAAACCTTTTTCAACTTTAAAAAAATCATACGAGTCGATTATCCAAATCAATAATGGAAACAAAAAAAATCATTCTGATTTAATTTAAATAAATCATCCACAATTCCATGTAATTGTTGAAGAACGAAAATAAATCTTTTTTAAATTTATGTCTCAGGTAGCAATTCAATAACATTAACACTTTGTTAAAATTTGACGTTTTACTACCGATGCTAATATCATATGGTTTACAATAACCTTACTTTTATTTTAGAAAATTCTTATACGAACCGACGTGGATCCTTCAAATACGTTTTGTCGACTGAAATTGTTAATTTTTCGAAGCCTTTTTATATGTTTCCTCCAAAACAGTTGAGAAAACAGCAAATTTCACAAACAACGGCATATCACAAATGTCATGACGTCACTAACAGAAAACATGTGTTCATAAATAACACTAAACTAAATTCTAAAACGACAGAAATGTAACTGGCAAAATAACGATTAAAACAACATAAAACACTTATAGTCTAAAATCAACATTAACTGAGAAAATTAACAAAAACGACCAACGGTCAAAAAAATCTCATTAAAACTTAATTACAAAGAAAACTCATTAACTCCAGCTATACCTGTATAAGAAATGATTACACAGCTGCCCAAGGTAACTCATACATATTCAGTTTACATAGAAAAATATTTACAATAAGAGAAAAACTTAAATAAAAATCCGTTTACAAGTTTTTAAAAATCAAACGATGCTTTGCAAGACTCCATAAAAAATAACAACATAAATGAAATCAAACTATACTCAAACTTGTCCAGCATACAGTCCTCGAAGTGCCTACATCCAAACAATCGTGCAAAATATCAAAATAAAACTAACATTTTAAAAATTCAATAGATATCTATAAAACTGATACCTTCATCTTTATGAACTCAAACCTTCTAATTGCAAGACTCTGTAAGCAAAATGTAACAATATAAATATCAAATAACTTATCTAATATAACTATTTCCAGCGAAATATGTACCCGAAACTGATTTAGTTTCATGGAAGAAACAAAATTCTTGTTTACGTTGGAGACTCGGAAAGCTCAAATCTAACAAGAAGATAAAACCTTCCAGAAAAATGGAAAAACCATCCTAACATGTGACCTGGGTTGCATAAAACATGTATTACTATAAAACAACCTAAATAATTTCTATCATTATTATAAATTCAAACTTTTTATGTAAAAATCGAGGTTACGTCTGCATGAAACCCTTCCTTCTATAATTTCTATTTAAAATTGATAAATTTTTCTGTAACCTAACATGTAGCTCTTAGATTAAATAAACCTAATATACTAGCATGTCTATCTTTTTATTTAATGCATGAAATATTTATATTTGTGTCTACGATCAAATCGTAGTCTTAAAATACTTCGAAATTTCAAATCGTCAAGTACATAATTTTTCAATCTGATGATTCCATATCATCTCAATATATATGGCCGAATTTTGAGTCAAAGAGCACAACTACTTGTAAATGTACTGCAAATGTACTGTTAAAATCTAAAATCTTTTCAAGTCAGTTTGAACACCAATACATTGCTTTTATAATATTTCAAGTAAAGAATTTAAAAATGATTAACAAAGTTTTCCTTCCCATTATTCTCCGCTTTATATCTTACTATATCTTAAATTCGTTATTGCATATAACTTAGGGATAACTTGAATACTTAGTAGCTAACAATGACTATCTTAAACAAATATCCAATAAATCGCGTGCATAAAGTGCTTGGTTCTTTTATTTCACGGGTTTTAGGGAGCTAAATGGGATATGAAATAACCGGGAGATGCAAAGAAGATGCTAACACAGTAATAGCGCTGCTTTTTTATTTGGCCTGGTACACGTTGTTTGCCATGAATTTGAATACTTGATAAGATAAGGGTGACGCTGATGTGGTTAGGGTGGTGCATATGAATGTGATTGGTGTTTTAGTTGTTCATTTAACCACTTAACGAGCTTTGCACAGAATGTGTGTATGATATTTGAATGATGACTGTTTAATTTATTGTTATTACTTTACACACTTTATTACAAATTGAAAAGTCCATAACCTAACAAATCATGGCAAGTTCTTTGCAGTAATGAACTCGTGTCTTAAAAGCTGATTTACAATGCGGAAGTATAGCAGTTTTTAGTTCGCAGTGGATGAGCAATAAACAAATTGCGACGGCTCACTGTCGTTACATAATTCATCCCATTTTATCTTCTCTTAATTGCAATAAATTCGCAGTTGACATTTGTATATTTTAGTCTTTGATCTTACAGTAGTAAGTACATATTACCCGTAGAGCAGAACCTCTTAAATCATAAATAATATTTATTCATAAAGGGAATTGCAAAATTTACCTGATGCTAATGCAAGGTAAATGCCAGAATATTTGCGATTAAAATTATATTCGCGAGTTATATTCAACTAAAATATTGAATATACTGTAGTACTTGCATAATGCATATGCTTTAAGCAGAAAATAAAAATTTACTTAGGTTATAGAACCTTATATGTAATGTGCTCACTTTTATTTTTAGTAATGAACGGGCAGCAAATTTTACCAAAAATGTTTTCCTCTACGAAGTGGCTGCTTCTTGTTGTTAGAGTGAAATACTTACCTCTTGAACTGAACTGTCATGCTGAGAGAGAATTGATTCTTCGAGCTCAATGAACTCTTTGCTTTTCAACTTTTTAGTTTATACAAGGTGTCATGAGTTAGAACGCATTAATTTTAAGGGGTGATAGAAGACATCAAAAGGAACAAAAAGTTTTAATAATTTTTTTCTATTTTAATAAGCTTTCGAGTAATTTAGAAGAAACCATTGCCATATCTGGCAACCTTGCTTAAGTATAATCGCAGCTGGGTCTTGACCTTGTTTTAGAAAATCAAACAAACAAACTGATGATGAAAGCCGTTATTTAAAATAATAAACATCCCAAGCAGATTAGTCGGGTGACTAATTCTACGAAAATTGTAATTGGCACTGTTCTTCCGTAAACAAAATTTGTACGTTGTACGTTAAAATCACGCTGATTTATAACAAACCAACTGTAAAAATAAGACAATAATTGATCTACATTTTATATTTATTAATTTCCGGAATATTTTCAAAATTTCTTTGTAAAATCTTTGTAAAAGAATTGATTAAGGCACCTAATTACCATAAAATTAAAGATTTTGTGATGTAGCCAGAACAAGGTGTCAGCAAAATCCCTTAACCTAATTATCTAATTTAAATTAGATAAATCTTCTCGTTAAAAGATATTCTCTTATAAAATCATTAAAAACTGTTATTAGAAGAACAAAGTGCTGTATTGACAAATTATTATTTCAAAGTTCAACAAACTACCAACTCAGTATGATCTCACTCTAATAATAAAAGGGTATTATTTACACAGTTGCGGCCAGGCATTGACCCAAATATTCTTCAAAACGTGCTTTATTTCAATGTCAAGAAACCTCCACATCAGCATTTTGTGCGAATGTGGAGCAAATTTTATTACAAACATTTTCAGGGTTGTCACGTTTATTAATTGAGTAAAATGAATTTGTAGTTGTAAAAAAAATTCAATTTTACTTGGAAACGACATACGATAGGATAAAACGTTATTAAGGTTTTTTGTTGTGATAGATGAGATGCATCTGCCGACAAAGCGCCATAATTAAAATACTGTTATTAAAGCGGCAAAATGATGTTAAAGTTTCCAACTTTATTATTTTTTTCTGAAAAAGTAGTACGTTTTAGAACAAAGTTGTATAAGACTTTTTTGTTCCTTTTGATGTTTTGATGTTTTCTATCACCCCTTAAAATTAATGCGTTCTAACGCCGGACACGCTGTATACAGAAACTATGCTGTGCTACCATAATACGTAACTATTGTTTTTCATTTTTATTCCCACGAGAGTTGCCCTCCTTGCAGCTGTGCACATCTAGGCAATTCCCCGGTAGATCTTCATTTTTAAGTCAGATTAGTGATGTATTCTAGTCGCAGATATTTTTGATTCTAGTTTAAATTCCGCTTTGATACTTGTGTAACAATATTTGACGGTAGTTCTGCTCATTATCAGAAATTCCTCATAGCTAAGTCAATCAAACATCAAATCAAATAATTACGGATACAATTGCATATATAATTAGTATTTTCGTTGACCGTTTGTTAATGTCAATATTAATGAATGATTTTTTCTAAAAAAGGATGTATTAATGGACGTCATTAATACACTCTTTTTTATTAAGTAACTGTTTTGTGAAAAAAGGATGCATTAATGGACCTCATTAATACACTCTTTTTCATTAATAAACCCGTTTGTGATTTTGACGTTTTGATGATGTTTTACTTTGGGCAACCAGATATACGCACAAGTTTGGATTCGGTATTATTTGAAATTTTCTATCTTAAAATCGAAGAATTTTACGGTCAACGAAAAACTGTTGTAATCAATTCGTTTGTTAATGAGCAACTAATGATCTCAACTATTAAAGGCACTCACTCCCTATCGCTCGTTCGTGCTTTAAACAGTTTCGATCATTAATCGCTTTCATTAACAAACTAATTTATTAAATAACTATTTTATATTGTGATCGAATCACGCATTTCGATTTAAAAAAAATTCATTCCCGCCTACAGCGGCGTTCAAAGTCGCCATTTTGAATAACTTGGTACACACTTTATTCAGTGACGGAATAACCAATTTGAATGGGGTTTTCACCATTCGAACCCTTGTTGCATTGTCTAAATGGCTTTTTAAGGGATTTGACCTTTGACCCAATTAAGGGGTCACCCGGGGTCAACCAACGCAAATTACACAAATTACCTCCGATGACCCCAAACTTAGATCAAAGGTCATTTGCAGCAGAATATTAGTTTTCCACGTCTTAAATAGTTAATTTTGAGATATTATAAACCGTATGTGTAATTTGCGTTGGTTGATCCCGGGTGAAACCCTTAATTGGGTCAAAGGTCAAATCCCTTAAAAAGCCATTTAGACAATGCAAAAAGGGTTCGAATGGTGAAAACCCCATTCAAATTGGTTATTCCGTCACTGAATAGAGTGTGTACCAAGTTATTCAAAATGGCGACTTTGAACGCCGTTTTAGGTGGGAAAGAATTTTTTTTTTAAAAACGAAACATGATCCTCGGCTGCCTTTCACATGCCCAATTAAGGGATGCATTAAAGTTTTTCAACTTTGATTGTTGATACTGGCATTAGGACAAAATTTCCCAGCTTATGAAAATACCTTCTTGTTAGTTACATTTTTTAAACTGCAGTAAGTCAGTCACCTATACTTAAATACTTGAATATTAACTATCGATCTTATGTTAGAAATCTTAGAAATTACTATTGTTGGTAAGGCCTCACATGTTAAGATTATTATTTGAGATTTTTAATTTCAAAATTTTTGTAATATACGAGCTCGTATAATCTAGTACATTTAATTTAGCATGGTCTATGATTATATCGTTTTTTTGTTCAATTATTTGTTTCACTTACTGTTCATGTAAAACTGTTACCTGCTATTTAAGACTGTATGTTGTTTGATTATTGCATCAATACCACACTAGCGGGATGTAATATTAACAATATATAGTTTTTGTGTAGTTCAATAAAAACCGCTCAACAAACAAAATCGATAATGTGCATTACAATATCAGTTTAGAATTATCTTCAATTTCCGTAACATTTCTTGACAACCAATGCCGTCTACCTGAATTCACAGATTTCTTCTTCCGAAGATGCCTATAAGGTAGACTTTGCACTATTAACATTTCATCCATTCTAATACTCTTATAGTAATGTTGTTGCTTGTTGTTATTCAGTTAGTGATACTGAAGGTGGTCTGCGAGGTAGGTCGGTAATGATGTTTACGTAATGTTTATAGCGTGGGAATAAAATCTATAGCTTAAATGCAAAGAGACAGACAGTCTTAGAAAGAGGATAGCGTAAAACTATTCTCTTTAGAAGTAGAGTGCGAGAGTACTCAAATGTACAGACAGCAAATTGATGTCTACTGTCTGATGCGGCGATATATTTCATAGTCGGTCCCTTGTAGAGACGATTAATGGTGAATAGGGAAGTGCTATATTAGATGGAAATGTTTGGTAAAGTCTTTAGCTAATGTTGCAGCAATAGAAAAGAACTTGGGCCAAGGCTTTAAACCTATCTAAACTCTATTCTAACAAACGTTACAGACTGTGCAGCAACGATTTCAGCAGCCTCAGCTACAGTTTTAGCAAGTTAGCTACAGCTTATCTGTTCATTATTCAACTTAACTCAACTTAAATTGCAGTCGCAGACATAAACTATTTTTTACTATTTTTTAACCATGAAGTTGTTCACTAATACATATTACAAGGACTATGGTTTATAACAACACTACATAGTACCACTTTAAAAGTCCAGTATATTTGGAGTAAAATATCTAATCTGTATCTTCGTATAGACTATACATTTAATTACAATACAATGAGTGTAAAATCACACTCTAAAACAATTATATCTTTAATCATTTGTGGGAACTTTTTCACACTAAAGCAGTCAAATAAATTAAATAAATAAACAAATAACACAGAAAAAACTACTTTCACTTTTAATTTTAGTACTTCTTAAAATTTCAATCTAAATAGAAAACAAGTTATACAAAAGTTTTATAATAATCCACTCTAAAGAGGCATTATCTATTTTACTCTACATGTATTGGACTCTTAGAGTGGTCGAGTGTTCGAACCTTTTAGTGTGATATACATAACGGGTATTTATTCTATCTGTATCTTGCCTACTTCGGGTGAACGGACAATCAGTCGTTGGAGATGTTGGACTTTACTAGTATCTGAGACTAGCCCGAAGACGGAGGGAGGGCAGTCGTTAGAGGTGTCGTGGACCACTAGGATTCGAGACTAGCTTGTAAGCAGACCTCACGGCGTTCACTCTTAGAACTGGTCGTTGTCTACCAAATCCCAGGCCTGTCTGGGTAACGGATGACGCGATCAGAAGGAAATGTGTGGTAAAGTTACGCCTAGGTGTTTCACCGAAGTGTTTCTCGACGATGACTCTAAAACATTGCAGAGGGAGCTCTGCTAACAAGAGGGTCCTGTGTGGGTGGATTGAATCTCACCTGACGTCAGGGTCTTTTATGGAGCCAAGTATCCCGCTGTTTGACCTAGACGAATGGAGGTTTATCTCCGCCAGGGAATTCGCTCGGTGACATATGAGAAACTGCATGCCGCCAGGTAGTGTCTCGGAGGTGACAGTATGGTAGTCCGGCTTTGGCTGTGCAGTTCCAGTCGACGGATTCTCAGAAATCGTCTAGAGACCTACACTTAGGGGACGTTAATGGGAAGATTCACAGCCACTCACGTCCAAGACAACTTCACCGTAAGGTGAAGTTGTCGGGATGCTACTTTGATGGGCCCTATAAAGTAGCCTCGAAACGAAGCTCTGTCAGGGGCACACTAGGACTATACCTGGGAGATCGGGGTGTTAAAACCGCTTATAAAGTCCCGCCACATCTGAGGTTGGATTCGATCGGGCAGTGGCTCCAACCCTGGCTCAGTGAAGGAACTTGGTATGAAAGAGGACTGGAGGGTTCCGATGTACTGACCTAGGTTTTGGGAATAGTTCTAATGCTGGATGAGTCACTTCATCCAGTATGAAAGAGGACGGTGGGGTGCCGTCGGGTGAGCAGGCATTAAGTTAATCGCTCCGGTATTAACCTGGATAGCTAGTAGAGGGTGGATAGGCAACCTCGCTCCGACCAGTGAGTTACTGGGAGCAATTGCTACGCAATTGCGCGATGATTGAGCGTATCTCAATTACTTCCTCCTAAGGGAAGGAACGTGGGGGTATGTTAACACGGGTACCCCACGTAAAACAATAATAAAATCATGTATGTCAGAATGAAATGCCGCCTTCAAACTTTGCTAATCTCCTACTTTACGAAAAACGACCAATTAAGTACTCCTGTCTACCAAGATAGTTTTCAAATGGCTGCATACAAGTCTTCTTTCACTTTTACAAAACAAAAAACAATTGCCTCTCCCTCCCGCACATGATTCCTAGCTTCTTGGACCTGGATTCTAAGTTATGGATAGTAGTCGTTATTATTATTATTATTATTATTTCGCCCCTTTATAACGGCATGTTTAAAAACTATGACCTATGCAAAAATCATTACACAATGGGTCCCAAAAAAGGACTCGGAGAGTGTATTTCAGTATCCTGTTTACTGTAGTGCTATTCGTCGTAATGGAGCTATTTTGACAAGCTTCGCACTTAAAGCTTTAGCTATTACGGCTTGTCCGAAATTGCCTTTATCGAAAGTTAACGATCGAACTGAACTGTCGAAGGAGTTCTCTCGGCGATCACTAATAAATTGAAGTACATTGAGCTTATCCAGTTAGTTTCACAATAGAAGGAAGATTCGAAGGATGTAGAAGCTGAACCCGATAAATTCGCACGAATCATAATAGTTCTGCTGATATTATCAAACAGATTTTTGCAGCTACAGTTGCGAATTGTCAACGAAGCCTATAACGATAAGAGAAAGAACGCTTGTCATGAAGATTTGTCAAAATTGATAAAAGCTATCGATATCCATGTATTTTGTGACGCCTCTACGCTGTGATATGTTTCAGGATCTAAAATTAGGGTGGCTAGCACTGCAAGCCTAACGATATTTACGGTTAACATAGCCAACTGTTTCGGAGTGTACTTTCTGTAGCAGTAAAATAAAGTCATTGGATTTGAAGTTGACAAGACAAATTTGTAAACCAATAGTATAAAGCCGCCTGCTAGCAGTTTAAAGCGTGCAATAAGAGATAGCCTCAATAATTGCTTATAAATACTTTCTTAATTTCTATCCATCTTCTCATTGAAGTATTATAAACGTAAAGTAGAAATCAGAAATCAAATCTAAGAAAGTTTAGGACTACTTTTGTTCTTTTAATTGGAAATTAAATTAAATTAGGGTATCTATCTGTATCCTACCTGGTATCACGTGTCAGTGCAAGGTTAGGCCACTGTTATCGTTGCGTGTTCTACACTCAGAGAAAAATAATACTTGTAATAAGAAAATCGTACATTAAATTAAGAATTTTGATGCTGTTTTAGAACCTAAGAAGTTTCTAGTTTCAATTTAAGAAATTAATAAGAATAATATTCTTGTTTGCAATTCAAGAATATGAGAGCTTGGATGTAGAATAATCTATTTAAATTATGTTCTTATTTTTACATGAATTTGTTTTAATTTTAACATGAAAATTCTTAATTTAAAACATTCAACTTCTTTACTTTAACTTTAATTGTTTCTTACTTTAAGAAATGACTTAATGATGTTTTAAGCATTTTCTTTCTTATTTGAAGAAATTAGTAAATGTTGTTTTAAGCATTATTATCTTGAATTTAGTGATTGGTTTTTAGGAATTAGTATTCAAAATAAAAGAAAACAATGGCACATGAAAGATTTATTTTAGATGCAACTACTTAGAAAAATACATACACATATTTCTTTACAAAATAGAAAACTTGCCAGTCTCGAATCACATCTTAAACATACCACAAAAGAGGATTCTTCAGTAAATAAAAACATTTTTTTTGTATGGTCAGTATAAAGATGTACCTTGACAACGTTTATTTCCATATAAGTCCAGGCTGCCAGCTTAAGCAAAGTACGTTTGTACTTGCTATACAGTGTATAGCATATTTCTAGCGTATTTTTTACATCTTGATTTAAAAACCTCCCAGTTGTTGAGAAAAGGCAGCAGAAGCATTTTTTCTGCATAGTTTATGCCGAATGAAGTCGAAATTAATCTAAAACGGTAATTATTAATACTTTAATTGATTAATTATGACTAAAGTTATAGAAAGATTACCGTTAGCACACTTAACGTGACATATTTGTAAAGGAACCATTCTCTCAAAATTTCTTCGAATAATTTCCTGTGGCAATCTCTTTGTCCCAAATTTTCTATTTGTCGCCATTCTGATATCGAAATATATAATATTGGATATAATTTATCAGTTCACCCATTGCCTTTGACAAGTTATCACTGAAGGTTAATACTTCACCACACAGGAAATGTAGCGCACACGTGCTTCTATTATAACGTAAAAGAACCAACTACAAAAAGTGCAACTAAGCAATATTGAACTAGTGTAAACAGCGACGCAGCTAGAAGCAACACTTAACGTTCTTGATTTAACTGCACTGCACTCTCATTTCCAGAAGAATTATTGTAATATGAAGAATTTAATGTTTTAATTTTAGAAATGTAAATGTTAACTAACTTAATTCAGCATAACATATCTTATTTCAAATTACATTGATTCTTATCTCAAGTACTGTAGTGCTTGAATCAATGCACAGTTTTCAAGAACATATTTGTTCTCACATTAAGTACAAAATTTCTTGAAACCAAAAGTTAAAAATTTTGTTTTTGCACACACGTGTATAAATTGCAGAAAATAATGTTTATTTTTAAAATGCAAAGATTCTTATTTGAAATGGTTTAGTGCTTAAAACAATACCTAGATTTCAAGAACATATTTGTTCTCACATTAAGCATACTTTTTTTGATACAAGAAGTTAAAAGTCTTCTTTTAAACTTGCTTCTCTGAATAGCAGAAAACAATGCTTAAATTGATAATCCAATATCTCTCTTCAATCATTTTATGTCTAGAATTAAAAATTATCTGGATCATTTTGATTTAGACACCACGTTTCTTGACTTTAGATTACCTATATTTCTTTGAGTGTAGCTTTATCTAAAAATCGTTCTTGAGCTACAGATGTGGCCTTGCCTTAACATATTAGATGCGAGAGGGATATATAATTCTGCTGTCAGGTCTTTCGGATGTGTTTTCCATATGAATCCATATTTTCACAACAGTAGGAACAAGTGGGTTTATCTATCTACAGTCAACATAAGACCGATTGTAGTAATTGTTACAGTCACATTTTGGTCTTATGTATCTTATTCAAGTCGTTAGTTTTTTTTTTCAAGTCAGGTCGGCGTGTTCTAAGAGGTTGTAAGTGTAAATATTATATTAATTTAACCTCAATTTATGCGTTTACGTTACCCCAAGGGAAAACATTACGTAAATTGCTTTAATGTTAAAGATACCACCAGTTGTAAATTTAATTAGAAAGCAAACAATTAAAGAGGAAGCGGCATATATATATACGTTGACGTAAAGTTATTGTTAAAAGAAAGGGAAAAAGAACAAACAATTCTGTTCTACGACTTTATTGTTTGTATGTTCCCTCATTGTTCCGGCGTCGTCTAAGGCGTCCCGACGAACCGTGACATAAACCGGCTGCTCATTTGACCTTCCTCCTTGGAGCTAGCGGCACAGGGAACTTAAAGGGCAGGCCGTCGTCTAGAGCTTTCAATCAGTCATGCATTTTGGTTTTGACAAAGAACGTCTATTTTTATATATAAATCTAAAGGACTAAACTTTGCTTTTTTTCTACTGGAAAGTTTCTGATCAAGGAAATCGCCATTAGTGTCGCGGAAATAACGTTACGACCATCTATTTGGTATGACATACGAGTTTCCATCTTAATTCCGGTTAGTATGAAAAATATCCTTGCAGATTGCGAGGCGCTTATACTAGAATTGAGGGGAGTTTCAAACTAACTTATAACCCGACTTTTGCAATCCTTTTTCAACGCTTTATCACCAATTCACGTCATCTCCTCGTGTTTTAGAAAGGGATTTTTCGACTTTCTTTTCTACGGGGTTAACAGATTCGTATTACGGCTAAGAAAAAGTGAAAATGCTTTAAGGAAAGTTTTCGTCATATAAAGATATTTTCGATTTATCATTAGGATTGTTGAATTTGTTCTTATTTTACTGTACATATTTGCCGAAGTGTTTGTTAATTAGAAAATGTTTTAAAATTGAAATCAAATGTAATGTAATTGATATCAGTATTATGATAATATCTGCAATGCTTGTTGTTATACTGAAACAATAGTTAATAAAACTACAACAGTTTATTGAACAGATCAGGTTTATTGATTAGGATATCCAAAACAAAATGATGATGCTGTCTATGCTACAATTGGAATATTATTTATCAATTAATCGCATTATCGATTCGACTATTCTACACAAAGCTTTAATTCCAATGATTTACTCACAATATTATTATCTTTAGATTATTAGAGATACTGGATACAGTGACAGTCAGAACGCATACAGACTAACATTTCAAAAGTTTACACCTGTAATATATCGGAAAAGACATATTATTAAGAAATTTCTAAATCTTAAAAAGGACACAAGACTTGCCTTGAAAGCGTTACAGACTTCAAAATACAATATCTAAGAATTAGAGATTTTCTAATTTTTAGATTTTCTAGAATTTTTAATGTTCTAAAGTTACTGCTTTTTGAAGTTTCAAGGTTTTAGAGTGTATTATTGCATTTTAACAATCATCTTTGTAGGTCTTAAAATTTCAGGAATATAAAGTTTCGTAATTTTAGTGAGAAAGTTGTAGAAGCGCGTGTAAGATAGACTTATATTCAAACGCTCTATAGAGTATTACAAGTTTACGGATTTCAAAATTTCAGAAAAAGTTGGCATATTTTAATTTGATTTAAATTATATGATGACAGTGGCTGGGTGGGTAAGTGGGGGATGTTTGTTAAATAACGCGTTCAGGAGTTAATCTGGCAATGCTATGCGTAACATCTTCAACTGATTTTGTTATGTTTCATTTATTTAATATTAATTAAATATTCAATAGTGGAAGCTTAATATTGTAATTACATAACGAATGTTGTATAGCGTTGAAGCATAATCCTGGAAAAGTTTTGGAATGAAGGTAACGGGTCTGTATAACTGAAATGATGATGCTCGTAATTTAACGTAAGATTTTGCGAGCTTGAAGACATGTATTTATACAATGAATTTCAATTAATATAAACTTCGCCATTACAGGTTTCAAAAATACGAATTATTAAACTATGACTTGACAGTTGAACTTATTATCTGAGGTCGAAACTCTGGTTAGAGATCTCGGAACCTGCGGAACCTGGAACCTACTTTAACAAGATTGAGACTATTAATATCTGATATTTTGAAGCTACCACATTGTGGTCTATAGCTCGGAAGTTATAAAACTTAAACTTTGAAAGTTTAAAAGCAATACGGTTGTGTAACTTTAAAAACGAATTAAAACAATTTACAACCTCGAATCTTCGAACTTAAAAATATTGAAATATGAACCTGATTGAGCATTTATATCTTAGAAATCCAGAAATCTCAATAATATAAATTTTAGTACAAAAAATTCTTAATACCATGTTCTGCAGATTCTTGAATCTCTAACACTACGAATCTATGACACTGAATCCCTGATGCGATTCTCTAATTTTAATTTACTTTAATTAATTTTAATTACTTCATAATATCGGGAATATCCTTAGCTTAAATTACGTAGCTAATTGTTTATACAAATTATTGATTAAAGCTAAAAAACAGGCCAGGGCTTAAAATCAACGGCTTCAAAATAGTCCCAACCGGCAAATACCATAGTGTTGACTTAATTTCTTCATTTATACTATTAATAGCAAGTAGATAAAGTACATGTGATGTTCAAATGCCAGAAATTAAATGTTACTTGATGTTCAAATAGGAAGAACTTGGAAGCAAGAAATTAAGTAGGCATCCTTCGTACTTACTACACGTGCTGTGGCTTGTTTACTGGGCACCAAATGGCAGAATTATCTCAGCTGTACATCTACATTTGACTGCTAAGCTGTAAGAGACTGAAGACTCAAATTTGAAGTGAGCTATAAACACTCTTTTGTGCAGTGAACATTGCTCTTGTGCATGTTTTGACGAATGTGAATCAATGATAAATTTTTGAGATGATAGTTATATACAATTTTAAAAATGTATCACTCCTTTACATTTCTTTAACATTCTTTTGTAGTTTTTACTTGTCTATTATAGTTGCGAAGTTCTCTCGTTCGGAAGCTGTCTCTAATCAATTCGTTGTCCTAGATCACGAGATCTAGTTCTATATTCATTTGGGTCCATTTCCAAAAAGCTTCTGTTTTACGATGCAGAGCTATATAACATAGTCGCATCATAAATGCTTGGTACTTGGTATTATTTATGTTGCGAAATCTACTGCTGAGGTCTCTGTCATACAGTTTTGCTGCCTCTTAACGGGTGCCCTGTTAAGTATCCTGGAACTATTTTTAAATGGTTCACATATTTATTTCATTATTTTGTCATACAAGGAGCCCAGGGCAATCTCCACCTCCTACAGACCTTAGCTTGCCCATTGCTGATTGTGGGTCAAGGTATTGCTTGTTGATTTCTTTCTAGCAAATGCATCCGCTTTTTCATTGCTTGTAATACCGAATTGTCTTGACATCCAAATGAATTTTACATCATTTTATTTGCGCCACCTTTTTCATACCCAAACCAGCTTGAACGTTATCTTCGGTCTGCTTCATGCCGTAGTGTTTGCCTGGCTATTGCCTATGTCGCTATCTACTTGCTTGAATAAACAAACCCCTTTGTTATTCTTACCTGCACATTACAAAATTGCATCAATCCGAAACTGTGCTCTTTCGGTAAATAGTATCCATCAGTATACCAGATAATCCTGAGAGACGTTTCTTCTAATTGGTTCCCACTTTTAGTTACAACTTAAGCTACCTCGAAGGACGATAGCAAAATAGCGTGTGTTTTGCTGTCACTCATACTTGCTGATACTTTCTCTAAATGGTTGCACATACTGACGTGTTCTACATACAGCGCTATTAAATTAAATTGCAACATGTGCATTTTCCTATGTTGCATTTGAAAATAATCGAGTCAAACATTATGCACACATAGACAACCAATTATACAGCACGCTCGATTAGACTGTTTACATATATTGCATGGTAAATAAATAACACTATGATCATTCTACTGCGGTTAGGGCATTTAGATTTTTTAAATTTTATGAGAATGTAAGAAGATTTCAAAAACTTTTTTATCGCTGCTTTCAATACCGTTTTCGTTTAATTTTTCTCGCACTTTCCTTTTCTAGGAAGGCCAAAGTTCTGTTAGAATTAAAAGACGTTGTTAAACGTTCAAAAAGAATTCATAAAACATCTTACTTAGTAAATTTGCTGATGGTGATTGCTTACAAGTGGGTCAAAAATGACGTCGAGGAATATAGTGATAGCAAACGTTTTTATCAGTTGTCTGTCCTTTTCACGTGTTACGATCAATGATGGCACAGTACGTACTTCATATCTTCCACCGCAAATTAATTCATCAGATGACTTAAAGCTAACTTTGCTAACGTCACAAAGGATACCTTGGGCTGGCACTGATGGGCACACACATTACCATGTTTTTGATACGAACGTTTCAAAAATATTCTGAGGTTATGAGGAGTGTACCATTAAGGTCAAGAAGCAGATCTTCCCGTGGCGCATTATGAGTGGTCAAAAGAAACGCGAACGCGTTGTTTTTGCCAAGAAGTCGACCATTTGCACTTCGAGTATATCTCCAATAAGGAGTACGGGAACATGCTTTCTAACCTAATGGTACACTCTATGCCGAACTATTTCTGGCATCCCGAATGGATTAAGGTGCAAATTCTCCAAGAATTCTAGAATTTCAGAAAAGTATCAATTTTCATATTTTTAGATTTATAGAATTTTGAAGTAGCAAGATTTCGAAGATTCTTAGGTCTCAATGATTCTATGTTTACAACTCGCAGATTTTGAGTATTTTACATACGTGAGATACTCAAGGTGAAATGAAGAGGTGTGTAGTAAGGTTTTCATTGATGCAGTTGAGATGCGTTTCATCCGTCTGTAATTCATAAGTAAGAACCAAGGCAAGCCTCTACACCTAGCTGAGCTTGGATATCGTTGTTGTTTGACTATTGTCAATTCTCTGGTCTTATCGTCTCAGAAACGCTTTTATGTGCACATAGGCAACCAAATATACAGCACGGTATTTTTATCATTTTATTCAATCTAAAATGCCGATAAAATCAAAGTATTACTTAGTAAACTGTTAAATCAATTATTTAGTATTAAAATATTTAGCAGGTATTAAAAGGTACACTAAAGAAGAAAAGGTGCAAATGTGTCTGTGGTACCAAAACCACAATAGCTTACAAATGGCTTGTGATTTATTTGCTGCTGAATTTCCAACTCTCCATCTCACTTCCTTCTACAATTTTGCGAACAATAAATTAAAAGATGAAGGGTGTTTTGCTGTTCACTCAAATCGTAAGCGAGCAAGAACTGTATTAACAGAGATGAGACTGAATATTTTAGTTTACACGGAAGTGAAACCTTTTAGTTCATTGAGTTACGTTGCTTCAATTTTTGAAATCTTAGCCTGCAGTGCTCGAAATGCTCAAGAGTTAAAAATACAAAATCATCAGCAATTATTTGAAATTTACAAAATTAATAGGACAGATGTTTGCAAAAAATGTTAAATTTATTAAATACAAATGAACAGTTATTACACAAGATTTGTTTCACTGATGAAGCTACCTTTTCTCTAAATGTAAAAGTAAATTCACAAAATTACAGGTACACTTTATAATTCTACAGTTCAACTAACTTCAGCGTAAATCACTTATTACAGATATTGGGCAGAAAGAAATTTCCACATACAAAATTGGACTCATACACGGTATAGGGAGAAAGTAAATCTCTGCTTGGGTATAATCAATAATACACCAACTGGTTCATTTTTCATTAATGACATTTTAAACTCCTATTCTAATTTAAATATTCTCCGTAATTCAATAGTTCCTCAAATCCAGCAACTTGCCATTAAAAATGACTGGTACCAACGCCTGGTTCTCCATCTCACTCGACGGTGGAAGTCAGAAACTTCCTTAATGGAAATTTTCCTGAGCAGTGGATTGGAAGAAGTCGGCCAATAGTCTGGACTAAAGCCAGGTCCCCTGATTAGCTCCAAATGATTTTTTCATTTGGGGTTACCTCAGATCAAAAGTTTATACCCATACAAAACACAAACGAATTAAAAGAAAGAGTTGTTGCAGAATGTGATAAGCTCAGACTTCCATCAAGATTTCGAATGCAGTTCAGAATTTTTATCATAGGCTAGGATACTGTTTGGAACAAGAGGGTGGGCATTTTGAAAAATATCTAAAATAAAGTGGTGATTAATTTTTTCAAATAAATAATTCTATTTACCTGTTGTTTAAAGTTAGGTTAAGTTGGTTGGTTGTTAAAAGTAAGCATTCTTCTCTCGAACAGACGTGGTTTGTCATCAAAAATACACCTCTGCGGCTTTTATTTTACAATAAATGTTACTTTAATTTACTTTTGTATTTCTAATAAACTCAGTGTTAATTATTAGCTTAATGAATGTCAAATGGCTAGCACATTATAAGCGTTTATGTATTGCTGGTTGCATAAACATACAGTCAATCCAATGGTTTGACATGATTATTTTAAAATGCAATATGGAGCATATTGCATCTTAATTTAATAGCACTATACGTATACTACTACAGAAACACGTATAGAAACTCAGAACTAGGAAAATATTCAACTTCTCTAAGCAGAATTAGAGCTTTGGAAATATGCGGATCATAACAATTACATACAATAATTATAAATTTTACGATTTGGTCAACACATGAAACGAAACCAAGATAAAATATTCCAGTGGCAAATTATATATATCAAATGATGTATGAACTGTCAATTTTGGTGCAATGAAATTTTAGTCCATCATAACCTATTTTATTTGAAATGCGACATAAAAACAGCATTCGTACACAGCTAACGAGTCATTCCATATTTAAGTACCTCTACATTTATTCAGGTAATAAATACGGAAAATTCCATTAAATGTTTATTGCCTCATACTATATGACATAGATCATTTTGAGCATTATAGATAACGCTCATATAATTGAAAACATTTTATAGATCTCATTAATTTAGTTAGTATAAAATTATTAATTTCTGAAAAGAATAAAATTTCGTCCAATAAATCATCGCATTCCCCCGATCTAATTCCTGTTTTCCCACCTAAGCACCTCATATGAAAAGCAGATTTCCCAGCAATGGAAAAGAAATCAAGCTCCCACAATGGATCAATTTAGGCCACAAAGCAAATGCACATATCGTTATCAAAAGAAATGATAATGCTCCATAACCAGCATGAATATTTTCCGAACGTAATCTCATGCATTTCTCATCCGACTTCAAATATCGAGGGTAGGTGCGAACCATGCATCAAACGCAGGGTGCGGAGAAAGCGTACGGACGGGAAGCAGTGGTAGAAACATCGGCGGAACTTTGCATAATGTCGGCGGAGACAGCAGAGAGCTGCTGCTCATAAATCACCGCAGCTGCAATGCCGTGTTCCCACTTCTAACTGTACGGGGGTGGTAAAAGGCACACAGGGCAGGATTTTGATTATTCCTATTGATTTATGTGAAAGAATCCAAGATTAAGACATGAAAAGTAAGAATTCAATTGAATAAACAGGAGTCAACCCGACAATTTATGGAAGAAGTTTAGTTCTTTTCTAAAGAAACCACCCTTATTGTAGTTGGTTGTTAATAGAACAAAAGGGAAGGGAAGGTACTTGTATTCTCGTCGTATATTTAGTAATTAGCTACCTGCGACTAATAATCCCCCTTGGCGTTATGAATATTTAATGTACTAACACCCCCCAAAATCTTTTAATATGTAAAGTTTCTTTGTCGGCTACTAACGATGTTTGATAATCACGATCGGAGGCGGCTTACACAAGAAAGAGGTAAATAACTTATTCGGTGTAATGTTACAAGAACATACAATTCGTGTTTCATTACCAGTACCCGTTCAAATTTATATAAGCAGAGAAGTACAAAAGACGCATTACTCAGCACACTCCACATGTTAATTAAACACCCCTGATATGTGCCAGAGTTTTGCACAATTAAGAAATCAATATAACTCTACTAGAACAAAATATTCTCCCTGATTAAAGCGGCCATTAATTTATATTTCCGAATAGAAAATTCTTCTTCTATTTCTATGAAATTGTCTGAAATTCAGCTAAAAACAGACTGTACCCAAAAAGCCCCATTCATCGATTTATTTCAGGAGGTTTGTAATTTGTTATATCTAAATACTACAGAAAATACATGTCTAAGTACTTCATGAGATGTTTAACTAATCCTAGAACTATGTAACTTCTAAAAGTCTATTGTATCGGATGATTGAAACATAATTGAGAAAGTTGAGCAGTATTCAAATTAATATTTATCGACATCTTGAATCCTGCATTGATTACCTCCTGCAGGACTTCAATATTCCCTAATTGGTCTATTATCTTAATAATAGACGAAATCTTACATCGTACTTACTTAAGGTTTGTATAACGTTTATACACCTTTTAGTTTAATCTTATTTGCATAATAGAATAATTATAATAATTATGTACAAAATCTAAAGATATTTTAATTACATAACTCTTCGATAAAGGTTATGGGCAATTGTAGAGAGAAATAACGAACTGGCATATAAAACTGGCATTTATTAAGTGCCTTTATAAGCAAAGATTCATAAAGCCAACAGGAAATGCTTTTGGTTGACCGCAAAAGTGCAAGTCTGAAGTTATGCAAGTTCAATATTCAGAAACTTGGAACTGAATTCTTGAAACGATGGCACTTGAAATTTTAGTTTTGGAATTTACAAAATTGTAAAACTATGAAACTTCGAAGCCGCGAATTTCCGAAATTTGAAACTGGACTTACTGATGTAGGAGTTATGAAACTAAAACTTTAAAATGTTAAAATTTCAACATTTCCTACTCCCGACAAACTAAATACTTCAAAATGTGTATCCTCCAAACACCGACCTTCGAGACATTGATAGCTGTAAACCAAAAATCTAAAATTTTGAAATTATACGAAAATTCTAAAAGTAGTAGGTGTCTATTTAACATGAAGTTTGAATAACTACAATAGATACTTTGGCAAATGAAACATTTTCCAAACAGCATTTTAGTCATCGCTACGTACCAGCAACTACCGGTGGAACTATTAAGTTTTTGCCACTAGTCGCAACCACGTAATTGCTACGCCCAAGCAGCATTTTTAGACATTGCTACGTATCAGCAACTACCGGTGGAACTATTAAGTTTTTGCCACTAGTCACAACTACGTGATTGCTACGGTTTTATTACGTGCCTGGAGCCAAAATGGGGAACAATCTTTGGGTAGCAGTTACGTTGTAACCTCTCTGGAACTTGTTCATCTACTTTTCTGTTTTATGTGTTTAAATAAAAGATACTCAATTATTATTATTGTTAATTAACTTTATTAATATTGAGTGAGCAGGCAGCATTACATACGCAATGCATACACGGTACAGGATGTATGTCCACCCAGCCGACAAGTGGTACTGACGGAGGGACCATGATTGGTTAGTTATATCACTACAAATAAATGTTACCAACTTAAAGCTACATACATAACAATTCCTAAGGCACAATTTGGCACCAATTTATTATTTTTATTGAAGGTTATATAGTAAAACATCTATTAACAATCACAACAAATTACAAATTGATTAATGGCCCCTAACATTTTACAAGTAAATACGTATTGAGATGGAGTAGTTTCGAAAAATTACTTTAAAGTTATTCTCCTGGATAGCAAAAACGTAAGTTTTACTCTCAATATTCAATATTCATAATACCACTTTGAAGTTGCAACGCCTTTAAAGTAATTATATGAAGTGGCAATACCGTTCCACATACTTTAAAAGTTACTCAGAAGTAATGGAACTAACTACATAATTAGTTCCAATAAATAGTATAAATAGCTACATAATTACTAAAATATTCCGAATTGAAATAATTAAACCTATAAAGTCATAAATTTAGTTGTAGTTACGTAATTACTCAATCAAAATTCCGATCTTAGTTACTGCGACTTAGATGCTGCTTGGGTTGTAATCTTAGAAATCTCAAGTTGATCTTCAATTATTTGTAGAACGCTGAAATTAATCAAGCTTACTTTATTACTAGGAAGTTTAGTGTTAGAGTGCAGCTTTGTCTTCCATGCTCAAAAGTTTGGAATGTCAGCGAAGATTGACTATATAGCTTGAAAATCTGCACGATTTTTTAGTTTAAGAAAATTTTAACAGTAAGATATGAAAGTGATCCTAGAATCTTGAACCACTAACATACACTTAGATGTATAAGCCTTTCACCTTAGCTTTCCAAATATCTAATACCTACATCGAAATATGAATTGTGAATACTTGTATATAATACGGTTATTAAGCCGTAGATGTCTAAATTCTTAGAATTGTAATTTTGACACCCAAAAAATGTATGTTACAAAACTTTAAAAACTAGAGTGATTGAAAATATTAGAATTAGTTCGAATAGTTGGAAAATAACAAACGGTATCTGTTACTATATTTATGTACACTGATGTCTGATTCTCAATATGAGAACTATTGTCACAACGGAAACCCAAATAAACACTACACAACTATATTACCTTCGTTAACTATACTACAACATAGTATGTTACCAAACTTGCCACAAAGTCATTGTTCATGAGCTCAATAACTGAGCTCTACGACTGACAGGCCTGTTTATGGTCTCAATATTTAAAGTGTGCATAGGTATCCAATTCTATATTTGCACCCAATTGTCTTGCTCCTGTATGTATACTAAATGCAGTACCCATGCTTCGAACACGTGACGTTATTATGGGCTATATAGACTGGTGCAAGAATAAAAAAGTGTTCCAATACTGATTGGATAACGGTATCTCCCATACTTCAAAGCTTTTCGAGCCTGTTTACCAGAATATAGGGGATATTTTGCCTTAGATGGGTAAGGCATAGACCCTCGTTCCGTATTCTTGCGTAGAGAAATTGTTTGCTGGTGTGCACACTTATATGATGCGTGCGCTTGACAAATTTTCTTACTGCCCTGTCACACTCGGACAATAAGGCGGCTGTGGTGGTTGGACTGCAACCCATAATAGATCTCCGGTAGAATATACATTTTGAGGAGTTGAAATTTCTGATCTGGTTTGAGTGGTGATGCTGCTAGGTTCTTCAGCCATCTAATCGGATTATATAGGCTTAACCCAACCTGCCGTGGTAAAACCATGGCCAAGGTAACGAAAGGTGTTCAATCTCTGTACGGTTGGGATGCACTAACCTTGCATTGAGAATGTTGGTTTAGAGCGCACCACTGATTTTCCCAAGATAGAGGCCGCCAAAAACGCCGCATACTTCTTAGGATTTAAAGTCATGCCTCTCTAATAGAAACTCACTTGCAGTCTCGAGAGAGTCTGCACATCCCGGTCTTTTAGGAATATTATGTCGTCCGCGAAGGCCATCGCTGCTATCTTAATGTTGGAGGTTATGGTACCCCCTGGTTGCGTTTCATTAAAAGTATCCAAGAGCTCATTAATTACCAGTTGGACAGAAGAGGACTTTAGGGGAACAGAGAAGCGAGTATCCCTGCTTAACCCCCCTCTTAAAGAAAATTGGCCTAGATTTATTGTTCCCTACTGCGATGGTGGTAGAGCAGCCTGAGATGGAGCTGCGAATGTAGTCGACCATCGCTGGATGAATGTCAGAGTCCCTCTCCAGTCCCTTGGATTTTTCCTGTCGCCTTCTTTGGGTAAGAGGATAGTTCGTGAGAACTTCCACGATGCCGGCGTTTCGCGACGAAAGCAGACCACGTTGAAAAGGGCCTCAAGTGTAGATTTGGGGCACTTCTTAACTTGCCCAATGGTGATGCCGTCTGGACCCGGCGCTGAGTTGCCCCAGCCGTTGATAGCATCGTCGATGTCAACCGCAGTTATTGGTGCGTAAGATCCCGCTAGTGAAACTGGGGGGAGATGGAGCTATAGACATATTCGGTATCCTTGGTGGAGGGATACACTTCCGGTTCTAGAATGGGCTTCCCTAATGTGATAATGTTAGCCATGGAGGCCGTGTTCTTGGGGTATAGATCTTACGCCTTTTTTAATTCCGCCGATGTTTTTGATGTTCTATTGGCCGGAATGAACAGATCCGTGGTAGGTGGTTGAAGTTGGGTACCCAATCGTACTTTGGGTGGTCCCCTCTGATTTTGGGGAAACGCCGTTTGAAGCCGCTTCCTCAAATGCTTGAGCAAACTATCTTCATTGCCAGAGAGCCCAAGCCTTAGAATGGTTTTAGACTACGTTGTGGCTAATTCGGAACGAAGCTGCTGAATTAAGTACTGAAAAAAGCTGCTATCGTCATCGGGAAGATTTATATTATGCGGTACACCCGGGGTCCTAGACCTACGGAAGGCTGGTGTAATAGGGGTGAACACATCATCTTGCGTGTCTTCATCTTCCCCTGAAGGTGAAGGCCTTGGTCGAGAAAAGGGTTGAACCGGCCTTGAAAACGGGGTAGATGGTGATGGTCACCTTCCTCTCGAATATTATTAATCTCCTATACAAACCATGCATTTAAAGAAAAACTATTAAAATGGGTTGAAATTTCGATAAGATTTGAAGCTTTCTCATAGGCCGCATGTAAACAGACCTATAGAAGAGAATAGAGAAATAGATACTGAAGACTTTTAAGCAAGTAAGATTTGCTTTATAGACAAATACATAAAAATCACACAGAATAACGGCGGCAGCCGCTACTCCCTGCCTCTTAATCGGAAGTTTAGTAAACATCGGGATGCTAAGTTACAAAATCATTCTTGCGCATTATTTAAATTGATTTCACCAAATTGTTCTAGTTTTCGACTACGCTCTTTTCAGTTTGTTGCCTGCATATCGATTGTTTATTTTAATCAGCTTTACTAATATGCTTTTAAAGATATTTAGGACCAGAACTTACTATGTTTCCATTGTTCGAATCATCTGTCCCGATTGACGTGAAGAGTTTCGTAGAAAAGTCTTGCATGCTGAAAATCCCGAAACTTAAGACGTCTGATTTCGTCTGTTTAGAATTGAATGAATGAAGTGAATTTGTTTAGAGCGCTTCGTATCAATGAAGACTTTTTGGAAAACTCTGTTTCTAAGTGGTTTAGAGCCACTTTAGTCAACTATAACAAAATTTTGACAAAAACTTGCAAATTGAACGTTATTAATGAAGATGCGTAGAGAGCGTTTGTGCGTAACTTGCCAAGAGTTCATAACATAGATCGAATAGCTAGCCAGTTTAAAATGCATTTTTAGCTAAATTTATTTTAAATTAATCTAACTTCATTCGGGACAATATATTAACATTGGCACTTCTTTGTGATAACTTTTAGTTGTAGCATTAAAGCAATTAAATAATGTCCGGCTGCAGTAGAATTTTCTCAGCTGACAATAAATATCGCCGGGTTTCTGTTTCTGTTCTGTTTCCTGGGATGGGGATATTTATTTAGGCAATACAAGGTCGGTTTTCTGATTTTTACGACCCCAGTAGTTTTTTGTCACAACTACAATGGGAACTTTACTTAAAACTTCGTTCGCAACAACAAGTTGTGGAACTGGATTTTTAGCTAATATTAAAAATGTTACCACAATGCATTTTCTAAACTATTCCGTTGCCAAAGGAAAACTACTAACATTTTTGGGGATAATTGTTTTATGCAGAACCAAGTATTTTACAGGCAAGAACAGTGCAGAAACAACAATAATTACAATTACCTACTTGTAGTCTGCTTAAACATAAATCCTAATAGAATAAGAGCACAATCACCGACGGATATTGTAACAGAAATTATCTGAATGTTTTACGTGGAGTCCCCGTGTGAACCTACCTCCACGTTCCTTCCAATGAGGAAGTAATTGAGATACGCTCAATCAGCGCGCGAATTGCATTGCAATTGCTCCCAGTCAGCTCACTGGTCGGAGCGAGGTTGCCTATCCACCCTCTACTTGCTATCCAGGCTAGTACCGGAGCGATCGACTTAACACGTGCTCACCCGCCGGTACCCTCCCGTCCTCTTTCATACGGGGTAAAGTACCTCGTCCAGCAATAGGACTATTCCCCCAACTTAACTCAGTTGAATAGAGAGAGCCCTCCAATCCTATTTCATACCTTCACAAGCTCCTCCCCGAGACAGGGGTTGGGGCCACTGCCCGATCGAATCCAACCTCAATTGTGGCGGGACTTGGTTTTTTAATGGCTTTGCCACCCCGATCTACCAATATATAGGCTTGGTGGGCCCTCGACAGAGCTTCGTTTAAGTCTACACGTTATAGACTCCCAGTGTGTACCCGTGAAGGTGAAGTTGTCTTGAATGTGAGAGGCTATGTATTCGCTTCAACTCTCCTTAAGTGTAATGGCTTTCAGAGCTTCTCCCAATCACTGTACCCGGCTGCAGTCCGGATCATAGGGTGGTCGGGATAGCTCCTAAGCACATTTACCTGGCGGCATGCAGTTTCCCATATGCCAAAAAGCGGGATAAACCTCACTTCGCTTCTCCTCACTTAAGATTCAGTCAAACAGCGGGTTCCTTTGGTGACCATAAATGATCTCGGTCAAACAGCGGGTTCCGTCGGTGACCATAAATGACCTTATCCAAGGCGAGATTCGAATCCGCCCACACCGGTATCATATACCAGGGCTCCCCCTGATCGGTATGAGTAACGAATTCTCACGAATTTCTATACCTCACACTTGACCTGACAGCTTCATCCATTGCCCAGTTTCCAAGAAAACAAGGATAGGGTAGAAGACAGCCAGTTTTATGGGTGAATGTCGTGTGGTCTCGCGAACACCCATAATATGTAACATATTGTAACAGCGTCACCTTTACTCGCAGTAATTTCGACGATTGCTGCACATCCGACGTCGCTTTAACTGAACCTTGTCTGTACGTGCCTGCATAGCTTCTAAATGATACTGAGGCATTCTGTCCTGCGAAACTTGTGGGAACAGGATCTTCAACTTCAAGAGCGAAGTTTTCTTTAGAATCGTGAACAGCTCCTTATCCATCCTCTATCCGAATTCTCTACTGACTTGTAATAAACCAATTTTAGTACTTTCTCTCAGTAACATACTTAGAGCTGCATGACCACATATTAAAAGTACTTTTGATTCTCTTCAACATTAGCTCATAATATTGTGAACATGAAGCCGGCCTCGCTTCAGTGAGATGTCCTAGGGAGCACAGTTTGTTTGCACATTTTACTTCTAGTAACCCATCCTCCCCAAACATAGTGCCCAATGTCTCATGATTGCGGTAAGCAAAAAGGCCACATTCCTTCACTACTGCCACTGTGATCTTCGTGTAGAAAAATTTGCCTTTAAGCTATAAGTTGATCCTCCTGCTCCTTTATAGTGATGTCATATCTCACCTCAACGGCCATTCGACTCCCTTCCTTCTCATTGGGGTTGAATTTTTCTTTCGTCACAGCCTTTAGTGCTTCACCCATCCTTTTCTCAGTTTCATCTTCAGTTTTTCATTTCAGTTCAATCTACGTCTTCTTTGTACTCATGGGGAGTTGACGATCTTTATGTATCTAATACGTGCATTAAAATGCATACATTTTGGAACTGAATGCTCCTGGGTTTCACGCACTAACCGTTTGGGTGTGAAATGATGTCAAAGTGACCTACATTCAGTGGTTATTCGTCTGTTAGGTTCTTAATTACCCAGATCATGCAGGCACACTGGAGAAACTGACCAAGTTGCAATTTGTCGTCATGGTAGTCGTTTTTCTGACTTAGTTGTCCATGTGTGGATATCTATTCCGTCCACACCAAATCTTCGGGAATAGAGCTTATTCAGTTTTGTCTAGTAGTCAGTCATGTATGTGTAGTAAGACATCTTCCGCATGATAACCTCCAACACCTTAATGTCACTGGTCTTGAAATTGATCGACTTTGCCTATATACTAACCATTTAGCTACAAACACTTATAGCTACTTTATAAGGGGGTGTTTTCACCAAAAGCAATAGGCGACCGCAACGCAATTGTAACGCAACAGCAACGCGAACTCGGCGCTAATGTAAAATACACATGTTTCCACCTACTAAAAGGCAACTCAACTGCAACGCAACCAGCTGTTAATTGGTTGCCGGCAGCGCTGCATACCGCGTCGCTGTCGTCAGTTGCGGTCTACAGTTGCCAAGAATTCCTGTGTCATGGCAGACGAGACAGCAAAATCTTTGATTTTTGTGGCCTTTGTTATACACGTGTCGACATTTCTGCTAGAATTTTAATGGTGTCTTTGCT
Source organism: Agrypnus murinus (assembly GCA_929113105.1). Classification (NCBI taxonomy): domain Eukaryota; kingdom Metazoa; phylum Arthropoda; class Insecta; order Coleoptera; family Elateridae; genus Agrypnus; species Agrypnus murinus. Next base: position 77,421,019 of record OV816029.1, on the reverse strand, counting down.
CATACGGTAAAATCCATGGAATTTAGCGGGATCACTATTCAATTCCTGTGCCACTATATAAGAATAATGTCCCAAATTTATGGTATAAAAAGGGTTAACCCAAAATTTTCGGTATGTTTCCTTTTTATGTTTTTTCACTAGCAAGTATGCAGCGGCTATATTTTCATCTGACGAGGACGACATATTGTTTACGACTACCGAAACAAGAGACTTCAAAACAGTTGATTTCAGTAAATACATAAGAGCAACTCAACTGAAGTTGCGGTCGCATTGCAGTTGCATTGTCGTTGCCAGTTGCTTTTGGTGAGAACAGTGCCTAAGAGTTTCTACACTACCCATCTTTATTTTAACCATTTTATAAATAGAATGCTTACTTAGACGAAAATTAGAACAAGACCGACATGAAAGGGAATAAATTATAGAAAATAAAATATTATTTGTAATTGGTATAAAATAACTATCAAAGCAGATGTAGTTTTAGTAACACGAAAGTGAAATAAATATTAACAAATAATGTCAAAAATTATGGAATGATTACAACCCAATTCTAGGTTTTATTTACTAAGAAAATTATTCCATGATAACTCAAATTAATTTATATAAAACAATGAGACATAGCGATGGTCTTTCGAGGGTTTCTGTGAAGCAGCGCCATCTGACTGACTGACTGTTTTTGGCCATTTCTTTAATTTCTCTCCACGTTTTACCAGTTGTTCTAATCTTCTATCTCTTCCTCTATCGTTCTTCTCCAGCTCATTTTAGGTCTTCCTCTTTGGCGATTGCCTTATGTATTCCAATTTAGTGCTTGCCTTTCGATTGCGGATGGATCTTTTCTTAGAGTGTGTCCAATCCAATTCCATTTTCGTTTCATTATTTGCGCATTTATAGGTGTTTCTTGTGCTCTTTTCCATAGATCGCTGTTTGAAATGGTGTTTGGCCAGTAAATTTTATATATTTTCCTGAGGCATTTGTTTATAAATACCTGAAGACTTGTTGTAATATTCATTGTGGTTTTCCACGTTTCGCTGCCATACAAGAGGACGGAGTTTACTTTGCTTTTAAAAATTCTGAGATCTTTGTTGATATTTCTGTTGCCTTCCATATCGGGTAAAGTTGTATAAATGCATAGCAATGCTCTGCAAATTCATAATCGTAAATTAAAATTGTAAAATGGTAGATTTAAAGACAGTTTTGTACTGCGAAACTTTTTTACAATACAATTTTGTTTATGTTTAAAATAGAAATTTGTAAAACTCTAAAGATATGCAGATTCTTTTGTACGAATCGTTTGCAACGAGACTTTTACAACGGAAAAATATAAGTCAATTTTTATTTTGCCGCTAATGGCATAATTATTTTCAACTCTAGAAGTTTAGAATTCTTGTTATAGAGCTTTACAATGGAATATGAATGTGAATTTTAAATTCCATCTTTTCTACCGCAAAATTTAACGAGAAAAATCGGATTATATTTTTGTGTGGATGTACCTACCTTTTAATTCTTAAAAAGGATACCCTGCGGAATACCGTATTTATAATTTTCAAATTGGCAAATGATACATAAATTTTAAGACTACCGAAAATACAATTTTTTAAATTAGGGTATTTTAAAAAGATTCTTAATAAATAATATTCAACATGAAGTGAGGAGGAAACGAATTGTTGCATTTTGTGCACTTTTATTGCGTAAAATTGCACAAAATGATGCATTGCTTTAGGGTTTATTCGTTTGTATTGCAATAACACAGAATTTACATCTATAAAAAGAATAACATTTAGCTACAGTTCTTTTTTCATTGTAGAACATATGAGTTACACAATAAATGAAATGAAATGGTATTGATCTTTTACATCTGAAAAATCTCATGTAATGAATTAAAACTTTTATAAAACTGCCATTTAGCATTCAAAATAAAATTTTTGTTTTTGCATGTCAGTAATGTAGAAATTATAAAAATAGCATATACCTGTTAGTTATATCACAAACAGAAAATTGTAGAAACTTTTGTTATGTTTTTATTTTGCTTCTGAAAAAAGCTCGTCGGCCCGAATAGGTGACTGGTGCAAATACACGCGAACACTGGGACAGAACACAGTTTCATTTAATTTTTATAACAATAAAGACACATAAATAAAGCCACCATAGACTAATAGAAAAGTTTTCTACGACTAATATTTTTTTCGAATTTCTGCATTTTTAAAATTTTGGAAATTTTAATAAAAGTGTAAAATGCTTAAGGCTTTGTGAAGCATACATTGATATAAGTTATTATTATAGTTTTTTGTTTATTTTTAATAAGGTGTGTGTTAGAATGCAAGTTATGAGAATGAAACAAAAATTAAGCGGCTAGTTATTTTAGTTACACCGATAACAATAATTTTTACTTAAGTATTTAATCAGTAAGATATTATAAATGTGTAGAAAAAGTATTATTACCGCTGAGCTATCAAAGCTCTGCTTGTTGTCATTTCCGAGGGTAGTCATCTTCGATGGCTCAGCGGTTAGAGCATCTGCCCGGCAAGCAGAAAGTTCTGGTTCAATTCCCAGTCGGGGGTGATAATTTTTCTACATATTTATAACATCTTAACACTTAAGTTAATATGATATAGTAATATTTAATTACACGTAATCTCTCAACTTGAATTGATTATTCCTCGTTCCTACTGTAAGACGAAACGTTAAAAATCTAATTAATCGCTTTGATTGAAGGTTTAATGAGTAGCAATTTGTGGAACAAAATCAACATAAAGGATCAGTATTTAATTAGCCATCATATATAGTTTTATACGCATTAATTCCAACTTATGTAGAAAGATTGTCATATCCGTAGGGAATCAGGAATCACCTTTGATAGCTCAGCGGTTAGAGCTCAGGTCAGGCTAGTCGGTATGATAATTTTTCTACATATTTATAACATCTTAACACTTAAGTTAATATTATTATAATATTTAATTGCACAAGATTCCTCAACTTTAATTCATTTCCGTAACCCTAACAGACCATAATTAAAGGCTCTTTAAGGCTATTTGAATGCCCAAAAATCAATTTTTATGTTTTAATAATTTGTTTACGGGTTCTGCCAACTTTAAAAGTAGTTATCATCACCTATTAAAGAAAATGGCGTTGAACAGCCTTGAAACGATATGTTTACTACAGAACAATTAAATACTCTTTACAAGCTATATAGAAACCCAAAAATTAATTCCTAGGATGTAATTTTTTTTTAATTACGGATTCTGCTAGCCTTAAAACAGAGTTTAACAGCCTTGAAAGGAAATATTTAATACAGAACAATTAAGGGTTCTTTATAAGCTATATAAATACTAAAAAATTAAATCCTAGGCTGTAGTAGTTTTTTCTAATTACAGGTTCTTCTAGCTAAGTTAACCGCACCCATTAACGAAGATGGAGTTTAATAGCTTTGAAAGGAAATATTTAATACAGAATAATTAAAGGTTCCTTACAAACTATATTAATACCCAGAAATTAATTCCTATGCTGTATTAGGTTTTTAAATTATGGGTTCTGTTAGCTTTAAAAAGTTAGCACCCATTGACGAAAACGGAGTTTAACAGCCTTGAAACGAAATGTTTATTACAGAATAATTAAAGACTCTTTAAATACGTTAAAATTAATTCTTATAGTCTTATTTTTTTTAATTTTGGGTTCTGTTAACTTTATAAAATTAGCAATACTGCTAACGAATAGCAAGTTTAACAGCATTTAAACGAAATATTTAACATAGAACAATTAAAGACTCGTCATTTTTTTTTGAAATTACAGGTTCTGCTAGCTTTAAAAAGTTAGCAGCATCCATTAACAAAAATTTTAACAGTTTAACAGCCTTGAAACGAAATGTTTATTAGAAAATAATCAAAGGCTACATAAAGGTTCCACGAAATTATATTTCTTTTTCTTCTTCCTAATTGGTTTAAAAATTAACTTTTGGGTTTTCAAATAGCTTGTAACTATTCTGCAACATTTTGTTTTTAAGCTGTTAAGCTCCGGTTTCTTTCGTGGGTGCTGCTAAAGAAAGGTAGCAGCACCCGTGATTAAAGTAAAATAATAGTGTCTAGGAATTAATTTTTGGTATTTTAATAGCTTCTAAAGAACCTTTAATTGTTCTACAATAAACATTTTGTTTCAAGGCTGTTATGCTCCATTTTCGTTAGTAATTGTTCTGTAATCAACATTTAAATAAACATAAACAATAAAAGTTTTTTTATGAGTTCCAGACTTCAATTTCATATTCCCTACTACCACTATGCTGCCATGTCAACATCTCCACTGCTACTACTTTCTACGATACTTAATTCTGCAGCTGCGTCTGATGATGGCGAGGATTCACAAAATTACCCTTTTGTTCATTTTTATCCTTTTTCGCCTTTTTAGCCATTCTTTATGCGTGAATTTCCTCAAGGTACTTTTTCTCAGTAGTGTCTATGGAATCGATACGTTTACCCTATTGCGTCTACTCTTTCCAGAATCAATTCTTAGTCTTGCCTTAGAGATCAGACGAATTTGCTCTGGTAAATTGTATGACTTGCTTGTATTCGGAATGACAAAGGGATGTTCGGAGAAACTTCGATATTACTTTTGTTTCCAGTATTTATTATTAATCTCTACTCATTTGTATTGTATTGTATTGTATAAATGTTAATTGTACTTAACATTGCCAAACCACTGAAGTAAATACATACTTGTGCGTGGTATAAGGCGGTTATTTTTAACGACAACCACAGAAAGATGTTTACGTGATTGTCGAGATCGACTGATTAAAGTGCCCATCTGACAGCACGGCGAAGTGTACTGAGGCTTTATCGACTAGAAAAACCCCCTCGCCGGTTCCGGGGATCGAGCCCAGGCTGCCTGAGTAAGAGTTGGATTCCCTACCACTCTTCACGTTATCCATGAGAATATTCTAATTTAAAGGTCAGTTACCACCTATTGCTTGAGACCGTGTTTGAATATTAACTGGCATAAATATCCGAGGATTGGCCACTTACAATCTCAGGTATGTACTATTTATTTCATAATAATCTAGGACACCAAGGCAAATATGATGCTATTATTTTATTCTTTTTATCCTTTAAATAGCGCCATATTAGCCTTGCTGTCCTAGATCATTATGAAATTAATAGTACATTGTACTATAGATAGGTTTCCCAAAATGAGTTTTCGGCCAATTCGAAACTGAGGCGTTATAAAACTTTAACTGTCCCAAGAACAGTCCTGCCATGGGATTGTAGCCTGTGCCAAATCAAAGGCCTCAATGCTTATGCGACTTTGAACTACTGTTACTTTAAGAAAGTTTGACATGCCTAATAAAATGATGAAGAAACCCAACAAACTTTTTTAAATTCGATCAGTCAGTGATGTTTACTATGCCAAGTGTCCTGGTGAGGCCCTATGTGCTCCATAAGTGGACCCTAAGAAAAATTAAAAATTAATTCATGGTGGAATGAAATTTTAAACTACATTTATACATCTTAATACATATTACACGTAATAGTGATGTCTCGTTCCACACATTTCACATTTTCAACTGGTCAATTGCCTGGACTGGTCACTTGATCGCCATAACTTTTACATGGATGTCGACTGTCGAACAAGCAAGAACAATTTGAATATTTGCGGTTAAAACTTATGGCTTTGGCTAAGCTAATGGCATGTGGTTTTCCAAGAGATGGCGTTTTAAAAAACCCTAATACCAAGTTTTACCAGATTGGTAGTTTTTTCTCAAGATACTGGGTATTTTTTGGGAATTCATAGGCAAGTTTTCTTACACCTTCCTTGTGCAAACCGTAAATAGTATTACTTGGGTATCGTTTCTTCTTCTGAAAACCTTTCTAAATATCATTTTTGTTTTTATAAGTAAATATGTATTTATTTTTTGTTTTGATCAAAGATTTTTTAGTGTAGTTCCAGCGACGTTGTAGATTTTTGTAACTATTCGGACACATGCCTGGTCACTTCTAACCGCATTTACTGCAGGTTTGAATGCATCAGGTCATCGAACTAATTTAATAATAATAATATTAATAATAATAAGCTTTATTACCCAACAGCATAAGCCAATTACAGGGAATACAATAAATAGAAAAATCAATTGCATGCGTAAGTAAGTGTACATATTACCAAATCATATTTAATACAACAATTTTAATGAATTACACAAAAAAATAAATAAATATAGTATCTACATATATAGTTTAAAGTTGAATGAAATAAACACTTGAAAATTAACACCTAAAAGTAATTAGATGCTATTTCCACAATAGTTTTTAAAGAGTCAACATTTATGTCAGTACTATTACTTATACCATTGTAATTAGTACTTCAAGCTTAGGTTAGTTCTACCAGCCGCTAAATAAAATTTAACATTTCTCCTACTATTAAGTCTCGGCACATGAAAATTGATTAATTCTAAAATGTATAAGCAATCAATTTTATAGTGTATTAGCTTGTACAGAAAAGTTATCCCCTGACAAATCCTTCTACATTCACAGGAATTGAACCCAAATGTATTTAATAGGATTTGGTGGTTAAATCCTCTAGTGGGATACTCGTCATAACTCTTGTACCATAAATATTTCAAAAATTTCCTTTGAAGACCTTCAATATCATTTTTGTAATACTCATAAAATGGACTCCAGATAAATGCACAATATTCAAGTTTGGAGCGAATTAAAGCAAAGAATAATACTTTTAAGGCATCAATATTAGTAAATGGTTGGCAGTTTCGCATAATAAATCCCAACATTTTGTAACCTGAAGAAACCACTTGATTTACGTGTGCTACAAAGGTGAGTTTGTTATCAAAAATTATACCTAAATCCTTAATTTGGTCTGATCGCGACAAAGGTACTTGATTAATGGAATAGGTAAACAGTATTGGAATAGTCTTGCGAGTATATGATACCACTTTACACTTATTAATGTTTAGATGAAGCTTATTTAAGGAGCACCAATTGGGTATAGAATTCAAGTCTGATTGAAGAGCAATACAATCCAATTCAGAGGTCACGGGTAAAAAAATCTTAACGTCATCTGCGAACAATAATATCTTAGATTTAATATTATTACATATATCATTAATGAACATTATGAAAAGGAGTGGGCCTAATTTGGAGCCTTGTGGTACTCCAGAAGGGACCATATATTCATTTGATGTATACCCATTATAAGTGACATATTGCCTTCTATTTTGTAGCTATGATCTAAATAAGGAGGTAAGTGCTTCACTAAAGCCAAAATTGCAAAGTCTTTGAAGTAGAATGTCATGGTCAATTCGATCAAACGCTTTAGAAAAGTCTGTGTAAATAGCATCAATCTGACCATGATTGTCCAATACTTCCGAAGAAATCTGTACAAAGTAACTTAGATTTGTAACGGTAGATCGTCTTTCAACGAACCCATGTTGGTATATTGATATATTATTTTTATATTGTGATAAATATGTTGAAATAAAACTATTTCTAAAATTTTGGAAAAATTTGACAAAATAGCAATCTGTCTATAATTGATTATGTCAGAAATGTCGCCACTTTTAAACACAGGAACAATTTTAGCAACCTTCCATTGCTTCGGAAAAGTGGAGGTTTTCAGGATTAAATTAAAAATGATAGAGAGCGGCCGAGCTAAAATACCTGCACAATCGTTGACAAAAAAGCTAGGAATTTGATCATTACCAGCTGTAGGTTTGTTCTTTAAACTTTTAGTTGCGGCAATTATTTTATCCACGGTCACATGATCTACACTTATGGAAGGAAAGTTTATGTGTAAATTATCATTATCATAATGACCATTATTGTTTGATTTATTTATTTATTTATTAGTTTTTAAGACTACACTCTTCATTAATAAGAATGACGACATCTTTTAATGCTGTTAGCTATGAAATAGATATTGATTTGTATGATTCTTCCCCCGTAGCGTTTTAAACGATCACTGTTTAGATTATTCATCTGACAAAATGCAGTTCGATTTAGTAATAACTGTAGGTTTCGTCTTAATGTACACTCTAAAAAATTCCCCTTCAATTTACCCTAAAAAATGGAGGCAACTATGTTACCTCCATTTTTTGGGGTAAATTTACTTCAAAGTGTAATTTTCATAGGAAGTGGTAAATTTCAATATTAGGTTAAATTTGCATTGTCATGTTTCCTTTTTAAATAAATTTACAGATTAAAATTACGATCTCAATGCAATCTTACATTTTAACATTAAAACACCTGCGTAAAGTTATAACTTTACCTAATATTGACCTAATATTGAAATTTCCCACTTACTATGAAAATTACACTTGGAAGTAAATTTACCCCAAAAAATGGAGGTAACATAGTTGCCTCCATTTTTTAGGGTAAATTTACCGGTATTTTTTAGAGTGTACTGAAACAGTATGTTATTGGTTCATCTATCATGTTTTACAATTTTTACCATCACTTCATGGCATTCAAAGAATAATTTTTAATTATCTTTTAACATTTTTAAATGCAAAAAATCGGGAAAGACTAATAAAATAAAATTGATTTATTTGCTAGGATTGTCTTCTACTTAGACCGGCGGTCCTACTAAACATTTCAAACTTTAGATAAATCAATTTTCTTCCCTAATCTTCAAAGAGTATCGTGCGCTTACTAAGAAGCAAAGCTATTGTGGATTGGCATCAGTTCGAGAAAAGATTTTGCAACTCTGAGATCGATCTGATATAACTTTCAATAAATACATAAATATGTTATTAAACAACTTAATTATAGAGCATGCAAATATTTTTTGTATTTTCTGTTAAAACAACTAGTCTCAATTAATTAATTAAGCATCTTTAAATAAGCTAGGTATCTTATTATAACTATAAGTTTTAAATAATAAACGTAGTTTGTATTTAAATAATTCAGGTGAATTCAAAATGCTGTTTGACGCGCACAAGTGGTCTAGCTGAAATTATGCTAGATATCTTAAGACAGTTACGGCAAGTCTTAAAAATGAATTAAAACGAGGGGTTTACTGCGAAGCACTTTGTTTTAAATCTTGTCAGAGAACAAATAATGTAAGCAACAGCCATAATTAATCATTTTAACTTTCTTGCTTTGCTTCTTATCAAATACTAAAGTATCCTGACTAAATAACCTCTATGCTTCAAAATCATGTGACTTTAATTAACGCTCGGTATTATATTACGATTTAAACTGTAAGTAATTAAGTAAATTAAGTTCTTAAATAGTTTGATTGACCAATCACAAACTAAATTAGGATATTCCTATTGCCAAAATTCCCTTCGATTAAGGTTCTAAACTCTGCACAAAGATCCTGTTAATTACCTAAACCAAAGACCAAATGAACTGACCAACGCCTACAAAATATGCTTTACCTTTATATGCTTACATGAAAGGAAAAGTTCAAATATAACAAATAGCTTGATTAATATATAACTAAATCCTGTAATAATTACCTGATTTATAGGTAACATTAATGCTCAATTTCGTCTAATATTCACTCGAATATTATTAAAATCGATCGATGCCATATTCAATTTTTCAAAACTGTACATGTTCGATATGTTATCCTTTTTTTATTTTTTTTTGCTTTTGTTAAATAAAATGTTACGTTAAGTAGCTTTAATGTGAACTAGGATTTGTCACGACGTAACTTAAAAAAAGCGATGCTTTTTATTTAACAGCGACGAACATTTAGTACTGGAACATCCATTTAATGAAGTACTCGTTATTTTGATTGCCCGCTTAATCCATTAGACAAAAATGGCAGTTTTTAAAAAGAAAATAATACGACTTTAATCTGTCACAATATTGCGTCTGCACAATACTTTATTTCATAACCTCCAAAAAAAATTTGATAAGAGCTACTAAATAGCCAAGCATTTTAGAGATTAGCAATTACTAATGTGATAGTTACTAATCAATACACCTTTAATAAAGTTTTGGTATACTGAGCAAATGTATAAAACCTAACTGGATGATGATTTTCATACCACACGAGTTTTTACCTTTTCTATTCATCTTTAACAGATAAACGCGATACCTTTACGGTTAGAGTGATGGAAAACATCGATTTCCGAGCCTGAGCGTATATGCATCATATTAAGAATAAACGAATAATTCCATGTTTCGGCCGGAATTGTAATGAACTTGGAGAAAAACAAAAGCAAAGAGCACATTACATAATCAAATTCGTAAGAGAGACTAGTTTATTTATTCAAAGATCAAAGTATATTTGATCAGCCGTTTCGGCTCGATTTCCGGAGACGTTCCGATGTCTGCCTTCCAAATGGCCTTGATATATTTAAAATGTCTTAGGATATTCTAGTGTAAAAAACGGAGATCTTGAGGTAGTAGTTTTTATCGAATAGATGATGTTCTGACTTAATGTTTATGTCGAATGGGCTTGTTTCAACAGTTCTCCGTAACTCCACAAGAGCTAGAAATATCATATTATACCACTTCCGGAGAAAGAGCGGGGAAACCATATCTATAGGTCTGTAACAAATAAGAGACTTGACTGGAAGATTTAACAATAATTATTATATTATGGTTTTTAAGGTAGGATGAGACAACTGTCCGTGGCCAACTTCTCTCAACTGGCTACCAGGACAACTGGCTGCGGGTGCAATTGTACGAGGGTCGTTTTTTTTTCAACCTCCGATAGGCTATAAATAAAAGACAAATGTATATAGAAAAATCATTTTATTACTAAAAGTTCAGTATACTTATGGTTACTTTTCGACATACTCATCATAAAGATTGAGGCATTTGTCGTATCAGTGGACAAGCTTTCCAATACCGTCTTCATATAATGTTGCCGCCAACGCATTTAAATGAGTCTTGACGTTGTCTTGCAGATTCTCGGCAGTTTATTGTGAAACTTTACGACGAAACTTTGCGGAGAAACGTTTAAAACAAGATAAGAGGAATGCTGACTTCTGCAATTTATCCTGATCCATGACAAGCCCGTCCACATAGTGCTGTTGCAACACAACTCCTTGAGCAATTTCAATGGGACATTTTCGATCACACGACATACAGTCCCTTTCATCTTTTCCCTGAACTGAAGTCGTGGCTAGGAAGACAGTAGGACAGTACAAAACTACCGAGGATCTTCAAGACAACGTCAACACTCATTTAAATGCGTTGGCGGCAACATTTTATGAAGACAGTATTGGAAAGTTTGTTCACAGATACAACAAATGCTTCAATCTTTATGGTGAGTATGTCAAAACGTAACCATAAGTATACAGAACTTTTAGTAATAAAATGACTTTTTATATACATTTGTCTTTTATTTATAGCCTATCGGAGGTTGAGAAAAAAACGGCCCTCGTATATCGCAAACATTTTTTATGTTGTTTTCTTACCCTTTATATCTAAAATGTAGGTATAAATTACGTAGATTTGAAAATGAATCAGTTCAATCACTGGTTTTAAACAAAAATATGCATTGGTTAGATAAAGATTATAGCGGATGTAGCTGCAGTTCACTAACTATACGTCCCCAATTGTGAATACTTGCAACTGTTTGATCCAGCATGCATTCCCTTTCTTGTATATTTTGTAACAAAGATAATAAAGAATGAACTTTTTGGTGTCCAGTTATCTCGGTGGCCAGTCGACTGGTAATCAGTTGTCTGTGGGGACAACGGTCACTTATCTCGGCGAGTAGTTGTTTCGGAGGCCAATCGGCTACGGCCGGTCGACCATGTACTGGATCCTTTTGAGGATCGTTCAAATTGTTTGTATGTGATAACTTCTTTGACATCCAGAAAGAAAACTTAAGACTGTGGTTTGACGATTCTGTTTGTTAACGGACATAAGATGAAGAATTTATGTCTTTTACAGGAAGTTAAGACGTTTTTGTTTAATATCTCCGTTACTTAATCGCAACTTTCAGATAGAGAGAAATGGAAACACGTTTTATCATGACAAACAGCTTTGCAATAGAAAAATTCTGTTTGTGGGAATTGTACCAGCGACATTAGTGTGTAAACATGATTTCAGTGAACTTTTTAGTTTTCCCATTCAGTCAAGTCCCAACAGGTCAAAATTTACACCTTTTGATATTCCGAACCATCAGAAAATTCAACGTTTTTCAGCCGAAAAACGATAGGTTTTTACAAAACTTTTAGAGTTTTGAGAATCCCTTCATTTTGAAACTCTCATTTTTGTTCGAGGCACCATTGATATTTTGTCATTTTGGTTATATAACCAAAAGGAGTATTAATTATTCTAATTTAAGTTTATAGCTGAATTTTAAAACATTCACTTTTTATTTGAAGGCTCATTACAGACGTAGTAAATATCTTTCAATATCTTATATTGGTCCCAATCTTCGTGTTGAGCAACTCACTGCGTGCTGCTATTCTAGACTATGAAGAGAAATCCGAATGCAAAATTAAACGTCCTAATATACATCTTTCTCCTGAATCAACGTGTTTTTAAGAAATAAACATTCTGGATACACATCGAGAAACTGTCAATGGAAGAATTTTTTATCTGCAGAATGAATCAATAATCGTGAGGCATTTCTAATCTTTTCTACAAATGAAAATTTGAATTTGTTAGTCAGATGCAAGTATCGGTTTGTTGATGGGACTTTCAAATCATAACGATGTCTATTTTATCAAATATACTCAGTACATTTTGTTTTTCGCAATTTTTTGTTATGATATTGTTATTCAACACATCCCACATACAAATAATGCAGTGGGTCGGTGGCAAGATTCGATGCGCAGGCTATTATCCACCGATAATTTCTTGATTTGAAAGTTGATAGTGGGCTTTCAGAAGCATGAAAGTATTCGAAGAGTTCTTGTAACTCAACTGTTAAGCGGTTGATTCGTGTTGAAAAGAAGATAAAAAGTATCAATCATGAAGTTCGAATTCTAGAAATTTTCCAGAACTAACACCAAGAAAATGCATAGAGATACTCTCGAGGAAAAAAACGCAATACTTGAAAACGCACCAAAAATACCAAAATTTCAAACCGTCATAACTCGGTGGATTTTGGACGAAAATGGATGAACCTTTGCTTGCTAATAAGTTTGAAGTGTCTAGTTTAAGGTTGTGTGAGCGAATGTTACGTTTAAGCCTTTCCGCCCCGGCCATCCACCGAAGTATAAAAAATGTTTTTGATTTAAAACATGTCAAACTTTAACGGCTTGCACAGTGTACCAAAAAAATCGTGGATCCAATCGACCACCTGGGCAATAAAGTTCAGTTCTTTTTTTATAGAGTTTTCAGAACTTCTAGTGCCTACGATAATTTGGCGCGAAGTTATGAATTTTTAAAATCTACCCTGCATTTTGTCGTGTGTTTTTCCGATTCTGCCAGCGACATTATGATCGATTGAGTTTAAGCCTTTTCTTTTCGAAATTCAAAAAATTTTAAAAGATGTTTTAAATTAATAAAAACATTTTTATTAACGTTCATTTTTTTAACGTGAAACCGCCGACAGCATTATCCGATGTGCTAGTTTCCAATTAATGTTTTAATTTTTGTTTTACTAATGTTTTGAAATTAATCAGTATCAGAAAGTTATTCGAAGCGTTATAATGCCACAATTAACGGACATTCAACGTGTACGGATTGTTGCTTTTTAGAGGTAGGAGTTAGTATGCGACACACACACACACACACACACGATGTGAAAAATCCTACCGACAACCTGCTCATGGTGCACATCGGATAACGCTGATGTTTTTATTAAATAAAAACATTTTTAAAAATTTTTGAATTTGGGAGAAAAATGTTCAAACTCAACCCGTAATATTAATGTCGCTGGCAGACGTACAGCACAATATGTAAGATATATATCAATGTTTTAAATAAATATGTATGTTGCTATGGTATTGATGATAAACGAACCCATAATAATCTTTATGTCCGATTGCATTGTAAAGTACTGTTTATTGTACTGTTTTGCGGCAGTGAACTGGCTTATTATTGTACTCGTAAAATAAAGTGGTAGTAGTAAAATAAAGTATATAGTAGTAAAATAAAGTATGACAACTGTATATTACATGTCAAATTTTCTTCTGTCAAGAATAGATGTCAAATTTATAAACTGATTTTTTTTTATAATTAGCCAATTTTAGGAATCGAACATAAAGCTTTGTATGCAACTCTTACATAATCGGACCTTATAGACTCGCCCTTTTTATAGGCCTTGCTCGCTTCGCTCGCTCGGCCATAAACTGGGCTTGTCTATAATGTCCTACATTATGTACTTGTTACATAAATAGCTATTTTCTACTCCCATGTCTAAAATGCCATTTATCGCATATGTTTCCATGACGCTAAGTGACCTTTTAAATACACCTTGACAAGCCGTGGCTTCGTGCACTTTAGTCACGAGATGAAGTTAGCAAGGGACGTTTTAGTTACGGGCTGAAGTTAGCTTTATGGGAAAAATCATGTAACACTCAAATCAAGTTAGTTGCGACTTGTCATCAATCTGTCAAAATAACCCTTGTCAGCAGACAAGTAATTTTGTATTTAGTGGTGAAAATAAAGTGCCCTTCTTGTGAAAAATGAATCTAAACGACAGTGAAAGTGAAGAGGATGTTAGCATTTGTACTCCACCGGAAATTACTGAAGCAGCGGCATCAGCAACTGCTAGTTTGCTACCCAACAAATCAAAAAGTCAGTACGAACGTGCGTATAAACTTTTCCAAGATTGGCGTCAAAAAAACCAAGCAAAATCATTCTCTGAGAATGTGTTACTGGCTTATTTCCAAGATCTTTCGAAAAGGATGAAACCGTCCTCTTTGTGGGCAATCTACTCAATGCTGCGAATGACAATAAATTTAAAAAACAATGTTGATATAAGCAAGTATCCCAGAATGTGTTCGTTTCTGAAGCGTAAATCAGACGGTTACAGACCTAAAAAGTCGAAAATTTTGACACCCCAGCAAATTAAAGAATTCTTGTCGTCTGCTCCAGATAAAGAATACCTATTTACAAAGGTAAAGTATAAAACCAAATTAAATAAAAAAATAAAAATTATAAATATTTTAGGTTGGGCTAATTTTTGGCATAATGGGAGCTTGTCGGCGGGAAGAATTGATGAAAATTGAAACAAGTCATATTGAAGACCTCGGCACTGCCCTTTTAGTTCACATTCCTGATACAAAAACAAAAACGGAACGTCAGTTTGTTATTGGAGGTAATACCTGTACGAAATACATGGAACTTCGACCTTCAAATCTGACACGTACCACCCGATTTTTTTTAAACTACCAGCGAGGAAAATGTACAAAACAACCGATTGGAATAAATAAATTTGGCAGCCTCGCTAGCGTAGTAGCAAAATTTTTAAAGTTGCCTGATCCTGCTGGTTACACCGGTCATTGTTTAAGAAGGTCCTCAGCGACGATTTTGGTAGACTCGGGTGCGGACATTACAGCTTTAAAGCACCATGGAGGATGGCGATCAACAGCTGTTGCGGAGAGTTATATTGACCACTCGTTAAACAATAAAATCCAGACAGCTAATAAAATCTTGAATACTGTTCAAGATACTGCTGTGCAAGAGAATGCTGTGAATATTGATCTTGCAATTGCTGAAAGTTCAAGCTTTAATTTTGATGAAAATGAAAGTGGAACAACGAATCGCTTCAATCTAAATCAAGTAAATGAAGTAAATAAAACACAATTTGATGAAAAGAATTTAAGAAAATCAATGATTTCCTTTAGCAATTGCCAAAATGTTTCTAATGTGACTGTTAATGTATATTTACCTAAGCAGAACAATTAAATAATTTTGTATTGTTGCTATGTTTATTAATATGGCTTAAGATAATAATAGTTATTTTGTGTTTAAGGCCCACGAGTAGAGAAAAACCGCACAATTTACACAGGAATGAGTGGAATACAACGTTTTATTGCACGACACAACACCTTCCAACTTGCAAAATCCTCAAAAATCCTTTAAAATATTTTGACGTTTCATTTGACATTTTTTTTGATGTTTCTAAAGCCGCTTACACAGGAGAATTATCTGAAATCATGACAGTGTCGTGCAATAAAATAATTTCCAAATTTCCAAATTTTAGTATTTTTGTGATGGTCGTAGAAAAAGTATAGTATGCAACACGTTTATAAACGGTCTAGACACTCGTTTATTAAACACTCGCTCCGCTACGCTCCGCTCGTGCCTAATAAAACTCGTGACTAAAATGCCGTTTATAAAACTTGTTGCATAATATACTATTACGGGCTTCATAATGGCCCATAAAAATAATCTATCCATGGAGACAGAGCTCAATAAACATATGTTTACGAGTCAGTATACCATAAAACTTTTTATGCTTTTTACCCCGAAACTCTTTTTTTTCAAATGCAACGTCATGTGACTTTTTTTTTAAATATAACCTGACAATATTGTTTCGACAGCTATGCTGTCATTATCAAAGGTAATATGACTTTTTTTTATTATTTCGACATAGCATTTTTTACGCTTCCAATGATATCACATACATGATATTTTACACCAAGATTTTTCGAAAAGACACGTATTTTTTAGGAAAACCGTAGTATACCATGAGAAATGCAGCATAAACAAATGGATTAAAGTTTTCTGTCTCCAGCCTTACTTTGTGGAACTCCATAATCATAAAATACAATAAAAATTAAAAGATTATTAAATTTTGATTTTTAAAATGAATTAAACACAAAAACTTGTGCCAATTTTCAAAACTGGTAGCAGATTTTGTTGTTGAACAATTATTTCGATAATGCATATAGATATATGTAGAGAGAAACAGGTAGACAAATTGTCTATTGTTAATTTTATTTATTTAATGTTTTAAATACCATTTCTAATTTTATTTAGTAGATACGATATTTAGGGTGTCAATGTCGTCGTGTAAGAATGTGTAAAGCAAAATAGGATCGATCTCACAGTTTGAGTTTAATTTAAATCGGTTGATATATAAATAATTATTAGTCATATAATAATAAACGTCATATTATAGCCGTATAATGTTAAAAAAGCTGATGACCAATAATAGTAACAAATGACAAAAATAAAGCTCTTTCGCAATAAATGCATACGCGGATATGGTCATCCCTCGGCTACTATCGTGACGTCACTGCCGAACTCTACACGCTAGGCGTATGCTCATAAGTTTTAGTTCATTCTGCTAGATGCAATTTTGCAACTTCAACATAATTATTCTTAGTATACTTAATCGTTCACTAGTTATTTTACCGTTGGTGTTGATGCCACATATTAATCCACTCGCATGTCTTGAAAAGTTTTCTCATGTATGTAAATACTCTTGATAAATAAATCCGTGAATAATTTAAAATTTCGTTGTAAGCAAACAAGAACAACAGAATGTAGCTGTCCGGGAAGTTTCTTGGCGTTGGTTTAGTAAAATAAAAACTCTTGCATGCTAAATATGCAGACGTCAAAACAAAAACCACGAACCACATTCGTTAGACTAGGTAATAAATTGCGATTCTGATTAAGAAATAACATTTATTCGTGTTTTTAATACTATCTTTTTGTATCAGTGCGTGTATATAATGTACTAGGTGTATGTTTAACTCGCATATTTGTTTTTATGAAAAGTTCTGGATTAGACGGAACATTTCAGAAAATTTAATTTACGACTGGGAAATGCATGCATTCATTACAACAAATTCCCAACATTATTTTGATTTCGGTTTATGTGCCATAGCATATCTCATTGTGAGGGTTTATTGAAATTATTTATTTTCTTTTTTCAAGATTACCTTCTGCTATACAAGAAAGTTGGAAAACTTCGCACGCAATCTTTGTTGACTCCACGGGTCTTTTGTTGCATCGATGTAGGGCTCTTTATTTCTTTTTCATGAGCTAATTTCACAAAAGAGTTTGTTTGCGAAGTTTGTTAATTAAATTTCTAAATAATACGTACTTACCCCTTACAAAAAATGCAAGGAGTTATTTTAGAATAATTGGAGGTTGTGGTGTTAATAACGGTGGTTGTTTTAGTGTTTCAGTTGCTGGTTTTGCCTTTATGGTTAAGATGTACACAGACAATATAATATCATTACAGTAATTATGTAATACGGCGATGTCGTAACTTAATATTATATGCTCACATAAATAGGCATTCAGAATCCAAACCGCATATATGAGCCTCTAATTAGAGGTATAAACTAATAGTATTAATCATGCAGTGTGCTTTCTGTGTTTCTTAGTTAGTGGAAACACACGACTGTCAAAGTGCTGTAATTTACGTATAGGTGTGTACCTGTGTGTGTCGCTGTAGTACACATACATAGTGTGTTTTCTTTAATTAAAATTCTCTTAACAGTATAGAATTAAATTTACATGACATACGAAAACGAGTAATTCGTTTTTCTCAATTTCCTGTTGAAGAGCAGAAATGGTGCAGCATACTGTGTTAATAATTATGTTATTACCTTTTTACAAATAGTATACAGTAGCTAAAAGTGTATTTCAATGAATTATATTTAAGGCTTGGAACTACCCTCTATACTGCCTATATGATATTTGAACTCGAATCACCCTTATTAAATTTAAAGTTGGAAGTAGGTATGGTATCACTTGTGTATATTGTTGTGGATTTACGCCTTTAACCTTAACTGCTACGGTCCCCTCGTGTAAGAGCAATTGTGATACACCCAATTCACGCATCACAAACTGGTGGAGGCGAAATTGCTATCCACTAGCTCTCCAGGTTAGTGCCGGAGCTATTTATTTATTTGCTCATCCCTCGAGATTCACCTATCCTACAGAGTCCTACAGCGGCCCCTTCGGTACACTGATCCATCGATTCCAACCTAAGCGGAGGTGGAATTGTTTTGAATATGGCTATGTATTTGCGTCAACATAAAGGTAGTGTCCGAAATATACTACAGGGTCCGGATAGGAACTATTACATTTTTCAAAACACTCTAAAAATGTTAATCAGGTGTGAAAAATGGCGACCGTTTTTGTTCAGGCATTGTTACAGGCGGGTAGAAAACTTGCTCATACATCTTTCAAGCATAGCACGTAGAATTTCTCGATTTTTCGATGGTTTCCGAAAGAGCTTAAAGAGTCCGGTTTTTCAATATAACCTGAGCTTTTAGCCCCATCAGAAATAATCACTCGATGAAAGATCCTGTGGGCGAGGGGTCCTCTCCACATCCCCGCGCAATGGAATGAGGCGCCCGAATTGAAAATGTTCCGTCAGAAAAACAATGGATTCTCTTGAGGTATGGCAAGTAGCTCCATCCTGTTGAAACCAAACCCTATCGAGGGCAATCCGATGTCTTCTCAATTCAGGTATCAAACATTCTCGCTACATCGTAAGGTAACGCTGTGAGTTGACCGTTACAGTGCGTCCGTTTTCTTGGAAAAAGTAGGGTCCAATCAGGATGTTGCGCTACACAGTTACTCTCTCACTATGTAGGGGCCTTTAGTGAACTTCCCGTGGATTATTCCCCGATCAGTACCGGCAATTCTGTTTGTTTACAGCACCCGATAAATGAATATGAGTCTCCTCACTCACTATCAGAGTACAGCCATTTTCCAAGGTTTTCAGCATCGTTTCACCACGATATTGTAAAGATGAAGGTGGTGGTTAAAGTGCAAAATTCGGCTAACTGGCCTGTCTGACATGTGTAAAGCACAAGCGTGTCGTACCGCTGAACGGTGAGGGTTGGCCTCCATAGCCTGTCGAACTCTTTCGATGTTTTCTGGTGTTTTAACGGCCCGATCACTTCCACGAGCTATCTCACAGTTCCCCTCGGTCTGAATCTGTTAAACCATTACAGTGCTGTGTCTGTACTACGGAATGACCGGTTGCAACAAAGGTATCGTAAATAAAGACGAGTTGTTCAATCGTCCGTGGCTCCATGGCTACTGCAATGGCAACTAACGAATGTATACCAACCATTGCGCATTCGCTAGTTTCCCTACCATCAAGGTCATACCCGTCTCAAAAACGTAACACCTCCCTGCCACACTCTGTACTTACTCAGCTCTATCGTATTGATATGTGCTCTGCCAGACGCCAAACCATTAAAGATCGGGCAAACTCTATATTTTCTTTGAGATCCCGGCACCGACGGACCTGAGATAACATCCAAGGTTTTACTTATACTGACAAGCTGGTCCTAGATCTTAGTCGCTAGTCTCTTCTTACTGAATCCGCGACTAACATCCACAGAGCAGTGGGTGCCAAGACTACTTCAGTAATGAAAAAGAAACATAGCCATCCCCGTCTGGTATGAGTGTCGATTGATAATTCCACTAACAAGAAATATAGCAAATAAATAACTTAATTAACTAATGGAAGCGGTCAGTTTGTATAGTATAATTGCTAAGATTCTCTATTGCAAGATATACGTCAGCGAAATTCAATTAATCTCATGTTACAGTTTAATTATGTTAATTAATAATAATCATGTTACGTTCTGCTTTGTTTATCATGAATAAAATATTAATTTATAGAATTAATATTTAAAATTTTTTATACATTTAAACTATACTTTTCTTGTTTAAAATACTGTACCTCGTTCTTCTTGTTTAAATATAAAAGAAAAAAACAAAATATTATAACTCATATGGAAGACGAAATTGCATTACCCTCAATTAGTTATTTTGTATCTTATTGCAGTAAACGTCAAATAATTTTAAATCTTCTAGTGAAATTAAGAAATTTAAAAATTTGCGCTACTCCTTAAACGATTCAAATGGCTGAAAGCCAACCTTCTTCTTTTCAACGAAGTAGAATTTGTTTGAGTCGCCTGTGGTCTTTACTCATCGATTATTTGAAGTCAATATCTTCCGATTGGACACAGCTCTAAAATGTTCAACGGAGTCATGGTTTTAGCTACCTATTTATTTCATACCAATGAATAATTGAATTTCAGTATCTAAGTAAGTCTCTTACATAAAAACCTGGGGCTATCCGGCCAGAACAGTGTCCGGGTTGATGTGCTTGCAAATAAGGAGCAAGCACCGTTTTACTAGACACTCTTTGATGTATCTCTATTGCTTGTTTCCTGGCTGACAGTGCCTGCCACATCAGAATTTTCTACTAATTCAAATATCTTATCAGGTTGTGCAATATTGTTATGCAACAGAATATCTCTGAGCTTTATGAACAGAATATCTCGAGGGTGTTTTTTACGAATATCAAGGTATGTTCCTGAAAAAACTCTACCTCTAAGTAAACATTTGTAAGGGTAGGGGGTGAAAAATTTTGCAAGGACGTTATTCACTTAGGATTTTTTGGAACGATGCCTCGATATTCGTAAAGAGCACCATCGAGATATCCTGCTCATAAAGACCAGAGATATTCTTTTCATTCCAAGTAATCGCACTAAGAGCACAAAAATGTGTATAAATCCTCCCTAACCATTATTTCCAACCCTCTTAGGTAGTAAATTGTTGAAGGAACATCGCTTTTCGAAGAAAAATATATACTTTAATAGCTTTGAAATATTTCTTCCCTACCATCGAATGACATTATGTGCTTGACTAACTAACCCGCAACTCCTATTTCTCAGCCTGATAAGGAGTTGAATGAAAAATCCAATTATGGATTTGGAAAGAGCACCCTTGAAAACTCCCCAGAAACCATTTTACTCCATGAATTTTACCCGAAATCAAACATATATAATTAGCTAGGAATTTCCGATTTACTATTCCCACTTGAAGTCGCCATATTTGAAGCTCTTTATTGGTTTTCTGAAAAGCCCTTGATTTAAATGAAAGTATACATCCATAGCTTAAAAATGAGTCGCGCACAGCTTTTTTGGTACTGCAGTTTTTGGTCAAAGGGGGGGGTGCGTTTTTTTGAATGCATTTGTTTGAGCAACTACTCAATGTGTAAAATGGCCCAGTTTATTAGATATTCAGATGACAGATAGTAATCATCTCCTTCCCCACAGATACATGGGTTTCGAAAATAGAACGATACTGTCCGGTACATGTGCTTACCAACACAATCTAGTGTTTGTGTGTGTATGTGTACAATCATAGAAGTGTTAAGAAAGACCGGGGTTTGTTTTTGCATGGGCTGGTTGTTACATCTAGTAACAAGATAAATATGTATCAAAAAAATTATTTAATTCAGCTCATTCAGCACATTCAAAAAATTAAATGATATAGATTTAACCACTACAAATAAAAAACGCATTTGACCAAGTGATATTCTTATAATAATAATCATAATAATAATAGTCTTTGTTTCCAAATAAACAAAACATGAGTCTTAATAAATAACTAAAATGAGATGAAGTTCAGCATCAGTCATGTAATGATGCTGCTCTACCACTTAATCTCTGTCTATAGCATGTATAGAAAATGCTCAGAACATCCTTGGAGATAACTTCGCCCCAGACCGTCCCTATGCATATGAACATCCTCAGGCCAGACCGTGCCCTGCATCCGAATGCCTCTGCGCCAGATCGTCCCCGCGCCAGAATGTCATAGACCGTTGGGAGTCGGGGTAAAACAAACAGATCGGCCGATCTCATCCTAACGCAGCGTTGAACGTTCTGGTATGCGGTTATTAAGTTTGTAACAATATTGTATTTCGTCTTTTACCCCATATTTTATTAATTTTTATATGTATTTTGTGAATGCTAGAATATATAAATTGAAACTGATGCAGAATTTTTGTTTTTACAATTCCTCTTAATGGGGTTTAGTTATTACAATTTATTAAATGTCGCTGTACGTGGCTGAACTATTAGAGCGTTGATGATTGACGGCTTTCCATGAAATAAACCCAAAACATAACTTAAACACAGACTAAAATGAACACAAAACATGTATATTGCAAGCATAATGAAACAAACAGCGTACAAAGCAAGATCTGAGGAAAAATTAACCTCTTATGCAAGTACATATGCATTTTACCACGAACAGACGTGGTTTGTTATAAAAAATATACCTTTGCATAATTTATTTTGCAATAAATGTTATTTTCATTTATGTTTGTATTTTTAATAAACTCAATTAGTATTAAATTATCCCCAAGTGAAATGAAAGGGGTTAAATGGCTAGCGCATCATGAGCTTCTATGTATTGTTGGTTGCAGAAACATAATAACTACAATGGTTTGAGAGATGATTATTCTCAAATGCAATATAGAGTATATTTCATTTTAATTTAATAGCACTGTATATGGCTACCATTAAATTTAATAAAATAAAAACAAAATCTTATTTTGTAAACTTTTGTAGGGAAAATTGATACAAGCTTGGACATAATAGCTTACGTGCGTACTACGTCGTCACATACGCCGTACTTTATCGTTTATATGGGATCGTTAAAGAAAAATACACGATAATAAGGCATCAGGTGCAAATGTCAACTTGTACTTCAAAAAACGAAATCTTCACTCTTATACTACACAGGGGGAGCACAAGTTGGAAAAGTCTACTTCCAGATTTTATCTGAGTGCTTGTGACTATCCATCATGTGTTATACCCAGGGGTGGCTACGAAGGAAATGAATTAACTTCATATAAAATTTCTAGCCCACAAGGTAATAAAACACCGAAACAAAAATACAAGCAGAGCTTTCTGTTGTTCGATATCAAGTGTTCTAGAGGAGAAACCACAAATGACTCGAAAGTACCAAACCTCATCTCACGGAAATGTGAAACATCCATCTTTCAATTTCACAGACATTCCAGTCGTTTTGACACGTTAGGAGGCAAATCTACAGACAGCTTCCAAAATGAAACCTGAAATGCGAAGTGTGGAACGCTTAAAATAGAAAACGAGAGGAGCTTTTAGTAGAAAAACGATCGATTATTTGTCCAATTTTCTAATGTAGCCAGTAATGCAATTAGTCGATGAAAACTTTCTCGACTTACGAAAAAGTTGTGCAAGAAGAAAAAAAAGGTGGTAAAAGTCGAAGTCGCCCTGGATTTTCCAATTTCACAGGCCTCTGGTTCCGGAACGAACGCGTCTCGCCACGTGACAAGGAGTTGCAGGGTGGGAAATGGAAGGGCTTAAGGGAAGGAGGTTGGTCGTGACGCTCATACGTAATCCTCCACTAGGTCTGTTTAGAAAGGATCCCGTCAAAATATTACGTTTTCCAAACTTAGAAAATGTGTTATTGCTAGCGCTTTGTAGCCGTCTGTTTCTTTTAAAATAAAGCACAAAATGCAATGTTTACGAAAGGCGAATTTTAATTTTGTACACGTGGTCTTCCTCGGTTTTCTTTTCCTCTCGCTTTATTTTCTCAAAATGTGTGTATGTAGGAACAAAGCACGCGTTTTATGAATATTACATAACATAATGTTCGTGACAATCAAATCCCGAGGGAATTACAAAACCGTCAGGGTACGTTCGGTTTTTGTTGAAGTCCGTAACGTAACTATCTCTCCTAATGAAATTTTATTAACACAAATTTGACGGAAGCTTGCACGCACACAGAATACTTACTGTTTCTATCTTTAAGAAACAAACAATTTTCTCGTTTTTCGCTATTAGTGCACTATTTCTGCCGTAATTAATTAAATCATGCAAATGATAATTAATTGTATATTTGATTTAATTCGTATAAAAGTATCGATCGCCAACTATTAGATCAATGGTATTTAATAACACAGATGATCATTTATTTTAAATCCTGTATAATGTTTATTGTGAAATGAATGAAAAGCTATTAGTGATGTTATATAAAAATGCCACAGATCTGTAATTTTACATAATTTTCCTAACTTTCTGTAAATGTGCTAATAGCTGTAAATACCTTTATCTACTACCTCTATAGAAAGTTACACCTTACTCACAATCTAATAATCGTGAAAACGGCCAATTGCACACAATCTCCAAACTGAACGGTAATGACCGTGGGAAATGATTTCCCACGATCAGTAGTTCTATTAAAACACCATAGATGTCAGCTCAGGCAATATTATAATATTATTAATTATTTGAAATATAAAAGTTATAAATTTTAGATAAATTTTAGAAAAGTTATAAATAGAAGGCTAATTTATTTTGTTTAATTAATGTTTTAAATTAAATTATATTTTGAATACTAATCGATCTAGAAAAATCGAGATAAAGTATAGTGTGTAACACATGCAAAAACGCCAATTTCACACTCGTGAGAAATTGGCACTTTTCTGAACTTGTAATACAATCTACTATTTCAGTATTCCGACACAACATATTTCGTTGTAGTACTTTTCGAGAAAATCGTATTATATTACAAAATGCCAGTATTTGTTAAAGATAACATATTTTCACTTCATTTTGATAGAACAGAGCTAGTCAGCAGACGCTAGAAGCAGTCGTTACTTCTAGCGACTGCTGACTAGCCCGGTTCTATCAAAATGAAGTCTGACTGGTTTTTTGAGACTCTACATTCAATAAATTAACACTGTACCAAATTTCAGCTTTTTCAAATCACTTCTTTACATTGACCTCATTTTGAAGACATGCGACCACGCATTGGTGCTGATGCAACGCGTTCGATCATTATGCTGTCTAACGACTGTTTTCTAGTTTTTTATTACATAAACTGCTTAATAATCAATTTTCAGCTTTTAGAAAACACTTAGATGATACTACTTCTTGTTACAACTTTCAAGCTGCGCTGACGGCGAGTGTCCCCATATCCGAGGTTCTTTTGTGTAGGATATTTATTTACACCCTAGATATAAGCTAATATTAAAATATTAGCTTTTAGAAAACTCTTACACTTTTTGGTCGCCAGCTCTTGGACTATAATAACCGATAATATTAATTAATTGTAATCCAAAATGATCTGGTCGAAAATGTCATTTTTTGTTAATATTGTATGAATTGACCAATACACTTTTTGTACACGTTTAGCGAGTGAAAACTAGGCCAAGGCATATTTTTAAAAAACTTCCCCATTGTACATCAATCTTTGTTTTGGAAGAGCTTCGTTCAGAAAGGATCTCATTTTTTGGAATAATTAATTGCTGGGGCAATTATCTCGGTGAGCTGTTGTAAAAGTTACTTCCCGGAGGATTCAAATGTTCGATTATTAAAAATGCCTGTTTTTTAAGGATCATGTATGCCTTTTTTTAAATTACCGATTCCTGACATTTTTCCAAGATATCTTTCTGAAAAGTCTGTCTAGTTGTTAAATAGTCTATTTTAAAAAGCTCTTTCGTAAACCTTGACAATCTCTAAACAAATTACTTTTCCAAGGTATCTTTTCCAGAAAAGCTAAACTTTTGAAAAGGTCCTTCTACGATTTTTACCATTTTTCACGTTTTTAGGAGATTATTGTTGACGTTTGTGAGGCAACCGTTGTATGTACTTATAATTTTTTTTATTTGCAGGAATGGCTATGATTGTGTTTGGACAAATTCACTTCTGACGACGCTTATGCTATAGTAGTATCTATTCCATCAGAAGTATCCGATGTTTTTGTCAAATACTAAATCAGGCGCTAAAGTAAATTGGGATACAAATCCAACCAACTGTAATCTGGCACTGCCCTTTTTGGAAGTGACAGTAGGGTCCTGACATTACTGAGGACGTATAGTTACACCTGATTTGTTTCTTTTATTATTGCCAAATAACTTCTTGGGAAGTTGATTTTGATACTAACCCTCTATGTAGTCTAAAAGCATGGGATCAATGGTTCTTTAACCACCATTATATAAATGAAGTCATTCTTTTATTTGCCATTCTTGGAAGTGACAGAAGGATCCTAACAATACTGAAGACGAAGAATTACGCCTGATTTGTTTCTGTTATTATTGCCAAAGAATTTCTTGAGAAGTTGATTTTAAGACTAAGCTCTATGTAGTCTAAAAGCATGGGATCAATGGTTCTTTAACCACCATTATATAAACGAAATCATTCTCTTATTTGCCATTCTTGGAAGTGACAGTAGGATCCTAACATTACTGAAGACAAAGAATTACGCCTGATTTGTTTCTGTTATTATTGTCTAAGAACTTATTGGGAAGTTGCTTTTGATACTAACCCTCTATGTAGTCTAAAAGCATGGGATCAATGGTTCTTTAACCACCATTATATAAATGATGTCATTCTTTTATTTGCCATTCTTGGAAGTGACAGAAGGATCCTAACAATACTGAAGACGAAGAATTACGCTTGATTTGTTTCTGTTATTATTGCCAAAGAATTTCTTGAGAAGTTGATTTTAAGACTAAGCTCTATTAGTCTAAAAGCATGGGATCAATGGTTCTTTAACCACCATTATATAAACGAAATCATTCTCTTATTTGCCATTCTTGGAAGTGACAGTAGGATCCTAACATTACTGAAGATAAAGAATTACGCCTGATTTGTTTCTGTTATTATTGTCTAAGAACTTCTTGAGAAGTTGATTTTGAGACTAACGCTCTATGTAGTCTAAAAGCATGGGATCAATGGTTCTTTAACCACCATTATATAAATGATGTCATTCTTTTAGTTGCCATTCTTGGAAGCGACAGAAGGATCCTAACAATACTGAAGACGAAGAATTACGCCTGATTTGTTTCTGTTATTATTGCCAAAGAATTTCTTGAGAAGTTGATTTTAAGACTAAGCTCTATGTAGTCTAAAAGCATGGGATCAATGGTTCTTTAACCACCATTATATAAACGAAATCATTCTATTATTTGCCATTCTTGGAAGTGATAGTAGGATCCTAACATTACTGCAGACGTAGAATTACGCCTGATTTGTTTCTGTTATTATTGCCAAAGGACTTCTTGAGAAGTTGATTTTGAGACTAACCCTCTATGTAGTCTAAAAGTATGGGATCAATGGTTGTTTAACCACCATGATATAAATGAAGTCATGCTTTTATTTGCCATTCTTGGAAGTGATAGTAGCATCCTAAGATTATTGAAGACCAAGAATCACGCCTGATTTGTTTCTGTTATTATTGTCTAAGAACTTCTTGTGAAGTTGATTTTTTGAATAACCATCTATGTAATCTAACAGCATGGGATCAATGGTTCTTTAACCACCATTATAGTATAAATGAAGACCTGCTTTTATTTGCCATTCTTGGAAGTGACAGTAGAATCCTAACATTACTGAAGACGTAGAATTACGCCTGATTTGTTTCTGTTAATCAATCTATGTTTAGACAATAATGTCTAAAAACTTCTTGAGAAGTTGATTTTGAGACTAACCATCTATGTAGTCTAAAGGCATGGGATCATAGGTTTTTTAACCACCATTATGTAAATGAAGTCATGCTTTTATGTGCCATTTTTGAAAGTGACAGTAGGATCTTAACAGTATTGAAGACGCATAATTACGCCTGACTATTTGCTATTATTGCCAAAGGACTTCTTGAGAAGTTAATTTAGAGGCTAATGTAGTCTAAAAGCAGGGGAACAATGGTTCTCTAACTATCATTTGATAAATGAAGTCATTCTGGACTGTAAAGAATTAAGGCGCTTCAAAACAATGCCCCGTTATAAGGATTGTTGACCATCTAGATCCCAGAGTTCCGTGGTAATTTTATTACCAATGATATCACGCAATATATTTATATTGCCCCACCTCCATATAAACGATAGTGTTCTTCAACCACAAAGAAATGATCCAAATTATGGATAACTCTACAAAATAAGACAGTTATTGGATACGTTGTCTAGATCATAAAAACAATATAATCTCTGAATAATGACTGAATATAAACTCTCAGTAATGTCAAGCTGTGGATCAATCTATGTTTAGGTTCAAGAGAAAAAGCAATTTGAAACAATGCATGCCCCTTAAGTCCATAACATTGGGCTATAAATATCGATAAGGACAGACCAAACTGGGTTTGTTTCACACTTCCAATATATACTGGAGAACTTAGCGGCTCTACAGCAAAGAACTTAAGAACGGTCTTTGACTTTAGACTTAGTTAGAAAACACTACAGATTTATTTTAACAATTATTTTCAGTCTATAGAAAGAGATGGAATTTACTGGAGATGGAATGTATGCTTGTGGTACAGTACGGAAAAGAAGAAAGGACATGCCAAACCATTATCAGAAGAGACTCCAACTGGAGAATTAGCAACAAAGGAATAATAACTCTGAAATGGATGGACAATAAAGCAGGGTGTTCTCTAAGCAACCTCTATAATTCTTTGGAAGAAGAAACAGTACAAAAAAATACAAAGAAATGGTACGACTACTATAAAGTCGTTCAAACTGGGTTGTCAACGTATTAAAAGGATCAAACACAGGGAAAAAACTGAACAAACCAAAAAAAAACTAAAAAAATAACGAACAAAACTGCTTTTATGGCCTTTCATTGCAGTAAAGTACTATGTGCGAATTGTAGTGCAGATTCATCCAAGATGTACATGATAATATTGCAGCACGGTGATAAGGGGAATTGTTTTATTACATTTCACAAAAAATAAGTTTGTATTCGTAGTGGTATCAGAATGAAACGAACCTTTTCTGAAAAAACTGTGCATAATAAAAATATTTTAATTATTATTTATATTTTATGCACCCCTTTCCACTGAACTACTAATCATACAGGAAGATTTAATTAAAATTTAATTCTATCCTCTGAGGGTAATAAAAGTTTTGAAAACCACATTACATATTGTTCAGTCTTTTGGAAGGGTTTTTTTTTCATATACAATTATACATCTATCCGTATTATATTTGACTTAGAAGTTTTGAAGATATTCATCTTTTTAAGATTTTTTTTAAGAATAAACCTTCCTTTCCTGATTATCGTCTTGCAGTTGTGGTCATGTGGTCAGTTTTCTTTGACTGATTAACTATCTTCTTCCTTAGAACTTCATAAAATAACGTTGATTCCTTCTGTTCATAATGTAGGCCTAGTTAGCCGACGAAGAAATTGTTATTTGGCTCACCATCATTACAAACTTGAGAGTCGATTTCTGTAAAACCTGAAGATCGTGAACTAAGGATAAAGAAGCGGTCAAAATTTGCAATTATAACATCAGCCACAACTACCACCCATGGATGAGTAGAGTCAACCAGATTAATCAAAGTTTCTTACTACAGCTTAATAATTCTTCACAAAATCCAAGCAGATTCATATTATATAAATGTGATGAAATCTGTAGAGTAGAAAATGCAAGTATGCACTTTTAAGGTTGTCTTTTTCTAATCATTAAAGTTTTATTAGTACCCAAATCTCTTTTATACAGCTTTTATTAAGGATTATCTAAAACCTTAATCCTATTTCGTTTAGAAAACTGTTTATCTATGCAAATACATACGGAGGTTCGATATATTATAGACCTGCATTGTACGTGGTATATGTTGTATTATCTGCTACTGAAATCTAATACTCCTATAATCCTAAACGGGTTTATTATGCGCGGTTTTCCATATAGTGTTAAATTTCGTCTGCTGTATGCCAGTGCATTTTAGATATTTATGCTTTAATTAACATCAGTTCAAAATCGCAATAGTCTAAAATATGTCAAACCCGTATCACGGTAGCATTCTGTGGTTGAATAAATCTTTTTATGTCGTAGACGCATTACAGTGTGCACGTCACATAAATATTACTACAGTCTGTTTTGAGAGCACACCGAGTTTACAGCTAGCTACGGCTAAATAAGGATTACAGCCCATTAAAATGTTGAATACAATTATCAAAACATAAAGAAATACAGCTTTTGCAATTTATGGGCTCGCTGCACAACCTTTTAACTACCAGGATAATTCCATAACCATTTCAGCTTGAAAAAATGCGTCCGCGAGAAAATTTTATTAGCATTAGCATGGTTAGTAGGTAGAAGGAAAATTACGTTTTTTTACTTAAAACGTTTAGTCAGCTTTCGCTTTAAAATCCATATTTGCTGACATTTTAGTTAGAACGCCGGTTTGTAAGGGCATGCAATGTTCTCTTCAACTGACAGGACTACTAGCTACTAGAAACCCACGTGCCACGATACAGGTGTTGATAATGTCATTGCAACTGATGGATCACCTTACTATGCTTTTGTTCAGGATTTTCAGTTATGAGTAGGCTTTACATAGTAGTAGAAAGCATTAGAAATGCATATTGATCGATATTAAATAAAATTAACGCCCATTTCAGCCATTACGAATTAATTAGAAAATTAAAATAAAATATGCTGAAATGGAATATCGTAACACTCTACACGTGTTTCGTACTATTTGAACTACTTGCGGACATACATGAAATGAATGTTCTCTCACAGATCAGTGTCTTCTAAATACAGCAAACTCATGTAGCGTCAATACTCTGAACACCTATTTTTTGTACACACGCACTACGGAGAAGGAGGTAACATGCTCTTTATCTAACAGAACACGACGACAGAACACAAACCTCCACTGATCCGAAGGGTCATTGGAAATCGAGTTCACTGAGCGACCATGTAACAAGAAATTATACTTTGCTGGAAATTGGTTTGTTATACTGAAGCTTCTGAATGTTTAATGAAATCGGTCTAAATATTTGCATCAGTTTTGGTAATGTTTTGATGCAACTTTAGAGCTAACTAACGCTTACGAGCTACGCCTAGCGTGTACAGTTCGGACGTGACGTCACGATAGTAGCCGAGGGTTGACCATAACATCTTATGCATTTATTGGAAAGATCCTTTCGTTTCCCTGGGAAGATAATTTTCAAACAGTATACCTCATGATAGATGAAAATTAAAAAGCTGTATTAGATTACCTTTGCACGAACAACTAAAACTATGGAAACTAACAAGTTGGTACATAAACAACTTGTTATTTTTCATAATTTGTTAATAAAAGTTAACATTCAAAGTTCAACTATTTTTTCTAGTTTTTAATGAGTCGTTGCGACGATTAGATATATTTATTTAAGAAGATAATTTAAAGAATTCTTCTATTCCTACCGTAGTCTTAACTGTAAAATATCAAAAATATAAAAGAAAGTAAATAACACAATCCCCTAAAGGATATTAATAATTTTATTTAAAGTAAGTTATAAATTAAATCTTAAAATTAAAATTATTTTTTCTTAAATTCGAGATTTGTAAGGAAATTAGGATTTTAAAAAAGGCTAAACACCCTGTACGTATTGGGCTGGATAAAAAAATGACTAGTACAGTGTACTCTCATAAGAATAAACTTGCTAATACGAAGTTTTCTTCCGACCGTCAACAAGAATAACGATAATATCTCTTGATGGATTTTGCCGTAGAGATACTAAGGTACTTCATGACGAATATGAGACCACAAAAAGTTACGTCGGAAAGTTTCAAGCAAATTCAGCAAATTCACTGATGTAAATTGGTGATCCATGTGTGACATATCTTCTTAATTTGATTGACACAAAACGAAGGCGAGGTACGAGAATACATCTTTATTTTACCTAACCTCCTTTATCTCGATAAACCTAATAGTTTCTGAGAAAAACGACAAAAACTGTCAGGGGGCGTGGTTTACCCTCATTATCTCTTCGAGCTCACCTTTTTTTTAGGGGTTATTTAACAACTTTCCGCTATTCATTAAAATTTGTTCTAAATTAACTGGATTACAAAACATCATTTCGGTCTCCGTCATTTCTGTCCTCTGATATAATTTGAAAGAAACATAAGTCTTGAGAGCTTTTTAAATTAGACCAGTGGCGTAGCCACGGGGGGGGGGATATGAGGGATATATCCCCGCCCAAGGGTCAAAAACTTAAAAAAAGTAGATGAAATATTTGACGAACTGACCAAAAAATATTGTAATCTGTATTCTAAAAATATTGCTTTTTATTCAGTATTCTTTAATATTTGCACTTTTTCGATATAATCTCAGGGTCCGTATTCGCTACATATTTTATGAAAAACTACATATTTTTGAAATCTTTATTTACTCGTCCTGTAAAATAAGTTCCCGGCGGCGGAATGTAGCCACAACCCAGTTTTGCCGTGTTTGCGCGTTGACCGGTTTGTGCTTTGTCAAAAACTATTGCACACGTGACACATGACGTTGCAGCCATTGCGCGTACGAACAATGAATTTCTATTGATTTCTTCAAGATTTTCTATTGATCTTGTTTTGTTTTATGAGAGCTTTATTACCAAATAAAGTGTTTCTTAAACAGGATGATCAGCGAACCTGGCAACCTGGCAATCTGGAAAACCGGGAATTTGCACAACCGGGAAAAACCTGGATTGCGCCGATCGCTTAATGTGTACTGCTATCAATGCTATGTAGTCACTAACACGCGTTAGTAATCGTGTGTTAGTTAAGGCTTCATGTGTAAAGTCAGAGCCCAAATCTATTACATTTTTAATACTTCTAATTTTTATCTTTTTTTACTTATTTATTCTTTATTAATTAAAACGTTTCAAAGCAAAGAAATATTAGGCTTTACCTTACTGGCTCAGATTTACTTTAGCGGGCAGAACGGAGCTTCAACGCGCCCTACTCTTTCGATGCAGCTTGGCGAGCTGAGTCGAATGACGCTAGTCTCGAGGTGCGAAATTACCGTTCAAAATTACGGCCCTTTCTGATACCTATGTTAAATCTATGCGAGAGACCTTGTTTCATTGAAAATCAATAGTACTTTGATTTTCGAAATCAATGTGTTTTTACGAGTTTAAGCTGAGGCTCAGCGCCTAAACCGCCCTTTTATGGGCGTGTCTCTAATTGATTTTAATAAATATTTTGATTTTCGAAAAATTCCTTGATTTTCATAGAAAAATATTCAATACGGCGTTAGGTTAGGTTAGGATAGGATAGGTCAGTTCATTTCAGGTCAGGTTAGGTTAGGCCAGATCATATCAGGTCAGGATAGGATAGGTTAGGTCAGGTCAGGTCAGTTTTGGTGCGGAACATCATTAAATTTATTGCGCCATTGAATTTCAATTAAACAAAAAATTTCCCATAAACTTAACATGAAGCACAAAACCTGACGTAACTTTTTAAAGGGGTTTCCGCACTTTGTCACCGGCACCGTTCGACTCCCCTCTTCAAGTCCTGTCGATCGACGCGACTAACGCTCCTTGTGGATGGGGTCACTAAAGTAAAATTTTACCATTTGATCAAGAATGTGGGTATGCGTAAATTATTGAAGGAAAAAACCGGAAAAATTATATTTTACGACCTGGAAACCCGGGAAATACCTTGAATTTAAAAGTACCACTTTGCTGGCCACCCTGTTAAACTTTTAAATGATTTTGAAATACATATTTTATACATATTATGTTTTTTACTACATAAATAGTACACATTTTTATATTTTAGCTACATATTTTCATATGTTTTCGAGTATAGTTTGCTACGGACCCTGTAATGTATAAAAAACCTAAATAAGCAGTTACTATAGGTATAGGTTGAGAACCAAGCCCTCGGATTTTCTTTTGTTATTGTATATCCCTCCCCAAGCGCCAACTCTGGCGCGCCACTGAATTAGTTCATATCTGTCCCTCACTTAAATCATAAGTTTGCTCATAAATCATATCTCTGTCTAAATATAATTTCTGTCTCTGACAACTTTATGGTCTTGGTCTTTTTTTATCATCAGGTGAACTTTGAAACAACTTAATTAGGTGCATATTGCAGTCATGCGTCTAAAACAGTGACATTGCGATATCTAAACTGCCAAAAAATGATTCTTTGAAAACTTACTAAAAACTATCTGAAAAAGGCTAATTCTGCTATTAAGGAAGTAAATCTTATATTCCCTGTGTATTATCAGTGAAAATACGATTTGCTGATTACTTTGATACCGTAAGCCACAAAGTCCCTGGTAAGTAAATGGCATAATACACAAACTGTAAATAAATAGACAGAACCAACGAGGACAGAAATGATGATTTTATGAACTTTGTCTTCTTTAAGAGCAAAATTATATGCGTTTCAATATTTTGATCCTTGTGCCAGTGTTGTCACCGTTTTATTAGTTTATATAACTTTCACAAGCGTTGACGATAGAAGAAAAATTGATTAATTTTTATATCACTTTTTATTTGAATTAAACTATTTTTTGAGACTGGCCCATATATAATGTTTTTATTTTTAAACTGTGTCAATAAAACCTTTATTTTGTACAAATATAGCAATGCTATTTTTATATTTTACTGTAATGTAGTATTTTTAAAATTTTTTGTACCATTTGGTCTCAGTTCATTCTGACGACGACTATCGTGACATCACAAATCCTAGGGGCAGACTCGTAAGCTTTGCTTGGCTCTGATCGTTGCCACGATTTTATTTTGCCCTTGATTTAAATTCCCCGTGATATACGATATTCAGAAGCTCGTTAAAAGCCGTTGGGCATTTTAAGATTCACTCTGCCTCAAAGTCTCGAAGTACTCAGCAAAGCTAGGAATAGTACGATTCTTTGCTTAAGGGTTGCAAAAGAAGGCAACTAAACTCCAGAAATATGATCTCCATAAACAAACGAATTACCAAAATGCAGTTCGTAAAATGTCACACAGTACCTAGTTGAAGAAGGTATTTTGTTTGTGTCATACCTTGGTGTAACATTCAAATTTGATATTTTTAAAGCTTTTGGTAATATGTTTTCTTGGAATTGAATAGAGTAGCATCTTAACCACATAACTGATACTAATTATCATATAACGATTGATTCCTTTTAAAATAATTGGTGAAAAATATGTTTGACAGGCTACTCTTTTGTAACGTAGCTGTTTTATGTAATTAGGGATACACAGTGTTTTGTAATATTTAGAAAAAATATATAATTAAGATCATAAAAGATGTAATGCCTAGATTTATAAACACAGAACATTGGGAAATCGTAGTATTATAAATTTATTTATTATTTGATTTGAATACAATGTTTGTTTCATTGATAACAAAATTTAGATGAATAATCTATTATTTATGCTAAATGTTATATATCGGCAGATTAGTAATTTTTTGATGTGCAAGATGATATAAATTGCTTTTCTTTAAATAAAAATTTGTAAAATATATTAGAGTTAGAGGAAATTTGGAAAAGTAATTTTCATTAGTTTAATGTTTGTAAAAGCTACACTTCGTATCTTCCTAGTAGAGAAAAGATTTCCAAAATGTGACAAGAAATGGATAAGTTTTGGTCATTAAAGTAGTGCAACGCACCGAACTGGATGAAGTACATTCAGAGCAGGAAAGAATGGACTCGAAGTAATGGAAGAATTTTGCAAGTGTGAAAAGTCTTTATTCTTCAATATCAAACCATTTATTTATATAGGTAGGTCTTGTACACTTCAGGTGTAGCAAAGTGTATGTGGCTTATATATTTTTCTGAAGAGATAGAAATCATTATTTAATAATTCTGTATTCGCAACCGAAAAATCATTACGAATCATCGATATCTCCACTGTTTTAATGAGACTGTGTAATATATGCATGGATTATTATATATATGGATGATGTAATTGATTCGTATACCTTCAAGTCTGCCTAGGCACTACTGTCAAGCTTATACATCTGTTTCTACCACAGTAAGCTAAAGGGCGCTTGATTGTATCTGTATTAAACACTTTTGATCTGTTTAAATTTACATAACTACTAGTAGAATGTTAATACCACTATGTTTTGAACTTAAGTGAAACAATCGCATTTAATTGAAATTACTTTAACGTGTTTGATAATATATAGTTAACTGTTCGTGACTTCGCCATAGACAATTCTAATATTGTTATGCAGACGATCTTACCGAGTATGGTATATGCTGGAGGCTATAATTCGATGTGTTGCAAACGTATTTACATATTATCATGTAAAAAATAAGATGGGGTAAGAATTTTTCTGAAATTATATTTTTCCCAATACCTAGACAATAGACGTTTGCAAACAGATGAAATAGGACACAACTTCTTACCTTATAAAAATTTATATACAGATTATCCGAAAATCAGTCTAAACATACCAATATTAATGAGTGCAACAAGGCAGACATAAACAATATGGGTAGCACAACAAAGATAGAATGCAACCATAGCTAGGTAAATTTCTAAACTAAAGATTTCTCTCCAATAACAACAACAATGACATAAAATATTTATGACACATGTTTTTGCTTGCTTGCTTGTTATTGGAGAGAAATCTTTAGTTTCGAAATTTACCTAGCTATGATTGCATTCTATCTTTGTTATGCTACCCATATTGCTTATGTCTTCCTTGTTGCACTCATTCGTTTTTGGGGATGTTTAGATTGATTTTCGGATAATCTGTATTGCTCCGACGTTACAAATGTATCGTGGTAAGTATCACATTGCCACTACATTGAGACTCTCTCAGGTTTGGGTTGCTGATGTAGATTATTCTTATTTGAATAAATGCTGGTTGTTAGCAAATAGAATTACACAAATATCACATAAAAATACACAAATAAAATGTATAGAATAAAGTACACAAGTTTTTTTATTTAATAAATCTTAATTAATCATATAAATGATATAAAAAGAAGAAAAAGAATAATTTTGAAGAAATTCAGAAATAAATTATTAATTACAAATAAAAGTAATTTAATTAAACTTATTATTTAAAACAAATAAAAAAATTATTAAAGTGGATACTTAATCTTTTCATTTATTACAGCTTTAAAATTTTTCAAAGAAAATTAATTAAAGTGCAAAAATTATCTAGACCACAAATCTAAATTAAAATTAAACTTTGATTAAAAAACTCACTTTTTTTTATTTTGGCGCCACATAAATATTATCTCTATTTAGGTTCGAGTTGCTTGACAAACTCCTTTATATATTCCCATCTCCGATCCAAACAATTCTATCAATCGAATCACAAAATATCGATCAAACCAAATATTATTTCCATATAAATCGAAAACCAAATTATTTTTGTTTATTAATACCCGATCTTCTTTCAGTTAAACAGATAAGTGTTACATTTGATACTTCTTTTTGATATTTTCATATAGAACTTAACAATGACAAGGTTAAATAAAATGATGAATGTTATTAATTTTTATAATCATTTTCAAAAGTTTAAAAAACTATTATTTTCGAAGAACAACTTATTATTTATAAACACTACAAACAAAATAAAATAGGCTTGACGTTTTACATAACTTTAATAATTTTTATCAGCAAAACTGAATTCTAACCTAAGAATTCTAATTTTTGCCACACTAAGGAGGAGGAACACATCTTGTTCCTCTTATGAAATAAAGCTACTTAATTGTTAAAAAATGCATTCCCTTCATTGAATTTTCTCATTTCAATTGTTACATACCCAATTATAATTTAAAACTTTCATAAATGCAAAAACTAATTATATAATCTTATAGAAAATACAATTCTGAATCAAACCATATAGATCACTTGGGTTGAAATATATATTAAT
Source organism: Agrypnus murinus (assembly GCA_929113105.1). NCBI lineage: Eukaryota > Metazoa > Arthropoda > Insecta > Coleoptera > Elateridae > Agrypnus > Agrypnus murinus. The sequence goes on along the minus strand of OV816029.1, from coordinate 77,382,791 downwards.
ATCCTTAATTTTATTGTCGACGAAAGAACATTTTCTTATTACTAATAGATGGTTTTATTTCATAAAAACACCTTTATACACTTTCCTTTCTCCAAGAATCTAAACATTATATCATTAATAGTTTTATCTGAATGTTTTTAGATGCCAAAAACTATGATGTGATTTTTATGTGATCCCAACAAGATCCAACTGTTGCATTAAAATGTGTATCAGTTCTGTGATTATGATGCTACTCTACTTACTTCCACTAAAACAACTTAGAAAACAGCTTTAAAATTTTGAAAATTTAATGAGACTGCAAAATAAACATATCATATACGTTTCAACTAGAACTAAACAGATAAGTTGCTATACATTTGCATACACCTACAATACAACATATTTTACCTGTTCCAGATGATTTATAGCTTTAAAACTGGACCAAACTTTATTAAGTTGAAAAAAATGCATAAACGAGCCCCAAATCGTTAAGTTATGATAAAAATTACCTTTTTACTATGAAAATCTAGTTGTTTTCTCAGAGTTTTTGTGTGCATGGTTAGTCTTAATTAACAAATTTTATTTTCATTAAGAAATTTTTTTCAAGATTTATTATTTTAAAAGTGAGGCTATGCAACCATTAATTCGGGTAGTTATAAAAATGCATATAACCTGCCTATTAAATATTGTCGTGAGAGTTAATTCTCCCTAGAATGATCAAATATCATCACAATATGTTCATGCACTAAATGCATAGTAAATCTATGCAACGGCACAACTAATGTACCGGGTCCGCCAAGTTTTATGTTCACCCCGACAATCAAGAGTTCTAATTACGTAAGGGTAGCCAAATTTTACATACTGAATTGAAAGTTTATGAAGCGTCTTATCATGAAATGTTATCTATTTGTAATAATTTTTTAGGTCATTACGAGTTTTTTTCACTTTATATGAGCACTTAACATTTGTATAAATTTATTTTTGGCTACAATGTGCATTTCTTAAGTTCTAGAAGTTGAAATCGACGTCATAGCGTGGAGAATAAAATTTGTAAATTTAATGTAAATGAGGTTTTTTTTTATTTTACTGCCTTCTACGAACAATATTAAAAAACAAATATGCACTCTCGAAAAGCTAATATCCAATGCGTATACTATGTAAATTGCGTTCCTTTCCTATAACATTTAAGTTCAAAAAGTGGGGTGAACATAAAACTTGGCGGACCCTGTATATGAATACATATTAAAGCAAAATCTTTTTTCTTAAAGAAAGCTTAGACTGTTCGCAAGCTTTAAACTGTATGATTTAAAAATTGAAATTGCAGTTAAATCCTTTGATAATTCTTTCCACAGTTTTGACCTATCTCATTTTTTGTTTCAGAGCCGCTCAAAAATTAAATCTCTCATCGTCACCACATCGCCGAAAAAGACACAATTCTGAAGATGCGGAACCGACTGGATTTTGTGGGGTATTGCAAAAATCACCACCGCCTGTTCCACCGGCCCTTTTACGAAGAATAGGAGTGAAAGAAGTCACGGGCGTTGGAAAGGTACGCAACAATATATTATATATTTGTCATTGCAACAAAGATGTCCTCAGTGGGTCAAATAGTAGTTTGAAATAATGTAGAAATGTGCAGTGTGTGTGCTACGCTACGGTATCGACACACAGGGTATGTATTTATTGGCTTCTGTGTACTGGATGCATTTCACAGCGAAACGTGAATACTTTCAAATGGGTTTTTATGGGTTTTGACTTCAACCATATTTTATTAACTAGTTGTTTTACTTGTCATCAAAATTAGGAATATAAATCTTAATATTCATAACTTAAATTATGTACAGTATAAAATGAGAACCGTCTATGGTTGATAGAACAAACCCTTTTAAGCAAATGTTGCAGTGATTAGCAGATTTACATCCTCTTGGGACTTTTAGGAAATAAACCGGTGGTGGTGGTGTTCATTAATAAATCAATAAAGATTAAAAGTAATTGCCATAATTAGTAAGAACGCGTAAAAAGGTTATGTACTATCAGCTCCCTTTGAGCAAAATTTACGCACCCCTTTTTACCTTAACAATTATTACCCTTTTAAGGCACAATAGTAGACAGGTAGGAAACTTGAACGTCTGCGAAAGTAGCAGAAGCTACTTAGAATAATCGGATTATGCCTATAGAACTCGTCATTGGTTACTCATTACATCTCTCTGCTCCATTAATAATAATTTTATGTACTTCCAAACGTAATTCCAGATAATACATAATAAATTTTCTAATTAAATCGATAAGGAATGTCGTAGTCGTCTTAGTTTCAAAAGAGCAGTGGAATTACCATCAATCACGTCGACCATGACGAGACCGGAAGTTAGCGGTGCATTGACAGCACCCTTTCTTCCGGCGTGGCTGCCAATGAAACCCCAATCAACCCCAATTATCATACTCGCCGCAAGCAGGGGATACGTGTGCTGTAAGACTAGAAGGGTGCAACTATACTGTAGGGCTGAAGGATTCTTCATGATCCTTCCTGCAACCGCACTTTAGCGGGTCGCTGAACTTTATTGATACAGATTGTGCATGCAGATTGATTCTACTTCCACTGGCTTTCTTGGTTTGATTTACAAATCTTTTAAAAATAACAAACATTTAAAATTCCTTTTTATTGAAGTTTTATGTCTCTCTTCCAGACCTTCACGTATCATATTGTAAGACCCCGTTTTATATCTGAACGTCATCCTTTTCATCCATTCCATTTTACCTAGCACACATAGAACAAACAAAGGCTCAAATAAATTTTCCCCTTTTTGTCTTCCTCTGGGAAGATATATAAAAAACATAAAATTTTTATTTCCATTCAGTAGGAATAGTAGGAACGAATTAATTCGTCTCTGCAAATAACCTCCGCATTATTAACTTTCTCGCTCAAAGGTCTTTCCATTTTCCGAATGCAATTTGGTGATAAAATATGAAGTTGTCTGTAACTTCTACATACCCCTTGACACCGTAAAGCCAAGTAATCCAATATATCAAACATTTTTCAACGCAGTAATCGTATCAAGTAAATGATTCGACATAATCTAGTGAGCGGGACAAAGCGAAAGGTTGGCGTACAATGACCAGAAAACTGACCCCTGGCTTAGTTGTCCCGAGATTGAGTAATGCCGGACGCGCCCTTGTTATATTACCCAGATGCGTACTCTGCTTTACTTTATACTACGTGCACGATTAGGTTTTAGTATATAGTGTTGGTTAATTGTATACGGTTACCCTTAAACGAATTGTTTTGTTTCGATTTTCCTATTATATATTAACCAAACAAAGCTTTTCTCGAAGCTTCTTTGTCTTTCCCGTGATATACATATATCAAGTATCTATCCCTACTATTGCACCCTGTAAAATTGAATTTATAGATTAAAGGACTCTGATTTGATGTACATGTAACATCTGGTTTAGGGTGGTGCTTATTTTCATATTTTGTAAATGTAAACCTCCTACCCTCTAATTTTGTTCAAATATATATAAAGAAAGAATTCAGGCCAAATATGTATGTACTCCATTGGTGAATATTTACTGGTAGCTCAATGCCACTGGAGTTTTAAACAGTATCCCAAATGTAGTATATTTTTTCAGCGTTTGTCTAATATTAAATTACACATCTAAACTAGACGATCTTTTTGACATTTCTCATCTTAGAGCACTCGAAATGATAACAATTCCAGAGGATCGAGTTCTTGTTAGCTCAGCGTAAGAAAGGACGTAAAGGGTCAACAGTAGCACAGATACTGAATATGCAAGCTGTAAGGGGGACAGAGAAACTAGTATGGGAGCAGTTGGAGGCAGCGTATCTCAGACATCAAGTAAGAAAAGAGAGGCAGAGTATTGTCACAACAGAGCTTGCAGCTGCCTTGGGCAGGACGAAGTTATCTGATCGTAAAGCAACCTTTGTTATTGCAGAAACTGTGAAAAGCCTCAGTCACGGAATTGACGATCTCGCCTTCAATCGTCATACAATTCGCAGAGAGAGAAAGTCAAACACAGGACTCAGCAGCAACAGCTTTACAAGCCAAGTTCCAAACTGCATGTAACGTACCACTGGTGGTCCACTGGGATGGTAAACTTATTGCTGATCTTACAAGTAAGGAACAAGTTGAAAGACTTCCAGTAATTGTTTCTGACAATGGAGTTTCCAGCCTTCTTACAGTGGCAGAGCTACCAAGTGGAACAAATGAAGCTCCAGCTGCAGCTGTCCGGCTCCTGGAAGAATGGGGCATTGCTGATAGAGTTCGTGCAATGTCTTTTGATACAACAAGCTCGAACACTGCCCAAAGTTCTGGCGCCTGCGTCCTCCTAGAATAGAAGCTAGGTAAGGAGCTGCTATCTAGTGATAGCAGCTCCTTACCTAGCTTCTAGTGCATGCAGGCATCATGTAATGGAGCTGATCATTGGTGAGGTGTTTCAAGTCTGTCTGGGATCCACATCATCGCCGGAAGTTCCACTCTTTAAGAGATTTCAAGGACATTGGCAGTTCATTGATCAACTGAAATATGAAACAGGACTAACGAATAACACAGTATCAAGATCACTGCAAGACATCCAAGATGGCACTATTGAATTTGCAAACAGCTATCTGGAGGACAGTCAGCCAAGAGATGACTACAGATAATTCACCGAACTTATTATTATCTTTCTTGGTGCCATCCCACAGAGACGGGTCCGATTCATGGCACCTGGGCCATGTATCATGCACGTTGGCTCTCAAAGGTAATTTACAGTTTGAAGGTGTGGATGTTTAGGTGCCACTTCAACTTAACATAAACGGAAGAGAAGGGACTGCAGGATGTTTGTGTCTTTGCTGCATGTATGTACTTGAAGGCCTGGATTTCAGCTCCATTGGCAGCAAGTGCTCCTTACAATGACCTTCTTCTTCTGGAATCACTTCTTGATTACTCGGAAATCAACATGACAATATCCAAGGCAGCATCTCAAAAGTTTTCCAAGCACTTGTGGTATTTGTCACCAGAACTGGTTGCTTTAGCCTTTTTCCGGCTTTGTTTTAGTGTTGACCTGGACATTTTCATGGACAAAAATCTTGAAGACTTTATATCAGCGAAGTCACGGACTCTGTTTGAATTAATGGAACTTCCAGATACATTTCTCACTGTAGATCCTGACCTCTGGAAAGATAGAAAGGACTACCAGAAGGCTGCAGAGACAGTACGTGCCATGAAAATTATAAACGATCATGCAGAGCGCGGCGTGGCACTCATCCGGGAATTCAGTGGCCTAATGACTCATGATGAATCACAGCTTCAGTATTTACTGCAAGTTGTTCAACAGCACCGTCAGGCTTATCCAGACAGCAAGAAAGAGACGCTGTCTGCCTCTACCAAAATAAACTTAGATAGTTGCATTCGCTATCGTTAATCTGTACTGAACATTAAGTCTACATGACTATTTAATTTGTCTGTAATTGTTACAATACTGAAACAAGACTGGTTTACTGAAACAGCTGTTGTATGTTTTCATTTGTTAAAAATCGCTCTTTTTATAAACTTTGTGGTCATTGAGCTACATCTAAATATTAACATATCAAGTCCAATATTTTCTCTAATATTTTGAGACCAATTGGAATAGTTCTGGAGGGTAGGACCACAAAAAAAATCAGCGATGTATTTTTTCTATATTTTAAGCACCACCCTAATCTGGTTTCTTTACTACAAATATAGTTAATGCAAGATGTAGGAAGAAAATAAATAAGAAAGAAAAGTAATATAGTGGAGAATATGAGTAGCTTGACACTGTTGTGAAGGATGCTTAGGGTAACATAATGAGATTTAGTAACTCAAGAGTAATTAACACCAAAAATCAGAATAATAATATTTAAAAAAGCGTTACAATGAGTATCGGCTTCATTATGCCTCCTTATGGAACTCCACTCCTTATTTGTCTGTGTTTTAGTCTTTGTTTATCTGATGTAGTTTTGTTCAAAATACACCTTGACTGGACTTAACTCCTTCAAAATAGTAGCAGTTAGTCTTTCGAGGTTTCTTCTTTTTTTATAAATTGCTGGAAATCATTTTTTTATCTTTTGGCATTACTATTGGAGTTGACTTCAGAGATCGGGTGTTGCTTCATCTCCCTATTTACTTTTGTTAGAAATACATATTGGTAGTGTAATGCCTGGCGTGCCGGACTCACCCAAGCGGCCCGCGATCGACTCCCGGCGCCGGCAGATCTGGTTAAGGTTTTCTGCAGTTTTCCTTAGCTGTAACACAAATGTGGGATTTGCGCTGTTCCATCTGTAAGTCTAAAAGTTTTAAAAGTTTTGAAATTAAAGTTTGCCATGAATGTTTACCGGCATATTTCAGTGATGACAGGTCTGCAACATGCATACGCAATTTATGGAAAAAAATAACAAAAATAAAAAGGATTTTGGATATAAAGACTTAAAGAGTAAAAAACAACTAAAGATTTTAGAAAGATATTTTTTAATCTCGATTGGTCGATATCTAAAAGTCCTTAGACACTTAAAATTTCTGACTGATACATCGAGCGAGTCCTAGGATAGAGATAATATTTAGAAAAATTTGATATGAAAAATTTCAAGTATAATCTGGAGACCTTGGGAACGTATTATTAAGATTAAATACAAAATTAGGAATTTAGGCAAAATGAACCCCAATATTTTGAAATTAGTACGAAGTACAAATTAGAGTACAAAATTAGTAGAATCAGATGTAGTCAGTTAAAAGGCTACTAACGCACTAACATATTGAATAGCAAGTTCTATACCTGACCTTAATCATCAATTAATTTTCTGCGACAACTACTTTGGAACATTGAACTTCAAAATCCAATTTGTTAGAAGCTGAACAATGGCGGTCAAAAAATGGAAACACCAACATTAATCAAGTTAACGTTTTTTTTTTATTTTTCACACTTGTGCTATAAGTGCTATAAATTATTTAATAGTTATTTAATAAATTAGTTTGTTAATGAAAGCGATTAATGATCGAAACTGTTTAAAGCACGAACGAGCGATAGGGAGTGAGTGCCTTTAATAGTTGAGATCATTAGTTGCTCATTAACAAACGAATTGATTACAACAGTTTTTCGTTGACCGTAAAATTCTTCGATTTTAAGGTAGAAAATTTCAAATAATACCGAATCCAAACTTGTGCGTATATCTGGTTGCCCAAAGTAAAACATCATCAAAACGTCAAAATCACAAACGGGTTTATTAATGAAAAAGAGTGTATTAATGAGGTCCATTAATGCATCCTTTTTTCACAAAACAGTTACTTAATAAAAAAGAGTGTATTAATGACGTCCATTAATACATCCTTTTTTAGAAAAAATCATTCATTAATATTGACATTAACAAACGGTCAACGAAAAAGGTTATTTAAATGTTACCAAACTTTTGGTAACAACTGACAAATCTATTAAAAAATAATATGACATCAGCAATCTTCATTTTATATTAATATATCAATTTACCATAGCAACAATATTGGTGTTTCCATTTTTTTGGCCGCCATTTTAGATATTTTCAAAATTGATGCATAGCTCCGTAGTCATTCATTGGATTCACATTTGGCACATTATGGGCTCTTTATGGCATGAGATGGGTTGAAGGTCGGTTTTAGTCTAGTATAGTTTAGACACTAATGGAGTTCTAGGGCGCTTGCAATTCAAAAACGCCAGAGACTGTTATAGAAGAATGATCCTCTTCAGTCTGTGACGGTATGCGTCTGGTACGTGCGTGCCTGCGCGCGTTATCGACGATAGGCTTGGGGAAAGGTATCTGACGAAGAGCAGCGCATTCTTTTCTGTTTTTTGTACGTTTAACGCCATTGTTATATTCTTTTAAAATTTCGACGGTGCTTGTCTGTTCATTTTATACTTAATTTTCTACTAGTACATACTCATAAAACTACTCTTTGTACGTTATTAAGGAAATTAGTAAATTTCGGAAATTCATCAGCAGGGACCATTTGGAAACAAGCGCTGCAGTCAATTAGTCGAAGTTTGTGGTGGAAATTAAAAAATATATTGAAATCCATAGTAACCCATTCTGGAATCGTATCCGGCCATCACTGAGAAAGACAACACCGAGCAAGACAACTACCACGAAACCAAACCGAGAAGCCATAACCACAACCGAGAAACCATAACCGAGATCATGTGCATGGATGCATTCTCGGTATTTGTTATTTTCGGTACTTTCCATTCTCGGCTTTAGTTTTGTTGGTTGTGGTTTCTCGGTAGTTGTCTTTCTCGGTGATGATCTGGATCCTTCTGGAATCAATATCATACAATATGTCATGTTAACTGCAAGAACTCCTTTCTACACATACTTTTTCTAGTGTCCACCTACTTTCAGATCATTCCCGGTACTTCTAGGCATCAATTGCTATGTGATATGTGTGATGATGCCGAACTCAGGGAAATACTGCACTCAGTGAGAATCTTTAACGTGTTATACAACTAATCGGTTATACTAACTGGATCGGGGGCCTCTGATTTTAATTTTTTTTACTTCTTTATCCTTTCATATAAAAAAAGAACCTAAAAACATATATACATACATTACCTATATACGATTATAGCTTGTGTGTATATTAAATATGTATGTTAAATTCTAATCATTCTATATGAAAAGTTTGAGATATAATTTTCAATTCATCATAATGAATAATATTTTTTCTTTAAACATATGAAACTTGTGTAACTACAATTTGACTTGGAAGGTTAGTAGTAAAACTCAAATGACTTTGAACCTCATTAGTTTAATATATCGTCGGGCAATTTGCCAAACTACCGCTAATAGGAGCATCTATTTAATTTACTTAAAACCTAAAATCCTATAACAGTATATCACTGTAAAATATAGTATATACATATATAACTGGAAAAAATTTTTGGAATGGCAAATTGACAGTCGTTAATTTTATCAAAACGTCAATAAAACGTGTGTGTGCGCTTATAAATTAAACCGACGAAAATAAACATTTTATGGGAGAAGAGAGCAACAAAAAAACTAATAGGAAATAACATTTTATTGATTTCTAATTTCGAACTGAAGCGGAAAAAATAGAGAGTGTAGAATGTCTGTTTTTCTTACATTTATTGACAATAGTAGATAACGTCTCGAAGTCTTTTAAATTAACTATTGTCCTAAGTGATAATAACATTCTTATTTAATTATTTCTTATAAAACTGTAAAATTAAAACAATAAATAATTTACAGCATTCATTGGACTAAACGTTTCGTCATTAAATAGCAGTATTTCATTTAGGCTTCTGAAAACTAGCAACTGAATGTTACAACTCCCAACTCAGAGTTGACAAAATATTCAACTATGACTGAATCACACTCTATATAGTATGTGTTAACAGCTCTAGTTCGGAAATAATCCAGATTTCTAGAAGAAACGAGAAATAAGGCCAATCCACTACCAGACATTCTAGGGGAAACCTAATCGAAGGTTACATGTTGTAATTTCTGGCATGTACATATTTATATAAAAATTTAATGTAAATATTAATTAAAAGTATTAATTAATGTTTTACATTAAATCATATTATAAATTCTAATCCGCATAGAAAAGTTATCACCTTGACTGGGGAATCGAACCCAGGTCTCGGACTTTTCGGGTCGACGCTCTGGCCACGTGAGCTATCAGGTCAACCTACAACAATATGTCATTTCAAAATTCAACCGTACCCAAAGATGCTTAGGTAGTAATACGCAACCTCATGAGAATTCGTAAAGAAGTCTGAAAACTAAAAGACGAAGAGGAAGAAAAAAGCTGCAAGATCATTCCCAGAAAAGTATTGGCACAGAGCTGTATTAACATGAATCGCCAAACACGCAAACGTGAATATTTTTCTTATTTAAAATCCATACAACGAAATATGAAAAATAGGATACACAAGCAAGTGCGAAAGAATGAAGTCACATCCTCAAAATCTGCTCTTCATACCAGATTCCAGTCTTGAGAATGCAAAAAGAATCATTCAAAAAGTAACACAACATTAAAATGGATTATGAAAGCTGCTTAGTCGTTAATAATAATAACAATATAATAATAATTGCTACCACCTATTACCTGACGAACCAGGCCCCAGAAGCTGTGAATCTTGTGCGGGAGTTAAGGGCGATTATTACTATATTACGCAGGCCAAACGTGCGCCTGCAGCCGACTTACCGATGGTATTAGCACAAACCCCACATTTGTGTTACAGCTAAGGGAAACTGCTGAAAACATTAACCAGATATGCCGTTACCGGGAGTCGAACCCGGACCGTTTAAGGTGAGAAAATAGTCCCTAGCACGATAGAACTTGAAATTCTCTTGTCTCAGAAACGAGTTCTTGGTCCTGTATATGTCTTAATTTTTCATTCCTTGAAATCTAAACGGTGTACCAATTTCAAGCAGTGCTCCAAGTATACTATCCAGCAAAAAAGGGGACCCAGGGCCCATATTCTTGAACTCACACGAACAAGTTTCGCATACGAGATGACGTAATTCTCTATTACCTTCTAACATTTGACTGGTTAAGTTGCATCTTATGACGTAAAAATCACGTCATCACGTATGCGAATCTTGTTCGTTATGAGTTGAAGAATACGGGCCCTAGACATAACTTAAAGGGTCGGATTTCAAAGAAAAATTGACAATAAATAATTAAAGATATTTAACAATAACAGTGCAAGGGGTCTATTATATACTATTTCATTTGGATTACTTAGCTAAGTAAAGGCAACAAGCGTCGTAACAAACAGATTAGAATCTGGCAACCTGGCCTAGGAACATTAGCTCTCAGCGTTTTGGCATCGAGTTTTCGGAAAATTTATGTTCATAACAGCTCAGAAAGATTTTTTAGGTTTTCTAAATGGTTCTACTTGTAGTACTTCTGGTACTAATTCACTTTTAATCAATGTGGACGTAACCGGAAGCATCCTGATATCGATTCTGAAATCTTTATTACATCTTTTACAGGCCTTCCACTCGATTTACAAAGTTATTCAAACATGTTGGCCACGTTGAGTGATATGGCTTTATAAAATTCTCCAAATGAGGCAGCTGAAATTAATGACGGTGCTGTTTGTTACCGGAATCTCTACGTCAGGACATTTATCGACGTAAGTTTCGCACTTGCCTCAGCACTTAGCCGCATCCTCTGACGAGACGAACCATAGAAGCAGCTTTTGTCGGATTCATGCATACTCACTTCTGCCTTCTCATCCACAACAGTTTGATACGGGATTTTGGTAACGGGGACGGCATTTTCCCTTACCACTACAATACAATCACCGAGTGAAACTTGCTCTTGCAAGGGTTAACTAAGCCAATATTTAACTAAGATGGCCAAATGCATAAACTAAATGAGCAGGGTACATACTATTGTTCTCCCACAGCTAAGAATTTGGTAACGCTTGAAATGTAAAATATGATGATTAGTGTGAACCAATACAGCTTGCGGCAAATTTATTTAAAGACTGATAGTCGTAGAAGATTGTGAGACTACCATGACTGCTAGAAATGTTGGAGTAGTATTATTTACAAAATGTGCAATGGTCTTGTGATTTATGCTTTGACATTCAACTATAGAATTTACAGGTAATTATAGCATTTTACTTCCAATTTTGAACCTGACCATGAACCATGAAACTGTACGGTAACATGTTTTAAAAATATAACAGATCTATTATACACATAAGTGTGTGTTTAATATAAAAATATTCTATCTTGTTAATTCTATCATTAATTTTAATTCGCCCAAAACAGGTCAGTTTTCTTTATTTGAAGATTTATACTTTTGGTATCATCATCTTTCTTAATTACTAAAAATATAACTAACTACTATTAAAAGCTCACGTTTATATTTTAATTCCAAAAAAGTTTCTCTTTCTAGTAATGTTTCCATCGAAGAATAAATCAAACACTTGTTTATCTTGAAGCACTTGTTAATTAAACACTTTGATTTATAATATTTTTTAATTTTAAACACTGACGTTTCTCGAAAATATCACTAACCTCAAAATCTTGACATTGATTTGTTTACATTTTAACTTGTAACCTTAAATCATTTTATGCTCTTTAAAAGATTGTACACATCTTGAAAGCTGAAATTACAATAGGATTTGTTACAAAAATGGCCGTGCTTTTATATAATTTTGGCATGAAGCAAATGAAACTTAAAGTTAAAGGTAAAAATATTCTGAATCCATTGGTATGCTACACTTATATGTTCATTTGCAAAATAAGCCCTCGTTTGAATGTCGATGAACCTAATTAACTATTTATTAACTTAACTCCTTAAAAATACCTTTATACACCTTCCTATTTTCACAAATTTAAACATTATATCCTAATAAACATTATTTGGATAATTTCAGGCATGAACAACATGAAAATTCAAACCAATTAACAATATTCATTGAACGTTTCAAAAGCGCAATTTAATATTCTATGTTGTTTATCTGATATCAATTATAAAAACATCCCCTACATTTAAGATAGTAACAATTTTGTGGCAGAGAAACAGCCTTACAAATTTGCATCAAAGTAATTTAACAAAGAGCTGTAAAATTTTGAAATATAAGAAATTTATGCAACTGAAAAATCTTGTTAACATGAAAACTCACTTTCAACTATTAATTGATAAGGTAAGATAGTAAATACTTGTATGCCTCCCTATTACAATACACTTTGTCTGTTTTAGGTTAAATCTTACATTAAAATTGGCCTAAACGTCATTACATTGAAAAATTAGATAATTGTTAAGAAGATTAACTAAATTTTATGGAAAAATCAGTTTTCCGGGTATCTTTTATTGGACTATAGTGTACAAGTGTATGCACACTTGTGTTAATTGTAAATAATCATATTTTTAATCATAAAAGAAAAATCTACTTAAAATAATAATAATTTTGAAAATTGAGTTTATGCAACCAATCTAACGTGTAGGTTTGAAATTTCATAAATATGCTTTTTTAATACAGTGTGGTTAAATTCATTTTTGGCATGTCAAATAGCGTGACATCTGGTCTATGGTGAGTCTAACCATATAGTTGGTTTGAGCCAAGAATTCAAACGGCCTAGTATATAAAGGGACAACATACAGACAAGTAGAATTACTACGCCTATTAACATGAAACCACACCCACCCATTTGGCCCATGATGAGTCCAACCATATAATTGAGTGAAACAATCTATTCGAAAGCAGTCTTTCAAAATATGAAAAATTACTCTTATTATTTTGAATATGTATTGTATTGAAATCTCTGGCTGTTTAAATTGTGAAAATCTGCAATATTCTAATTATTTAGAATGTGTTAGAAATACTGGAAAATTATGCGGTAGAAAGCTGTCATGCGGAAAATACAATGCATTAACTTTGTGTTTGTGACTTGAAGTTACATTACCCGATTGACATAAATTACATTATTGTATGTATACTGTCTGGAAATTTAAGCATAATCTATATTTGCGTATAATTTTCAGCCTTATGCGTCAGTGCGCATGTGTAGTAGGGTTGTATGGAATAGCACAAATGATCAAGTCACCTCGCGTGTGCGATTTTTGTAATTAATTAATCTATTAGAAAAGGCTAGTTACAATTAATAAATATATCCTTAATCAAACGGAAGCAATGATTTACTTTATTTATTTATTTTGCAAACCGATGAGCAGGAACTCTTGTGTGCACGATTTCTAGAGCAAATAAAATACTTTTGTGCGCTACGTATTAGCATGATATTGATTGAAAGTCTAGAAATATCAAGACAGTTATACGTACCTAATGCAAAAGCCGGTTTGAGTATTATTTAATTAGTAAGTTCATAAGTAGTTGCAGAAAATTGTTATCGAAAAAAGAAGTTGCAGGTGGAAACCAGTAATATCTTATTGAATGTCAAATGTTACTAATTTAAATTCTTGTTTTAAATTAGTTCACCAACTAATACCTATTAATTTTTAATCAATAATTCCTTAGCTTGTTACAGGTTTGTATGTAATGAGATTTATAAAATATAACTAAACGTTTTAAATAATTAAGATGTAGTTTTTAATTAGCAGTGGATGACATTAAAGATCAATCACAAATTCAAATGAGATGATATTATCATCCTATAAGATGTAGGCAGGATGGTAATCGATACAAATAGAAGGAAGTTACAAAGGATTAGCCAGAAAAGACAAATCAACTACTTGTACAATATACATATGTATGAGCGAGCAAATTAAAAATGTAATCTGAAAAATTCTAAAACAGCATCTTACACTTAATCCTTTCAGAACTCTGTGTGGTAACTACAAAGAGGAAACAAAAACCTCTACTGTCGGTAGGGAGAAACTTGAAAATGCACTTTCTCACATTTCAACATTTCTCTCTATTCAAGTTGCTCGTTGAGGAACTTTTAAAAGTTTCAAGCATAAAGAGTACTTTAGTATTAATAAAAGTGTTTGTTTTAATGTGGCACATGTACACTATGGCAACCTACTAATGGAATTTATCAGATTATTATCAGTAAGGTTATTTACATAATAAAATCTCACTTCCTGTTGCTGTGTAAAACTATTTGTAAATTTGCTGATTAGAACTAGATCATAACTTTGTTAGAGGAATCCGACATTCGGATTTAATTTAGCGTAATAAGCTTAATTAATTCCAGAAATAGCTTCAAAGTTAAGCAACATCTTCTCTGATGTTTCTTACATCATTTAACAGTTAATTTTCAATAAGATAAAGGAATGTTACAAATTGGTTTGTTAATAACCTGTGAGATAGTATTGTTGTAAATACATCTTGAATTTATTATAACGTTAAAACAGTTCGAACTAAACTTGTTGATTTCAATTAATGTACCTACTATACACGCTTAAAACTCTCATTATAATATTTAATTAGGCAGATTATATGCATTTTTATACCTAACCGATTTATAGTTGCATAACATAATTTCTAAAATAATAAACTATGAAAAAGGTTTTTTTATTGAAAATAGAATTAGTTAATTTTAAGACTAACATGCACACAAATACGCTTTAAGCAGATAAAGGATATGTGGTAATCCAGATTTTCATAGAAAAAAAGGTAGTTTTTTCATGATTTTATTGAAATAGTTTAATATCTACTAATTAAAACAATAATACTGTCTCGGATGCCACAAAAAAAAACTATTTGCCGACTCTGCCCCAGATTCAGCAAAATAGTATATTGTGTTTCAGGTGCAGAAAAGTGTCAATTTCGCAGTCGAAACTTAATAAAGTTTAGTTCATTTTCAATGTTATAAATCATCTGGAACAGACAAATATGTTGTATTGAAGGTGTATGCAAATTTATAGCAACCTGTTGAAATTATAGTTGAATGTAAAGTTCATGTTAACGAGATATGTTTATTCTGCATTTTTATAGAATTTGTTATCCACGGAATGGGGATTGCTAATTGAGAAACGGTAACAACTTTTAACCGCAGTTAAATCTGTCGGCTGCCAGCTTACTAGTGTGGGGTCATGGGTCTCACAAGAGGTCTTCTGTAATAGACGCCAAGAATCGTCTAAAATAGCTCCAGTCTTTGCCGACAAAATCTGAAAAGAACAACATATTCGCGACTACTACCAATGTGGTCCATACTTTTCCCAATTTAGATATCTCGAAAGCTGTAAATATAAAAGCCCAGATAACACACCTACGAATAATGAGTCATTAAGTATGATGCACACTGCTTTATTATCAATAAAATCAAATTAATAGTCAAATCAATTAAGTGTAATAATTTTTAATCAAGGTGAAAGAGCATGGGCAAAAATTATATGCAAGTTATTTATTCTCATATATACATTTGAACGGGGTGAGAATTCATGCAAGCGGGACTAATTACTCTAAACCTGACTAAAGCTCAAGTCTCAAAAAACACGACTACTGGTACCAATCAGATTGCGCAATCTTAACCTCAATAGTGAGTTGTTAAACTAATACGGAGCAAAGTTATATGTATTGTATTCACTCGTAAACATTCCTAACAAAGTAAACTGCTAATATAATATATATGAAATAGATACATAGATCTAAGTGCTACACGCACACTAGCGAACAATTGTTTAACACAGAAACCATTTCACAACTGAAAGGGAAAATTAATTTCACGGCGATGTCACTAAAACATTCTTCCAAAGAAGTTGCTTCACGATCGAACGAACAAACAAAGTGTCATTCGTATTATCAACAGGAAGTTAAATTTTTCGAACCAAAATGGTAACTGAAAGAAGAGAGAATACGAAAATCCCTAACGCTATACAAAATAACACAAAAGCATAGCTATACAAGGTGCTATGAAATTAGTACGTAACAAATTTTCAAAATTTTAAAGCTGTTTTCTAAGTTGTTTTAGTGGAATTTAATAGAGTAGCATTATAACCACAGAATTGATACACAGTTGAATGTAAAGGTTGAACCTTTTTGATGGAATCACAATTTAATGTTGTAATTTGAGTTGCATATCAACGTTTCTTGGCATCTAAAAACATTCAGATAAAATTATTAATGATATAATGTTTAGATTTTTGGAGAAATGAAAGTGTAAGAAGGTGTTTTTATGAGATTAAGCTAATAGTAATATGAAAATGTTCCTTCGTCGACATTAAACTTAAGGGTATTTTTTCACTTTTCAACCCAAGTATTGTATATGGTTGGATTCAGAATTTTATTTTCTGTAAGTTTTTTGTACATATTTTTTGCATTTATGAAAGTTTATAAATTATAGCGTTTACTGTCTCCAGCCTTACTTTGTGGAACTCCATAATCATGAAATATAATATAAATACAAAGATTAGTTAAAGTTTCACAAGTTTTCTTAATATCTTAACCTGACAATATTGTTTCGACACTTTATGTCATTATCAAAGGTTTGATAAGATTGATAAACAAACACGCTGCCAAGGATAAATACATACAGAAAATAGGTAACTAGATACAATACATAACAAAAACTAAATATCTAACACTTCTAATAAAGGAGAATTACTAAGCTCAGTTTGTTCATTCATTAAAGGTACTGTGCGTTTATGTCTGTATATTTCAAAAGCTTCTAAAATGTCTAATTTGTGTTTGTTGTTGCAAAAATGTAAGAATTTAATGTTGTTTTGAGGTGTCATTGGGTGGTTCTGTTCCAAAATGTGTTTGGCATAATTCGATTTTTCTGGATGTTTAAGTCTATAAGAGCGTACGTGTTCTTTGTATCTTATGTCGAAATTTCTAAGTGTTTGTCCAATATAAACCGAGTTACAAAAAGAACAATTCAAACGGTAAATGCCGGATTTCATGATATCTTGTGTTTTGTCTTTAGCATTGAATAAAAATGAAAAGGTGTTGGTGTTAGTTTTATAGGTTATATTGTAACTGGTGGTTTTTCTTATTATAGTTGCAATTTGTTCTGATATCTTACCAAAGTATGGTATTGATATGTAGTTTGTGTCTTGTATTTGAGTGTCAATTGGAAATATTCTTTTGATAGCTAACCTATAATCATTTTGTTGAATTAAAGTGTCAATCATGTTATGGTTATAATGGTTTGCATGTGCTAATTGTTTGATGATTGAAATTTCTTTATCAAAATGTGATCTTTTCATTGGAGTAGTTAAATCTCGGTGTACTAAAAATATACTCAATTATGATTTATAAATTATAATTGAGTTATGGGAAAATTGAAATATCATAAACTTTTTGTTTTAAAAAATCAATTGTTTTCCAAAATAGTATATAAAGGGAAACCATTTTTTAACAATTAACTAGCTTTATTTTATTAGGGACAAGAAGGATCAAGATGTGTCCTAGTTGCTTCAAAAAATTTAGAATTTTTTTTCGAGTAAAAATAAGCATTTTTTGATCTTATATTTTTTTTCTATCTGACACCATTTTCGATGAAATAAATGATAAACTTTCAAAAATGGCAAATTTTTGTTCTCAATTTTGCTCGAAATTGAAGCACTCTAGGTAAACGACGCTGTGAGCAGAATTTATGTATACTTTGACGAAGAATGCGATGCCGTTAAAAAAATTTACAAAAAATATTTCTTTGTCTAATTTTTTCAACTTTTAAAAAAATTTTTGGAACTGAATACGTGTTTACCCTATTTTAGGGGTGAAATATAATTTTTTTCATATAGGAGCCAGGTGACATTCGAAAGTAGAGGTTTCAAGCTTTAAAATGAGTCCCCGCTGGCCTTGCTAAGTTGCACCAATTTTTGGCCCTGGCCGATGGTTGAGTTCAGAAAGAATGACCCTAATGAGAACGCATTCAAATTTTAAAAGTTCAGGATTTGAAGTTGAATTTGAAGAAATTGAAACACACTATAACTAGTTTTTATACATATTTGCAAAATACGTGTCTTTCCGAACTCATGAAAAGTCTCATTTTTATGCATTAGTTAGTTAGTTTACTATATAGTGCAGAAGTTCTTTATTATTGAATAATTAAAAATAAGTTTGTCGTTGCAAATCTACAACGATTAATTTTATTTACTTTTAAGGAATAGATTTTTGTCACACTTGGCGCCTGTATGTCGCATGTCAAAACAGGCACTTTTTGCACTTGTTGCATAATTACCTATTACTAATAATTATGAGAAATTTTCTCCTTCTTACAAGCTAACTTTTAAATTTATAAAAGCCAAATTTACGATATTTCCAAAGGTAATTTGCATGTACTCCGGTGATCGTTAACTTCAATTACGAAGTTTGATAACTACTTAGGATAAGAAAGGTATAAAACCAAAGCCAATTAGCGTGCTATAGCCGGTTAAATATATTAAAATATGCAATATTATACCTACATTTTTATGAGACAAGAATTGTGTTATAAAGCAGTAGGTGCGTTTAATTTCAAGTACGTAAGAAAATTTATGTCAATAAGGTAATTTATATTTAACCATAAAAAGATCGGTCTAACTCAGATTAATATTCATATAGACTTTTCGATTTGTTTATACTCGAATTATTATTTGCATTATTTAGTAATGATTGCTTCGATTACAAATGCTTATACCAGAACAAATTAAATTCACTGTAAGGTATTGCGAACAAATTATGTTGCTGTGATAAATGGATCATTCTATCTGAAAACAGGTTACTGCAATTTTATTTCATAACTAAATATTCCATACAAAATAGCTTTAGTATGCTAATAATCGTAAAATAGAGTTTAAACCAACAAAACTACAAGTTACATAATTACTTTAAAATTCATTCAAGCTTACTGTTTAATTAACAATAGTTATTTAAGTAATAAGGGAGGTAGGTACGCTTTACCAGTTGAGGCTAATAGTGTGGAGACCGACGCGTAGCGGAAGACTGGTAAAGCGTACCTAACGCCCGTAATGCTTACACTATTTTTTGCCCGATCGGATCTATGAGTGAATCTTAAATATATAGAGTAAACATTAATCACATCACACTGAAAATGTGAATTTTCAGTCGGTTAATGTGCCTGGTTGTTATGGAGTTGAATAAACAAAAACAATTTTTGTCTCAATCCGGGCGAATTTTAAAATGATAGTGAGTGTTTTTCGACTTAAATGACGAGGTACTTTATTTCCGAGCCTTGGGCGGTAAGTTGAACTTGCCACCCTGAGAGCAGAGCTTATAAATGAACCAAAACGCCCGATCGGGCAAAAAATGTTTTATCTACGACCACCATAGAAAGTTACATATTCTGCACAATCTAGTAACCGTGAAAACGACCAATTGCAAACAATCTCCAAACTCAACGGTAAGGTATGTGAGGAAGGAGTTCTCAATAATAAGTAGTTCTATTAAAACGCCATAGATGTCACCACTTGCAATATTTATAATATTATTAATTATTTGAAATATAAAATGTTATAAATTTTAGATAAAGGTTAATTTATTTTGTTTAATTAATATTTTACATTAAATTATATTTCGAATGGAAATCCATCTAGAAAAAAAACTAAGGTCAGACCCGGGGAATGAACCCGGATCGCTCGGTTAGTAGCTACAGCGTAACCATTGAGCTACCGAGACGCCTTTCAATGATGTTTTTTTCTCATTATATAAAGTTACAATGATTGTTATTCAATTAAAACGTAAAATTAATTAATGTTTTACATTATTATATAACTTTTAATGTAATTTTATTTATTATTATTGCTAAATTACAATAAAAACATTGAAAACATTTATAATTTGCTACATAATGCGAGAATATTTGACATTTTGCGCAGAGGTTAATATCCTTGACAATTGAATTGTGATTTTTGTACATATAAATTATTTTTTGAAAACGAGTACATACGTATGATTATTTAGCTGTAAGTACTAAATAGTAGATTGACTGAAATTATACAAATTGTAAACATATTATTACTATTGTCTTTACAAATTTAATGTTTACTTTTGACGTTTTTAAAATTCTAGATGTATCATGAGTGAATCCGATGAAGGAAAATTGGGGTGTACGCTCGTACACCTCCAAACATCGTGGAAGCGGCTCACATTACATCTCTTAATTTATTGCCAAGTATTTCACGTAAAAAATATGAATGCGAGTATAAATTCTAGGTTAAAAAACTTTCTTAGCTGTTGGTGGTTTATTACTTTTTTTGTTGTCGTAGATAAAGTATAGTGTGTAACGCGTGCAAATACACCAATTTCTGCACTTGTAACACAATAAACTATTATAGTACTTATTTAAATATTTTTTGAAGGTTTGCTTATCGTTTCTCTCGATCGTTTAATTTCCTCATTTTTGTGTGACACTCATTGTTGTTTACATCTTTTTTTGGTATTGGCATTGTTTGAATATGAGCACGACAATATGTTTTTTGTCATATTTGTTATGAAATAAATAGAAATAATCGACAAAATACAAGAAATACATCTTATTTTAGAATAATTTAAGAAATGGTAGGTATTGTAACCAATCTATAAAAAATATAATATACAATGCACACGTATTACCAAAAAGTAACTTGCTTATGTAATGTATTTTTAATGTATTTTAATGACTAAAAATACCTCTTGCCAAAGAAAACCCCCAAACGAAGTATTTTAATTGTGCACCTGGATTACCATAATCATGACGATTATGTTAGCAATTACAATGCTGTTGAGGAATCGATGGTATCGTTAAGTCGAACCCACAGTTGTTGTAGAAATGGGAGCAGTATAATTGGCTGTCAGTATATAAGTGTTTGTTGAAAGACATGGTATGTTTCC
The DNA here is from genome assembly GCA_929113105.1 of Agrypnus murinus. Lineage (NCBI taxonomy): Eukaryota > Metazoa > Arthropoda > Insecta > Coleoptera > Elateridae > Agrypnus > Agrypnus murinus. The sequence continues at coordinate 77,361,566 of OV816029.1, read as the reverse complement.
AGCCAAAACTGTAAAATGCTTAGAGTAGGTAAAGAAAATAAATTATTTTACAACTAACACCCACAAATGCGAAAAATATGAGGATCGTCTTTTTCACGATAGATTTAAATATAATTTATCCCAGAATTAGTAATTATAGTTATGACAGAATAGACTGCAATAAACGTTTAGGCATTTTTTTACTAACCGCCAATCTTTTCAAAACCATTTAATCACCACTAGTGTCTTTGTCCGGGGAAATTTCTGAGACATAAGTGCCGGGCCTTAATTTTTTTGTTGTCTCGATATCCTTGAAAAATAATTCGAGATGTGGGACTTTTTATATTCAGTTAAAGTGTTCAAGGTATTTAATTAAAACTCGTACATTAAAAATAATTCTTATTAGTTTCAATTTCTCGAGCAAATTATTAGTTAAGAGGTAGTTGTAATAAAAGTGTCGCTTTACACAGTTGGCTTTCTTAACAATTTTTTAAGCAGTTAACAAACATTTTATATACTTGTAGATTATATACACCTTTCTATAAATAATCAATAAAGGAAAAGGGATTAGGCCTGGCCAAGCCATTCATTAAGTAAACTTAAGTACTTTATATTCAGGTATATTAAAAAAGGTATCCATCTTCAAGTTTCTTATTCTATCTTATTTAGGAACAGGTACTAATATATTTAAACAGTATTTTTCTAAAAGACCTAAACAGAATACTTCTGCTTAATAATGCATATTGAAGTACGGTCTCGGTCGCTCTAACAAGTAGTCGTTTTCAGCTAAAGGGTGCCAAGAAGATTTTGATAGTTTTTGTAAAGACAATAGTGTGCTTACTACAACTTTTAAATTTGTTTCAATTTAATTAAGTTATCGTCCAGAAGTTCAAAACCAATTTTATTTATTTATTAAATATATAAATAAAATGTTTTTTTGTACAACCGTACGCGAACATTGCAAAATAAGACATTGCAAGATAAAGAAGTAAGTATATAAAGATTTCTGTCTTTACATTGTGTACAAGAAAGGTAAGAACAATTTTTTTCGTGCGACAAAAAATGAAATACTTATTTCATCCCATACGTTCAATACAAATGACCGCCCCCCTATATCCTAGCAGTTTATTTTTAATAACTTTGTAACTACTTACATGACACAAAAAAGTATAGTATGAAAGTTGTAGAGAATCGTATTGCCGACAAAAGTTGTTCTGACAACTCTTTCACTCAGACGTACGGTTAAGGAGATAAATAACTTACCAGTAGGAAAGACGTTATACGGCTTACCTGCTTCGTTTTCGACTTACCTCTATTCGACCGCTGCCTTCCACTATACCAAAGAACGGAACCAAAAAAGTGAGTACACTAAATTGTTCGTTTTTAGATTGCTTACAAGAAAGGTCCGAAAGATTTTGCTCGCACGACCAAAAATGAAATGGTTATTTCACCCCAAAGATTTGCAACCCCTAAACTTTTACGGTTATTTGTTTATAACTTTTTTATTACAAACATTTCTCAAAGGAGTGTATTGAGGAGGTTGTAGAGAATCGAATTTACGACAAAAACTTTATGAATTACTTCTTTCCTGAGACTTACGGTTAACGAGATAAATTGAAAAAACACTTTAACCTCTTTTTCCAAGATGGCGGACACTTCGCAGCCTCCGATTAATACGAAAACTTGAATGTAGACTTACCACACACCCCCCTACATACTACACAAAAAAATTGCTGTTATCAAGTCTTGTGACTTTTCCCATATAGCAATTTCCCTGTCGCCTGGACTAGTATCTCCAGCCATTTTTACGGGTTTTTTTACAAAACTAATTGTTTTATTGGTATCATTTCCATAGAAACGCTGTAACATGAAAGCCGGCTTTCCATTTACAAGGAATTAAACTGTTAGTTTTTTAAAAGCAATGGAATTTGTAATTATATATTTTTTACTACTATGTCCTGCGGTCTCGGCAACAATTATTTTCTTAGTACGTTAAAAACAGATTTCGCGGTTTTGGTGTTCAAATAACTATTAGCGTTTACTGTCTCCAGCCTTACTTTGTGGAACTCCATAATCATGAAATATAATATAAATACAAAGATTAGTTAAAGTTTCACAAGTTTTATTAATATCTTAACCTGACAATATTGTTTCGACACTTTGTGTCATTATCAAAGGTAGATAAGATTGATAAACAAACACGTTGCTAAGGATAAATACATACAGAAAATAGGTAACTAGATACAATACATAACAAAAACTAAATATCTAACACTTCTAATAAAGGAGAAATATACAGACATAAACGCACAGTATCTTTAATGAATGAACAAACTGAGCTTAGTAATTCTCCTTTATTAGAAGTGTTAGATATTTAGTTTTTGTTATGTATTGTATCTAGTTACCTATTTTCTGTATGTATTTATCCTTAGCAACGTGTTTGTTTATCAATCTTATCTACCTTTGATAATGACACAAAGTGTCGAAACAATATTGTCTGGTTAAGATATTAATAAAACTTGTGAAACTTTAACTAATCTTTGTATTTATATTATAAATAACTATTAGGTTGAGCTTATGTAATTATTGTGCACGGATTGCATTTCAAAAGAAATATTGTACCAAAAAAATTAACAATGAATTTTAAAATGTTGCAGAAAAGGAATTTGAGTGACATTGTATCTCGATAGGCTACCGAGTGCCGAAGATAGATTATCAATTCGAACTATTCTTAATAATACCATATTCATATTCAGAAAAAATGTCAAAACTATGAATGACCTAAAACTTACCGACAGACAATACAACATTAAATAGGAAAGGTTTTTGCCATAAAAGAGAAAAAGAAATTTTATGATAGGAGGATGTATTTATTTACTGCTGTGCTTTTCCTTAGACAATTGCAGTTATTTTCCAATGGGGAAAAGTAATTAGAGGAGTAGTTAAAGGGATTTTAGTGACGAATATTTGAATTTTTGTGTTAGTTACCTATGTGAAATTACTGTTTTCTTGTGTGGTAGCTTATAATAATAATAAGTATTTTCCATTCCTCTAGCACCTATTTTAAACGGTGGCTATTCACCATTAGTTTACAGAGTTAGTTGGAATGTCTTTCAGCTTGTGCACAGTAGTTAGACCATGTTGTTCTTATATGATCAAGCAATGGAAGTTCTAGTCTGTACGCAGTTTTTGAAGTATCTCAATAACTAATTAATCTAATGTCGCATCTACCCACGTATTTAAAAGTAATATTACTTATTGTCTTGTAGGGCTACAAGTCTTGTCCACTATCTAGTTTAGCAGATTTACCACCCATAAGTAGAGTGAATGTAATTCTACGAGCAGGTTACTTTGTGGCGTTTAATCAGAATTTTATCTTTAGGTAAAGATTAATTTCTATAAATATAGTTATTTGTTGAAACAATTACATGGGAATTGGTCCATAGTTGTGAAGTGAAGTAACGGATAAGGGAGGGCATTCTTGCTCCTTCAACCTACCATTGTCTACACATTCAACATTTGTATACCTTTTTGCTAAGCCAATTATCATATTCCCTCACCTCAAATTATTATTCACATGTAAAATCTTGGAAAAGCAGTAACGATTATCCGACGACGCAGTTTTTTTAACGTTTTTCTTGTGAAGATTCTGTCAAAGGACTTGCCAAAAGTAGCCATCAGCAAACTAATGCAAATCAGTTCTCATGGGCACAAGGCCCAAAAACCATGGTTTGCCATCCACAGGTGCTTAAAGTTGCGTGTTTTGAAATCGTTCGAACTTTTGAAACTGCCCCCCCGTTCAATTGGCTGGATTTTTGATATCTCATAGTTATCGACTCCGGCATCAAAAGTTCTTATGGGCACAACGTCCAAAAACCCATGGTTTGGCCATCACAGGTGCTTAAAGTTGCGTGTTTTGAAATCGTTCGAACTTTTGAAACTAACTTAATTTGTTTATTAAAGTTAGATTTTATTGTGACTTTTTCTCGTACATTCGGGGTACTTGATTATAGTGAGTCCCCTTGCCTCTCACATTCGGGCATTCCGAGTGTTAGATAGAAGTGAGTCCTTTCGACTCCCAATAAAATGATGTGACATTAGCCTATTTTACTTCACTAGTTCTATGTTCAAATCCTGGTGATTTGCTCTATGTGTTGCATCCACTGTCGGTCGCAACAATGATACGTCAGAATATCTGACATTAGGTTGATGACGCGCATATCAAAGATACTACAAAATGGTTGCAGCATGTGCACATGTACCCAAAGTTTTTGAATCTAGATGACTCAAATGATTATATATTCTTTATTAGTATATCTTTTCGCATATAACCACAACATGTACAAGAAAACATAACAAAAACTAAACAGCGGAAACCAGTTTAATTGTGCTTGATACACAATTATACCCACTCAAGTAAAAGTGTACGTGAATGTTATGAAATATAAAAAAAACTCACAATAAAATCTAATTTTAATAAACAAATTAAGTTAATTTTAAAAGTTTGCACGATTTCAAAACACGCAACTTTAAGCACCTGTGGTGAGCAAATCATGGGTTTTTGGACTTTGTGACCAGGAGAACTTTTGATCCGGGAGTAGATATCTATAGCATACCAAAAAAATTCAGCCAATTTAACCTGGGGACAGTTTCCATAAGATTAGTTTTAAAAGTTTGAACGATTTCAAAACACGGAACTTTAAGCATCTGTGGTAGGCAAACCATGGGTATTTGGACTTTGTGCCCATAAGAACTGTTGATCCGGGAGTAGATATCAATAAGGTATCAAAATTCAGCCAATTTAACTGGGGGACAGTTTCCATAAGATTAGTGCAGGGTCCTTTCCAAATATCAATAACTAATAAGTTTTTATAAATCTCAAAGTGTCTATTAATATCAAATGATTGCGTCAAGATGTCTCATTTTGAGTCATTTGAAATAGTGCAATCTAAATTCATTCTTAATTCTCATACAGGGACATCCAAAAAACGTTTTTGGAAAGTGTAATTCTTGAGGGTGACGATGGCCTTTGGTCTACCCTTATAAGATCGTGATTGTATATTCTGGAAGAACTAGAGTGCCACAAATCAATGAATTCTAGTCTCAATTACAAGGATAGGCACGAAACCCACTTCTCTTGCACATATTTATTACATTTTTTCACTTCTTAACCTGTATCAATTCGTTGTGTGAACCTCTAGATTAATTTTGTATTTGAATTGTTTTTTGTCATCTCTACTTTTTTATCTTTACATTAATTACATGGAGTATGTAGATGAAAAAGTATTCAAATCTTAGTAGAGAACACCAACAAAATATTAAAGTCTTGATTGCCTAATGACTTAATAATTCATCACATTATTCTCCCAGGAAAATGGAATCAACTTTACTAAATTCCAGTTATCTACTTTTTTGCATTCAGCAGTAGGAAGTTTTCTTTAGCGCAACCTTCCAATCGATAAATAACGACAGCACTGAATAGCAAAGTACACTTCATGAAAAATAATCTTTCACAAATAACAATGACTAACCGAATGCTGTTACCATTAAATCAGTTCACCCTTTGAGCAATTTTGGTATGTAAGACACTAAACAAAAATTCCATGAGAAACGCTTATTTGGTTTCCCAAATAACTTTCTTACTCGTTATATACGCTTCCTTAGAACAGAACGAGCATTTCTCAAACTTTTGAAAGAATTTTCCGCAATAGATGTACGATAATCGATTAGTATAGAGAACACAATAATATAACAAAAAGGAATTGTTCTTGAACAAGATAGGAAAAGTCAAAACTCTAATATACAATATACAACACAACACATGGTCAGTTCGCATCAGCTGCAGGTCAGGGGTCGCATATTGGCAATCACAGCGCTCTAGGAGGATCCTCCTGCTTCATCCCGGTCTCGTATCCAATCTGTTTAACTCGCTTCATTGAATCTTATGCGCCATTGATTTGGTTTGCGAGGTAATTTCTCAGTTTTCTTATTATCTGAGAAAAAGCAATTTGCAATAGATTTTCTTGATTAGAGGATAATATTCGCGTCTGTCTGAATACGAATTTACAGTTATTCGATAAAGATGATTTCCTAGACAAAAGGGGTTAGAACTATAAATCTACTATTTTTTTAATCTTTATGTCTTTTAGATAAATGGAGATTTGCCAACACACACACGTTCTCTACTCCAACACATTTCAATTACCTTTAATTCAAACCGCACAAAAAGCAAAATGGAAAAGAAATTCGCATTCTCTTCTAAACAATTCTTAGGTCGCATCTGCGCGCCTGTCAGCTCTTGATTCGTATTCAAGAAACGGAGTGGAGTCCAATTATTGGGTTCCTCTTTGCGTTCCCGTCCGAGTTCGAATCGAGTTCCCTCTTGAACGTCTTAGACTTCGACAACTCGTGATGTGGCTTACATTAGTGATGTACCTCCCTTATCGCGAAATTCATATGTAAGCCCCATACTGGTTATGCATATCGGCTTACAAGTTCTCTACATGATTAAAACTTCTTTCTGATAGCTTTATAGAAATCCAATCTTCTGATATTATTATTTAGCCATACTTTATAAATAAATTTATCAACTTCCTCAATTTGGGCAATCTCATCTTCTAGTTTAATGTAGCTTAATTTGTCTTTGGTTTTTGTGGTGTCCGTCTTACTCTTAACATCTAAACTCGACGATATATTTTAGTGGAGGAGTGAATAATAATATACGTAGCTCTCTCTGAAACATGCCTTGCATAAGTTAATCTTCCAGGAGTTCCTTTCACCAAGAGAAGCAAACCTTTTTCAATCTGCCCTTTTATCTAAATTAGAAAAACTACCAACATAATTCAGCTTGTTTGCAGTTTTTGTCACCGGCTTTATAAATGCAAGTTGTCGCTAAAAAATGAGGGTTGTGGGGTCGCTTTGAAAGTTATGGATTGTTGCAGGCAATTGGCGCTGTTCGTTATACATTCAGACAGTTTTTGCTAGCAGAACCGGACTTAAAGTATTTAGTAATGGATTATGCTTGCAGTCCTCAAAAAGTTGCGTTGAATGGGAGGGTTGTGACGTTAATTAGAAATTACTGGCTTGTTATTGGTTATTGTTCGCAGTTGAATAGTTTTAACTAATAACACTACTATTATCTTAATTGGCGTGTTGATGATAAAAAGCGTAATTGTTTTTGAATAGTACTGTAATTACCAAGCGGTGATGTTGTGGAGAATGCTATACAGACATAAAGATCTTGGTGGTTAAAATTCTTGACTAATTGTTGAGTTTTTTTAATGTTTCAGATCGTAAGAATTATTGTAAGCTATAATTCCCGCCATCGACGAGTATCGATTCGTAACCTTATCTGAGTTTCTTCTTGCATATTCATATGATCGAGTAACTGCAAGGAAATTTTAATTTATAAATATTTTTGTTGGACCACTTATAAATAGAACGTTATTTGTTATACTGTAACCTATATATACATACCTTTATTTGTACGTTTTTTTACCTTAGACTGTACTAGCAGACCTTCTCTTATATGGAATAATCTGCCACTAGTTACAATAGCACTACAAGTTATCAATTAGTATCTCTCAATAAGTTTGAAATACCCGTAAGTATTTAAAAATCCAATAGTCACATCATCAGCCTATATAGAAGTCCACTGCTGGACATAGATAGCCTACGTCCAATACCCACAATACCTTGCAAACCCCAACACTTATGTTACCTAAATACTGAGTAATATTTTACAATAAGTACATTAACCATTTATAACCAGTAAATTCTTCTTTAAAACAGTTGTTTGTTTAGAAACCGATTTGTAGGATCTTTACAAATGATCCATTATCGATTTGTTGTCACTCTAAAAGAAAGATTTTCTTGAAGAATTTTTAGAGATACAGAAACTTTTTGCGAAACTACTGTTTTGACTACTGTAACTGATTATTAATCAAATCAACTTGCAGATTCTGTTTTGTATGGAATGGAATTTTGTATTGATATCAGACAATGAGAGTTTGTGCTGAGTGGCAAACTATTATTGTCTTAATACAGTGAAACACTTTTGTGAAAGTATTTGTCCGCCTGGCATGCACATATGAAACTGTTGTTTGTATTTTTTTTGTAATATGATATTTATCTACCTTCTGTTCCGAATTACAGTTAGGTCCACATCTTTGGTAGGCATCTTTATCCTCAGATCCGTGATTGTAGTGACAACACGTGCAGTTTTCTCCAATCTAGTCAATCCGATATCATAAAGTAAAACTTGACCGACCCCCTCCGCCGCGCTAGTCAACCTTCATTGATACTAGTAGTGGTTAATATTATATGCTTAATTATTTTTTATTGGAACACTTTGCAGGTACTCGGTTTAGAAAATTCCATATAGCTAACTTATGTTACCTTCTAGCAACCAAACTGAATATTTATCATGTGGTTCCAGCTTTTGGGCGTTCAAATATAGCGAGTTGATGCGTATTTGACAAATATGGTTTAGAAGTTTCGGTGCTGGGGGGGGGGGGGGCGAGAGCTGAAAGGTTTTCTATCATAAGGCTTAGGAAGCATAGGGCATAGGAATTTATAATATAAAACGTAACATTTTAAATGTTAGAATTAAAATAAAAACGGAATTTTTAATTGAAAAGTAATTTAAAATTTACCATTTTAAAATTCAGTATTCAAGATTATTCAAGAAAATTATGAACTGTTCCGAACCTATGGGCAAACCTATGACCCTAAAAATGCCCATGCTATTCCAATGACCCCAAAGATAAAGTTGTTCGATTGCACTGAAACTAGATCTTCAGAGATTTTAAAACTGCTACACACACATGACCCTGTAGCTTTTCGAAATTTCTTTTAGACTGACCTAAATCAGTACCTAATTGTATTTAAAAATTCGAAAATTTCCCAGTAATCTTTTACAGAATTTGATATCCGCGGGCCCGTGGTCAATTACAACAAAATTAACCAAGTGATGACGTCAGATGAGTTTTCAGCAAATTACCTAGGAAATTTCGCCTAGCGAAGGCATTAAGAACACTAAAAAGTAAATTTGATAATTTCAAGATTTTTATCACAAAATGATGTGAAATTTTCCAATAAGGATTACAATGGAGGAAGGTAGGCTAAGGCCGTTTTTTGCCTAATTTATTTTTGAACTAACATAATAAAATACATTAAAGAACGAGTTTCATAAGACACGATTTATTGCACAAGTCCAAATTTAAAAAACTCTCCGCAAGCGGCTCGTTTTATGATGTATAAGTGCAATAATGACTCATGAAACGAGTTTTTTATGCTACTTTTTCTATTTTGCGCCTTTTATTCCCTTTTTAAATAAAACAAAATCACAATTTCAAAATTTAAGGAATTTTGTGGTAGTTGGCAACACTGATGTGACATTTGAAAATTCAAATTTTTGAGTGAAGTTTTTGGCAATTTTCTGTTTTTCAATATTTCAATATTTTTTGAATGCTACCAATTCTGAAAAAGTTGGGCTATTAAAGCACTCAAATGAGCTATTAACGTACTGTTTTGGGTGCTTTAACAGCTTTATTATAGACGCAAAATAAAAAAAAAACATTTTTTCATTATCTACCATCAGAATGCACCTCAAACGAAACCTTCCTCCACTCACCCATACCTCTTGTACCTCTCTAAACTACTAGATAACCAGAAAACAGTCTCGCTAAAATATTTAAAAAATGTGTAGTACCCTTAAAAAGTCATATTTCCTTTCAGAAAAATGCATCCAGGTTACCTCCCCCACTTTGCCTACTTACCCACCCACCCCCTACTCTAATAACTTGAGTCTATAAACAAGCAGGTATATAACGAAATAACAAGGATTCTTTATTTCCATCACATTACAACAATCGATTATTCGCGAAGTAAAGGCATCGAATTAATGAGTCATCCAGTTCATAATCAAAAATAAAATGCGTGGCCACAGTTTTTCCTGCTCCGAAGACGCCATTAATACATTTAAGTCACGTTTTGAGTATGCCAACTTCAGAATGAAATAAATGTTTCAGTGATTGGTTTGAAGGTATGAAAAGGTTCATAGAACGTAATGGTGAATATTTCAAAAAACAATAAAACCATGTATTTGCCTATAAAATCTTTCCTTCCTAGCTATTCCCGAAATTTCCCGACTGGCCCTTACTTACTGTTTAATAGTAGAAAAAGTCTAATAACGGGGCAAACAGGGACCTTTTCAAGTTTGTCAAGGCATGTTCAGAGACAACTCAACGAAAGTCCCACGTACTCCATCTGAGATAGCCGAGATATCCAGGAAAACCTGAAATCTGGAGATTCCCTGGAACACTTTTAAAATTGTTGAAAATTGAGCTAAAAGGTTGATCTTTTTTTTATTTTAATCATCTTAATGTGTATAACATGCTGGAACGTATTTATATATTACTTATCGTAATGAGGAAAGGAGATCTTCAGACCGGCGGTTTGGTCGTACTGAAAGTAATTGTAATGGTAGTATTTCTCGCCTCTTTGCGATGTTTTTTGGAGACGCAACTCTTAAATTACTCGAAAGCGCTAAAACCAGCTGATCATGCGGAGTTACCAGCATGTTGACGTTAGCGCACTCGCGCCGACAGTTTTTGAATTACTTGCGTCGTGATTTGGTACGTGTGGTCGTGTGTGAATGTAAACCGTTCTGTGCACTGCGTCTGTGGTGGCGTGTCGTTGAGGAAACCTGCTGTGGTGCAACCTTTTATATCGAGATAGAACATGGAGGAACGACAACAATCAGTGAGCTGCGAATGTCAATTTGAAGCTGGAAACTGCGACAGATCTTGTGGCTTCAGAAGGAAGATACCACAGAGATTGCTTTTCTTACTTTAAACGCAATGGGTCCTATGTACCGGGTACCGTAAGCGCAAGCGTCAGGAAGGAAGATCCTGGTAAGCAGGCAGGTTTTTTAATTCTATGCTGTCACTAGAGAGTGGTATGGAAGATGGAGCCTACATTAATTCCCAAGAGCCGTACAATGAACTGCACCTAATGAGGAAATTAAAAGAAAGATATGGAGACAGTCAGTAAGTTATCTGCCCACAGGACTATTGTCTGTTACACAGGACTCGCTCAGAAGATACTCAGTGATAAAAGAGTGAAAGGTTATAGCGGTTTCATAGTTACCAATTAATTTTAGCTGGATGTTAAATACCATAGATACAATTGTTCCAACAAACGTATCTCTGGTAAGCAATTGTAAATACCACGTAAGAGTAATTAAGATAGCAGTCTGAATTGCTTCAAGACTTTAGTCAAAGCCTTACGTAAAATGCTTTTACCCTTCTGCGTACGAAATGGCAAGAGGAGGACAAGATGCCAGAATCACTGTAAATCTTCATGAAAGAGGTAATGGCGCCAAAGAAGCAACTGATCAAGTACTGTTGTAACTTTTGTGCTGTTGTAAGGAAGGTTGTAACTTTTGAACAAGCCTTAGTGTCCGCTATTCGTTTACGGTTTATATCTCATTTGCGGCTGGTAACAGGAGTACTAATTTACCTGAGGTTTTCCTCTAAATCGTTTGTGGATACCCTGCAGAATCTTTGAGTGTGCGCTTCCTACAAGGAAGTCATGCGGTTTGAAATGTCCGTGACGAAATATGCACCCCCTACAGTGGACATTGTATCTTATATACAAACTAGCGAACACGGCCGGGTGTTCCAAACTTTAAATATAAAATTCACTTAACTAATATATTAATAATGTGAGTACAAACCTTGAAATTAAGTACGCTATTTTCATAGCAAAAGAAAGCTACTTTTATGTCAGGTTTTTTCTTCGCTTAAACTTACAATTTGCACAGCGCGGCGGCGCTAGCTATAAGGACCACTCTGTAGGATACATACTCCGAACAAGCTCGTTATGGTATATATGGATATTGATGTCTTTGAGTCCTCGAGTCTTTAACAATGACTCTGATTCTGATCATAATGTTCGCACTCTTAATATAGATATGACACATTCACACCATAGGAGGCATCATGTACATCACACCCAAGACAGGTTTCTATGCTGATGCACCAATTCCTCGTCCAACCACAACGGAACTACTTTCCTCTTAATTTCATTGGGTATTCCCAATATTACTGCATAGTATATGTCACAAAAGGAGTTAAACAGCGCTAAATGTTCCAGGAAAACTTCCAGATTTTCCTGGATACCTTGGCTATCCCAGATGAGAGGACGTGGAACGTTCCTGAATACCTGAATACACTGGAAAAGGTCCCGCTTTGTTATTATAAATGTTCGGGTAAAAATTTAAGTACACCAAACTATGGCTCCATACCCTGTGTTTCCAAGTTGTATAGTATTCTAATAATTATCAGAAACAGAAAAAATACTCATGTTCGTTGATTGTATGCAATGAGACATGATGATTTTCTTTTATTTATGATTTTAATACATCGGAAAGTTGTTTTGAGATGTTAGCTTGGGTGAATATTTTATAATTAATTATTATTATCTTCATATCCATCACCATACAGGATCCTTTTTTGTTTATTTCTTATGGGATTCTCTTTCTTATAGTCTACATTGTCGGTGATTTTCCCTCGAAACTATGAGTAGTGGGTAAGTAAAGCAAAAACCAGCTTACTAGGATTTTTATAAACAATAAGAAAGCTTTGTTGAATTTTTTTACCTAAGACGTGAAATCAAGTTATTTATAAATTTACATTTTAACTAACTCCCTTCTTTTATAAGATGACTGTTCAAGCACACTTTCCTCAATTCGGGAATCGTCATTGAGCGGTCGGTTTCTTAAGCAGTACCTATAACCGCGAGCATCTATGACAATTTTCAGCTTCCTACTAGTTTTTCCTTTATTAATGTTTATTTTGTTGTATGTTACTTGTTCATGTTTATGTTTATGTTACTTGTTATGGTTATGTTTATGTTACTATTGTGACACTTACAAATACTTACAAACATGTAAGAAGCAACACCTGTGAAGTAAAGTTTATTAGTGTGTTCAATAATGGTATATTGTGTTACAAGTGCAGAAAAGGTTCTCACGAGTGTGAAGAAGTTGCGGCATGAGACGAAATTGGCGTATTTGCACGCGTTACATACTATGCTCTATTTACAACCACAAAAAAAAAGTTCTCACGATGTTTGGAGGTGTACAAGTGTACTCAATTTTCGCATCATCGGATTCATTCATGATAAATCCAGAATTTCGAAAACGACAAAAGTAAATATTAAATTTTTAAAGACAATAATAATAATACGTTTACAATCTGTATAGTTTCAGTCAATCTACGATTTAGTACTTACAGCTAAACAATCATACGTGTGTACTCGTTTTCAAAAAGTAACTTTTTTAAACAATAACAATTTAAATGTCAAGGTTATTAACCCCTTTGCGGCGAAATGTAACTATATTCTGGCATCTAACATATTGTGATGACAAGGCAAGTAGCTTTAAGTGTACCCATCGCGCTTGCACTTGTGAATTATGTAGCTAATCCATTGCGTTTGTTGTAATTTAACAATCATAATAAATAATATTATCTTAACAATTTTATAATAAGGTAAAAAAAACTTAATCAATTTTACGTTAATTGAATAACATTTTCATAATAATTTTATATAAATTATAGTTATTAAACTAAATTAACTAAGTGAATGGTATGAGGCCTGGCTTAGCAAGCAGACGGTCCAGAGTTTGATTCCCTGCCGAAGCCATCATTTTTCTGGATGGATGTGGATTCAAAATATAATTTACTGTAAAACATTAATTAAACAAAATAAATTTACCTTTATCTAAAATTTATAACTTTTATATTTGAAATAATTAATAATATTATAATATTGTATGTGCTGACATCTATGGCGTTTTAATAGAACTACTGATCATGGGAAATCATTTCCCACGGTCATTAGCGTTTAGTTTAGAGATTGTGAGCAATGAGATTTTCACGGTTACTAGTTGTGCGGAATGTGTAACTTTCTGTAGTGGCCGTAGATAATGTAATTTGTCAACCAACTTAATTATAATTTTTATCCTAGTGAAAAATTACAAAATGAAATACTAAAAAAAGCATTCGTAACAAAATCTCCAATGCACTAAGTGAGTAATGATGTTCTGAAGAAAATATTGAGAACCTCTGTTTGTAGTATTTTGGGAAAGCGAAAAGGCCTGTTTTTACTGAAATTGCCCTTTGTCATGGCTGTCTTGTTTTTGTTGGCTAATTGACCGCCGGACGAGGTTGACACGTCACTTTATAATTCACCGCCACTCGATCTGTCAATGCATACAGTTTCAGTTAAATTATAAATACAACTCGTGATGCGAAAACACTGTTATTGCAATGGAAGCATAAAACAATATTCTGAAACACAAAACGAAAAATACTTTTATAAAACGGCTCCATCCTGAAACATTATAAAACTGAATTTTTCATGAAACACGAAATTATATATTATACGTTCTAAAAATAGATGTGATGATGATAGTATCATTACACCTAAAAATCCTGAAAATGTACTTTTTCGAAATAATAAAACGTAGTACTCTTATCGTATGAACATGTTGAAAATGTATTACAACTATACTGAATTAAAAAGTTTGGACAAAAACGTAATATATCCAGTTCTCACGCGAACTTTATAGCCCTTAAACTCGCTGTTCTGCTGCTCTTTTCTTTACGGTAATGTGAATAATAGCAACAGTACGCTGTAAATGCGGTGTCATTTATGCAGTTAAACTACGACATAAATTTCGTTTAAAATCCTTAAAATAACGATTTACCCAACAACAGTAGTAGTTGTGTAATCTAGAATGGAAAACATGCATTTCCCCCGTACTATAAATTTGTTTTGTGTCTTTGTTACGGTATTTGTAATTGTAGCAATAATGGACAGTTTTTTTTTTAATTCAGAAAGCAATTTTCAGCGTACTGTACTAATTTTGCAAAGCTACATTTTGGGGTACGCTGTTGCAATTTGTATTGCGTATTGAATTTTATATAAACTTCCCACACCCTAATTCTTGTCAACTTAACTAAGAAAAACCTATAGTCGTTCTCTCTAAACTGTTAATGAAGTTGAATAATTAAAATTGGGAACCCATGTCAGTGAATTATTAAATTTTCACACTTGGTTTGAATTTTGTAGAATATTCTATTCTAGTCAACTCGAGTTCACGCTCAATGTAGTCAATTATTTTAAGAATTATTATGTCGCTGCGAAAGAAGTATTAGCACAAAATTATTTTTGTTACAATTAGAATCATTACTAACTAAAGATAATTGTATACATTGTAATGACCCGAGGTCCCACCCACTAGACGATAACGGTCCAAAGTAAATTCAAATACCTATTTAACAAAACGGACGTTGGCACAGCACTACCAACCTTACAAATGATGGTAAATATAGCAAAAAGAATAAACTGGATCTTACGTTGTGATTACTTTTTATAACATGTGATCATAGTTGATAACGATTGATCTGATCTACATCATACGGACGGAAGGAGATAAACACAAATAAAAGAACAGTTTAATGTGATTGTAGTATTTTATTAATTTATTCTTAATCTTGAGCGAGGAGGGATGGATTTAAGCTTGACACAAAATAAAAGGCTAGTTCTGTAAAAACCTCCTTGAAAATAAGCTAGCACAACTTAAACGTTATACGTCAACTCATCAAGTTCAATAGGTGAGCAAATTATTATTTAGTGGTATTACAATGAGGTCTTGATTAAAATGAACAATACAGGTAAATAAATCAATTCATCAAGTCGATACAGTTGTGCGTTTATACAAGGTATTTATAAATAGTGAAAACGTAAATCTCACATTGACATAAAACATCAAAAGTAAGTGAAATTGAGTCAATCATATGGAGTTACAGATAAACTAGAAAAGGTAAACGTGCCAGTTTAAAAAGAATACACAAAAACTACTGAATAAAACTTATATTTGACATATCAACAGTTACTTTGTAGATACATATATAATAAGAAATACCATAAAACGTCTTTTGCAAGACATTGGTTTTCTATCAGCAACAGGAATAATTACCTAGATAAGCAAGCGAGAGCAATAGGCACATAAAAATAACATAACACATAAAATAACATAAACATGCAAGTGTACACAAAATAATGGTTTGAGGGTTCTCTTACACGCCCTATCAAATGGTTTGTATACCACCGTGGAGATTAATACACTCTCAAATAAGAAAATCAGTTTATCCCCAGGGAAGATAACGAACTGTTCCAGACCAGAAGGCTACTCCGACCTTTTAGTCACAAAGTATATCATTTAGTTAGGTTAGAAAATCAACCAAAAATCAATAAGTACTGACAGTCAAACAAATAAAACAGTAATTGCAATTAAGGCACGAATAACATGTCCATTAATTAATGTCCATCCGCAATTATAGTATAAACGTTAATAAAACATTATTTTCTAGTAATCATTCTATTTCAAAAGGACAAACTTACAAATTATTAAGAATTATCAAAACAGGTCTTAAAACTTAGTTAACATTTAGATTTTAATTTATCTATATTTTCAAACAAGAGATTAGGGTTTTAGATTAATTAAATAACATAAAATTCACATCCCACAACTAGAATCAACATAAATAAAACAAATAAAATGAACTTACATGAAGAAAATACTTTATAAGCAAAGAACAAAAATGTCTTCTTGCTGCTTCTTTACATTTCATAATAATTATTTTTTTAAACAAAATAGCAGCGTCCCTAACAACATAAAGAGTCAAACTACCAACCTTAAAGAAACTGTAATAAACATCCCTAAATATTTTATATTTAACCAAATGTGTTGTTATATTAAAAACGTGTATATCCTTATTATTTATACTCATTTTTTATTTGAAAAGCCACGTTTTCTAGGTTTTTCAGGTATCACAATGGGCTTCTCCAAAGTCGCTGGGCTCCGGGACTTTGCCCCGAACTACCACATGATAGTTGCGCCACTACATTAGACCAATCCATTAGAGATCGAAATTATAATACATAGAATATCAAAATACACTTACGGTTTTTGATATGGAATAAATTTTTGTTTATGGTCAGATTTTTAATTTGTTTGCGGATTCTAATCAAGACAGCATGGAAGATTGTTTGACATTAATACGTAAGTGTATTTAGTTGTCCTGAACAATTACACGCGTTTCTAGTGTCACCGATTATTTGCGTACAAAATCGGTTGTTGCGATGTACGTTCGTTCCGTCGTCAATTTAATCCTCCATCCCACAATACCATTTTGGCATGGTATCAGAAGTGGCTTACGGAAGGTAATATTGCGAACGAAAAATCAACTGGGAGACACCTAAGTGCTGAAAATATTGAGCTTGTAAGAATTTCCTTTACGAGGAGTCCACAACGATCAACTGTAAAACATGCAGATGCCTTAAATTTAAAGAAAACAAGCGTTCATAGAATACTTAGGCGTAATTAAATTTCACCCCTATAAATTGGCACTTGTCCAAGAACTAAGCTCAATAGATAGACAAACCTGAGTTTTGCAGATAGCTTTTAGATCTTTTTGCTGGTTAACCCAATATTGCACGTTGTTTATGAGTATTATGTTTATGAGCGATAAGGATCATTTTTTTCTAAATGGCTTCGTTAACATACAAAATTTTAGATAGTGGGCAACAGCAAATCCATGACAACTTCACGAACGACCACTTCACGCAGCGAAAGTAACGATTTTGTGTGCGCTACCAGCCACAGGAATTATTGGCCCGTGTTTTTTTTTAAGAGAACAGGCATACCGTAATAGTAACATCAGAAAGATATTGTCACATGGTTGATACTTTTTTCCGATCAAGGTATGAACAACTTGATGGTAATTACTTGTTTTAGCAGGATGGATAGAAAGGATCCCGTTTACTTTCTCGCAACGGGAACATAATCTGGCCAGCTCGGTTGCCTGACTTAACAGCGCAAGACTTTTTTCTGTGGGGATATCTAAAAAGTCGCGTGTATAATAATAGACCCCGTCTATCTTATCTTAGACATCTTAAACAAAACATTGTAAACGAAATTGAAGCAATTCCACTGCAGATACTGAGCAGAGTGATGGATGATTTCGTGCGACGCTACGGCGACGGTTAGAAGAATGTGTAGCAGAAGAAGAATGCCACCTACACCATTCAATTTTTAAGTAAAAAAACTCCCAGAGTTATAGATTAAGATGTTGTCTTTGTAATTCTTTTATGTTCAACCAATAAAAATTTATTCCATATCAAAAGCCGTCATCAAAACCTCAATGCATTTTGGAATTCTCTGTACAATAGGTAAGCTTAACGACTTTATGCCTGAAATATCTGGTATCCCTCCTTTCTCTAACGTAATTCTAACTCTTTTTATTTAGGTAAAATTTGTGTTTTTACCTGGCTATGCAAAGTGCGTAAAAGGTAAACTGTGCACCATAAAAACCCATTTTTTGACATGAGTTTTATTTGTTTTGCGCAACAGGTGTTTACCGGATGTCGTCGTTTGGATTTTTTAAATGACAATTAGGATTTAACTTTGCATCATTTGAAAGGTATTTGCTTCAGAAATACGGAAAAATACATAATAAAAGAACCGAAAAAATAAAAATAACAATTTTAAATAATGAAATACATTTTTTAAATTTCGGTAAACAAGAATAAATCATAGTAAATGTTCAAACTGTTGCACTTTCACTTACTGGCAGAAATCACATCGGTAATAAAAGCTTCTAATGGATGATAATAAGGTGATAGCAAGGTAGGTGTGCTACAGTATTTTCTATCGCATTCTCAATTCGAGCTTCTAAGTGAGTACATACACTAGATTTTTAAAATGTTTCCTGAAAGAGAAGTCCATCGGGGTCATTGTCTGGAGACCGAGGAGTCAAAACCTTGTTGACCTAAGTGAGGTGAGGCAGCATCTTGCTGAAACCAGACGTCTGTATGCATAAGTTGTGGATTTACTGGATTAGGCTAAATCTCTTAAGTACTATTTAATTTTGCAATGATTGTAAAGTCCAAAAATTTATTTACGTGGATCACCTATATTACTTAATCCCAACGTTCCTTCCAAGAGGAAGAAATTAAGATACGCCCAATCAGCGCGCATTTGTATAGCAAATGCTACCAGTTACTCATTGGTCGGAGCGAGGTTGCCTATCCACCCTCTATTAGCTCTCCAGGCTAGTACCGAAGTTATAAACGTGCTCACCCATTGGGGTCTATCCCAAGGGACGAACTTCTCGTCCAGCATTAGCACTACTCCCACTACGCGAGACTTCACAGCCCAATCGAATCCAACTACAGATGTGGCGGGAGCTTTATTAGAAACAGATTTTTTCGGGTTTTCAGTCAAAACAATGATCTCTATTATTTAGAATTGTCAGTTTATTTTTCACTATTTCTTTATTTTTTAGATAATAATAGAATAAACAACCTCATGATGTACTTTTCTGTATTTCTAAAGCAAATACTTTTCAAATGATGCATAGCTCTTGTTGCAATTTAAGAAAATCCAAGACGGATCAACTACAGGTTAAATTACAATTTGATAAAATAATTTCATTATGCAGTCTTAAACTTCATCAAGTACGTATATGACAAATGGTGAATGTAGATGTCACCAATACATGGAAAGCAGATTCTTTGGACAAACAACGGTCATTCCGTGTTATTACCACTATGCTATTCGAGTTCGGCTATTTATGATTATCAAAATATAATGAATAATCCTGTACATGTGCAGTGAAGTGTATTTAAGTAAAATCCCGAGTACCACCCAACACTTTTAAATATTAATATATTTTTGCAATACTGTTTTTTCTTAATGCTAACCACAAAAGAAGCATTTTTGAGTGGTAAGACCTTGAAAAGGTCTTAAGAGTATTTTTCGCTACCACACTAATGGTGTACTAACACTACATGGTGTTGGGACTCCATAAGCAGTTGAGGCAAGCGAATCATGGTACCGTGTTAGTATGAAGTAGAAGTGTGTGTGTGAACATCAGGATTTAACTTGTTCGCCTGGTCCATGCCCAGTGACTGTTCTCACAGATATTACCAATCTTGCCTGTTAGCAAAGATGTAATCCTCCCAGTGCCTGCTCAACATCCATAGTTCGTGGATCAACACCCATGGCCAAATATATCATTACTTGCGCTCCACAAATCCCGAAATCCACTAAGTCGGTTTAATAATTACAACAGTTTTATGTTTTTATTTAACAGCATGTTAAAGGTATTATGTTGTCACCAGATAAGGTTGCCCGCACACCTCTGGTATTACTTGGGGGTTGAAAGAAGATGGATTGTTGTTGCTTGTTAGTTTGAAGATGATGTTGGGTGAACTAAGTTAACACAGGAACTTAAAATCGATGACTGATAGGTGATAGAAGTAATTATACTTTTATCACCTATATTGGCCTATTAAGGCTAAATTATGGTCAACACCAAGAAAAATGTATTAAACTGCTGTGAATTTCTAGTCAACTGTTTTTGACAAAAAGGACTTAACATTAATATACGACTTCTTCCGCGCTACAAGTATTTTTTCTTATGGACTGAACACTTTTGATTGACACAGTAACTTTCTTATTAGAATCAAAGTAAATTCTGCCTTGATTAAACTTAACTTAGATTCTACATTTAGTCTCAAGACTAAAATATGTGTTGGTCTTGATCTTGATGTTAAGAATATTGCCGTGGAAGGTTTAACTATACGACCTTTTTGTGTTTTCTATTATTATTTATTTTTTATCCAACCCAAATCCAAACCAATCTAAACATTTACTTGATCAGACCAAGAAACGTCACTTCAACAAACTAAAAGCATCTTAACCGGGATATATTTGTTGCTCCCACACTTCTTTTGTCTTTAATTTTTTGCGTGATTAGCCTCAGCATCTCGTACCTTTTCCATCTCATCAGATCTAAGATATTTCAGTTTCCTTCTTTTTATACACTTCATTATTTCGCGATCTTTACACGTTGTAGTATCTCCACATTTGTCACTCTATCCATCCATAAGGCCCTCAACATGTTCCGATAGCACATTTCAAATACCTCAATATTCTTTATGTTTTCTTGTTTTAGAGTCCACGCTTCTACAATGTAGAGTAGACGTATCACCTTAACATTGTTATTCGTAGGTCTATGTTTATTTGTTGATATGCAGTAGTATAAATCGGAAACAATGACATTCGAACAGAGTCGATTCATGTGACACATGACATATGTATGGCTTTCTGCAATCTAAACTAACAGGCCAGCAGGTTCAGGGATGCCACTATTCGACTTACGACTTAGATTTTTTTGGGAACTTTTTTTGTACTTGTGCGAACTGTTTTCAAGGGTCGGTTATCTTGGGTAGAGGTGATGAACTCTTTAAGATATGAGGAGTGTAATACTAATTTACAGCATGTGGGAACTTTAAGAATTTATTATTCATCAATGAAGCCTAGAAAATGGAGAGTAGGAGGGTAGGTGACTTGAATAGTGTTTTTGAATTTTTCATGTCACCGAGAGTCTCGCAGTATACCACAGAAGGGAATTGTACTACATAAATCTTTTTTACAGGCCACTTGCGTGGGTATAACAAAATCAGGCTCCGACACTTTAAAAATAAATACAGTGCGAGTGTAAAGTCTGGAACTATCGCAATAAATCGTTTATTAAACGTTTTTGAAAAAAAATCCTCGAACACGTCAATTTTTATCTTCAATGAGACATATTTTACTGTAATTGTCACTTAAAGATCGTCTTTTGTTTTTGAGTTATGACGTAAGCGATAATTTTTTTAAATGGAAACCCTAATTTTTTATGGTGAATTTGGAAAAAGCATGAAGTTCTTAGACCAAATATGATAAAAAAGTGTGATTGTATTTTTCTATTTGTAAGATATTGTACATAATAGTAATGAAAAATCGAAAACACGTCAAATAGGTCAATTATTTGATAGCTTATTTACTGTTTCATTGCGTATAATGTATTGAAATTATTATGAAATACAAAAGAAACAAGAAATAACAAAGTAAAGAAAAACAATTAAATTAAATGTTCGAACTGACCACCATTTTGTGCAAGGCGGTACCCGAGTCTGTACTGAAATTCGTCACGAACTTTACGCAAAGTCTCGGGTGGAATTAATCTTATTTAATAGTTACGTCGGGTGATCTCGGAGGCCACTCAACAGTTCCCCTTCTGCCTATCCATCTACCAGGAAAAATTCGTTTAAATAATTCCTAACACCAATAGCAAAATGTGCCGGAGCACCATCTTGCTGAAACCATAATGTATCGCTTGGTAGATCCGAATCTTCATTGTTCATAATACTCCATACGTTATGATCAGGTCGGGCATTTGATTTCTGATTGGGTAGTTAAGGCCACAATGCGTAATTATACGCATAGACTAAAGAAGAGCGGTTCTTCACTCGTAATTTTATATGCAGACCGCACTGGAGCGCATCCTCAACTACGATATTAGCAAGGTCACTCCTGCCTCTGGTTATGATCAATATTAATTTTCAGTTGTGATTTTTTTCTTCATTTTAAAATGTAATCTGAGTCTTGTTTTAGTGATTATTTCGCCTAGTTGTTTTCAAGTTTCAATTGATTAATTGAGTATGAATCTTTAGAAAATAGAAACTTGATAATTTTTTATTAAACCTCGAATTTCTCCGCTTAAATGATTAGAAAACTAAACTCTAATAATAGCTTCAACAACGCTCCACAATTCCATTGCAGTTTTAGTACAATTAAACAGCAAAGGAATGAGAAACAACAAAAATAAAGGTGAAACATGTCAGAATTTGAAATAATGAAGAATTGATAGGCTTTGGTTTAAAACATAAACGGACATTCTAACAATAAATAAATAGTGCTTTGTGTTTGGTACGTTTGGCACATTGACAACTACTATTCATTTAAGTAAACTTCCAAGATACGAAGATAGGTGCCAGAAAGCTTTACAAGCTCTACAATTATCTGGATCTTTGGCAAATGACTGAAGCAGCGCATTGATTATCCCAATTAGCAAGCGTTTAACCTCATAATTGTTCAAATTACATATTTATATCTTGACTGTTTAGTAGATCTTCTGATAACATTTAAAAAGCAATTAAATATACATACACATGTACAATTAAAAGCTTTCCAAACTAAAATCTACTTTATTATTATCTTCACAAAAGATGACCTAAATATTTATTTAAGATAACACACATTCCCTTATCCTTCAAAAGCAACTGACAAGAGCATTCCAGAAAATAAATTTGTTGCGTATTTCATGATTTTTCGTGAAAATATGCAGAAAAAATCTTATTTTTCCAAATCTGTAAATCCTAGTAAATTGAAATATTTTCTCAAAGCTCAAAGCAATTCAAAAGGAATACGCAAAGCAGAAATAAAAAAGTGTTCCATATTGTGGATAATCCAGGATATTCTGAAATTCGATGTTTTGCCAAAACAGATATTTTCCTTCAACTGATAAGATCTGCTATGTAATGTATTGAAAAAGAAAACAGGACAAAAGTTTAGTGCTCGAATCTACCGCAGTAAAACTCACATATACACAGTAGATATAACTTTTAAAGGACGCCAAAAGGAGGAGTTAACTTATTCTATAAATGTACCAAGGGTCAGCCTCTACAGCTCTCCGGAGAGAAACTTGACCATCGTTAAATTGAAATTTTCGTTATTTTTTTTATTTTCTTCCTCTGCACATATCGATTCGCATTCAATTCGTGCCTTTTCGATAAACAAAAAACTAAACAAACTCGAACAGCAATGTAATCTATCAATAGGCCTCGTGTTCCAGAATGAGAATTATTGCGTTTAACAATCCCTGAATTGCAGGAAATTCAAACAAATACGGTTACCCGATTCCATGGTATTAAATTTATATCAATCTGAATAGAACTTCAATCATGCGAAGGATACGTTTATTCAGAGTTAGTGTATTATTACGAATACAATGATGATAAAAACGGATTTGATAAATGCTAGAATAATCGGAAGCATTTCAGGCAGACAGAAGGATAGCGTTCTTTTTACATATTTTAATAGATCTGGAAACCAGCCAGGCAACATATTCTACAAATTACTTGGCATAATTATGCAAGAATTATGTGTAGGAACTCGGTAAAATGCAGAGGAGTTTAAAACGCCGGAAGAAAAGGATCTACGAAGAAATAAATGCGACAACGGAATGTTACTTTATAATTAATCACACTATTAAACCTGCTTTATCCGCAATTAATCAAATGAAAGTTTTACATTTTTACTCAGAAATTGTTTGTTGTCGTAAATTAATTTTCCTCTGAGAGGAAATAAATTACAAACTAAGTTTCATTACTATCATGCAAGTTTTCAAAGTCTACTTTAAAATAATGGAATGCACCTTGCAACTAATTTGTGTGAAACGCTTTTTGCAGACACTATAACTGCAAAACAACTCACTGTGGGCAAATTAATTGTAAAATTTATACCACTCTACTTAGAATTGTAAACTTTGTTTAAATAAAACAATTTAATTTACAACCATAAAACATGTAGCTTGTTGGCTCAAGTCATCAATAACAAAAGAAAACTGCTATAATTATTTGTATTTATACCATCAACGACATAATAATTTATAATTAATAATAACAAACAATTACATAAGAGGAATTTTATAAAATCGCTTAACTATGTCATCGTAATAATAATAATAATAATCGTAATATAAAACCTTGAAACATGTTTTTAGTTCCTTAATACAACTTAAAGAAGAAAATCTTATACAGTTTAAGCACTCCATACAATATTTAACAACACTCCATCAAAACGTTGAACTATAGAAATGAAATAATTCAGAAATTTTACTCACGATCAACGATCAACATTGTTCACATGAAAGGCGAAAAGTCTCAAATAAATAATTCTTTTAAGTGTGGATAGTTAATTGTATTTTATAAACATTCAAATGGCAACCCGTTTTATCAGATTGCAGATGAAATACAACCCGAAACTAAATTTGTTTATGGGTAAACTGAAAATTCCTTCTATCCGATACTTAACAACAATATGAAGACTTCAAAACAACTGTTAATATATCCTACACTTCGTTTTACAGCTATTAAGTGCATGTATATAATCTTTAAAACCAAATGTTTATTTATAAATCCATATCGATAAATCAATTTCTAAAGCTGAAGTTAGGTATCCTCTATAAACCGGACAACAATTATTTTTGTTGTAAATAGCTAGTTTTAATATTAACGTTACCTGTAAAGTGATTAAAATTAATAAACTATATCAAGAGCATGTTTTTTACAAATATTTATTTATTTCACGTTAATAAAATTATGATTAATCACTTTATTTCTTATATTGAGAATCGTAATTGAATAGTTCACCATCCTTACGAACTAAACACCACTAGCATATTGTCACGTGGGGTTTCGTGACTGAGGGTCGTAGTCATAGGTAGAGATAGAAAGTAAACGCAGGTCACAAATTAATTATATACTGAACAACAAGTCACAATACAATAGGTTACAAACATAAGTGTAAGGACGAATAGGTTCTCCTAAGACTAACATTGAACATGAGGGTGATGGGAACCACCCTGTAGAAGCACTATGTCCTACAACTAATCCTTAGGAAACCAGGTAATCAGTGCCCCTGGACACCAGATTCTAGGCTCCTAAATTACTACAATTAAGCACATTAGGGATCAGGTAATCAGTGCCCCTAGACACCAGATTCTAGACCCCTAAAACTAAGCGGAGGGGATTAGGTATTCAGTGCCTCTGGACACCAGATTCGAGAGCCCCTCACAATTAATTAATATATAAAAGTTACTTACCAGCTTGTTTCAAGAACATGGTCGGATGGGAGTCAGTTCACGACTGAATGTAAGACTTGAAGCAAGTTGTTTATATACTGCATCCTCATGAATATTGCGAAAGCCATTAATGCATAAATGAATATATTACGTATAATGAGCGTATGTAACCTTGGTAACATTTGCACTAAACGGAATGCAAGTTGAGGAGTTATGAAATTATTCAATTCGAAATAATTCCGTTTGTGACAATATCATCCAATATTTTTAATTTTTATTTAGTACATAAGTATTAACATAAATATAAATAAGTATAAAAACTTACCATCCAAACTTGCAGATAGCAGCGATTTTGAAAAAACGTTAAGAAATCGTTCCTAGTCGGAAATATAGTAGAAGAAATACGTGTTACTCTTTTTTTGTAATTGTAATGCTAGCCAAACGGCTTGTAACAGCAACTGTACTCCTAGTACAGTTGGTATAATGGCCACTGTAATACTTACAGATATTTAAAGAATCTTTATTAAGCTTATTTATATAATAATAATAATAATAATAATAATAATAATAATAATAATAATAATAATAATAATAATAATAATAATAATAATAATAATAATAATAATAATAATAATAATAATAATAATAATAATAATAATAATAATAATAATAATAATAATAATAATAATAATAATAATAATAATAATAATAATAATAATAATAATAATAATAATAATAATAATAATAATAATAATAATAATAATAATAATAATAATAATAATAATAATAATAATAATAATAATAATAATAATAATAATAATAATAATAATAATAATAATAATAATAATTGCTACAACCCATAGCCTGGAAACCAGGCCCCAGAAGCTATAAGCTTGTGCGAGAGGGAGGGGGCGATTATTATTATTACGTAGACCCTAAGTGCGGCTGCAGCCGACTTACAGATGGAACAGCGCAAATCCCACATTTGTGTCACAGCTAAGGAAAACTGCAGAATACCTTAACCAGATCTGCCGGCACCGAGAATCGACCGCGGGCTGCTTGGGTGAAAGTCCAGCACTCTAGACATTACACTACCAAGGCTAATTTTGTTTATATATATTTATATAAAAAAAAGTAATAATTATATATTTGTATATAAACAATAAAATATAAACAAAATATAAAAATAAATAGTAAACAACATAACATTAATAACTAGACTATAATTAGATTATTTAGTTGCTAATAATGGTTCATCTTGACAATCTTTGTTGTGACATAGCACTGCCTAAATAGTTTCTAATGAATTTTTATTTTGAAAATGATCTTATCAGCGGAACTTAACGGATTTTTTTATTTAGCACATAAGTATTAAAAAACTATCAATCCAAAGCAGGTTCGTAAAATTAAATAAAAAAACATTAAAGTTTTGGTAGTTTTATTTTTTCTTGAGCCTATTCGTATATTTTCCGTTTTTGTCTACCACTTAAATATTCGCGTTTCTAGGGAATTCTTACAAAAAAAATTGAAACTGAAAAATAAACTTAGAAAATCAACATAACCTTTTTAGCAACAACGCTAAAAATGAGAATAAAAGAATAAAAATGATATCGAATGGGATGCACTTTATTCTTACTCATGGAAATGAAATTCGATATAGTATTGGATGTTATTGTTTTACAAAATTAACAGAAAGCGCTCTGATATTTCCATTTATGGTTTAAGAAGTCATAAATTAAATTCGAAGCTCTTTAAAATTAAACAGCAGTAATAAATAAGATGATTGAGAGGTGCTGCGTTACATTTGAAGGATTTATTTACATTAACGGCATAACGACATTTAATAAATTGTGATAAACAATGGCCGGGTTCCATTTTGTAATGATACATTGATACATTGCAGAATTTGTTAACATTAATAAGTTTGTTGATATTAGGCTCTAGTCTTGAGACAACCGTCAAAAAAGTTGAGTTTTATATGTTTGTAAAATCACAGACTTACTTTTTGTCATGTTGCAGTGGTAACATGTGTAACGTGTTGAAAATAGTTATTTGTATACCAATCACTTTTAACGTACCAAGAGAATAATTGTCAACGACGCCGCTTGCGGTCGAGGGAGGATAATCTCGAGGACACTAAAGAATTTTGCAGACAAGGTATACACAACATTTTTGTGCAACCGTACAAAGTAGGTAATTACAAATTCCATTATTTTTAAAAACCAACAGTTTAATTCATTGTAAATAGAAAGACTTGCATGTTACAGCGTTTCTATGGAAATTACATAAATAAAAACAATTAATTTCGTAGAAAATCGTAAAAATGGATAACATAACACTAATTACTTTGCGGTCGTTATTCTCAGTAACGGCCGCGAAATTAGATTTTGCGGCCTGTATTCCGTACGCACAGTGTCCACTTCGCGTACGGTTGCACAACAAAGGGTTTTGTTCGTGGTTTTGATGAACGTTTTTCAATGGTTTTAATTTAATACAGGGTGGTTATAAAGCCTTAATCTATTTTCATGAAAACTTTAATATTTATTTTTTATTTCAGAATCTACAGAAAGTATGTTTACTATAAGGAAGAAGTACCGTCAGCGCACGTATACGCGGATTACCGTACGAGCAAGACTCTGTAAACAGGAAGTATTAAAGATAAGGAACGTTCGGAAGTCGTACGCTTGCTTTTTCGTTTAAAATTCAAAACTTTTAAGATGCAGTGGTATAAGTTCATTAGTTAGACGACGAGTTGCCGTATCGGATTCCGGACTGCGTTTGACGGCTTGTTGAACAGTAGGTACACTTGCGTCCGATACAGATGGTTTACTAGAACGTTCCTCATCTTTAGCCCTTCATGTTCTTTGAAATTTACTAACTAGTAGGCAAATGTTGGCTCTAGTTGCGACCGGTTTTCTGAATTTACACATAAAGTTCTGTTGTACCTGCTTGTACGATATTCTGCGTATGCGCGCGATGTCGATACTCTTTCCTCTGCAGTAAACATACTTTATGTAGACTCTGAAACAAAAAACAAATATTAACGTTTTCATGAAAATGGATGGAGACTTTATAACCACCCTGTATTTAAATCGGTTTTTTATATGATAATAATTGTTTTTTGAACGCGAAATATTTTAGCGCGCTCGAAAGACTTAAAAGACGTTACATTCTTACGCGCTGAAGACATCAGTTCCGCGCGCACTTGACACAAAAATATGTCATCAAATGATGTCAGCAATGTCTTTCCCACTTCCAATTGTGTCTCCTTTTTAATCTGGGAAAGTTGCCATGTCAAACCAGGCAGTGACCTTCCCGGTCTACTCTCTTGAAAGTTTAGTAAGCATGCAGTGTTAGATTGCTAAACAACGAGGTTTTGCTGTTAAAGCGTTTTACCAAAATGGTGAAAGTTACGTGCGTTCACAAGAACGTAGCGAGCGACTAACCACACAGCCAGGGTCAGTTAACCTTCTGAAAAGCCTTTTCTTGAACCGCCTTATTAGTAGGAATGGGGATGTTCAGTGGCCTCCACGATCACCAGAGCTGAGCTCTTGTAATTATTTCTTATGGGAATATCTGAAGTAAAAGGTTTTTGGGACTCACCTTGCCACAATACAGGACTTGAAAGCGCGGGGATTGAAGCATGTGGAAGTGGATCCCTGCCATGGGCGCGCATGAACTGGACTCTAAGAATTTAGTTAATCCTTATTACGCTAAGTATACCTGTGAAGAGTGCCATGAATTGGACGCTAGAAATCCTTACCACGAATTCGACGCTACCCACGTAAATGAGTTCGTATTCCTAAAGAAGGATCAGTACAAACGTACAATTTGTGTGTAGTGAGTGCAATAATCTTATTTTTGCAGGGGATGTACTGGTATATTATCTTACTATTACTAAGAATAAATTGTCCTATAATCTTTTAGTTATTAAATTTATTGGGAAAAAACGGCGCACCTGTTGAAGTTTTAGGGTTACAACAAAATCGAATTTAGATCAAATATTTAAAAACTAAGGAAGTTTCTATAATGTTTCTCACTGCATGCTTTCTCTATTGTCTTGTACAGAGGGGCGGGTAGGGGAGTTCTTGAGACGCTCTTCTTAAATGGGTTGCTCTTCACCCAGAACAAAAACAAAAACTATCTTTCTATATGTTTGATGTTTTATTTTTATTGATATCTTATAGAATAAAAATTAGAATTAAATCTAGAATGGAAAGACTCGCATTTGTGGTTTTTTCTATGCTATCGCTGCACTCTGCTCATAATTCCTTGGCCTCTCCCAAATCTAAAAACAACTTCTTGGAATATCAATAACCGGCAATAAACAGATGTTAATCTCTTCGTCAGCGTCCAATTCATGGATAGGATTAAAAGGAACCAGGTATTTAGCGTCCAATTCATGGCCGCCGCCTGCAATAACACCGGCGGATCTACGTCATGTCAGTGAGAACTTCCGTTTAAGATTCAGGCAATGTTTACAGAATGATGGTCGCCACTCCTGAACTAAATAATATTCTAATCTTTTTAAAATTTTGCTCGTATATTAATTTCCACTTGTGCTTTTAACTTATTTTTGCAAGAAATTAAGAAAAAGAGTTTTTCGTACGTTTTTTTTAACCTAAAAAAAGGCGGTTGGCCTGTCCCACCCTGCATAATGAGAGCTGAGATTTTTTTTATTATGTTTTCATAACATTAGTATTAGGTATTTCCTATTCATCGTGTTGATCTTTGTTACGTCACTGACTTCAGCACAGTGTTTTGTAGTTTTTTTTTCTGGATTTCAGGATAGAATGATATAGAGTGGCAGAAAATGACAGCTTAATACAACCGTTAAAGAGTGTTAATTGAATATAGACTTCTTTGCTTTCTGCGCGAACCATTGATGGGTTTGCATCTGTCTAAAGTCTAAATTCAAATCAATACTTATCTAAGAGTGTCGCCCAACTTTGGCGTAACTTCTAGATCGGGAAAATCTTTCCGAAGTTATATTCTATTTGTATTGTTATTGACCTTTCTTTATTTCTTCATTCATTCATTCATTCAGGGTCTTTGACTTTTGCTTGGCGTTCTATTTAATTTCTTACATCTTTTGAATACTTCTTCTTCTGTTTCTATCTCTCTTTTCCTTTTTGAGTCTTATGAAGTGTAATCGTCGCTGTGCGTTCCCACCTAGTAGTTTATATTTCGCGGTTCGACCCTTCCGGGGGAGGGGGCTTTCTTACTGCCTATTTTTTAGTTTTTAATCTTACCTCTTTTTACCTTCATCACATCACTTTCCACTGTATTTTGTATTGTATAAATGTTAATTGTACTTAATATTGCCAAACCACTAAAGTAAATCCATACTTGTGCGTGGTATAAGGCGGTTTTTTTAAACGACAACCACAGAAAGATGTTTATGTGATTGTCGAGACCGACTGCTTAACGTGCTTATCTGACAGCACGGCGAAGTGTACTGAGGCTTTATCGACAAAAAGATCTTCTCGCCGGTTCCGGGGATCGAAGCCTGAGAATGAGATGGATTTTTTACCGCGCGACTACCCACTTACATGTAATAATTATTTTTTTATTTTAAATAACAGTCTAACAGCACTTTTAGATACTAGTTTTAAATGATTTAAAATTTTAAATTTTTAATAATTATATTATAAATTTAATTGAAATATTTTAACTAAGTCGTTTGTTTATCTGCCTTTCTCGTGATGAAGCTCGCTGTGGATTATTTATCGCCGTCTACACAGACAACCTTTCGTTTTGCTATCTAGAACTCAACCATATTAGTAATATAGATTATTAACCAAGCCATATAGAAGCTGAACAAATGCTGCATCTATCAGGCTATAGAAGCTCACATATTTACAAAAGATTATCTTGCATTTAAAGAGAAATCCTAAACAACTGCAGATATATCAACGTATTGTAAAAGTCAATTGTCAATAAAATTTAAACCCGACCAGTTTAATCGTAAACGCTATTTATTAATCGCTTTCCAAAAGTCACGCCATTATTTTTGCAACCAATAGTTAAATAAGCATAGAGGCTGTAATAGGATTCCTCCAATGTTAAACTTTCTAATTAGCAATTTTAACTAACTAAAACTAAATAACCTTACATAACAGATACATAGTTTCCATTTGAATAAATTTATCCATAAAAACGAAGTGTACGCGTTGCATTGAACACGAAATCAACCTGCAATCTTAAAAGACAAATTGTAGTGAATCTAGTCGAAAGAAATTTAGATCAACAAATTATTTATTATGTATTAAAATACAACCTGACAATATTGTTTCGACAGCTATGCTGTCATTATCAAAGGTAATATAATTATAAACAAACACGTCGTTAAGGTAGATACAAAAATAGGTAACTGGATAAAATAATAATAAAAATCATAATTAAACATCTAATACTTCCAGTAACGGAGAATTACTGAGCTCAAGTTGTTCATTCATTAAAGGTACCCTTTGTGTTTGTATATCTCAAAGGTTTCTAAAATGTCTAATTTGCGTTTGTTATTACAAAAATGTAGGAATTTAATATTATTTTGAGGAGTCATTGTGTGATTTTGTTCTAAAAGGTGTTTGGCGTAATTAGATTTTTCAGGATGTTTATTTTTGTAATGACGTACGTGTTCTTTATATCTTATGTCAAAATTTCGAAGTGTTTGTCCAATATATACCGAACTACAAAAAGAACAATTTAAACGGTAAATGCCCGATTTCATGATATCATGTGTTCTGTCTTTAGCATTAAATAAAAATGAAAAAGTGTTAGTGTTGGTTTTAAATGTTATTTTATAATTGTTGGTTTTTCTTAGTATATGTGCAATTGTTTCTGATTTTTGCCAAAATATCAGAAAAAAACCCGACCATAAAATTCCAAAAAGAAATAAAACAAGGTTTAGAAAACTGCAATATCTGCTTTTCAGAATTAGAAAAGCAACAAATCATTAATAAAAACCCACAACCACCTAAACTATATGGACTAGTCAAAACACATAAACAGAATATGCCAATAAGACCAGTTGTATCATACATACATCAATGCACCTAATCACATTTTATCCAAAAAACTGAACCAGATTATTAACACGATAGGTTACAAATCGAAATACTCTGTTAAAATTCATTAGAATTAGTAGATAAGCTGCAAAACATACATCTTCCACCACATTCAAAACTTCTTAGTTTTGATATTTGCAACATGTTCTCCAGAATACCCCCACAAGAATGTATTCCTTTATTAGATAGTTTCTTGATCAATAGTAATATAGAATTAGTTAAAAGGTTAGAGTTAATTCAATTATTTGACCTTTGTATAAGTCAAAATTATTTCACTTTTAATAACATAATTTATTTACAAAAGGATGGTTTACCTATGGGTAATTCTCTAAGCCCTCTATTAGCTAACATATTTATGGACAAGTTCGGAGATCGAATATTTGAATTAAACCTCTCTAAACACATGATCTTCTGGTTTCGTTATGTTGATGACATTTTAGCTTGTTTTGACAGTTCTTTTGAGGTTATCAATGAATTTTTAATTCTTATTAACAGTATCCGCCCTAACATAAAATTTACACTAGAAACAGAACAAAACAGGGCTATAAACTTTCTAGACTTAAATATCAAGATTAACGCAGACAATCTATTTGAATTTTTCATATACAGAAAACCAACACAAACAGACATAACAATACCAAATGAATCTTGTCACCATAATACACATAAAATAGCAGCCTACAGATCATTAGTACACAGAGCTTTAACTATTCCACTAACAAAATCAGATTTTAGCAAAGAGATATCAACCGTTAAACAACTAGCAGATGCAAATCATTACAATCCGAACATGATTGACACTTTAATTAAACAAAAAGATTATAGGTTAGCTATCAAAAGAATATATCCCATTGACAATCAAACAGAAGACACAAATTACATATCTATACCATATTTTGGCAAAATATCAGAAAAAATTGCACATATACTAAGAAAAACCAACAATTATAAAATACATTTAAAACCAACACTAACACTTTTTCATTTTTATTTAATGCTAAAGACAGAACACATGATATCATGAAATCGGGCATTTACCGTTTAAATTGTTCTTTTTGTAGTTCGGTATATATTGGACAAACACTTCGAAATTTTGATATAAGATATAAAAACACGTACGTCATTACAAAAATAAACATCCTGAAAAATCTAATTACGCCAAACACCTTTTAGAACAAAATCACACAATGACTCCTCAAAATAATATTAAATTCCTACATTTTTGTAATAACAAACACAAATTAGACATTTTAGAAGCCTTTGAGATATACAAACACAAAATCAGGGTACCTTTAATGAATGAACAACTTGAGCTCAGTAATTCTTGTTACTGGAAGTATTAGATATTTAATTCTGATTATTATTATTATTTTATCCAGTTACCTATTTTTGTATCTACCTTAGTGACGTGTTTGTTTATAATTATATTACCTTTGATAATGACAGCATAGTTGTCGAAACAATATTGTCAGGTTGTATTTTAATAAAACTGTGAAACTTTTACTAATCTTTATTTATTTCATGATTATGGAGTTCCACAAAGTAAGGCTGGAAACAATAAAAAACAATTTTCAAAGAGCTTGACTTCGCAGTGCACTCGTTTGCTAGAATGGTAATTGTAGTAAGACAGAAAATACTTTGTAAATTTTAAATAATATAAAAAATGTAATCAACAATAACTTTTCATTCTACCGGTTTATTATTTATCAAGAAATTTTGTTATTATAAATTTTTGAAGAAGGTATGTCTAAAAAACATTGATAGGAGTGCTTTATTAAATATTAAGAAGAAAAGGATCAAACATTATATTATGTTTCTAGGTTTGAGAAAATGCCGCTTTTAGCAGTTTTCGTCGAAATACAAAATTTTTTAATGTATGCTAGAAGCTAATCCAGCATCCAGTGGAGAAGGTCGACGGCAAGACTGATGTCCTGGCCCTTTCGCTCTATAGGAGCTGTATAGCTCTAATGAACTTCGCATCGTTCGCGGATTACCAACAACGTTCGCTTTCCTTTTCTGTCTCTGCAGTTTCCTTCAAGATTAAGTTTCTTTATTTGTCTCCTCCTAGAGTATTGGTATTGATTAGATACTGCAGATTTCACGAATTTATAGTTATTTCTTTCTCTTTGCTGTTTTGATCTATAAAAATAACGGATCACTACTACAGCGGAAGTACGTGCCGAATACCTACACTGCATCCTGTTTTTTGATCCAACAATTAATTTTGTGATTTAGGATTGAGTTGATTTGAACGAACCAAATAAAAATATCAGAAATTTCATTTCTTGCTATTCTTCCGCAGTTATAACGATCGACAAAAATAAGCTTCCTGATTACCTGTTCTGTTTGCACTCGCCCGTGCAAACAACAGAGTTACACACAATCAACTGAAGTAAATGAATCGGAATCCCTTTGTCCATTCTGTCCTAATCCGAACTCATCTATTCAAACTTGTGACCGTCGCCGTACTTGTTTGCATGAGTTTGTTAGGGTATTCGAGGAAGACAGTTTCAATCCTGTTCAATCGAATAAATAAATGGATACATCAATGCATTTGAATGATTTTACATGCATGGTACATATATAGCATGAGATTTTTCTTTTTTTGTTTCCTACATAAGCCTCGGTCAAACTGCGATATAATCAATAGGAGAGAGAAATTCCAGGCTTATTTCGGCTCTGCCAGTTTCTGTCAACTTTGTGTACCTTTTCAGTATATTGAGAAAATAGGGATTTGCGCGGAGGACGATAAGAAGTTAGAAAAGTGAAGCCTCCCAATCTTACAGCGGAAATGTGTCTGAGATACTATAGGAAAAACTTTATGACTTTATTATCCCGTATATCACGACGAGTAAGTTTTTGAAAAGTTAATTCTAATCCGAGCAGCAAGCAGCCTCTTGTCTGATAAGTTGTTCAGGAATCACGTAACTCGGTTTCAGTGACGCGGCAGTCGGACTTCGTGCGGCTTGTTCAGAAAACCGCATTACACATTCAGTGAGAGAAATTGAAACGTGAATTGGTATCAGCGGTGCGGACATTTGCAAGTCAGATCCGCGGAGATTCGGTGACACCTCACGAAACAGAAAGTGGCAAAATCATGTTTTGCATTGTTGAAGTTGAAAGTAGGGCTATTGTTTTATGGTAATTCCAGCTATTTTGAATATATGAATACGTTTTACGGCAAATTGTACGGGTGCCCGCGGCATTCGGTATTTTTTCTGGCGTGCGTGCTGATAAATAAAAGGGTTTCTGATGATACACAGAAATTCAAATAAACTGAATCAGGTAAATACATAATGGTTTATGTAGCGCGACAGCTGCTGCTTTTGGGAAAAAATATACAAGCAAATACGATATAATCACATAATAGCGCATCAGAATTGATTGATTTTTAAGTCTTTAAATTCTTGCTTACCCATTCTGACTATTTGAAAAAACTGACTTGACACAGAGATCAAGAAAATTCGGACGACTGACAAAGACCGCATTTGTTCTTCAAATTCACGCATTACACCCCAGCATCATGTGATGTGTAACTTTAATAACTTTAAGGGATTCATAAGTGGAAAGGGATGGCAAGAAAGACATAATTAGAAACCTCGGAGGGGACAGCTTGAGGGTAACAGTCAGCGAGTTATGCCTCTGGACTTGTAAATTCTTGCTACATATACTTTATTCGAGCACCTCCATCCGTGTAAATCACGACTGCTATTAATTCTGATAAGTACTTGCACTTCAGATGGAATAATGGCTACCCTGGAGGACTACGGAAAGTAGTGTATAAACATATGTTCGACAGAGCTTTTTTACATCAAGAACTGTTGGTTTACACTATCTATCAAAGAATAGAACAAACGTCGTATAATATCAAATTTTGACATTTTAACTTTTAATCGTGAAAATAAAACTCAAAGGTATGGATTGTTAATTTTCCTCCCAAAAAAAAAACAATTTAACTTTTTATACCTACTCATAGGACTTTTTAAATCTTTCTTCTGGAGAGTTAAACACATTAGAAAGAAAATAAGCAGAAACAACCTAAACGTTATCTACGATACACGCTTCTACCGTATTTATTCTGAATCAATCTGCTTAAGTCGGCACGCAATCTTAATTGTTTAGCATTGTTTGGAATCTAGGCTAAGGTCCAGTCTTGAAGTGAAGACGTTAAAAGTGCTTTAAGTGACCAGTCAAAACTTTCGTATTTTCTGTTTGCCTTAGGTGTAATGTCTAACTTCTGTTAAGATCTTTTCCACGGTACCATTTCATAGAATTTGTAGTAATCTTTCGAAGCACCTGTTGAAATGGTGAGAAGTTCACTCTTCTCTCAGCGTTTGTAATATTATCTTCCGGCAAACAAGGAAAAAGTGCCTATAATACTATCTGTGGTTACATGCAGTCCTACCCCAGTACTGATATAATTGTCAAGTAGGGTGCTTATCACATAGAAGCTATTACACTTTCTCACACTTGAAGGTCAGTTTTAAATTGATGTCTGATGTACTTAATGTTCTACTTTTTAAAGGCAGGGTGACCTCCTTTACCTCTTAGTAATATAAAATGGAATGCCTAGCAGCTTCGGTGGAACCTTTCCCGAGAATTTTCAGAAATCGCGAATAATAATTTTACATAGGTACCTAACACAAAAACTAAATATTCGTTTTTAAAATCGTTTTAGATAATCGTCTAATTACTTTCCCTCAAAAGTTATAAATAACTATATGTAATGAAAAGCATAGCAGCACATAAATTCTCGAATCATAAATTTTATTTTTTTCATTCTTTTATGGCAAAATCTTTCCTGGTTAGTGCTTAAGTCATTTATAGGTTTTACAAAATATATTCTTGAATATGAGGATAACTCAGCACAGCAAGTACTATTTCAAAAATTCATTTGAAGTTTCAAAATAAGCAAAATTTTAAACACATTCATCCTTGTAAACCACTTTGCTATTTTCTCGAAAAGAATACCTGGTATTGCATCCACAACTTTGTATTATTTCTGGATTATTGAGTGGTCATAAATATTTCTCAAAAGAGTCAAATGAATTAAATTCAGAAATGTAGTTAAAACATACTATAAACAATTATAAAAGTAAAGACACTATTGTCTTTACAAAAACTATCAAAACTCTGGAAAACGACGACTTGTTAACGTAATTAACTTCAAGATGTATTTATAAGTAAAAACATTCTGTTTAAGGTCTTTAGGAAAACTACTAATTAAAAATAGTAGTACCTGTTTATAAATAAGATGGAAAATTCTGAATGGACACCGTTTTTGAATATAATTGAATAGAAAGTATAAGGTAACTTAATGATAGTATCCAATGATAGTTTCTTACTGAAACTAATCCCTTTCGCTTCATTGATTGTTTATCGACAGGTTGTAAATAATCTTTATGTATTTGAAACGGTTGTTTAATGCATTCTTTAAAAAAACTGTAAGTAAATTACCTGTGTAAGGCAAAATTCTTGTTTAGAACTGCATTTTTTAATTACTAATTTGCTCAAAACAAAATTGAGCGATTCTCAGGACTTCCCAGGTCAGAGACACTAGTTTTCATGGAGTTATTTCATTGGAGTCAATAAAAATCACAACAACGAAGAAGTCATATTCCTAGCCATGGAGAAACGTAGACCCCAAATAGAATTGTTTAAAACTAAGAATGCGTGTTGACGGCAAAGAAAATATTGTTGATGGGTACTTACTCTTATAAAGTATATATGCACAAAACTAAAGCATTTTCTATAATCTCTTTCCAGAATAGTGATTGAATTGATTGTAAAAGTTTTCTCTTAGAATACATTTTGCATCGAATGAACATGAAACTAGTTTATTCAATTCTTCTTTAAAAAATCCATTTGTTGACTTAGTTGCACCCAAAATCCTAACGAGGAGAATCCGAGGAATAGCTTCAATGGACGCTGATGTTGATGTTTTACTCGAGAAGCATTTACTTCGGGGCATCTCCTATGAACATAAAAGTATTTAAAAGTTTTTGTCAATAGTAAAAGTCTCTATTTTGGCTAACTTAATTACCAAACGAATCTCATAGTAGGTAAGTTGTTGAGAGAGTCAACTTTAATTGCCATAACGAACGCCCAGGTCGTTGCTTTAAACAATATCTTGAACTCCTTAATACGTAAAAGTACAACTAAAATAAATAAATTTTGCCATTTTCAAATTTTGCTTAATGCTTTACTTTGTCTTTTTATATTAGTTTTACTGTCATTAAAGCTAGCCTTATTGAATTAATGGTTACCATCTTTCCTTCATAATCATAAGATCGTAAGTTCAAGTAAGGTCAAGCTGGTAATAAAAACCGTAGGCTCTGTGTCAATACGCTGTTTGATACGTTAAAAATTCCTACGTGGCGTTGGTATTTTCTCAGATTCGGCTAAATTTTGATGGGATTGGCCATATGAGCATAGCAATCGATTTGATGAGTTACGGTGTGAGGGATGTTCTCCCACCCCGATCCCTCACCGACGAACAAACAAGCAAATACTGTCGTGGTGATCATAGTCATAGTCTATTAGAATACCTACGAAAATCCGGTACTAAAAGTACTAACATAACAACTAATATATACTCGTGACATAAACCTGAGCCCCAACGAATAAATTTGGAACTGTAAAGATATAAAGTACCATTGAGTAGTTACCGTGGGTGTCTGTTACTTTAAAGTTCGTTACATGGAGAGATATTTGTAAGATCGGGTTTTTAGGTGAATTAAAAACACATTCATAAATTCCCAGTTAACGTTTTCTGTTTGCAAATCTGATATTCAGCACACACAAATGTACACAAGCCTTCATTTCATTTTCGTCATTACTTCATTTAGTTTGCAGTTTAGTTTTCAAGACAGAAAATACGAGGTCTGGCTATTAAATAACGAGACTGCACGCACAGAAGACGTCCTAGAGGGGAAGGGGGAAAACGAATGCAGCGTTGGATAGCTGGAAGTGTCTACTATGCCAGTACGAAAACACGTTTTTGTCGCTATAGTAGTATTTTTTCTATAGAGGTTAGAAACGAACGTGTTTTTTTCTCGTGCCGATAAAAATGTGTGATGAAAAACACGAGCAACGGATTAATGTGAAATTTCTCGTTAAATTAAAAAAAAACTCCGACTGAGTGCTATAAGTTGTTGAAAGAGGCCTATGATGAGAATTCTCTACCTCGTGTGCGTGTTTTCGAATGGTATAAACGGTTTTCTGAAGGCCGAGAGAGCACCGAAGATGACAAACGTACAGGTCGACCTGTCTTTGTTTCAACTCCGCAAACAGTGACCAAAATCAATGAAATTGTGCGCGGAGATTGTCGTATGAGCATTCGGATGATTGCTGAGACTGTAAACGCCGATAAAGAAACTGTCAGAAAAATTTTACATGAAGAAAGTTTGTGCGAAGTCGGTCCCAAAAAATTTGACCCCTGAACAAAAGCTCGTCCGTCAACAGATCTGCTCACAGATCTTTTAGATCTGACAACAGATTTTCTTGAGAGGTTAGATGAAGAGCCTGAATTGATGGAAAACACCATCACTTGCGATGAAACATAGATATTTCAATACGATGTTGACACTAAGCGGCAATCCATGCACTGGAAAACTCCTGCATCGCCAAGAATGAAAAGAGCAAGGATGTCAAAATCAAGATTTAAAGCCATGCTAATCGTTTTTTTTCGACATCAACCGCATTGTGATGACTGAATGGGTGCCACAGGGTCAAATGGTTAACCAAACTTACTATTTGAAAATTTTGGCAACACTGCGAGAGCGAGTTCGTAAGAAACGGCCGGAGTGGTGGAAAAACAAGTCGTGGATCTTGCACCAGGACAACGCACCTGCCCATAACGCGGTGTCTGTCAAGCGTTATTTAGCCGCTAGAGGCACTC
The DNA here is from genome assembly GCA_929113105.1 of Agrypnus murinus. Classification (NCBI taxonomy): domain Eukaryota; kingdom Metazoa; phylum Arthropoda; class Insecta; order Coleoptera; family Elateridae; genus Agrypnus; species Agrypnus murinus. Next base: position 77,320,791 of record OV816029.1, on the reverse strand, counting down.
CAGTGCTCGAACACGCGCCGTACTCGCCTGATTTAGCACCCTGTGATTTTTTCCTGTTTCCGAAAATCAAGTCTGCCTTAAAAGGAACCCGGTTCGAGTCGATCAAAGTGGTGAAGCGAAAATCGGCGGGTCTCCTAAATGCTCTTACAAAAGAAGACTTCCAGCATTGCTTTGACCAATGGAAAAAACGAATGGAACGGTGTGTGGCGAGGGGAGGGGAGTACATTGAAGGGTAGCATTCGATTGTAAAATAATTTTTAAAATAAAACTCTTTTTCATAAGCAGTCTCGTTATTTAATAGCCAGACCTCGTACGAAGTCGATGCCAAGTTGATGCCAGGACTACCTGAAACATGGACACGCTTTGTTCTGTTGGTTTAGTATTGAATTTACTATCCAGTGAAAACTATGTTATAGTGATATTCGATTCACAGATCTCAATTCTCCTCAAAGAAATTTACCGTTACCACTCATCAAGACCAAAAGACTGTTATACGCGAATTGATGTGATTTTATTTACCTTTTTACTCTTTTATGTTATAGCATTGGATTTGTACGCTTGTCATATTATGTTTGACGATAAGATATAATATATGAAAGACTGCTCGATCGCTACTAACTCTGAACTTCTTGACCAACCTAGTACATGCTGCTATTTCTTAAACTGTTGAATGGCATTGCCTATGGTCCAACCTAGCAGAAGCGATTTACTTGAAATGATTCGCTATGAACCAAAATGTTACAGAGCAGTGTCACCATGACTTTATACTATGCAATCTGCATTTTTATTATAGATTTAATTATCTATATCAATATCAATTTCCAATATCAAGGAAACAAGAAGTGGCAGTTTTTAGTGCAACTGTTTCAGTGTACTTGCTCTTTTTTGGGAAAAGTGAATGTTAAATGCAGAAATTGTAATAAAATAAACTTTTGAACTCATTTCGGTGTGATTTTGCATTAAACAATCGGAATTTTGATAGTTTAGTTTCTAAGAAAAATCACTATTATAAAAAACAAAAATTATTTAATTTATGTATGTTTTGGCTCATCTACCCATATTAATATATTTTCTGTCTGTTTCAGGTAAACTAACTTTTTTATAAATAAGAGGCAATGAGGTGGATACAGATGAAAAAGAACGAGTAAGTCTTACACTATCATTTACAGCACAGAAACCGTATTGTAGTAAATCTGGGTTTAGCTGTTGAGGCAGCCTACGTTGGTTTTGGTATTGACCCTGTTATTATCGGTTAGGAACTAACCCGTTACACCACGTTAAAATAACCAGATTTTAAAAGATAGTTAGATCAGGTTACCATAGAATCAGTATGTGTTATATTAATCCTAAGACAACTAGATCCATTTACTTAACACTTATTATATTTAGATTAGTGGGTGACAGGAACAGAATGGAATAAAAGTAAGAATGGAAAATAAGTTACAAAACAGTTCAATATGTATTCGATGAATATTCGGTTCTGACTGGGTCTTCAGATTCTAGCTGAGAAAAATTATTTGCTTAAGAGCATAAGAGTAAATTTCACTTTGTTTATCCTACGGTTCGCTACCTAATCCAGCAGAAAAGGACGGTAGAGTGCTCCCGGCAGCGAAACCACGAAGGAACATAAACAGTGACCCAAGGGTGTCGCTATAAAATATAAGCAACGTTATTATTTTGATGTTATATGGACGATTGTAAAACACGTTAAATAAAAATCTAGAAATCGACTTTATTCGACAAATTAACCAAGTAACTAAGAAGAACTGAAATGGGCAATGCAGCTTTTGATTTGATTTTAGTTTTTAATACTTAGTTAAGCAAGATTTGCATTAAATAATAATTGGGGTAGTTACTTATATTTGTATAGATTATCTTAACTCCCATCACGTATTTGATGTACTCTACAAAGTCAAAGACTGACTGTTTAACGTAAGATAGTCACTAAGATCATATACATTTACTATGTGACAAGAATTCTTTGCATTGCAACAAGTGTGTATATGTATAGCCAAAAATAGTATGGAAGATAAGTTAAGAATACCATATCTAAGAAATGAAAGTCTTATTACTTCCGAAAATTAATAATGTTTCCCGATTCCCATCTAATGTAATAGCTTTCTATGCGTCAAGAACATGGCGGTAACTTAGGTTGAATAAACTATCAAATTTGCGTAAGAATATGAAAATCTCATTCAGATTTCCTTTCTCTCCTCCTTTTGTACCTTTTGCATCTGATGCATCAAATGTAATCAGACCTGAATTCTTAACATTAATCGCAGATATAATCATCTTGATTTTTACTAGTCCATAATTTAAGATAAATTTCAATTATTCAATTAAGCTTCACTTAAAGGTAAATAAGATTTGTTTGTATAAAATATATATAGAAACATTATAATTTTTCCCTTCTGGGAATCGAACCCAGGACCTTCCGCTTTCCTGGCAGTTACGTTACCAACTGTGTTTTCTAAGGTGATTATCAACAGAATGACAACTAACCCATACAAACTAGATATTAATATTGTATGTTACCATTAAAATCTAGTTCGTAAAATGGTAGCGTAACTGCCCCAAAAACAGAATGTCCTGGGTTCGGATTTTTTTATATGAATTTTATATATAAAATATAATCTACTAGTCGACTTCGTTTTGGAGGAATGGGGCTAAAAATAACTGTAATATCAAGCTGCACGGAGATAGACCATCTTCGAAACCCAAATTGGGTCTGAAGCTTAAGCTTGTTGCAGCTTGATTATATACCACAAATTTTTAATAGCTGTTGACTTAACAATTCTAATTGCGTGTCGAAATTACCAACTACAATTTCGTGAGTTTAACTTTAAAGAAGAAGGCACAAGTTCTTCTTTGCGCATTTGCACCTGACCAGATGGCCAACCTTGACTATTTATCGATTCTATCAGTTTTACTGTAGGTAAAGGACGAATCTTAGATGCATTAATAATTTCATGATTTGGATTATTCTAGTCGTGACAATATTAAATAAAGAATATTTTTCTAAATAATAATTTAAATATAATAATGCTAAAAATAATCCTATTTAAGAACAGTTTAATTATAAATATCTGAATTCCATACTTGAAAAATAATTAACTGACATTGGAGTATTCAAATTATTATTTCCAGAAATGATGAAGGAAATAGAGGCCCTAACATGTGTGCAGTTTACTTCAGAACTATCTCTTGTCTTACTTCATTTCAAATAATGTTATTTCCAATTCTGTATCCATAACTAACCATTCAATTTGAGGTGGTCGTGGAATATTACTACTGAAAACTAAATTACATTTCAACAATGCACATGCTTCTGTTTTACTTTTGTACTGAAATGGGTTAAGCGTTCAAAAGTGCTTGAACTTGGTAAAAGGTTCTCGAAAGTACAGTTAACTTTACTAGAAGAATCTGGATCAGAGCACTCGATTAATTAAATTAAATCTAGAATACTTTAAACGAAGTCTATTTAGTACGAGTATTAATATACCTAATCACTAACCTGTTCTCTACATAGAACAAACAAAAGTTATAAACAATAATTAATCATGCATAAGAGAGTTAGATTTCTTAAGTACTTATTTAGTTATGTAATTAAATATATTCAGGTGTTATATTATTAAATATAAATATAAGAAAGGATTCAAAAAAATACTAATAATGAAATAATTTCGGCTAGCTTTAATAGTTATAAATTGTAACAACCCAATAATTTTTCTTTGACCCAGTAGGCTGACTCAGTTTTAATTCGGTTGAGCATGAGATTAACACAATGACAAAATTGATTTTACTAATACCTTTACCTGAAAAGAAAAACTTACTACAAACCACACTTGGAATTCGGCTTCTGGACGAGAAAATATCTTAAACTCTGTATATGACAAAAAATAAATGGATACTTGCATTCTACACCCATAATAAACACAGATTTTATTTTATTTATAACAAGAAAAATAAAAAAATTAATTCAAAAATAGAAATCATAGAGGAAAACCTTTCCCAAGTTTGTTCTAATGAATTATTGTTTGTTGACAACCTGACATGTGGGTTACAATTGATTTCATTTGAACAGGCCAACATAAAAATAAATTTGTCAAAGAAACTTATTTACTGTTTAGAAAAATTAATTTAATTAAAACAAATAAATCTTGTTCTTAGCGAACTTCTTACTTGAAATCAAGATCATTTTGAAATCGTTTTATAAATTATTCCGTCAAAGTTTCTTGTCAGAAAACGAAATTTAAAAACCCACCTTTATTAATAATCCTAAAATATGTGGCGCTACACCCACTTCACAATCTCTCGCTATGCACAATCTGTAAAACAGTAATACTGACCCAACATCAGCTGTAAAATCTATACCCTATCGATATTTCGGTCGATGACGAAAAATCTTTGTTTCTTTAATTTGAATAAAATAAATGAATCACAAATCTGTGTGATTGTTTAAAAGCGAAAACAATTCTTATTTGTTCTTTTTTATATAAGGTAAATATCATTCTCAAATATGATTGACATTTGTTGTAGATAAACAAAAACCATGTGAGTCTTCATAACCCAAATTTATTTTACAGATTTTAATCCGGAGCCGAGCATAGGTTCACCCTTTACTTTTATCGACTCAAATTGTTCTTTTTCGAGGCCCTTTTTATATGTTAAGCCAAAAAAACAAACGAAAATGCAAGAAATTAATGAACATTGCCATTGTCATGACGTCACAATATAAAACATATGTTAAGAATTTACGATAATTTTAATTCTAAACAGATGAAAGGTAGTTGGTAAAAAGACAATCAAAATAATATGGTCTAACTCACACTTATGGTCTAAAATCAATATTTACAGAGAAAATCAATAAAAACGATCAGCTGTCACAAATCTCATCAAAACTTAATTATATTCAAAATACACCAACTCCAGCTATCTCAGCACATGGAATATTTACATCGTTACTCTCTACGAAACCTACTCATATTGAATTCACAAAAATTATCGTTAAATGCAGAGAAAGACTTAACTTAAAAATCTGATCAACACGATCTAAAAAAGAATGCTTATGCAAGTTCTGGATAAATAAAAACATAAATGAGTCAAGATCTTTATCATTCTTGTCCAGTATACACTACTTCAGGTTACTGAATCAAAACAATGGTGCAAAACATTAAGATATCAAAAAACAATTATTAACATCAACACTGCCGAAATCTTTAATCAAAAGACATGATTTTAAACAAATGCGGGAATCAGTAAGTCAATTGTGGCATAATAAATTTCAAGATAATGATTTCTTTTAACTATTTTCAATGGAACATCTACCCGAAACTGACTTAGCTTTGAGGGAAAAGGAAAAATACCAACTGCGTTAACAAACGTCATACTCAAATATAGTGTGAAAATAAAACATTCAAGAAAAGTCGATAAACTATCCTAAACCTGTAACCTGTGTTACATAAAACATGTTCTATTATAAAACAACATAATTTATTCATATGCCTCTTTAGAAAAACTGAAACGTTTTTGTTAAAGTAAGGTAATATCGGCATGAAAAGATCGTACTACTATAATTCTGTTTCATAATGATAATTCTACACGTAACCTACCATGTAACCTTTTAAATAAATAAAACTAGTATCATAGCATGTGTAACACATTAGCTTTACTCTATAACATAAAAGCCCTACGATTGCACTGTCAATTGTAACGATAAAAATTTGAAGCCCTAACTTAACCACGCACGATGGACGTCACTGTAACATCAATAAAATTCAAAATACTGAGTACTTACTGCAGTTGCTTACTTCACACTAAAAACCATACTGTGCTCTTACGATACTCTGTTAATGACAAATTATTTCTCACAGGCGTAGGTACTGGTCTCTATAGCTTATAGATTGTAAAGAAAAAAAAGGTTTGTAGAAATAATAAGGATATGGGCGCCATTTGCTTGCAAGTTGGAATATTCTCAAAATTCGCAAGAAAAAAAGAATTCTAATTATATTGATTGAATTCAATAACTAATCATGATTAGTCAAGTCAATATTAGGCAGGTTACTGTATTTCAATAACTTATGCAAGTGAACGGTCCAATATTATTACAATAATATTTAATTTAAATACTCATTTATTCGTAGTTAAAGTAATCTTTTGTCTAAAATGACAATAACAAGAACAATTGTAGTAATGTTCTAATTGGGATCCTTATTGAGGAGAAAAGGTTTGCATAATTTACAAGAAATATTCATAGGAATGGTACAAATAAGTTTTAAACACAGAACTTACTTCTATTATACAGTTTATCCGTTAATCCTTAATAAAGCGGTGGAATTTTGTCATCCTTTAAATTTCACAAATATCATCTGCTCAATAATGCCCTTAATTTCACCTAACACTAGGTACAAGGTACCTCGCAAGTTATAGATGAAGAACTGTGAACTATTGTTGTCGATGCTGAAGTTATAACAATTGTTTATTACCTATAGTTCATAATAGTTATGTGTACTTAAGTTTGCAATATCCTTTTCTTAACAAAGAATTAAACCATGTAATTTTAAAAGAAACGTGCATCCTTTAAAAAATTACCACGTTAACACAACTTTATTTCTCAAATGATTGCATTATCCCCAATACAATATTATTGTTAATCCGACACGAATTTATGTTAATTTCCAAGATTAGCGCTGCAATACGGAACAAAACGTAATTTCGTTATATTTAAGATTCAATTAATTATTGAATTCACTTCACAACTCATAAGCTAATAGCACACTGGATTAATTTTTATTGTTACTACAACAAGATTATTACGCTCTAATTTTCCGCTTTTAAATTTCTGATCGGTAAAACGGAACGGGAAACTCAAAACGGTATCGGTAACACTTGATTCATACTTTTCAAACCGTAACGTTGTGTTATACATAAAGCTATAATTTTGGGAACACTAACATAAAACTCCAACGGGATCTTCTGTGGGCGAATCGCCCACAGCTCAGGCACGATGCCTCGTCGCGTGACCCGTCTGTCACTTCTCTACTGGTGGACTATATTAGACTGACTGACTTGGGGATGCAAAAATATCTTTATGCTAAAATTTTTAAGAGAGAGAAGATAGACAGCCACCCTATTACATACAGCACTGACACATTTTAGGCCAATCAGAGCTTTGTTCCAGAACCTTCGATGGTGAATTTACAGACTGTTTTTTGTATGTTTAATTTCAGAGGATCTATTCATCCGAAATGAAAATAAGCACGTATAGAAAACACATAAATTTGAATTTAATACATTTTTAGACATATTATTTCGTCGAAAAATCATTTTATCTCGTATTTTATTTACAAAAACAAATTTCATCTATGTGAAAACGCTTTGGGATGACTTTTCACTTTAACGTAAACATAATTTGATTTAAAATAAAATCTGTAATTTTAAACCAACGAAAATGTATTAAAATATACAGGCCCGTACTAAGATTATTTACGATGAATGCATTTAAAATTGCAGGATGGAATCTAGGATTTTTAACAGGTTACACATGTCTATCTTTCTTTTTATTGCATGAATACTTTATATCAACATGATTTGATTATTTGGATGCTTCAGAACACCTATCGTATCTAAAATATTCAAGTTTTTAAACTGATGATAAGATATCATCTTAATATGCATATAAGTTTTTTTATTTTTAAATAATCTGTGCGATTTCTTATTGAAAATGATTTTATGTTAAATTAGTTGTTCAGGAATAAAGAAATAAATAAATATTCCAATACGTCAAAAGTGATTTTAACACTAACTTATTTAATAATGAACTTTACATTGAATTCCGAATAAGTACGACAAAGTTTATTAGACTAACTGCGTTTAATACACGAACGGTGGTATCAGTGTATTTCTAAGCTATCACTGCAGCGTATCGTATAAATGAGCGTGTCATTAGAAGGCTGTGCATTCTGCGTGACTAATTGCGCCTTGCAATTAACCTGGCTTATAGAGGGTTAATCTCCCTTCTTTACTGTCTTCTGTATTCTATTGTCTGTATTTGTTCTTACTTTATAGAGTTCCTTTCAGCAACACTCCAATATCAAAGGTTAAACTTACTTGCTGCCTATTTATTTATAATTTCCAGTGCTAGCAAACTTTAATATATCATTCCAAGCTGTTTTTATTTGAAAAACAGGAATTTCTATTTTAACTTCTATAAAACAATGTAGTACGTATCAAGTTTTTATATCGCGCTGCAGCTATAGAAGAAAAGTTTAAAAATAAAAAAGAGGGGGATTAAAGTCAGACAGAGGAACTAAATTAAAACTAGCGCCTCCATAATAACAATTCTTTTTAAAAACCCCCGTCTTAAAAATTCTTACAAACTCTGAATGTAGTTATTTTCATTGCATTACTCGCACTAATTAAACAAGTTTAATTTTAAGTGCATTCTGCTATTTTTCGCTTGGTTTGCCTGGCTTTTCTTTTGCCCTCCTTTTAAAGCGCTGAAGTATAAAATCTCCTGCCCGAGCTTTTTATGTTCATGCTCATTAATCTCGACAACACTTTATTGCCCAGTAATGAATATACAAGCAGGGAGTAACCAACATCCGACTGTATTTACACCTACACGGTGCACTTAATTGAATTTAACGCTCATTAATAATTAGTATAGTAGTACGTAATATTTCCCATAATACGCGTAATCTGGATAGTAAACAACCTAATAAAACTTCGATATTTGTTAATTTATTCCGTGCAATTTATGATCACTCTGTGTTATACCCCATAAACAATACTGTGGTACTTTGTTCTGTTTTACATTAATTACCATAATTCCATTGGGAAGAGATAATGCGATATTATGATGCTAGACCGTATAAAATTGTATATAACGCACTTTTGTTACTCACTTGGGTTGTTAACTGTTTTAGTGCTCCTACAGTAGAAGAGTCTCGTTTCATTTATTCATTAAAAATGATTTTTATGTTTAGTTTTCCCATTTCCAAATATTGTATTCGAATTTATCAAACAGTATGCTTGTAAAGAAGTTTTATATTATCAGGATATTTTTGTTGAGGTTTTGGTAATTCATTCTGATAATTCATGCCACCACAGCTTAAATATGTTTAGCATAATATGAGATTATTATCAATAAGTTTCATGCTAGGCGAGAGTAATTGAAATATTGGCAAATTATGACTGGACTTGATTTTTCTTTAGAGTGCCACCTAGATCTGCTTCTGAAGTAAAGATAGATTTATTTCAAAAGTAATATTTAGTTCTTTTAAAGTTTGTTTACTCTTGCTGAAATGATTTTCTACATTGTAGAAATACGTACATATTACTATGAATATTAAGAAAAAATAATATAATACAGACAAGAGATGTTTTTGCAAAAAGATGACATGGATTACAACTTCTTACCTTATATAATGCTCCGGCTTTACAAATGTTTTGTACTGAGTAATTTAATCTCACTACATTGAGACTCTTTCAGGTTTGGGCCGCTGATGTAGAATAAAATCTGGTTGTCAAATAAATAAAACTACAGAAATGACAAAATACATAATAAAGAATACAAGTTTTTATGTATTTAAACAAATTCTTAATCACATAAAAAGAAAATAAAAAGAAAAAATCAGAAATAAATTACTAATTACAAATAAAATCAAATTAAATTAAACTTATTATTTAATAACAAATTAAAAGATATTTAAATGGCTAATCTTTTCATTTATTATTTTATTGAAATATCTCAACCAAAATTACTTAAATTTGAAAATATTATCTATACCATAAATCTTAATTTCTATAATTAATAAAATGCAGGTATCTAAATTAAATTAAATTTAACTTTGATTCATGAACTCACTTTTTCTTTTTAATTTGACGCCACATATTTATATCTCATCTCTATTTAGACTCCAGTTGCTTGACAAACTCATTAATCGGCTCCCATTTCTGATCCAATCAATTCTGTCAAAAATTATTCTGATATCTCCATACATCAATCGAATTACGAAAATAATTAGCGATCCAAAAATAATTTCCAGACCAACTTATCGTTCTTTATTAAAAAGAGATCTTTCAATTAAATAAGTAAGTATGAAATTCTATACTTCCTTTTGGTATTTCCAAAAATTAATTTAACATTGACAAGGTTAAATAAATAAACTTATGAATTTTATTATTTACAAAAAAATTTTTTTTAAAGTTTAAAAAATTTTTTATGTTCGATGAATAATTATATATTCAAACGCACTTCAAACAAAATTATCTATTATTAACGTTTCACATAACCTTACTTCTTTATTCTATTCAAAGTTGAATTCTAACTTTACAATTTTAAGTTTTGAAGCAGCTAGAAGCGCATCTGGCTCCTATAATAGAATATTGCTACTTAATTGTTAAAAAATAGTTTATCTTTTTTGTACTCTTTTGGAATACAAAAGAATTGTCTCAAAAAACAAAAAGATCTTGATATTTCAGTTTTACATAACCCAATTACAATTTATAAACTTTTATTAATGCAAAAACTAATAATATAAACTTATAGTAAAGAAACTTCTGAACTCAACCATTTACAACAGTTGGGTTGAAAACAGAATAATATCCTTAATGCTAATGTCGACAAAAAATAATTTTCTATTATTAATAATTAACTAAAATTTATAAAAATACCTTTTTACACATTCCTTCCTCCAAGAGTCTAAACATTATATTATTAATAATATTATCTGAATGGCAAGAACTCAGACATACAAGTTAAATTGCGTAATTCAATTGAATTTTAGAAAGGCGCAGCTTTTCAAACATATTTTATGTGATTTCATCAACAAGATCTAACCTTTACATTAAAATGTGTATCAATGCTGTGGTTATAATGTTACTCTACTTATTTCCACTAAAACAACTTGGCAAACAGCTTTAGAATTTTGAATATTCAATGACTGTAAAATAAACATATCTCGTTAACATGAATTTTATGTTACAAATATATTTCAACAGGTAACTTGCTATACCATATGAATTATAACATTAAAATGGAACTTAACCTTATTAAGTTGGAAAAATGCATAAACGATCCCCAAATCGTTAAGTTACGAAAAAAATTATCTTTCTTTCTACGAAAATCTGGATTCCCACATATTCTTTATCTGCTTAAAGAGTTTTTGTGTGCATGTTAGTCTTAATTAACAAATTTTATTTTCATTAAGAAAATCGTTTTCACAATTCATTATTTTAAAAGTGAGGTTATGAATCTATTAAACTGAGTAGTTATAGGATTGCATAAAATCTGTCTATTAAATATTTTTCTGAGAGTAAATTCTCTCTAGTATGATCAAATATCATGACAATATGTAGAAAATTAGCAAAAGGATCAAAAGGTTAGGTAATCACCTAACTTGCAAATATTCTAAGTTACATTGAATCTTGTAAGTCAAAATTAAATTACTTCAATATGAAACTAACACCGTTTTACATAATTGTGATTTATGTTCAACTGCTAGTTTCATAGAAAAGGGTACTTTACTTCTCTCTTTTTCTTATTCTTTTCAGTTCTGTGTGGAAATTCAGGACGTTATTATAATTGTTACTTATATGAACTTCGCTGAAATCTTAATACCCTTTAAAACAATACAAAAACATCATTACAAAAAAAGAATAAGGAAGAAGTATGAGAATCTAAAATACAAACTGGTTTCTCTAGTAATTAGATGATCAATTTAAAATCTAAGTTAACTAAACTGACCTTGATGAATTTTCGACAAAATGTATCAAACGAATCAATTTATTCAGACTAAGTTCGCCAAAAAAATCATTTTAGCAGAAAAAACAATCATTAACTTTTCTTGCATCATGTAAAGGACTTCTGATTTACACAGCACCTAAATTAATTTTCATAAATTACAAGATTTTCATTCATAGATAGATGTCAGAGTAAATAACCATATAAAAGAAAGATTGAACTGAAACCTTCCATAGGGAATTATCATTAAAATGCATCAAAAGAATTGAAAAGCTAATAACACAACAGCACAATTATTTAATTGGCGTAGAATATTATAAAATATAAGAATTTACATAATTGTACGTGGAGCATTGTAATTGAAATGCACTATGTTGAAGTTGCGTTATTTGAATTGAGAAAAAACATTTAATCATGAAAAGCATTCAAAACATGAATAAACCAAAAATCAAGGCCCCTGTTAGTTTCACATAATTAAAGCGAACCAACTGTCAAATTACTAGAAGAATTGAATTTTTCATGACAGCAACATATTATTTAGAAATATTGTCACCTAGTTAAGGGCAGAAATAGAATAAAAAACACAGTTCAATTTAACACTACAATGAACATAAAAAAAGCTATAAGCTAATACAAATCGTTAGGACGCTCACAGGTAACCACAAAATCAACTTTGGTACGCAAGTTTTAGTCAGCGTAAGTAAGCAGTAGATAAATCTGGCAAACACTGTGTCAATCACAGCAGTTTTTAAATTTACCCTACAAGTCAGCTCCCGAAGGAAACTTAGTTCTCTTGGAGCAAAACCTCGTTTATATCCGTTTTGTAAGCGAAGGATCAGCTTAGAAAGGTGAGTGGGGGGTTACAATGTAGGCGACTTCGTCCTCTCTGGCAAGCTGGATGCAGGTGGCTAGAACAGATATGCTAGACTCAATTTTAGCAGCAAGCTTGCACGAGATTACAATTATGTGTGTAACCTTGGAGAACATTTATACTAGTTGAAATGCAACTTGAAAACTGACGAATAATCTAATTTTGAATTATTTCGTCTGTGACAATCTCGAAATCTAAAGATTTGTATTTAAAAAGCGTCTAAAAAACGGTCAGTCGGGGTATATGCTCGCCAGATTCAAACATCGCTATATATCGAATGAACTATAGGACAAGTGTGCAAATATTGAAATTGTAGTATGTCATATTGAATTAATTTGATTCTTTAGTGTCGAACAAAGTTTGGAAATTATACAGAGAAATATTTATTACACTATGTCATAGTGAGAATATTGGAATGCAGAAAAAGAATAGAAACCTATTTCAGTTAAGTACATACATTTTAGAACATGATGATGAAATGCACGCCTGTCAATGAATGAATGAACAAGAGAGTTGACTGGCGCTTAAACGATAGCTAACTGACGAGTACAGGAAGTACCAGCACTTTTCATGATGGAATGATAGCTTTTGCCATGAAGCCATGAAAATTTGTTAACGTCGCAAAATAATATAATATAATGAGACATACGAAGTAAAATTAAAACGTCCATAGGCTCCAAACACTACTCTACAATTGAAAGGATTTGGTTAAGCAACGTCTTATACAAAAAATAGTGGTCTTACACAATCATACAGAAACTGTGAAAATACCAAGAGACAAAGAATAGATTCCCAAAACTGAATGCACTATAATAAATAAACACAATTATTAATTAAGAAAGGAAGCTCACCAATTTGATAAGTTACTTTGTAAGAGTTTCTTAAATAATGCTCATACTTCTAAATCAATTAGAATTATTTAATTAAAGTAGTTTCAGAATTACCGATGACAGTTACCTTATCAAATTGAGAAAATTTGGTTAGGCAACCTTACTACGTTAGGCTTATTTTACATCAAGGAAATTTATCAACAGTAAATCATTTTTTAATAATAATAATAATAATTACTAAACCCATAACCTGGAAACCAGGCACCAGAAGCTATAAGCTTGTGCGGGAGGGAGGGGCGATTATTATTATTACTTAGGCCCTACGTGCGGCTACAGCCGACTTACAGATGGAACAGCGCAAATCCCACATTTGTATCACAGCTAAGGAAAACTGCAGGACACCTTAACCAGATCTGCCGGCACCGGGAGTCGATCTCGGGTCGCTTGGGTGAAAGTTCAGCACGCTAGACATTAATAACAAAAATAAGATGTAATCCATCCTAAAACAGAACCAATAATTCAAATTAACGGTATATAGTAAAATGTAGAATATAGGACCGAAGCGACTTACAAACCGAATGTTGAATATTGGCTTCAAAGTGGAACTATAGTAAGAATTTTTTTACAATTTTTAATTGTAAAAGCAACCGCACTTAGAAGATAGAAACTATAGGTACTCCTTGTTAAAATTACACGCCCATAGTTACTATTTATCGTCTCTATTTCCTCCTTATACTTAAGGGAAGTTCGGGTAGCTCCGGACATTAAAATGAAATAGCAAAAATGCACAAAAATAACAATTTTCAACGTTTATTTTCATACTTAGAATTTTTCTTCGGAACTTCTTCAAACATTTTAATACAAAAATAGAAACATCTTTTAGTCATTTAAGTAGTAATAATACGATAATGTTATCCCTTGATTTTTGACAATGGAAAAGATGCCGGTTAGCCCCGGACATACTTATTCAGCGTTTTTATTCTTGCAAATGACACAATAGTAATAATTAATTAATAGATCAATGTTAATGCAGGCTTCGTGAGCACAACCTTGACATTTATAGCCTTACATTCAATCTTCTTTAAATGTTTCCCTGCAAATGACGCCTTCGGTTTCTTGATCACGTTGTTAGTTGTTTACTTGTCATGGATTTACTTTTCTCTTTAAGATCATTGCTATACAGAAAATATGTTAAAATCTCATTCTTCTGTGTTTAACGCTTCATAAGGCGCTTTTCAGACGCATTAAGAAGAGGCGATAATTTTGGCATTTTTGTACTGATTCTCCAAATATAGAAATATATTTTAGTCAAATACCTAGGATAAACCTAATTACCAAGAAACTACTTTTTTTCTTAAATTTTAAGCTACGAAAAATGTCTGAGGGTACCTGACGGACTTGCGTCCGGGAATACCCGAATAATACTAAAATGCTATGTTTCTATTAATAGTACTTAATTTATGAACGGAATCACATAAAAACTATTGTAGCCGTAAAATACATGTCATGACCAAAACTTCAGCCAATAAATTAAGTTAAGCTACATACGTTTTCTATGTAATAGCTTCCTATGAAGTTTGATAGGAGTGGACGTAAGATAGTTTGACGGAACAAAACGTACTGTAATATACAATTCATTTGGAGGCCACGCGGCAATACTTATATTTTGTTTGTAGGCCATATGGGACACATTTCGATGTAACATTATGTTTTTTTAACTGATGGCTTAACTGATACCCGCCGTTTGGGGCTACCCACACTTTCCCTACTTAAGGGTGTCCTGCAGGCCTCTCGAAATTTCTTTACGAGAGAGTTAATAAAATTCTAAGAAGGATAAAAACATTTTTGTTATATTTTTATATGCAATGTAACATTGCATTTATTTCTTAATTTTAATTTCTCCTGACGTAACGCAGTCGAAAACGTATTATGGGATGGATGTTTTTGTACAGGATAGCTGTTATCTTATTAAGTTACCAAAACATGCTTGGATATAAGATGAATAAACACGTGGTTTAATTCTTGCTTATTACACAAATATTTTTTGTGTGATTCTATTATAACTACCTACTACTATATTTTTATTAAATGTTTATTTCTTTTTTAAGCTGCAAATTTTTATTTTAGGCAAACAGTGATGAATTGATAACTGGTCATCTTTATAGAAATATAGAAATATTTGTATACGTACTGTTTAATTTGTGTTAGGTACTAAATTTTGATTTTAATAAAATATACAATACTGCATTCGTGCACTACGTTTTCAATATTTTAGTTAGTCATATTGATTATTATTTGCAAAACAAAAACTTCTTATTGCAATGGGGTTAAAGAATTGCCGCCAATTGTAAGACAAATCAAACGTAAATTAAAATTTATGCTAAATCTTATTGCAATTAATTAATTAGTAGCAATAAAATTTAGTTTTTATAACTAAACTTTAAAAAACTTTTTTATCATATATTAGAGTATTTGCTACAATCGATTCAGGTTTATACGCAAATAAAATTTTCCTACGTCATCTCTATCATAAATGACACTTTTCCCATTCTTATTTATTGAGAAATTACTAAAAACAGCGTGAAATACAATCTTTTTTTCTATAACCTATATGAAATGTCAGTTGTTAAAAAGATACATTTTTCTCGTTGGGGCTAAAGTACTTCTCGCCCGGATCTACGAGGGAAAAGTAAAATATGTAGTTTAGACCACTAGTATAAAATTCATTTTGCTTTTCTCATGTTGAATGACTATCAAGTTCTTTTCAATATTTTATAGTGGTTATTAGATTAAAAAAAATGTTTTGTATACACGGGGAATATTACAGATCTTAGTACTCTGTGTGATCGTCTCCCTCCCCTGCGCGTCGGGACACAAACTTCACATCTTATGCTAAAATTGTAATTTTTTCCCATTTTATAATTCACTACTTAGTTACATATGATTCAACACATGATTTATATTCAAAAACACAAAAGTAGCTAACAAATAAACAATTACAATTATTTTTAGTAAATCAGAAACTTTTTTTAGTGTCAAAAGTTATTAGGAATAGTTCCATTAAACGTCCTACAACATATTCTAAAATTACATAGAAGTTATTCTTTTTATCGAAACGGCGTTTGAAACTGAATAATTAGATCGTTCATTTAACACAACATGAGTAGATGAGTACCTAAAATTGTTTATAGATAGCATGCTTGCCAACTTTTAGCTGTAGCCCCTTTATGTTCAAATAGTAGCGACAACGATTAATCTCGTCGGTGGAGCAAAAGCATCAAAACAATGTTGGCCACAATGAATATTACTAGATTTGACATTCCGTCTTACAATAAATCTTAGGTTTAATATCAATCATGCAGAAAAATAATCACAACTTAACATGAATTTGATAATGGACATATATGTTCTGTGAAAACGACCATAATATGATAATTTTTCAACAACTTTTTATTGAGTTTCCACAACACCATGGATGTAGTAATTTCTTCTTTCAGGGGTACATAAATTATTTATAGATGGCGTGCTTACTAACTTTTTAGTAGAGTCACTGCATCTAGCTACCTAGGCCAGCTGGTCGATTAGAGTACCGCAAACCCCCGCCATATTGTGGAAAACGAAGCACGAAATTGTTCATTATTCGCTCTGTGTTGAATTTAATCAAATCCACGTTTACTTTAAAAGGTTTTTCTTATTCTGAAAGATCAAACCTCTAATAAGGCAAACACGTAAAACGTGGTTTTTATTTGTCCATTATTAAAAATCACATTTCTCTGCTCCAATATGGCGGCGGTTTGCGGTACTCTGATCGACCAGCTGGCCTAGGTGACTAGATGCAGTGACTCTACTTTTTAGCCCCTCTATTTCAAATAGTAACGACATCGTGAAGCAAACCTGACACAAACTTATCTGATACAAACAAGAGTATCGTATATTTGCCTATCATCCTTATAAAAGGACACCCCATAGAAATACTTTGTGGCAGACTGGATTTTCTTTTTTATTTTTCTGTATTTATGTAGTACCTCTAGCATTAGAAAAACGTAGACTAAAGATATTTCACAAAAAAAAAAATTGGACAAGAAGTATCTGGGTTAAGAACGTTTATACTTTTTCCAGTTGTTTTATGCGTTTAATCAAATGTTTGACAGTTTTTTTAATTGTGAAAAATAAAAAAACATGTTGATGAAATTTATTGCTAACGTCACATAGGTAAAGATTATATTTGTTTTTATTATTTCCTCGCCAATGGAAGAATTCATTTCGTTATTTATCTAAGCTTGGTAGATAATTCTGTCTTACTAATTGAAGAACTAGAAATCAAAGCCTACTAGTCGTAAACCATTTTTCACATATTTCAGTAAAAAGATACTTATCATGTAATTTAAAAAAGTTCAATGACGTCATCACTCTCGCGCTGATTTAGTAAATACAAAAATTTCTGAACCAAACCATAAATAATTCCATGCCATTTAATAATATACAGTGTGGAAATAAAGTAGCGGATAAATTTGATAACTTCGTTAAAATTAGTTTTTTGGAAAAAATCTCGAAGTGGGTGGTATAGCGATTTTAATTACTTGACATTATACCAACATAACCTACATAACAAGGTCTTCCAACCACATAGTGACGTCACGACCAAGAGGTAATCCCCGAATCTTTTATTTCTCATTTTGCATTCAAATTTTAACTAATAGACTGTCTTATTATTCCACCAAAAATAAAAGATCTCCCATAATATTAATTAAGAATTTGGTTTTTATTTGACAGGGACCTATTTTCGTATGAAAATTTTACCGTAAATATAAAATATTAACTTGTGTTTATTATGTATTTGCAATTAAATATCTTTAAAATAAAATTTTTGAACTAGTTAGGCTAAATCGATGGTAATAGGATGTGCAAGATAACTCAGAGGATAGGAATCTTAAATCAAATGGCGATGTGATAACGCATAAATAATAATCAGAAAATCAACGTTAAAATTTCTATTTTGATGTTAGATTATTAGGTTGCAGATATACTTGACAGAAAGATTTTATAATTCTTATGTGTTTTTGCGAAGCTTTTGTAAAGAAAACCCATTGGTCGCGAGGATCTTGGGTTTTTTAAATTTACTAAACCTTCTTTGGTATAATTTCTACTGTTAAGACGCCAGAGCACCAACAGTTATATCAAACAATGATTATACTCTTTAATAAAACTTGTAGCATCTTACGAAACAGGTAAAAAGCAAACCAAATAAAAGCTAATAACTCACTACAGAATAATTCGATAGCATACAATTTTCTCGATGAATTTTATGAATCCACTTTCTTGTGATTTGTCGTCTTTCGTTTTTCATTGTAATTACCGTTGCACAGGGTACACAATAACACAACACTTGTTTACTTTATTAGTATTACATTATATTAATTATACAAGCTAATACAGAATAATATGCTACACATATAAAATTACAGTGCACCAGCCAATACAATTACACATTTGACATAATACTATTATAGTTTATTTCTTTTGTTTGTCGTTTGTTTTTGCCTTTAGTATGTGACGTCACTATGACGTTTACAACATGTTGTGAGGCCTTAGTTAGATAGGTGGTGTTGGCTTATACTGTACCATTTTCAACTTGTTATGTCATTTGTTTTTAAAGAAATAACGTCATTTATTTTTTTTTATGACAACCTATATTTTTTTATTCTCGTTTCGGTAGTACTTTTTATTCTCTTTTCAACTATATACAATTTTCAATATGTTACATTTGAAAAAATTGAGAAAAATTGCCCTAAAGTTCGAATATTAAAAATTCTTTAAATTTGCAACATGAATCTAGTTACTTCTTTCTATGGGGGTACTTAAAAAGTAAAGTGTATAAAAATCGACCAATTAATTTAAAAGACCTCAAGCAAAGAGTTCGACGTGAGATTAGATTAATATTAACTGAAACTCTTCAGAATGTGAGAAATGAAAAAAGTCACCGTATAAAAAACGTTACGTTCAAAAAGTTGAGAAAAACAGTCTAAAATTTTAATTAGACTAAAAAGAAATTAAATTGATTAACAAAAAAAAACTGTAATAACAATAACATCAATTACAAAAATAAGCACAGAAATAACAGTTTTTATTACACTAGATGTTCAAAGTGACGACCCTGTACCATCTGACAATACATTTCTCACATTCTGAAGAGTTTCAGATAATATTAATCTCATGTCGAATTCTTTGCTTGAGGTCTTTTAAATTAATTGGTCGATTTTTATACACTTTACTTTTTAAGTACCCCCATAGAAAGAAGTGACTAGATTCATTTTGCAAATTTAAAGAATTTTTAATATTCGAACTTTAGGGTAGTTTTTCTAATTTTTTTTCGAATGTAACATATTGAAAATTGTATACAGTTGAAAAGATAATAAAAAGTACTACCGAAATCGACAATACAAAATATAGGTTGTCATTTAAAAAACAAATATCGATGACGTCATTACTTTAAAAACAAATCACGTAACAAGTTGAAAATGGCACAGTATAGCGTCAAGTAATTAAAATCGCTATACTCCTTGGAGATTTTTTCTCGAAATTATCGAATTTATCCGCTACTTTACTTCCACACTGTATATGGTTTATACCATTTCTGAACAAAAATAAAGTTGCTACAAAGCGGGGTGCTTAAAACCAAACAGACTGTAATACTGCCTATATTTTATTAATTTATAATTTGTGTTGTAATGGACACATATTTTTAATTTTCATAAATAAGTTTTGTAATTCTTATTCGACTACGGTAATTTAAATTATTTTTTCTTTCTAAATTTATTAATTTGTATTCGTTCGATGCGAATAAAAACGTACTAGTAATATCCCTTTGTAAGTGTTATTGTCGAGTATTTATCACTTACGAAATATAGAATAGCAGAACAGTAATTAGTTCTCAAGGTTTATAAATTAATTAATTAATTATAATAAACCATACACTTATAAATACTTAAATCATGAGGTAGATTTAATATAAAGTAATATGTATTAAACAAATTTATAAATGATTTCTTACTACTAGTCAATTTCTTTATAGTTTTTAAAATGTAGTTAATGCATTTCCCTTCATGCATTTTGTAAGTGATACTGTCCCGACGGAATGTCGCCTGGCTGTCTGATTAAAAGAACCGAGAATTTCTTAAGTTGTTAGCCCCTAATATTAGATAATTTCGAAGCTCCGCTGTTAATTGGATTGCCTATTTTTCATTTTTTATTTTAATAACTATTAACTTTTAAACAAATTCATAAAAACAGCCTAGTATAAAAAATAACATGTTGGTAAAATAAACTTAAACCACAATCCTGGCTGTATTACCCGTTGAGAAAAACTATTATAAAATTTTTTTTCTAAATCAACCTATTTTAACTATGTGAATCAAATTTTCATAAAATATAGAAACTGCCTACTGTATATTTGCATAAGAGTCCTTTACTTTATTTTCTAGAATTTAATTTATAAAAACAAGTCCCAAAAACTATTACATTTTCTGGGTACCTTTAACTACAGTGCAGGACAACCTTAAGGTAACCTTTCTATTAAATTGCATGGTTTGATATATTTTATCTTCAGTTAATTTTTTTAATTTTGGTTAGTACCACCAGCCGACTTATCTATAATATCTTCATAAACAGTCTTAACGCATTAGCGTAGAAAAAGTGTACAAAGTATCAAGGCATCGACAAAAACAAACGTATAAAAATCTTCAAAATACCATCTCTCTTTTGTACATGCTTTTGTGGTTGGTATGTCTTGCAGATAATGTAAAAATTTATTACATACGCTTTTAAACTCTGCTTGTTTTCAAATATTCAACAGAGGAAAAAAAGTAGAAAAAAACAAACTAAAAAAAGGATGAAAAAGAATTGCTTACACGTACAGCATTTTATGCGAATGGATTACTACAAAGGACGTGAACAAAAAAAGGTGTACAACCCGAAGTTCAGAGAGAGCTCTAAATATTAATTCTCAGCACACAGAGGTGAATGCGAAAAAGTTTTCATTAAAACAATAATTTAATATCTCAGTTATTCTGCGTCCTGGGAAGGTATTTAATTAAAATAGCTCTAGGTTATGGGAACTGTAAATACAATTATTGGAAATTAATCATACAAATAGAGGTGGATTATATTTTCAAAATTGATTCAAGTTTTTTCTATTGTGCATTCCATTTCTTTCACACTCCTGAAAAAAGTTTAAACTTCGGTTAAAGTTTTAAACTAGTGAAATGATGTTCAAAGGCGAATTGAACTTTTAGTTGCTGTTGCCTTTTTAATTGAATACTCCACTTGCAGAAAAACGCAGTAATCAAACTCCTTCATAAATGTTTCAATTGAGTTTTGAAGTTTTCAATTCATTTGAGTAATTAATTGTGTATCAGCATTTCTATCATTTTTACTTAACTATTTAATAACTATTGGCATTAAAGAAAATGTTAATTAGAAGAATTATTTTGATGGTCTTTCAGATGGTTGCATTTCAGGTTCTAAAATGTTATTTTCTCTTTGTGATCAGTATTTTTATAGAAATCACCACCCTACCACAACGGTTTTATTTACATTTTTTTAATCATCATTTAAAACTGGGCGGGAGTAGGGGAGGTTCTTGATAATAAAACATGTGGTCAGTGACACAAATTTCCTGTGTGTAAAAAGGCAGTATTTTCTTAAACTGTACTGACATCATGCAGAGGTTTTTCTGCTTTTTTTCTAACTTTTTATAGCTCTGTGAAAGACTGAAAATATCTGATCCCCGGTGACCTGGAGGGTGGGATAGTAGAAATAAATTAAAATCTAATTGTTCCGGTATTTATTTTTCACGAGAATATGTGCGGTGTGTAAAAAACTAGTTGTAATTTATAATTGTTACGTTACCAAAGGCGTTGTTTATATTTATTTTATTTTAAACGTAATAACGGCGTCGATAGCAAAGTTAACGCTAAGAGGGGACGATATAAATGATAATGCCCGCTTATAACACCATGGTTGTTATTTACTTGTTTATATAGGAAAGTTAAGATCGGTTAATTTCGAGCTTGAGTCGGGGTCGAATCTTCTGGAATTAATATTATTTCGAACATCTACGGACGTTTTTAAAGAGAAATCTAATTAAGTAAGAATAATTTAATTAGTATAAAAATTAGTTAGTAATGCATTTTTGGTGAGTTACTTTTTGTTCCTTATATAAAAATAACAAGTTCATTAGTTAAAAAGAGTTATGGTTTGCTAATGATGTCAATATTTTCTTTTTATTTATTTTTATTATAAGGATTGCTGGGTATACAGTGAGTTTGTTATATTCGTTTATTTATATAATCATTTAATATATTAAAATACGGTCTTGCTCGACCACTTAATAAATCATTCCTAAATACAACATAAACATAACAACATAACAACTGTGCACAACATATGCTCCTAGCCATTATAATAAATAAATGTTGTATAAACCAGCGACACAAGAAATAAATGTTATTTTCAACACAAATAGTTTTATTTCTTTACAACACGGGGCTTTGTTAAAATATAATCGGGCTTCAGAGTGTTTCGGGTAGAATGTTTCACAGTCGGGTTCAAAATGTATCGGGTCGGGTCGGGTAAAAAACAAATTTTGGCTAGTTTGTATCACAGGCATAAACAACAAATAAAGTGCAATAAAAAACTAACTAACTTTACGTATAAACGTAAAATCAGGAAAGAAAAGCTCTATGTCAGTAATGGTGGAGTGGTATTTTTATGCAATCGGTACTGATACGACAGACAGACATTACTTGAATTTAGGAGATTCACCCTTCAGCACTAAAAAGCTTATTGCAGGAATTGTTCACGCTATACAGGGTGTAACTTATATAACTAGAAACCTCATAATGGGGGGGGGGGTAGCTGTAATGATGTAGAACATGTGGTCGCTGGTCCTGCTAGTTTTTGGAAATATGGCATTTTAAATTTAAAGTACGTCGATTGTATTCACATTACATTAAAAATATTTAAAAAAAGTTTTTTTTATAAAACTTTCTAAAAAATAAAAAAAAATTGAATGCGATTTTGTCGAAAACTAGCATGAAGTGACCAGCGGGCCTGAACCAAAAGTGTTTTCCTGGCCTGATCTGACAAACCCAGCACGCTCCTGTAACAATATCTTGCTTTTCAGCAATAATCTATTCTAAAACAACAATGACGTTGAAAACCGTTTAAAGAAGACCTGCAATCAGTCGCGCTAAATATGATAAAGAATAAGACAAATGAAGTATTCTATAGGAGATAAATATTGTCTGTAAAGAAGGATTACTTCAAAATCAAAAAGACTACATCGTGATTTCGTACACCAAGACACCATATGTTAAGTATAAGAGAGCTTTTTTTCTCCTTACAGAGTTTCTTTGTGAACTGAAAAATTATACTATATTTTTTCATGTATATAATAATAAGTTAATTAGCTCCCTTTTTTCAATCTTTTTTCTTAAAGAAATAACTGCGAGAACATTGTTTAATGACACACTGTACGCTATCTTTCATTATAACCAGTAGGTACATTCTCGCAAGTATTGTGTAGCCTTGTTGTCGGGCTACGAAACGACGGTTATTATGGTTTAGTATACGTCCTTTGTTATTAGTAGTATGCAATACGATGACGATCGACAAGCCTCAGCGAACTAACCGTGGTTTGTCACTGTTGTGTGCGATACGAGTATTCGAAGCTACCTTATTAACTTCAAAGTGCCGACAATAGTGTAGTTATGCTTATAATTTTATGCAGTGGTTGTTATATAAAACGTAAATTGCTGAATTACATTTTCTGTGTGACGATTTATTGTTTTAACATTTTTACAAAATAGTTCATTATTTGCGTTATTCGAGACGGAAGCTTGTTTCCTAAATAATAATTATTTAATTTGTTATTTAAAACTGCACGTATAAAGTAGAATAAACAAAAAGTTTGAAGTACTTTTTTTAGAAAAGAAAGTGCCCACGATTCATTCCCTTAAAAAACACAAAATTTTTAAGTCGATGTTTAAATAATTTTGCTGCAAATCCATGACTAATTCGGTATACAAACTCGCTTATTACGGGCAATAATATCTGCAGCAATAAATCGCAATTCCTAAATCATTCGAGCCCTAAGGTCTTTCACGTTGTTAAGTCTATTGGCATAAAACCGTTTCCTGACAAGCCTACAAGTAGAAAATCAAGCGGAGGTAAGTCCGAAGGAAACTAAACGAACTGTCAATCCGGCATCGAACGAAAACGCATCTCAATAACACCTTACATGAACAGTAAAATGTAGTGGAGCATTATCCTGCTGAAACCAGATGCTTTCTTCACGCATGTGTGTTATATGACCACGTTAAGCAGTCGGTCCCAGCAACCACGTAAACACCTACGTGTGGATGTCGTGAAGTATACGCTTCGCCATATACCACGAACAAATGTTTATACTATTACTGGAGTAACCTTACGTTATCTGGGAACCGGTTGAAACTGCCCGAATTTTAAATCTTGTAAATATAAAATACTAAAACCTTTATAGGTTAGAAATTGACATTCAGATCGAGAAATGCCGTGAAACTGGAACACCTAAATATTTTTCAAGTGGTGCAGTACTGTTTGCTGAACCATCTCAAAAAAAGGGCAATTTTTGTGTGTTATTACCCCTATGTATTGGTAGTGCGAAACCACTATTAATTTATTTTTATTCCTTTTGATTTAAATATGGTAGCCATATTCTTTTCGTGGTGAACGACATTTCTTGCAGTTTTTTAAGTAAACGAAAATTAAATTAGGCATAATTGTGCAGAAAATCTACTTAAGCCAATTAATAAATATATTATTTTGCATTAATTAACTAATTTCAGCGATCATTTGTTTTTCATATCCGCAGGTAATTAATTTATGTTTGTAATTTCAAATCTCCTTTAAACATACGGCTTCGATAAAAATAACATAAATATATTAAAAGATAAACAGATCAGTAACCAGCAGTCCCCAAAAGTTTCCTGTTTATTCAAAATAATTTAACATAATTAATTAGTCATATTAGCGCGGTTGGCTAAATTACACGCCCCACCCCATTGAGTAGTATTCTCTTTCCTACTCATTTCCCTTGTTTGTGATAGAATGCCAACACCAAAACGAACGAAATTTTAGATTTTAAAAGCATATTTTACATGTGTAAATTAAGTAATATTAATTGTTGATTAATTAATATAAACCAATTAATAAGTTAATGTACTGAAATTAGTAATTGTAAAAAATCATTAAAAATTTATTATAATAAAAATAAACAGACACAAAAACATGATAAATGACATTCATTAAACGCAAAACATATAAATAGACAACATGGTTGACTGGAAGGCGCATTACATTTTTAATTACAAAACGCAGTTTCTAATCCGGGCTGGGTTAATTTTTTCAAATAAAATATTTTATATATTTTATAAATAAACAATTTTTTTATAAATGTAATATTTATAAAAAATAATAATTTACAATTAAATGCTAATATAATATGTATAATGATTTAGTTTTTTAACATAAGTATACATATATAGTTTAAACAGTAACTATAAAATTAAAGTACAATTTTATGTAGTTATTCTTTTGCATAAATATTATATTATACAAAAGAGAATTATTTAAAAATACTTTCACAATAAGCTTATTAATTAGTACTTGGTAGTAAAATCACTATAAATGAATGTTACTGAAATTCAAAGAAAAATAAACCGAAAGATGGTGAAGATTCTCAAAAATTTTGCTTTCTTTTTCCTAAATAATCACCTTATAGTAATAGCCCTGCATTCAAGTTTATTACTGTTTGAATTACGTTCCCGACTAAAGCTTGCTCTTTATTTCCTTCTTTACAGAGTGTTTATCTATCCTCTTATATTGTCCTTTGTTCTGCCATTTCCAATCGTAGTGGATCTCATCGCCTTTACGTCTCAGTCAGTTGGACACGTTTACAGAAACAATTTAAAACATTACCGGACCGTACCGACTGTGAAAAATGATATTTTTAGTTAAATTACGCGAAGCGTCCTTATATTTTGAACACTTTTAAAAGCCTTTATATTGTTCATTTTTTATAACGTATTATACGAGCAACTCTACTCTTACTTGGTTTTATTTGTTTCCAACTCCCAAGAGCTTTAAAGAGTCGGCCGGTTTGGCTGCCCGTCACTTCGAATTTATTCTTCTGAATTTCTCTTGCTGGTACTTTTTATATATTTATGTGTTCCTCGAGTCCAGATAAACTTTTCAAAGTATGTTTGTGCGATGTTTTTCTACTTCAAAAGAAATACGGAATACAAGGGAAAAGCATCTTGAAAAAGAAAATGAAAATAATACTTTGGGCTGTGTATGTTATATATTTTTTTCTCTTTGGGTATGAATGTGGTTTTGTCTAAACCCAATTTGTAAAACAAAATGTTCTTTGTAAATGTGAAGTAGTAAATCGTTTCCTTTTTTAATGTTATAAAAATAAAATCAAAACGAGATTTCTCGATGGTAAGTAATTGCAATTCTCTGTGTGTTATGTTTAACAATAACACTCAAAGGAATTTGGAATTTGAAAGATTGGAAAATCCTTGAGCCAGAAAATCTGCCCTTAGAAAATAAATAAAAAAGGTTTTCTTGGTATTGACTAAAGGTGAAATACTTACAAAAGTTAGTTTTCGTCAAGTAACGAAAATCACAGTTTAAATACTTCCTCAAAAATAGTGGAAATGGGGTGAAAATAAAACTCGGATTTATGGAGAATCGGAAGAAAAAAGGGAGGGCGCAGTGACCATAGCAGTGATTTTGATGAGTCCAAAGAGACGTTTCACTGAGGGTCAATCATCCCTTATTTGATGACAAGGGTCGGAATAGCGGTATTTAAGTTGCCCTTTTCTTTGCTGTAAACTGAACAAGCAGAAACAAAAGCGAACAGAAAAAAACATCGGCATCACTATAAATAAAGAAAAAAGAAAAATGTGTGTCACTTGAATGGTTTTCATTTATATCATATATATGGGAACAAAAAAGATTGGTTTACGTTCTGTGCTTCTCGCAAATCCTCTTTTGATATGAAATTTTCTTACAACCTTGGTCGATTTTTTTATTGTTCGTGCTTGGCTTACTTTTGTATATTTGATTTTTGTTTATGTAGGTAAATAGTGGGAAACAGACACAAAGTTTATAAAAAATAATATTCTCTCCGTTTCGTTTATTAAAAATAATGATACTTGTCAAGTGCCTGAAAATCTTATTATTCGATGCATCACAACTCCATCAGGTAGAATTTATTAGCAAAACTCCTACTGCGACTATTGACAGTGGTGCAAAACAGAGGAGTTGATACTACCACCAGCTTGATATTGTAACTTTATTTTTAAAATAATAACAAAAATGCTGTTTAAATCGTCTATTAATAAAGAAATAGTATATTGTACAACTAGTGTTACAATGACGATGATTGTAATACGAGTATAAGTTTGCTTAACGAGCCGCGAGGCGGCGAGTTAAGCAATATACGAGTATTACAAAAAGGAATTGTAACACGTGTTTTACATACTACTTTGTCTATTTCGCCTTAATTTACAATTTACTTTAAAGAAATGGGAAAATGTACACGCGGGTATTTTCGATGTGGTAATGTTGGTAATAACTGATAACGCATACAATGACATCCACTGTCATTTTGAAAAATCACGTAGGCAGGAAAAAAATCAAGTTTAAAAAAAGGTGACAGCTTAGTTGTTTCTTCTGATATAAGATAAAAAATGTTTATTGTAATAGAAACAGTAAAACCTTGATTGAGTACATGATTGTCTTATCAAAATAATTATTTATAATAAAAATAAGTATGTTTCATTATTCTCGCTGTAATTTCTGAGCATCATAACATTCAAATTTTCAAAACGGCGCCAGTTAATGAATACTTATTGGTACCTATCACAGACAGACTGACAGAGTAGGCTGGCAGCAAAATTTACTTACTGCCAATCTTGCAAATAAAAAAATCACTACTTCCAGTTGCACAAAGTAGCACTTTGATGAATAGATTGAGCTCAGTAATTCTCCGTTACTGGAAGTATTAGATATTTAATTCTGATTATTATTATTATTTTATCTAGTTACCTATTTTTGTATCTACCTTAGCGACGTGTTTGTTTATAATTATTTAACTTTGATAATGACAGCATAGTTGTCGAAACAATATTGTCAGGTTATATTTTAATAAAACTGTGAAACTTTTACTAATCTTTATTTATTTCATGATTATGGAGTTCCACAAAGTAAGGCTGGAAACATTAAACGATAGTTAACTTAATATTAACCCCATACTGGAAAACTGACCCTTAAAGTCTGACTAAACATATACAGGGTGATTTAGAAATAAAGGTAATCCTTTAAATGGTAGGTAGAGGGGAGGCAGTATAGCTAATTTACCTTAACAAGTATAGGTCAAAAACGAAGTTTTCTAGAAAATTAATTTTAAAGTATTATTGAATTTTGGATCCGGTCCTGAACTTGGATCATTTTGGATTCAAACTTCATTAAACTTTAAAATTCATTTTCTGAAAAACTATTCGTTTTTGACCCCCTCCCCTCTACTTACCATTTAAAGGATTACCTTTATTTCTGAATCACTCTGTATATTGCTTAGTTACTATACAGGTTTTTTGTTCGATCAATTTTTGATTCTAACAAATGACATCGTTCGAAGACGGAAGGGTGCTGTTAGTTCTCAATAATTTGGAGTTTGGTAATTCCTCCAACTAAGAATCATCTTTTCTAACTTTATTATTTACCAATCCGAGATAGATATATCGTATTCTCCTTCTAGAAATTTCACCGAAGCCGATATTACTTAGAAAAACTAAACATTTATTACCTTACTCCAATCTGTCAATGATATTCTAGTTTAAAATGATCGATTTACCTCCAAAATAAACAATCCACGTGCCACCACAAGTGCCTTAATATACTAATTTTTTCAGTTGATGGGTCTAGTGCTGCTAGTAAACCTTGTTTTATCGATTAGCCGCGATAAGCTTTCCCTGCTCATCTGTATCTATTATCGCAATAGACTTGGTGACGCTGTTAGAAATCCGACCAGGTCGTTTTGCATCGACTAACCAATTCTGCAGAAAATCTCTCCATAAATAATCGACAGGTTGTCAAATTCTTACTTATATTATACCGTGATATCAAAAATTATCTTGGTCAAGGGTTGTTATGGAATATAAAACGGTTGTCTTAGTTTGAATTACTAAATCTTGTTCTTAAAATAATTCTGTCGTTGTCAAGCTACACTGGCATCATCAATAACCTACAAATCTGACAGATTTTGACACTGAAGAAATTATTGACATAAATTTTACAGCTGAACTAAGTAGGTAACACATTTGTAGGTTATTGATGATGTCAGTGTAGCTTGACAACGACAGAATTATTTTAAGAACAAGATTTAGAAATTCAAACTAAGACAACCGTTTTATATTCCATAACAACCCTTGACCAAGATAATTTTTGATATCACGGTATTATTGCTTATATGCTATCACGAGTCGAAGGTAACAAAATATCACATCCAAATCAGTACAAAAGTAATTGAAATAGAAAAAAAACTGCGAGGAAACTAGTCTGGGCTGAGACTGGGCGATATTATCTCCTCCCTCCAATCTACGTGGGCATCATAGCAGACCTTTGACATCCGCTGCTGAAGACGCACCAAACATATGAACAAAAATAGCAAATTGATTAGCTGAATTACCCTAAAGTACCCTAAACTGAACTTTGGAATTGGATTTGGAATGGGTACAATCACTATAATTTTCAAAAACGAATTAGGAATAGAATGGTTCATACATAACACAAATTACGTCATAGTTACGATAAGTAATCGTTCCAGAATTGAACAGAAACACATACATACTTTATGGATCTAGAAATATTAGAAATACCTGCTACAGGAGTGTCACAAGTGGAATAATTCACAATTAAACTATTCATTATTTTTCAAATTGCATTTCAAATGGTATAAATGTTCTCCTAGGTTGCATACACATTTTTAATTTCGTGTAAGCTTACTGCTAAAAACAATCGAGCATATAGCTGCACTGTAACCTGCATTATGTCTCTTAGAGAGATAAATATTTGCACACGTATGACGTTAAACGAAATCGCTCACATTACCATCTCCCCCTCGCCAGTTTCTGCTGAGCTAGCTTTTAGGAAATGTATATAAACGTGGTTTTGGCTCTAAGAGAACCAGTATCCTTGGGGAGCTCACCAACATCATCTTGGAGCCTGCCTCGAGTAAGTAACTTTAATATTCTTTTACCTGTTAGGAATCTAGACTGGTATAATTGATATAGTGTTTACCTGATTTTCATACTGCTTAATTAGAAGATCTAGAATTCTAGAACCTAACAAAGTTGATTTGGTGGTTACCTGACCGTCCCAATGCTTTGTATTAGTTTGTAGTCATTTTATAGTAACAAAAAATAGTAACAGACGCGACAATGTAGTTGTCGCATTATTTATTGATATCATATATTATACAACAAGACGATCGAAAATACTCGATTATACGAGACATATTGCCTGAAACACCACGAGACTGAACGTCGAGTGGTGTTTTATTAGGCAATATGTCGAATTTCGAGTATTTTAGATCGTCGAGTTGTATACAGGTAGACTTTTTCATGAATAAAATATATACTAACAACTTTAACATTTATTTAGTATTTATATTGAACGTACAATTATTGTAGACATTGTGAATAGAGCCTGATGAGGTTTATGGATCATTGCGTTGTTTACTAATAAATTATTTGGCTGTTATGGAGTTTTCATTGATATCTTGAAATTTAAGAATTGAATTTCATGCGGGTGAATATACAAAGGTTTGTATTACAGCGATTATACAAAGGTTCGTATAATCGATTCGTCATGGTTACCGCAATGTAACCGTTGGAATACGTGGTATCTAAGAAAAAGTGCGTATTCTTATTGGTTCATAAAGTTATGAATGAAATAGTCTAAATTATTCATTCCATTGGTTAGCAGATTTTTCCAACTTTCTTAGTTTGATTCATTTTTTTATTGATGTAGTGCATGTAGGTGACTTTACCCCGAACAGGTTCTAATATGGTTCGTAGCTATAACTACCATCAGCCGCAAAATCAATGGAAGATCGACAGATCAATCCTGCTTTTTTACTTAGGTGATATTTCTTGAACGGGATATTGACCTGCAGACTAGATTATTTTATATAAACATTACAGTTAACATGGTATGCATGGAACAACTCTCTATGGACATCACAATTAGGTCAGTCTATTGCGTTTATAAACATTTAAACAAAGGTCAAAGTTTGACAAGACATTTTCCATTTATCATATACATGGCTTAGTTTCTAAGCAATGCAGTAATGTCTAATATCACTTTAAATATTTTAATCTAACTAAATACAACGTTGGTACTGAAACAAACAGAATATGACCAGATAGCCTATAGAATATGCATATACAGTTCCAATTCGGTACAGAAAGTTGGTCTTCGACATCCTTCTTATCCTACAGCAACGTTTCACTATACCATACACTTTCATCTAGCAATCTGACTGTTCTCCTTGAAAAACTAAAAAACTGTTGCCTAAAAGACTTCGTCGGTTGGGCGCCGGTAACACGGATAAAACGGATAAAATTTAAGATAACCCCATATCATAATCTTGGACTAATTAAAGACTGTTTATTGGCACATAAATCATTTTTGAAAATCTCCCATTAATTGGAAATCACCCCGAAGATTTACCTACGTAACGAAATTAAAAATAATAAAGTCAAAACCAATTCGGGTCATAATCATAAATTTGGAACCAAATCAATCAATTTTGGACTTACAATAACAATCCGCTGTCGGGTTTTAAATACTTGTTAAATTAAATATGAACACAAAGAGTGCCAAATTTGACAATATCAATGCTACTGTTGGGTTTTTAAATACTTGCCAAATCTGACACTCTTCATTCGATATGCATCAAGTGGTCGTATATTAATCGACAGACGTTCATTCATTGCTTATGGGAGATAATTGTCAATTTAAGGCACGATTTTAGATTTGGCTAACCAGAGACTGAATAGTCTCAAAAAAAATACAAATTTATGGCATCATTTCTTTCCTGAATATTATCGTATTTAGTTTTGTGACATTCATGTGGGATAATTTTCTATTAGAGGTTGATTTGGCAAATAGATTGTATACCAGTGAAAAGTATTTAATTAATCCAAAAATATGGCCCAGTTTAATTTGATTTTTTAGTGAAATTTATATAGCGGGGTGGCTAACGAGCTCAATTCAGCACTCCTTCTTTAAAATCTTCATTTCTGATAAATAAGGGTTGATCCAAAATTAATCTAAAATTATGGCCGGATACACATCTACTTTCATGACATAATTCAAAGGTTGTGATTTACCAATTTAGAGGATGATTCCAAAAATGAGTTAGGTGCCAAGATCTTTGATTACTCTTAAATTATGACACGTTTTTCTTCCTAGATTTTATTATTTTTAATTTTCTAACATTATTCACGTGGAGTAGTATTTCATTTAGGGGTTGATTTTGAAGATGGATTATATGCTCATGCTAATAGTCTTCAATTAGTCTACAATTACGGCGTAGTTTAAATTGATTTATTATTTATATGGTGGGGGCGCCAGCTTCAGTTCAAGCCATCATCCCCACTTTAATCATTTCAGATAATAAGCGGTAAGGTCATTTTTTTAATTAGTCCTAAATTATGTCACCAATTTTTCCAAATTCAACAAAGTGGGGATGCTGACTTTATTGACGTTATTATGATAAATACGATAGGCTTGCATTGACTCTCTTCGGCAACATAATTCAAAATAACCGAAATGTTGCTATCTTTGATATCGTTATTGATTTTTGATGTTATTGACTCCTTGCATCGACCAATTGATATGTGATTTTTCGCAATTGGCTCAAACATATGACATAATCACAGTATAACAATAACCAGTAGGCCTACTTGCGTGTCGACACTCGTTAAGTTAGCTTCGAATATCACGCCCACAAACGTCGTTCGCTGAAGCTTGTCGACCGTCATCGACTGCGTATGCAGTAGTAAACATCAAATAGGGACGTAATTATGGGACGTCAGATAAAATTTATAATTATATTTACAAAATTATTGTTTCAAGTGAATTTTATAAAAGGTAAAACTCTAGTTATAATGGTAGTAAAAGAGGAAATAGAATTATGTTTAAGAACAAAATTAATTAGTTAATGTGTACAAACAATTAGTTTGTATTAACTTAAATAGGTACACATGCATAATTCACCATTTACAAGACTAAAGCTTTCTTGTTAAATAATTCTTTATTATAATTTTGTATTTTCAGGACTGGCTGCAAATAAAACTTATAAAATATTACTACGTTTCGCCTATCAATGTAGGTTTTTTCAAGTAATTTTTTTATTAGTGAGAAGTTATTAGTTAAAAGTTATTGATCTGAGAGTACATTCAGATTTGTGAACGTGTACAAATTTCTTTTCATTCTATCATTATAGAGATTTTCTTATTGTATTTGCTGAAGATTACAAGTTTTTTTTATATAATATCGGTCGAGCGATTTTAAAATAACAGTTTAACGTGTAATACTTAAAGATTAAATTCTTGATTACTTTTTAAATGATTTACTTACTACATGACATTAAGAAAATTAGCTTATAAAGGTATAACAAAAAACAGACAATATACCTTACATTTGGCATATACTCACAGTTTTATTCGTTTATTATTATTACAGTAATGCCATTTAATATTTACCATAATTTAATTCTGTTTCAACACAATTAGAAGATCCTTTTAACGAATAGAAAATTACAGGAATAGAGTCTTTTCGCAACCTTCATTACATACGATACACAAGGTCACTAGGGCCACTGCACAATGCACAACTAAAGTTATACGGCTCTGACGTAATCGATGTGTTCGCTTGCGCGTATCAAGCATAACTGCTGTCAACATCCCAAATTTCGGCTTTTAATATTTACGAGAGTGGACCTACTGGTTATTATTATGTGGCATAATTACGCTCTAGTAGCTAATTTGTATTACTCTGCCAATGTATTGAATTTATATTCGTAGGACTTTCAAGTGAGCAATTTATTCCAAGGCACAATGAGATAAATTCTTTATTTTTCTTGCAGGCATTTTTTTTCGCATTTTAGATTCTTTTATAATCACCAGTAGCATGTATTAATTATAGTTTAACTTACATGCAATAAACCTAATATTTAAACTTCAAATTCCAGAAGGAAATCTTAAAATTCTAATTATTATTCAAATAGAGTTATAAATCTTTTAAAAAGTCTATCAAAATGAAGGGGCTTTCAGTTATATATTCTTATTTTTAATTAATTCACTGAGGTGAGAATACACCTGAGCCACGAAGTAAAAATCAAATTTTCAAACGCAGTTTTTCAAAAATAATTACTCCCCTGCGAACGTTTGTGGATTAAAGTATGTAAATGTAAGCTTAATATCGTACAGTGTTATTCAGATAATTTTATTAATTTAGATGCAAATATCAGCCTACCAGTTAACGTCGGTCTCTGGGTTATTGTTAGTGAAAATGTGTTGGCAGATAACCCTTCAAAGAGGTCTTGATTTTAGAAAATAGATGTGGTTCTTAAACGCGTTGTTAAATATTTAATAGACATTTTAAACTTTTGTTATGCTCTGTAGTTTTATCTTTACCATTTATACTACATCATCATCGGAACCCGAAAAACCTTTTGATATTTAAAATTGAATTTGCATTCAACATTGTGCATATCAAAATAGAAACTTCGAGGGTTGAAGTGAAGTTAAAGAGTATCGGACTACTGGCGCAACAAAGTTAGAAATCGATCCGCGGGTCTCTACAATCGTTTTACGACAAAGAGGGTTAGTAATTAATATTTATGAAGTTGGGAAATATGGCACAGGTTAAAATACTATCAAAGGGTGGACTCCCATGGGTTAAATACCCGCAAACTTGTTACTCTAATTATGTTTTTTCAACTTTTTTTTCGTTCGGGAGCGCATTATATATTTCCGCTTTAACTACTGTTCGGGGAGAGATTAAGCAATTCTACCAAAGAATTTCGAAATAAACTTATTAAGCTCGAAGCCTAACGGAAAAGCGCTTCCGGATACACTAATTTCACGGAAACTTCATAACAAGAAGCCCAATTATGGTCTCGCTGTCTTTTATTAATACATTTCCTTGTGTAACTGTGTCACTACCTTCCTTCGAGATAAGCAAATAAAAAGGTTTATCTTTGGCATTATTAAATTTACCTTGAAATTTTTACGACTGTGCTTTAGCTTAATATGTTTGACTTACAGTTAGATTGCGATATGATTCAGGTTTCCGCTTTGTATTTATTTTACGGTAACCCGGTTATGCA
Organism: Agrypnus murinus; assembly: GCA_929113105.1. NCBI lineage: Eukaryota > Metazoa > Arthropoda > Insecta > Coleoptera > Elateridae > Agrypnus > Agrypnus murinus. Next base: position 77,284,840 of record OV816029.1, on the reverse strand, counting down.
TTTCATTTAGGATATTCTTGAAATATCCTTTCCTGCATATTTAAAAAATGCCTTAGATTTTTTCGGATAAAGAGAAGGATGAAATAATCGATAGTCCGTACTGTTACTATACCGGGTGCGGAGAAAGTCCCGGAACGGTCAAATACCTCGAGATATGCACGTAAAATTAAAAAAATTAAAAAAACAAAACATATGTCTTAAATATTTTTCAAAAAGCTATCCAATGATACAACACTCGATCCCCCACCACCACCCCCAGGGAGGGAGGAGGGAGGCAACTTTGAAATCTTAAATAGGAACCCCCATTTTTTATTGCAGATTCGTATTCTCCATTAAAAAGTAAGTTAGTTTTCAATTAAAAATTTGTTTTTGATTTTCGACAGATAGCACTTTAAACTTTTTTTTTTCATTATTTTTTGATAAGTACGAAAAATCGTATTTTTACGATTACAGCGCCATCTATCGAAAATCGATAAAAATTTATCAGATAAAGCTAACTTACTTTTTAATGGAGAATCCGAATCTGCAGTAAAAAATGGGGGTTCCTATTTAAAATTTCAAAGTTGCCCCCCCCTCCCTGGCATGGGAGTGAGGGGTTGAGTGTGGTATCATTGGATAGCTTTTTGAAAAATATTTAAGACGTGTTTTTTGTTTTTTTTATCTTACGTACATGTCTCAAGATATTTGACCATTCCGGGACTTTCTTCGCACCCTGTATACATAGCCAATATTTTGGTCTCAACAGCATTCCCGTATGAGGTGTAATGATTTTGTTGTGCATAATTTCCTTAGTTCACGATTTTTATTTACCTTCCTACATTCTTGTTGGTTATTTATATATTGCTTACGTTTACTTTTACACATGCAGTGGTGACCATTAGTGACGCAACAAGACCTTAAAGAAATGCAAAGGTTTAATGTAATAAATAGCCTTTATTTTGAATTACTTCCAGGCATCTTTTGGGCATTGATCGATTTATTTTATTAACCGACTCCATATCAATCTTTTCACATGCTTATTGTATTACTTCAAATAATTCAGCCTTGATTTTATGTTTTGTATGTCTAATACCATCATCCCAAGCAGCACATGACATTGGCTAGACATTGTTTTCATATTGGCCCCATATTGATTCAGTTTCATTGTTATTAGAATATCCTACCAATGTTGACGCAATATTGTTTTGGAAATGTAAGACAATATTACCTTAGCATTGATTTACTAGTTTTAGACGATGTTTGGGTTTATCAATGGGTTTATCAATTGGGTTGCCCTTAGATGAGATTTGTATGTACTTGTGCAATATTGCTTCAATCTAGTATATCAATATATGGCCAATATTTAAATCGTCATTTATGCCAAGAATCCAATATTGATGCAGAGACATAAAAATAGTTACTTCAACAATGACATTGATTATAACTATGTCGTAATTTATCTCAAAAGTAGTTTGACTGACAATGTCAGAAAAATTAAATCTTTTTTCCAGAAAATGCAGTAACAGCATAGTGCATGAATAGAATTTGTATAATGTAAGGTCAATTATACAGACTAGCACTTATTTATTTTGGATGACAATATTTATATAAGTTATTGGGTTAACATTACCATTGGCGTATGTTGTTGGGTCAATATTGCAGAATGTCCACGTATTCCATTGGCCCAATATATCTGCAGCATTGGCCTAGTATTGGAACAATATCGTTGTGCTACTTGTGATCCAGTTACTTCCACAAATTTTCAATAGAGTTTAGATCCGGTGATTGTGGGGGCCATTTTAAAACATTAATTTTTTCATTACCCAACCATTCCTTAACTGATGCAGATGTGCTTGCGATCATTATCATGTTGGAAATAGTACATGAATGACATTTCTTTGTCAGCCCGAAAAACATCCCGACAGCATCAGCATTGAGCCTCCAGCCTGTTTTAATGTAGGAACTGTATATTTTGGATCCTATCTTTTACCTTGTGGGTGACTAACATAACACATTGCGTCAGAATTTATTAAATTAAACTTTCATTCATCACTAAAGACATCTAATGTTCTCTTGCAAATTCTAATCCGGCCTTCACATTCTTCTTCGGTAATAAAGGTTTTTTGACTAACAAATTAGCAGTTAAATCACCTTCATGAAGTCGTCTTCATACTGTTCGAGAACTAATATTTGTAAAATTTGTCAAAAAAATAATCGCGTTAATAGCAACTGGAGAATTCTGTAGCTAATTACTCTTCGTTGACTATGGCTCAAACCAACAACAGGGTTAATACTCAAAGTTGCATAAGGTCCGCAAACTCAACCACAGAATCAAAAAATTGCGAAGAAATAGAAACTCGATCACAGACTCAAAAATATAAAGTACTTTTCCTGGGTACAAGTTAATCAAAGGATATATAAATTTACTTAATTTGGTTGTGACCTTAGTATTCGTCGACTTCGTCTAGTACGTAGAGATAATCTTGGCTTATGTGTGAGTTTGAGAGCAAGTGACGAAATGTTTTTTCGTCTCCGACTTCAGCCTCGATCTTGTGCGTAGTTGTCGCTAATAGCTGTTTGTCGCAGGAATTTGTTCGTTTGTTTATTGACCAGAAAAAAATAGTAGACCTTGTGCAAGGAAATGCTTATGTTTGTCTTCCTTATTTCAAAACTGCCAAGTCATCATGCCAAAGTAATAAATCATTGAAAAACAAAAACAGCGAAGAATTATTCAGTTTTTCTAGGATCACGAATTTGATTGGATACATAAAATATATCTGTTAGAAGATCAACCGAGTAATAAGAAGGTATGCAGAGACTGGTGACGTCTGCTATATCATGCAATCGGCACCTGATGCGTACTGCTAGAAGCAAGCGAATTATGGAAAAGACGAGACATCTTTTCATTAAACATCCAAACATGTCAATTAGAGTAGCCGCTGAAAACCCGAAGATTAGAGTTGGATCGGAACAGAAAGGAAATTGGGATGTGATCCCGCGGGAAGCTCGACAAGAAAACCGTCCCTTCTGCATTTTTTGTTGTCATGGATGATGAAACTTACGTGACAATCCAATTTTATTGTTCCAGGTCACACACCACGTATAGAATCTGAAGCCATTCCACAGTCAAAATCGCCTGCCAATGTGGTAGTCTGGAGACTATGGCAGAAGATACTCGCACCTTTTGTGATGCGAAAAGTGATTGGAAGTGCGGAAGAAGTGACCGAAATGACAAGATTTATAAATTCTGATACCTTGAATATTATCATTTAACACGCATTAAAAAAATCGGTTCTACTTCAAGAAAATGGAGTTGCGCATGTCAGCAAGATTGACACTGCTACCGCAGTTCTGCAAAACAGACCAATCGAGCAATTCTGGGTATTGGTTTCGAATAAGCATCGAATGATACCTACTATAAAAGTTCGTGACTTCTGGTCTCACTCAATTTAAGAAGAATTGTGTACAACAATTTTGAAAGAAATCTCAAATGAGTCTGGGAAAAACCTATTTGAACACATTAAATCAAAGCTTTGCCTGACTATTAACGAAGGGGGGCCATAGGGTGTCTGTCTGAAGCATTTTACTTTTCGAAAACATAATTCTTCGTCGAACGCACGTTTTAGTTTAATGTGATTTCATGTTTTATAATTTGGTCAATAAACCTAGAATTCGAGATTTTCGCCAAGCAAAATTCAATTATTTCGTGTAATCGATCGCAGTGCAAATTGCGTCTAAAAATGACGGATATACGCAGAGAGCAATGCACTTTCTACGTATCTTCTTTTGACGCAACTTGCACTGCGACCAGGTGCGACGTTAATTAGAATTAGACCGTACGAATGCTTGTCCTTTCAGCATACTATTCTAAATGATCTATCAAACTGTGAGTCACAAAATAATCGCTATTCAATAAGATCACGTATAAGACGTCACGACGAGTTAATGTCTTCAACTACGTCTTTTTAAATTAAAGTAAGAATGTCAAATCTAAGACTACCAAAGCATTTATTTTCATCTATTTAGTATACAAAGGTGAAACTGCCAAGAAGTTTCCTACAGAGACTGCTTCCCTCATTCTGCCTCTCACCCTTTTTCATATCCCATCTCCTGTTTTGAATTGTGAATTTTACAACGTATCTTTAACTAATTAACCCAACCACTTGCAATCTAACCTGGTCTCTTGGGTTAGGAGCTATTCTAACTTAATCATCTGTTGTTTAGCCCGGCATAACCAAGCGATATCAATCCTCTCCAATCGAATGCATATTAAGGTAATTCTGAATCTTCTTAGTAACTTCAATCTGTCTTAGATCAACCTAAACAACCGCATTAATCAGAAGCTAATTATAATACCATTTTGAAACATTTCCAGTCGATGGGCCTCTCTAGATGCACGTTATCTTGACTTGCCTCTGTAACATGGTTTTATGTTTCTTAAGGAATAAGCAGTAGTAAGTAAAAAATACTGTTTCTAGTACCACCTAAAGTCAAGGTGAACGCTTCGTCGTTTTTCGATCCAAAGTCAAGGTCAAGGATTCACCATTTTTGGGTCCCCGCCGCAACTTTTCTGGAGACCGAAGTTAACGAAATGCTGTGTCTGGATCTACGCCATTTTCGTTTAGGCTAAAGATCAGAGACCAAAAATGAGAGGAGTCAAAGGTCAAGATCATACTTCAAGGTTATGCCTTTTAGGTTAAACGTTGAAGGTCATGCTTCGATGTCATTGCATGCTAATGTCACAGCATATTATCCATGACACTCCGTGTTTAATTTCTTACTGAAATTGCAGAACTCAGCTCTGGAGAGCTGTGGTTGGACCGGAATATGTAGGTGTCGCAGCTGGTGTTGGTGTCTACAGAGGGTATAGAATATCCTATGCCCTGGTGGCAGTGTCTCCTAAGGAGGAAACACTTTTGTTTCTTTATTTGTTTGGACCCGACACAACCGTAGTCTGCAGAGGTAATCAATCTCACGTCTGAAATATGATTAAGAATTAAGTAGAATTAAGTAAAGTAGTAAGTTATGTATAAGTAGAAATAGGTTTTTGACGACGCAAACGATGCAAAATACATAACAACATGCTTCAAACGATGCGAAAGACATCACGACACGTTTCAAGCGATGCAAAAGACATCACGACACGTTTTACTAATGTTGGCAAAGTAAAGAACTAAGACCCTGACGATTTATACTTAACCATTGCATATCCTCCTTTTGCTCCACATGTCATAGCAACATTTCTGTTGCCCTAAATCGCCATACTTAACTACTATCAATAGCTTGACAACTGTAGAAATCTCAGGCATTTTAAATTATGTCGGAAGACGAAGTTTCGAATTTTTTTGACCCAAAATTCTAAGATAAAGCGTTGCCGTGAAGGAGAAGATCGCATTTGAAAACATAACCATGAAGCGTAGCCACTTTTGGTATTTGGCATTGATCTTTATCTTAAACAAAAGGGGTTGGGGTGAATCTAGAAACGGCATTTTGTCAAGCCTCACCGTCAGAAAAGTGGTGGGGTGGATCTAGAAATGGCGAAACGTTGACCTTGACCTAGAAATGGCATTTTTTTCTTATTCACTTCTTAGCGGCTGACTTTATCTAGGTAATGGCTAGATTTCTTTATAGTACTGATATTTACACAAACTATCACGAACATATGAACAAGCAATTTGCGAGAAACCACCCAAGAAACATAGTGATCTATAGACCATCTACCTCATCTAAATTTCATCTACATCTACTATCTTACATCTAATAGATGTAGTTTAGACCCAGTAATTTATTCTGTCTATAACGCTATATCTTTTAGACATGTAATAGACATTATCTATCATTTTCAAAAAGGTGTTATTATGCTTTAAATTAACCTGATAAAAGTTTAGCCTCTTGCTTAAAAATAGTTTGTTAGGGAAAATAATGTTAATTTTTCATAAAAAAATTTTTTTTAATGTTATCTGAAATGCGTTTAATTGATGTAACTTTTTGACTGAAAACACATGCTAAAATATATACCATCTATTTACAATCTAACTTAGATAAATTCGAACTGAGTCTATTGTCTTACATTTAATAGATGTAGTTTAAACATGCTACTTTTTTGGTCTATAAAGCTATATATTTTAGACATATATTATACATTATCTAGAATTTTCAAAAATTTGTTAATTATGCTTAAAATTAACCTGATAAAAAGTCTACCCTTGCTTAAAAATGGTTCCATAAGTAATGATAATCTTTATTTTTCAATTTTATATTTTTTAATGTTATCTAAAGTAAGAATTTTGACACTCCAATCGCCTCCAGTAAAAATAACAGAAATAATATTTCTGTTGGCGGAAGTCTTTTTAAACTGTAATTATCATACATGCACCAAACATTTTCAATTAACCTTGCCTGAGGGACATTTGGAGATTAGTATTTTTCCTGGAAAAGATCAGGGTTTCCCGACCCCGGCTCCTCGGCTTTTGCCTGTCGGTACCTGTTTGTATTTTTACTTGTATTCATATTGAAATAACAATAACATTCTAATAATAAACATAATCAGAAAGGACATCTCCTTTCTCAATAAACCCCCAATATTGCAACCCTGCACCCACGTGATGGCCATGCGGCCTGTTCGTAAACTTTGGATGGTGGCAGGGGGTAGTTATTGTTGAATTACCATTATTGTTCGGTACTCAGTTCGTTTGTAGAACTACCAGAAGTATCTCTGCTGCTTTGGGTATCTAGTTTTTGCATTTATAATATAACAGCAAAAAGTTATTGTTGTAAACTTGCTAAGGTAAGCGTTATTATTATATCAATAATATTTACTTTTTGAACCCCCTCTCTATATTTGAGATTGTAAAAAAATTCTTATTTTATACTCTAATAAGAAATATTTAATTTACAGAAAAACAGACTGGCTATAATAGGAGGTGGAACCGTGAGACGACACCAAGAAAATCAAACATAATTTGATGTATTTTATAAGTATTGAGTACTGTTAAGATTCCATTTGACTTTTTTAATAAAAATTATACAGATTATTGTACGTATTATTTTTAACATGATGTCTGATATACCATCTATGCAAATGCAAATTTGTAGTCTATTAGAACATCTAAAAATAGTATAACTTAGACGTCAGATATTCCGTCTAAGCAAATGCAAATTTGTAGTCTATTACAATATCTAAAAGTAGTATAGCTTAGACATCAGATATAGGTCCTAAGCAGCTGCAGATTTGCAGTCTTATTAGAACATCTAAAAATAGTATAACTTAGACGTCGTATATACAATCTAAGTTGCGGACATTTAGTAGTCTACAATGCATCTAGAAAATACAGTCGATAGACATATATGCTACAGTTCTTCCACTCGATCTTTACCCACACGTCATCAATTATGTGTAGCTAGTAAAGACAATTCATATGTTCACATCCTTATTACTTACGTGAGATAATAAAGAATAAAGGATAAAGTACATTTTTTAAGTGGTAATGCAATGCTTTCTCGAGAGATGGCGCTAAAAGCATGATGAATATTTTAAAACCGAAATAATTTTTATTTGTAATTACAAATTTATTCTATAAAATTTTGCTGTTTAACAGTTCTAAAAATTGAAAGGTCGCACAAAAAGCAATATGAAGTGAGAGAGATAATTTAAGATTTACGAAAAATTTCATTTTAGTTCTGCTTTTTAAAAAACTAAAAAGTGCGGGAAGGAGTGAGAACTGCGTGATTCATTTAATAATTTTTGTGTGGTAACTGTCATTTTTATTTTATTCACTCTTAAAACAGCTTTACTAAATATGTAGTTTGAAGATCATCACACATTTTCTGTAATTAGAAAAAGTAAAAAATAAAACCATTTTTTGGAGCAACTTATTAAAAATTCTAGGTTATCCAAAAGTTTACGACTGTTAATGGTTGTGAACTTGGCTAAAATGTCAAAAATATGAAACTAGTCGTTGATTTTATTAGAAATTCTTGTTCATTAGTTCGTACGCATAAAATCTATGACGTGTGGGTAAAGATCCAGTGGAAGAACTGTAGATGTTAAGTAAATGTTTATTAGATGACACTGTGTTCCTTGGGCAGTGCATATACATCTGTTAACTACATAATGTACATTATTTAAAAACATTAAGTTAGTTATAGGCTTAAATAATAAAGTTTTTTATGACCCCGAACCCAAAATCAGAAGTTAACTATTGAAGTGGTCACTCTTAAGTTGAATTAACGTGATTAATCATTAATTAATTGGATTAATCAGTTTGAAATTACTTCTATAAGACTGATATGATACGTAGCGTATAATTATCTACTAAACATTTTTTAGGGTGTAGAAGTCTTTTAGTGTTTCTTCTTTAAATAAAAGAATCTCTTTGTAAATATGTGAGTTTGTATAGAGGTAGTTGTTTTAATATTAATTATAATAATCGCTTTTTAACACTATTAATAGTATATTAAGAATTATTACATTGCGCTAATGGTTTTCAATACCAATTGTATAATTGTTTCATTATTTTTTGTATAAGCTTATGAATAAAAAGAATCGAATTATTGCTATTTGTAATTTAGCAGAAGCCATTATTTTTTTTGTATATAGCAGGTAAATGCTTTATGGAGATGTAAAAGATGTTTTCCTCATCAAACACAACACAATCGTAAATAGTTATTTGAAAGCAACTTAAGAAAAACGTTGTCTCTCCTCGAAGAGCTTTCGAAAATGGAATGAAAAGCCCACAGGAGATCAGTTTTGTTAGGAAGAGACAACGATGATAATTCAGGACCCCAAGCACCAATAAAAGTTCCCATTTATGGAAAAGTTATTTTATAGACTAAAGACACCTCCCTTTTTAAGTAGAAAACTCATCTAGACACGTTTATGTTTGTTAAAATTATTATTTTTTCTTTGCATACACGTTTTTTCCGTCGAATAAGCAGATTTTATAGTAAACGATGAAGTTGTGACCCAGAGGCCCTGGAGTGCCCTCTAAACTTACCCTCATTCCTGAACACGTCTGCCCACCCCTCGTGTTATAATAATTATCAATGAGACCCCTGAGATTAAACGTTATTACCCCTACCACATTCTACAGATGGCTTAAAGCCATATTGTGTACCAAATAAAACAGTTTGCAATGTATATTAATTGCTTACATTGTTAGATACATTTATAGATACTGTTTAAGCAAATATGTAAATTGCGAGCTGTTTAAATTTTAAATTCTAACATTTGCAAAGTAAATGCAGATTCACACATCTCCGTGGAAAAGTCGAGCTAACAGATTTCCAATGAAAAGATCAGAATATCAAAACTAAATTTTCAATTAAAACTGGACAAAATATGGAGAACTTAATCCTTGGCTTTGCTGCTGCTTGCATGAGAGATGAACGGCAAAACAATGGAGCACATAACGCAGCACACATCAGTGGTTGTTATAATAGAAGATTAAGCCCTTTTGGCATGTGGACTAACTCGGCAGCTCGGATTATGAGCTTAGCGAAGCCAAACGCCCTTAATCGATCATTAATATTTCAACCCCCTTCTATAACCACTTTAACTAATAATACTGACTAGAACTAATAACAAAATTTAATAAACCCGCCTCGTCCGCACTATTTGTAAGAATCCTTAATAAATCGAAACAAAAACAAGAAAAAAAATTGTCGAGATTTCTAGTTTCTTAGTGAACTTATTTGACGGAAGAGCTGAGATATCAGATTATATGAGTCTGTTCTTCCGCTAATACTTACAGAATTTATTTATAAATAAGATCTTATTAAAGAGAATTCCTATTGGCTAATTTTATAAATTGTCGAGAACGTTAGTACTTTACACATAAATCTAGTAGGTATTATAGTTAATTTCTTGTCAAGCTTTATTCCAGTAAATACATGCTTAAAAATCGATGCGTTTCGAGAGTATCTCTGTAAAGGTTTTATTATATCTCTGCAACTTTCTTTACAGAATAGAATTTATTTTTCTAAGTTTCCTTTTAATATTTTTTCTATTTACTGTTTAATTAAGATTTTAAACCCCATTTAGGACTTAATTACGGGTTTCGAGGTTGTAATCGATTATGTCTACTTTCATTCTCTTTAAAATTGCAGCTAATGAGTTGTCAATTTAAAGTAATCTCTTGTAGGTAAGGTAAGATGACTTACTATTTTATTCAACCCAATCTTATTTCTATTTTACATTTACAATCTGATTGCCATGCCATTGGCGACATATCGCTATTGAGCATATCTATCTTAATCTTCTTAAATTCACAACCTGTTACTAATTTAAAAAAATATGGACGGGAATCTACAATTTGGTAAAAGAATTCCGTCCGGTTCGTGTTTTCTTGAAAAGTTTGCCTACAAATAATTTGTTGAGCCACTGTTTACTTTTACCTTTCATTTATTAGATCAAGTTCAAGAATGTCAAATGGTTGTAAATAAAATGTACAATCTAGCATATGACAAACATTAACATTTTCTTGTTGTTTGAAACACAAAAAAAATCAACAACAATTATGCAAATAAACTTACTTAGGGATGCTCTTGAATAATACAGTTTTATTACTACTTAAATGAAGAACATAAATCAAAACGTTAATGTTGTTTTACAAATCAAGAATAATTATTTAACAAAATGACTTACGTACATGTTCACTTTTAAAATTAATTCAAAAAGGAACACTATAACACTTGATGGCCTTTATTTTAACAACACAAAAAACCTTCAAACAATGACGTTGCTGCTGGAAGAATACAGGACCGTAATTGCTGAACCCTGACCTTTCTGTTCAATTTCCGCTTTCTAATTTATTGACATTTTTATTGTTTATCTTGATAGTATCACATGACGCATGGAAATGTTGTTAAAACAATTAAAGGCGCTTGTTTATTGATTGGCTTTCAAATAGAAAAAGGGGTGTTTATTTACGTCGTTATTAAAGCTGGAGATCCCTCCTCAAAAAATCTCAATATTTATTAAGCATAATTGTTTACGCTTGATCTTCAAGCATTATCCTCAAATTTAGTGAATATTAATAAAAGAAATAATTCCACACAAAACTAATTCAATGATCTTCCATAATTCAAAGGGCCAGATTACACCACTAGTTTCTGTGAATTGTTTTATCACTTCAGCACTACATCACCAAAGATACTAAAAGGGAAACATCTAACTAAACTAAACATAGGAACACTCAATTCCCCCTAAAGATTTAAAAAATAAATCCGACGATATGATAATATTGCTAAAACTCTCTTAACACAAAACCAAGCCGCAGATTTTAAATTCCCATTTGCAATTTCACTAAATAAGTCGTGGGAGAGAATATATTACAAAGAACTATGTGAAGAAAAACTACTAAGAAAAAACCCCGCAAACGAAAATATTCATCTCCCTTTTAAAATTTGAAAAGGGGCGATTATATTCTAGAATTTCCCAGCCAACCACACGTTAATCTTGACATTACTACCACTACTGAAATTAGACCAGACTGCCTCTCGTATTTTTTTCTAAATGTGCAAACAATTCAAGAACCCAGGAGCAGAGAAGAGGTCTATCATAATGTAACTTTAGCTGAAGTATAAGTATGTCTCATAAAATGTAAAATATGGTCGTACAGTACAAACAGCACGATAACAGTCTTCATCGAGTTCCAGCCACCATAGTAAGTCATCCAACCCCAGTACTAACAAATGAGAAGCTGAGTGGAAGAAGAGTCCACCTAGTATGTCATGTCATTTTGATATAACTACCGACAGTTAACATTAGATTAAAAATCAAACCTTTTTGGAAATACATATAGACAATTCGCAATCGTGTATGAATGCAAAGTAGAAAATCTGGCGCATGCATTTATTATAAGCATGCGCCTAATGACTGGCAAATAGGTAACAAATTTAATTTATATTGGAAGTTGATAAGTATGGCAACAGGGGAGACAATCCGCAACGGACTTTCAATATATCTACAGTAGGATCACTGGTACGGATTACACGTGAGTATTAAGAACTCAGACTGAAGAAATGCTGAGAAAAGGCTTCATAATAACGTACTTTGCAAAAAAAACATAATTTTTCTATGAATGTAAGAAAAAACGATAAAAGTTTGAAATACATAATAGTGATTTTATACATAAAATATTTATTGTTCTGATCTCTGTTCAGGGAAATAACCTGCGTTCAAGCTTATTTAGGTACGTCAATTCTTACCATGTAGAGTAGGTACTCTACATTTATAAGGTTATAAAAGGTTCATTTCTTAACTAGAACACTTGAAATATTTTTATATAATTTGTCAAGCTCCCGCCCAGTGCTTGTTGCTCTGGTTGCCACTAAAGTGGTTTCATGCGGTCCGCTAAGCGCCAGCAGGTTGCACCATTCAAACAGGCCCGCAAATACGTTATGGACATTTGCTCTTGCGGATGCAAGGACACCATTGGATTGGTTGTTGATTTTCTTAGCCTAGCACTTTGGATCATCAATAAAAACTGTTGATGAATGCGGTCCAAGACAAAAAACTACCTTGCTGTAAGGTATCAAACTAATACTCGTAGCTATAGAAGCTCAAACTTCCTGAAAGCTAACCACTTCGCATGATGCATATGGAGTTATTGCACTGACTGATTATGAACGGTTGCAGTTACAGTACAGATTCTACATACCTTCTAAAAACTGAGAACAAAGTCAAACACTACAGCTAACTAAGGTTTGGTTATCATTAGAAATTCACTGAAAGGATCATAAATTATCAACAGTTATTGCAATTTAAGTTTCTGAGAATGCAAGATATTACCACCCTTACTTACTTACTCGGTCTCTTAAATTATTTACTCTTAAGAAAGAAAGTTTTGAAGATGTAATTTTATGCTTCCGTTGTCGCCTTAGATTTTAAAAACATGTAAACTTTTCAATTTGATTTTATACTCTGTTACACAGCTTTAGTGTTTTCCAATTTGTGGATAACTCTGCATGCGTTTATTAACTTTTTACTTTTCATTTTCTATTTTTATTACTTGAGCAGATTTGCTCAGTACCTTTTAGATTATTCGTTGAGGTCTTCCATAGACCAGTATAGAACGCTTGGAACACTTGTTCAAGTGTTCAATATCTTAATATTATTTACGACATGAACTCCAATTGGCAGTGTTCTTCCTGTTGCATCAACAGAACTCGTTCACTAATGAAATCAAAGGTACCTTGGATAATGACAGCTTAGGTGTCGAAACAATTGTCAGGTTATAATTTAAGAAACATAGTGAAACTTTTCATTAATCTTTATTTGTTTCATGATTATAGAGTTCCACACAGTAAGGCTCGAGAAAATAAACGAAATAATTAGAGGGTACAGGAATTAGCATTGTCCTACTTAAAATTGTAGGTTCTAGCGTCATAGAAAGCTGCTTTTACTCTTTAAACAAGCGGATACTAGTTTTGCAGAAAACTCTACAATGACGATACAGTTTATCAATAAATTTCATTTAAAGGACTCGGAAAGATCCACCAAAGCTAAACTACGCATGATCCTTAATTTTGTAGATTCATATAAGAGCGTCTCTGACTCTGGAACGTGTATCTACTTTATTCCTTAAAAAATCCCTATGTAGACTATTTTGGCATACTAGACTTTAACAATGTTTGAGTTGCCAAACTTCTAAAACTTGAGAACAATGGCTTCAAAACTCTTCGGAAATGTAAAAATTCCAGTTTCCAGATTTTCCAGAAAATGTATGTATTTTACACATTCAGGTATCGTAAATTTAAATGTTTAGGGAATTAACAGTTCTGATTCTTCAAGGTTTCAGATATTCAGAATTTTAGTAGCTCAGGGAGTTAGAAGTTCCGAACTGTTTGATAAATCCACACTTTCAATTTTAGACTTCTACAGATTAAGAATCTTCATGCTTCAAACATTTAACCATTTGAGCTTTCAATATTCCAACACCAAAACTAACTTAAGTTAACTTAGGTCAGGTTAGGGCAACCTAGAGTGAGAGAGATTATTACAAAGGTATGTAAATTTTATTATAGTCTAAAACGTTTAAAATTGCAACTCGACTATTTGAAATTCTAATAAAACTTTAGAGAAAACTTCTTGGATCACACCTTTCTAAATAAGCACAAAAATCAACTTTTAATTCTAATACATATTCAGAACATTGGATTTCTCAGATTCTTATCTGTGCAATTTTCTAACATTGGTCTTGTTTGGTTTCCAGTAAAATTTAAGGTCAAAAATTAATACGGTAAACAAAACTGACACCTGGATATAATGTAAAGTGGTTTGGTATGCAGTCTGGTCTGAATTTGCTGGTGTAAATACTTTTGGTACCGTTATGTACTTTTTGACTTTAACATCAAGAGGATGAAAACTGATAGCTTAAAGAAGTAATTAACTTATAAAATAAGTATAATAGACGCAAAAGTAGTTAGGAACAGCAAGCTTACTAGATTGGTAATAAGTGTCGGCTTTTTTAGAAATTTCCAATTTAGCACACCTCAAATACACCTTTCTCAATTCAGAACCCGTATTCGCTAACATATATGCCAATCTTCGGCTTCCGCATAATTTCTTTATTTGCTTGATTTTAATTTATTTTTACTGTACTATAACCTAACCTAACCTGGAAATATTTGAGCGCCTGTGTCTAGTGTATAATAGTATACAGTGAGGTTGAACAGTAATAGTAGAGTCAATTTTTGCATTAAGTTCTTATTTTTTACTAAAGATAGAGACTTGAAATCTTTTGTAATGCCTTCAGTACTGGACCAATATAAAATGTTATGTTTAAAATGGGGGCACGCCCCCTCGGGGGGTTGAAAACACCATTTTGTACCCCTAATCTAATAACGCAACCAAATTGAGCGAAATTTATGTTGGGAGGGTTCTTGGAGTCGCTGATTATGAATCCATTAAGAAAATTAAAAAATTCAAAGTGGCGGACCCAAAATGGCGGTCCTAAAATAACGGCTTTTGAGATTGAGAATGTGATTTACGCCGTTTCTATTGATTTTAGAGAAAAATCCAAAGAGTCAAAAAGTGTGTAAAAAATAAGAACTTAGGCATGTTTTTTGCAAAAATTGACTCGACTATAAGGAGTAAATTCAATATTTTAAAAACGTTTAATATTTAAAGGATTAAATTTTTCTGGGGTTATTTTAAATACATATTTTGTTATACAGGGTGTCGAAGAAACCTGGACGTTAGTTAGCATAAACTTTGATTTTTCAAATAGCAGTTATACCATTCTTTTGGCAATTTCGAATTCCTAGTAAAATTCTAAACACTTTTTATTTATTTACCCTATAGCTAAAATAAATCCTGGAATAAAATAAAAATCTTTAAAACTCTTTCAAAAATGATTTTCTTTTTGGGTTAGGCCCATTTTAAAAATATCTCTTATTATACAAGGCGCCTAATAAAAGTTGGGTTGAGATTTTCTTATTCAGTAAATCAATATTTATACATTTTCGGATTCTTTAAATGTCTAAAAAACCAATCTATTTATCTACATTAGGAAATAAAAGCACTTTAATACTTTTAAACCATAAGATGAATTGTTTATATTCAATTTAAAATGTGACTCAACCAGACATAGGGAATGCAGATGTTAAATCTTAATAATGATAGAATACGGCCATAGAGTAAGAACACAACGTTCAGGATGTTTGTGAGTTGTTTAATCAAAAATATCCCGATCGTTCGCCGATATCGCAGGCAGCTGTAATCAAGATCGAGTAGAAGTTTCGTCAACCTGATCACGTAAAAGCTGTACCTAGAAGTGGCCGCCCTCAAGTTAATCAAGGCTTGGTAGACAAAAAAACACTTGGCGAGTCGGTAAATAGCAGCAGACTTATATATCGGAGAAGCAACAGTATTAAAAATAATATATGATTCATATAAAATACCTTCAAGAAGTCTTTCATGAGCTTTCTGAGGACGATTTCGACATACGTCTTGAGTTTTGTGAGTGTTGTATCATGCAAAATAAAATTTTGTTCAACATATTGTTTTTTTCTGACGAGTCTACTTTTTACCTAAACGGTGACGTAAATATTCAAAACTACCGCTGCTGGTCTCACACAAATCCGCACTGAATAAGGGAGCATACTCGGTATAATCAGAAAATACACGTGTGGAAAATCAGATAATCTTGATCGATAAGAGATATTTACGATCATTGCAAAAAGATGTGCCCTCACTTGCCACACTGTTTTCTGCGGAAAAGATACGGTTTTACACCATCAAGACATCAGCTTCAACATGATGGGGCTCCGCTTCTCTATGCGGCAAAAATTCATGCGTCTTTAAGCAATATCTTTCAAAGATGGATTGAATGAAGGGGATTTTTTGAATGACCACCCAGATCCTCTAATTTAACGCTCCTTAATTTCTATTTGTAGGAATACCTCAGCATTCGCATTGAACGGGCCTATCACCAGGCTTATCACACCGGAAATAGTTCGACATAGTCATCAAAAGGAATTTATCAATCGCTTAGGTTATGCTAATTTTAAGTTAATTAATGATTTACACTAAATTATATTTTGAATGCAAATTCCTATAGAAAAATATCGCTCCGGCTGGAAATTGAGCCAGGGGCCCTCCTCTGTCTAGGTGGTATCTCTACCAACTGAGCTACCGCAAAACGATTATGAGCATAGCGACAAATTTTCCCCATGAATTAGATATTTTAGCAAACATACAAAGTAACTAGATATTTTTTGAATATTATTAATGAAGATCAGCATAAATCATATAGAAAAATATATCGCTTCGGCTGGTAATCGAACTCAGGACCCTCCACTGTCTAGGTGGTATCTCTACCAACTGAGCTACCGGAAAACGACTATTTATTCTCCTTATCTTTGTTTATCCTACCGTGCGTTAGCTAATCGAACAAAGAAGGGCACTCGACTGCAGCCGGCAATGGAGTCATCCAAAGCCCACGCCGATCATTAAATAGATACGAAAAACAATCCGTTGCCCAACTATGTTATTATAACAACTAAGCGACGTTATTATTTTGATGTTATATTTACTTCTTGACTTCTGGACGATTGTAAATTGTAACCACACGACAAATGCACATGTAGAATTCGACGCTATACGACAAAGATGGCATTAGCCTAATAACAGACGGGAACTGAGATGGGCAATGCAGCTTTTTATTTTAATTTCGTTATTGTTATTTTATTAAACAAAATTTGCATAGAAGGCAGTTACCTATATTATATTTAATGGTGTCTCCTAACCACACATTGTATTTGACTAATTGCCAATACGTATTTCGGTAACGATGTTACCTTTTTCTCGATATAAAACTATATAAGCGTGTTCTATCGCCTTAAAATATCTAAGATTTATTATAACATTTATTATAACAAATTTTGAAGAATGAATAATTAAGGTCTACTTCGACTAATATATTTTTAAAATCACAAAAATGTCGAGAGTTCAACTGTATTTTTATAAAGAATTCCCGTTTTGATTGGTCACATTTTTTATATTTGTACGTGAGCTACCAGAATGCGCCAATTATCCGTATCTATACAAGATATCAGAACTCATATGTTTACGAAACAAGAATAGTAACTAATTAACGACTGCAGCAGCAGTTTCTCTCCACCAGTAACCGTGAGATCTTATCGCCAAGAAGCCCCAGGAACTTCTTTATGGTTTATGCTACATCTCATTAAAACCAGATTTCTTACTTTTACATGCGATTATATCATGATTTAAGTTCGAAAATCTGCAATTTACGAGGCGATAACGTATGATTATAAAATGAATAACGCGATCTTTACCAAGAGAAAACTGGTTTCGTTCAGCACATTATCAAATATCCTCTAACAATGCATCCAGAAAGTTATTATCGCGTTTAAAAAGTTTCTTTCCACCGTTGCTGGTTATTGGTTGCGGCAGTGTTGTTGACTTACTTCATATTATTAATTTATGTTATTATACTGTACCAGTCACTCTATTTTAATTATCGAAAGTTAGTCGATAGAGTTTAATCACATAATTTGAAACATATAGTACACCAAATGTAATTACTGCTACTGTAAATTTTCAACGAGGTATAAAACAAACATTTTCTGATTTGTTCGACAAACGAGTAGCTATTTTCATATTTTGGTTCATGAATTAAATCTATGATTTTTTAAATTTTTGAAAAGTTTACATAGTACAGCTTCTTCAGCTTAGTTAACTATTGTAGTAACTCGTTTCAGAACAAAGCAATGACAGGTAGGTAATTTTATCCATATAAAAGGATTATAATTATGTATACGTACGTACAGGATTTTTGGATGAAATGGTTGTAGATGACCAGGCTGGAGAAAACAACTGATCAGTCACAGAAATAATTCATAAATAAATTTTCATATACCGTGTGTCAATTTGAAAACTTCCCACTCCTAGTATCGCTAAACTGGCAAATTATTTCAAAAATCGCTGAAACACGTCAAATTTGTTTTCAAGGGGGAAGAATTTTGACGTATAGATTATATCGCCCCTTCACCCCCTGCCTCCCAGAGCCACCACCCCAAATGGTGAATCTTAATGGGAATCTGGTGGATCTTAAATGGGAAAGGCGGTCGAGTGAGACATCATTTTGAAGAGCTTTTTATTCTCTACATTTTGGTGTGCCATTTTTAACTTTTAGTGCTGCGTTGCCAAGTTAGGCGTCTTTGAATATTGCAAAATTTTGGTTTGGTTTGTAGTTTACGTTAATCTAGTAGGTATAATGGTACTTTATCTGTAAAAATTGATTTATTAAAAGAACGTACCACCGTCAAACACCTATTTCAATGACAATCCAACTCGAAAATTTTTAACCTATCAAATTACAGAATTTTTCAAATTGGGACCAATGAAATTAGTTTTATAGTGAAAAAACCACTAGTGGTTTTTTCTTAGTGAAAAGATTTATGTCAAAATGAAATGTCAAATTTAATTAAATTAATATTAACTAAACACGCTAAATAAAAATTTGCTCGATGGATTGTCAAGCCGAATTCAACTCGTGGTCTAATTTTTTCTTGCAAAATTTATCATTTAAGACATTCGTAGCTTTTGCTTTTGAAAAATTACACTCGTCTCCTGCGTCCTGCGAAATGACAAATTTTGTCGGAGAAAATTAGACCACTTGTTATATTATATATGAGAATTTATGAGTTTAATGTATCACACAAATAATTACAAAAATTCAATTTTGCAATATTCAAAGACGCCTAACTTGGCAACGCAGCACTCAGATTTAAAAAATGGCACACCAAAATGTAGAGAATAAAAAGCCCTTCAAAATGATGTCTCACTCGACCACCTTTCCCATTTAAGATCTTTGGGGGGTGGCTCTGGGGGGCAGGGGGGTGAAGGGGGCGATATAGTTTATACGTCAAAATTCTTCCCCCTTGAAAACAAATTTGACGTGTCTCAGCGATTTTTGAAATAATTTGCCAGTTTAGCTATACTAGGGGTGGAAAGTTTTCAAATTGACACACTTATACCAGCAACCCTCAGATATATGTATAGTTAAGAAAATAAGAAATAAAGCTTATTAAAGGAGATTAAACAAGACAGTCGTGTGGAGTAAAAGTTTACAAGTCATCAGTATAGGCTTATTGAGAAGCACTAAATGTT
Organism: Agrypnus murinus; assembly: GCA_929113105.1. Classification (NCBI taxonomy): domain Eukaryota; kingdom Metazoa; phylum Arthropoda; class Insecta; order Coleoptera; family Elateridae; genus Agrypnus; species Agrypnus murinus. Next base: position 77,265,219 of record OV816029.1, on the reverse strand, counting down.
GAATGTCCAAAAGGTATACTAGACGTTCCATGCTGTCTATACTGACGCTCCAATTTAAGATATGTCAACAAATTTCTAGAATTCCATTCAAAAATAATTGGTGCTTGCGTCAATTATTTCAGTACCAAATGAATGCTGAATGTTAAACCTTTTTTGGATCGTCCGTTTTTGGAAGTACCACTTTAGTACCCCTTACTAAGACATACTATATTTACACTCTAAATATGCACTAATAAACAATGTTAAAGCTCAAAAGGTCTTCTTTTGGAAATGGTGAAGAAACTTATTTCTATAACTAGTCCATATTCAATAACGATTTGGGTAGAAGTCAGTAGTAGCCAGGTATGGAAGACCTGTTGCTAATATTTACTTCTTTGTATACGTATGCGTTTATCATACTTGCCAACTTTAATCATTATTATAATAAGTAAATATATTTGTAATACAAATCCATCAATCATTGGTCGCAGGTTTACAATTAAGGCTATATTCAAACAGTCCTGAAGCATCTGCTGGTAGGAAGCGGTAAAGGGACAACAAATGGGGAACTTCTCGAACTAGTCCCCCAACATACATTATTTCTGGAGTGGGATAGATTTAGAGAAACGTCGAGATTTTTTAGATACCAGAAACAACGTTTGTAAATGAATTAATATTCATTGTTGATTAATTAGTATTAATCAATTAATAAGCGAATTAACTGTAATTAATAATTGTAAAAAGCCATCAAAAAGTAATTAATAATAAAAAAAGAAACAAACAAAAAAGTATGATATATCACATTCTTTAAAGAAGCAAATGACGCAACGTCAACAGACAGCATGGCCATCTGGTAAGCGCGCTGGATTTTCGTTTAAATAACAGCCGTGTTTTTTAAAAACCTTATTGAATGGGGATAGAACCCGTTCTATCGCCATTTTTATACCAGTCTCGATAATTTTTTTAAATAAAATATTTAATATATTTCATATATAAACAATTTTTATATATATATAATATTTATAAAAAGAAATAACCTACAATTAAATATTATTATGGTAATGTATAAACAATTAGTTTTATTTTTAATTAATATAAATATTATATACCGGTGCCGTGCCGAAAATTTTGCTGATCCGCAGAAAATAATAGTTAAAAGGATAACAAGTAATAAGGATAACAAGAATTTTTTTAATACATGTTATGCTGGAGCTAGGATAACGTGAACGTAGGGTCAATTGGTTTATCGGAGTTGGTCAAGAGTAAACTCCGGGTAAATTTATACGAAACCGGAGCTTGGGTTGTGGCTATTGGATGATTGAGCGAGTAGCGTGCGTTGAAGGACGAGAAGATGTATTAGCCCAAGTTTGTAAAACAGTTTTTACAGAAACATTAATAAATGGCAATAATCAACTTACCTCTCGTGAAGTACTTGGAATGTTTTCCATTTTTTGTATACTTTTCATCCATAATAATATCTAAAATATAACGGCACTAGCACAACGCATACAATTTAAACTTCAGCTACGTTTACCGTTGCTAGGTTCGGTAAGTGTATCGTGTAGGTAAGTGACGCTAGTTTTAGATTGGTTAGACTTATTTTTGAGTTTTCGAACGCAAAAGAAATGTTTTGGGGGTTTAACATAACCTTACTATATGCAAATCTATATGTAATCATTGAACACATTCTTTTAAATAATAGAAACGTACTTTATTTAACCTAATAGTTATTTACAGTTTTAATCATAAATATGGAATAACATTCGTATAAGTATAATCAACTTTGCAAATGACATCATATTTGATGATGAAGTCGTGAAGAAAACTGCGCATGTTCATCCACGAGCTCGATCAAAAAACCCCAACAAGTCAGAGGCACATCAAGATGCTCTGGCAAGTAATAAACGCACGAGCAGAATTTTCTTCGAAACCTTCGTTTCGAATAATCGAACGATTCAGACAATGGAACGATTAAGTATAAAGTGTAAAAGTTCTTCTTTGAAAAACTTTTAACCTTAATAATTGTTACACTGTTTTGTTTATTGTACCTAGCAGGGGCGGATCCAGAGAAGTATTTTCAGGGGAAGATTTTTGGAAAAATAATTGTTTTAATAAATAATAATTAAACAAACATTATTTGTTTCTATTCTATGTATACTTATTTTTTAATTGGGGAGGGGGGAATTATTCCCACCCCGTTAATCCGTGCCTGTACCTAGGTGTATTATAATTAAAATCCTGGTTGCTTCCCTAGCCTAAATTCTCACCGCACGCCACTGTGGTCACTACTGTCAAGGAGAGGTAATGCAAGAGGATTGGGATGTATTTCCAATCGCTGAAGATATTTCTCACTGCACTTCACTATTTCTTCTTTAACTGTTGTCACATTCAAGTCTTCTCGTAGTTCTTTATTTGGGATATAATAGGGAGCGTTAGTGATTATACGAAGTATCTTCGATTGAAAGCGTTCAAGAATTTCAATGTTGGAGTGCGACGCAGTGCCCCAAAGCTGGATCCCGTAGCTCCATATTGGTTTTATAACAGTTTTGTAAATTAGGAGTTTATTAGACAGCGATAATTTCGAGTGTCGACCTAGTAGCCAGTAATAATTTTTTAGTTTTAAGTTGAGGTGTTTTCTCTTAGTCCAGATATGAGTTCTCCAAGTTAGGGTTTTGTCAAGGTGCATGCCCAAATACTTCACGCAGTCTGTCTGTGGCAACGCTTCATCGTTTATAGTAACCTCAGGAACGATACCTTTTCGTTTAGTGAAGGTGATTTGCACCGATTTTTGGCTGTTTATTTTAAAGCGCCACTTTTTGAACCAACTGCAGATGTTGTTTAGGTTCTGTTGTAGAGTTCGGACGGCAGTATGGGGATCATGACGGGTAATGAGAATTGCCGTATCATCGGCATAAGTTGCAGTGGTTGCTTTGGGGCTAGTAGGCAAGTCTGCCGTGTACAAAACGTAAAGAACCGGCCCCAGGACGCTTCCCTGAGGGACTCCAGATTTAATAGTATATAAGTCCGAAACCGCTTCTCCAAACTTCACTTGGAATGATCTTTCTTCTAGATAGGATTTCAGGATGCTGTAATAAGGGTGTGGAATAGCTCGTTTTAATTTGAATAATAGACCCCTATGCCAGACCTTATCAAAGGCCTGACTAACGTCGAGAAAGACTGCAGAGCAGTACTTCTCATCTTCAAAGGCAGTGTTTATGTTGTCTACTACTCTATGTATCTGCTCAATTGTAGACTGTGCACTCCGAAAGCCGAACTGGTGATTAGGTATGAGTTCTTCATCTTCAATGATTGGAGAAAGTCTTTTGAGGAATAGTCGTTCGAAGAGCTTAGAGAGCTGTGGAAGCAAACTTATTGGCCGATAGGAAGTTGGGTCGTTTGTCGGTTTGCCGGGCTTCAGGCTAAGTATCACCTGGGCAACTTTCCACTGAACTGGAAAAATTCCTGTCCGGAGGATGCTATTAAAGATTAACGTTATTAACCTGAGTGCTTTAGGAGGCAGTTCCTTCAGTATACGCCCAGTGATTAGATCGTAGCCTGGGGATTTTTTACAGTTTGTTCTTGCAATCATTGTGTTAACTTCTACGAGAGAGAAAGGTTTAATTGGTGACAGCTGGAAAGGGACAGAGAGGTAATTTTCTATATTACTGTCTTTGTCTTCAGATGGTAGTGACTGAAATACATCCTGTAGATGAGTTGCAAATGCTTCAGCTTTGCTCATATCGGTTCGGGCCCATGATCCATCTTTATTTCGAATTGGAGGAATATGGTTTTAGGCCTATTGAGACGGCAGGTGGCTTTCCAGAGCGAATAATCCGTATTTTCTGTGGCAGACAGTCCATTAAGGTATTCTCCAATATATGTGTTTTTCGATTGTTTGATCATCTCTTTTAACTCCCGAGCAGCTGTGTTGAGCCTGCGCTTATCATCAGGTGATCTACTAATCTGCCAAATTCTTCGGAGACGTCGCTTTTCAGCAATTCTTAGCTTAATATCTACTGAACAGCCGGACTGTTTCGTTGTTTCTGTTTTTTGTGGTGTAGCTTTAGTAGCAGCCATTTGTATTGATTGAGTTAATTTTTCTACAGCATTTTCAATCTCACATGTTGTTTTTAGTGGAATGTTAATATCTAGCTGCTCTTCTAATATTTCTTTGAAGTAATCCCAGTTTGTTTTATGATTGCTCAGGGTCGGTGGTTTGGTTATTTTTCGAAATGAGGTGCTCATAGTTTGCAATTATCGGGCTATGGTCCGATGATAAGTCCAAACTCGACGCGATTTTTAAGTAACCAAGTGGTATATTTTTAATCACAAAGAAGTCGAGCAGGTCCGGGATTTTGTTGATATTCGTTGGCCAGTATGTACGCTGATACGTAGATAGGTGAGTTAGATGATATTTTTGCATGATAGACAATAGTATGCGACCTCTGGGAGTGGATATACGCGAACCCCAGTGAGGGTGCTTGGCGTTCAAGTCACCTCCAGCCAGGAATCTGTTACTAAGTGATGTAAAATATTCGTCCAGGCTTTCAAGGTTGGGACGATGTCCAGAGGGACAATATGCTGCAGAGATTGTTACAGGACCAGCCCAGTCCGGATATGATGCTTTATTATAACTGCTGAGCCTCCTCTAGCTGCGCCGTTCGGGTAGTTGGTGCTATAGATATCATATCCACGGAGTTTGAAGTAGGATTCTTCGGTAAAATGGGTTTCAGAGATTAATAAGATATCTATGTTGTTAGTTTGTACGAATGCTTCTACTTCATGGCGGTGATTAACCAACCCATTTGCGTTCCATTGGGGTATTGTAAGTAATTGAGCCATTAGTTTTGATTAGCATTTACTAACTGCCTTACTACATCTTTAAGATCACGAATTTCGTCCATAAGTTTATTAATCATGGTTTGCTGTGAGTCTATTATTTGTTGCATAAATGAGAGTACATTGTTTGGAGCTTCTTGTTGGTTCGATTTTAATACATTAGCATAAATATGTGAGAGGATTTTGCTGACGTGTTATACGTGGTCTGACTTCGTGATTGGTATTAGGGGTAGGATCGATGACTACGTTTAGTGCTGGCTGTTGTACTTGATTGGGTGTGGTACGACTTTCTCTGAGCGGAGGGAATCTTCTATTTTTAATTTGCTAATATACCGTGCATCCTCTATAATTTGCAGGGTGTTCTCCTGAGCATAGTACACATTTAGCTTTGCTGCCTTCTTCTTTCTTTAAAGGACATGTTCTGTAATCATGCCTCTCCGCGCATTTTACACAGCGATACGGTCGAGTGCAGTAGTTCTGCGTGTGTCCGTAGCACTGACATCTTTTGCATTGGGCTATTTCCTTTCTTTGGTGAGGAGGCTATCTTTCACGATAGCATTTAGAAGAGTTTCAATTTTATATATTTCTTTATTGTTGTCTTGCTGTTTTAGATCAATAAAGAATAAATTTAGAGGAGTCTTTTTAGTGCGATGTTTGACAGGGATGACCTCTTTAACTTGCTGCCCATAAGTCGCTAGTGCTTCTATTAATTCATCTTTGTCGGTAGTATGATGCAGGTTTCTAATTAATACTCTAAATAGCCTATCTTCAGGCAATATGAAGGTGTGCCGGATAACTTTATGATCGTCTAGTATCTTTTTTATTAACTTGTATTTATCAACCGTTTTAAGTAGGAGTTTTATGGTGCCTCCTGGCATAGCCTGATATTGATAATCGTCTTTACTCAAATGAGAATTGAGGATATTTAGCAATGGAGCGATGTTTGCCACGGAATGGATAAAAATAGGTGGGGGGCTGTGCACCTTTTCTTCAATTGCTGTATTTTGAGACGATGTGGGCGCTGTGGGATCAGCTGAATTTGTGAGAGGTTGAAATCGGTTGCTTATAAGAACAGCATGCGAGTTTTTAGGGGTATTGGGTTGTTTAGCAGAGGTACTAGTTCGTTTTCTTTTATTTTTCCGTGTTTTAAGTTCCTGAAAGTCATTTGGTTTAATTACAGTTACTGATTCCTCACTAGCAATAGATGCAGTTTCTAGATCGTAAGTAGGAGTAATAGGGATTTTGGTAGCCCTGTCTTGTATTTGTTCGCATCTATTCCAGTCCATTGTTGAAGAATATTCAGGGGGTCTGGTGTTCGTAAATGGAATCGATTGTTGATAGTTTTGGGGATACTGGAATAGTGTTTGTTGCGGTTGTTGCCATTGTACATTTAATGACGATTGGGATGCAATTTGAGATTGCGATTGAGTAAACCACGGCATCTGAGGTTGCGGTTGTGTGAATGTCGGACTATTAAGACTATTTAGCGGCATATTATAGGGTACTGGAAAGTTCGGCACATTTTGGTATGTGAAACTACTTGCATTTACCTGTGGTGCTGAATTGTTTTGCATTGTCGCAATTGTTGAATTTGTTTACACTTAGGTAAAATAACAAATTCTTAAAAAGTTTATAAGTTCAACAGCCGACACTAATCTGACCTTGCGGCCTCGCACTTATCGCGTTCACAGTTCACAGACAGAGTTGAATTCGACTTTATTCCGTAAAAATCAAACGAACAATGATTAAAGAAGTAAAAGGCATCAACCGACAGCATGGTTGAGTGGAAGAATCGCTGGATTACTGACTACACAACCACAGTTCTATTCCCAACTCGAGTAGTTTTTATTTAAATAAAATATTTAGTATATTTCATAAACAATTTTTTTTAAATCATAATATTTACATATAAAAAAATAATAATTACATAAAATTATCCGTTAATTTTCTAGTATTGTTTAAACTACATACTTATGTATATATAATATTTATGTTAATTAAAAAGAAAACTAATTGATTATACATTACTATTAGTATTTAATTGTAAGTTACTCCTTTTTCTAAATATTACATATAAAAATATTGTTTATTTATGCAAACATATATTAAATATGTTAATAAGTATATACTGCAATATGCTAATATAGTGATTGTAACAGTGATTTTTGATAAAAAGTCCACTGCATCAGATGCTTCAAAAATATTGAAGGCCTCCATGTCCATGCATACTAAACGTCTTATATTATTTTAATTGGTTTTTATGGCGGCCTATTATTTTTTTAGATTTCGACCGCTCCCTAAAAATAGACTAGGCAATGCAGGTACTGTAGTGTTCAAAACATCCGAGGGGGTTTGTATAGAGAAGTACCAGCTAAGCTAAAGTCAACATTGTAATGTCGGACAAAAGTGGCAGAACTTGCCAACTAAATAATCACTGTATGATTCACTGATATACTCATGTCAGTACGAGTCTTCCAGCTCTTCTTCAAGAGCTACTTGATCCAATTTGTGAATTACACGAAAAAGGAGAAGTAAATCTTGTAAAACTGAAGCCAGTGTGATAGAGGAATCTGAAGGTGTGTAAACAAGAATCTGGAGGAGATTACTGGGCACCTTCCATTCCTTGAAATGGCATTTCTGTGGTACTTCCTTGAGCTTACACGACACGAAAGCTACTATACAGCTGTTAGCCGTTAACCAGCATATCCTATACATTTGATCGTACGCATAAAATGTAGCAAATGCTTCTACTATAAGTCGATCTCACTCTTGCTAATTAAAAATCATATTTTTCCCTTTTACTAATAGAAGTAAAAGCATTTACTTCAGTTTATGCATACAGCGCATTATTGCATTTTCGAGTAACTCTTTTTTCGTTGATTCTAAATATATAATGGTGTATACGTCTATCATTAATATTTTTTGACATATTTGACTTAATAATAAAGAAAAATACAAAAAAGCTAAAGATAGGTTATGGAAGTAATTAGTTTATTTTTGAACAGATTATTATTACTAGGTATAGGATTTGTATGCACTTAAATATGCACTTAAAAATCATGAAATATGTGTTTATTAGAAATTTTTAATAAATATATGCACTATCATTATTAAAAAAACACCTCTTTAGCGTTATTTACATTTTATTTACAGAAATTATTTTAATTAGACATCCTATGCAATAATTTAATTAATTATATTTTCTAAGCATAGACCGTTACAGTTCACAATGACGTACATTTTTAAATTTTCAAAAGTAAACATTTGCCTATTATCCCTAAATATTGTTTTATATTTTGAGAAACTCCGTTCCACATCGCAAGACGTAATTGGGGCATACTTAAAATTGTTTAATTCTACAAGCGAATAATGTTTTAGCTCGTCTAAAATGTCTTGGCCAGATAATGCATCGTTTATGCTTTTAATTAAGTGAAAAACCAGGATTTTTGTCTATAACGGATTTAAATTTTTGTTTTATAGTCAAACCCTTTGGCCCTTTTACTTTATTCAAAGAAACAATTTTACATGCTCAAGAGATTCATCTAATGAATTTCCCTTACTTTCTAATTTCTGAATTACTTTAGCTAAGCGCACAAAATTTGTCAAAACAAACAATAATTCTGCCCTCACCTCCTTAGTATTAAAAGCATCCTGTGCGCTTTGTATGCATAGTGCATCGTGTTTATTAAGTTTATTTACAAATGCTTTAATAATATCAAAATAAGTTGCATAATATTCTGCTGCAAAAACCCTTGTTATTACAGACTCAGGTGGGAGAGGCACTTCTTGAGCAGTTTTCCTAAATATTTGTATGCGATATGGAGCTTTACAAACATTTTTTCTTACATCTGAAATTATAGAGTTTACGTTAGGATATATTTCCCGCACTTTTTCCGGAACTCGATGCATTGCATGGGCAAGACAAGTTAAGTGGATCATTTTTTCGTATAGAACTTGTAAGCCTGCTCCAGCCTTGATCATGTACGGTGCCGCGTCGGTGACGAACAGGAGTACTTTGTTGTACTGTATGCCGTCCGGCCACAAAATAGCCATCGAATCATTAAACAATTTTGCCACAGAACAATGATTGGTGCTCTTGAAAACGTCCATTGCTAATAGATAGGATTTGGGATTATTCTCCGAATTTAAAACGCCAATTATAACGTTAGCCACGTATCTGAAAACAAAAATTTGATTTTTATTTTATCGAACTGCATAATTAGTCGGTTACAAACAATTAGCGCAAAACAGTTATTTAAAAAAAATTATATTTTAATCAAGCAAAAATATTGTTGTGATTAAATATGTAACTAACAAAATAGAAAATAAAACATCCGTAAATTGCTCTGCTGTCTTTAATTAGTTAAATTTAACTAACAAAACGAAGGAAATGAAGTTTCTAGGCACCTTCCAGTAGTGTCAGTAGATTCGTCAATGGAAACCCATATGTAGTTATTCGCTACATGTTTTCTAATTGATTTTATGGTCTCTTTGTATAAACGAGTTAAATAATTTTTCCTGAGTGTAGACTCGTCGGGTATTGCCATTTTTGAAATTTCTTCCAGAAAATTACGAAATGCTGAGTGATAAATTTTACTTTGTAACGGTATGTTTTTATCAGCTCTGAATAATTGTGGTTTCGTCCATATATTTACAAAAATCTTAAGTTCGGTTCTGCAAATTTACGTTATTTTCATAATGTAAACTTGCGTTAGCATTCGATATAAACAACTCTATAAAATTATTTTAAAAAAGGTTGGTTTCAAATTTTAGAATTATAAAAAAATCTCTTTGGTTACTCATATAAGCGTTTGCAGTTTTAGAGGAAAAATCAATACTTGCTTTTGAGTTGCTGTGCGCTGATTGGTTAAGCCAAAACACACAACTCGTGCAACCTTCTGCTTTTAAGAAAAAATCAATACTTGCTCTTGAAGTGAGATCCCGCTATTGGGGGGCTTCCGGATGTTTGTGCTTCTGAAGAATGAGAAATCTAGCTTTTCCTATTATTACAGTTACCGTATCGTATTCTCGTTTAAACAATGACCGTACCGAAATAAATTAATAATTACAGACATTCTCTTCAGCGATCGAAATTTCGATTAATAAATAAATTTGAGTTATGTGGCTTCTAAATCCAGTTCAGATTTAATTAATAAGTGGGTTGTTTTAATAAAAACAACGAAATAAATTAATAATTACAGACATTCTCTTCAGCGATCGAAATTTCGATTAATAAATAAATTTGAGTTATGTGGCTTCTAAATCCAGTTCAGATTTAATTAATAAGTGGGTTGTTTTAATAAAAACAACGAACCTTTGTGATGGTTATTAAAATTAAATTAATAACCAAATCTTATGGAACTTTAATGGTTGCATTCAGTTATTGTGTTTTGGGGGTGAATTTGTAAATAATGGTTCACCACATACAGATATAACGAGGGTTAATCTATTGCATCTTTAATTAACGGAAAGCAGAAATCTACGGACATTCCAGTTTCCACCTGCGGCGATTGCTTGATGTATGCAGGGGTCATATTTGTGCAGTTTATCGTTGGTTTGATTTGCGAATTATTGACAATTATTTTTATTCATTAAAATTTCATTAGTAAAAGAGCTCTTAGGTAGGAACTTATTATTTGAATGTTTTTGAGTTTAAAATTTCTAATCTTTTTATATTTTTTTCTGGTGTTTTCTCAAATAAATATGATTTTAAAGTTAATTAAAACCAGTAAGATTGAACCATATAATTATGAAAGTTTTTATTAGTATTTTCATTGAACTAAATTTTGACTTTGTCGAAATTAACCAATATTTTGCACTAAATTTATATCGGTCTGATTTCATTTTCTGATTAGTGATTTCAGACAGATTTACTAGATTTATTTAATCTATTCGATCTATTTAATTATCATTATTAAGCTTCATAATCATATGGCGCCCTTCTTGTGTATGTTTTTGTGTTTTTTGAAACCATTATCCATTACTTTATAAATTAGACAACTGCAGAACCAATACCTACGACCTGAATTAAGAATTTGTAAGATAGAACTAAATCTCAAGCCGTGGTAATCTTGAGCATCTTTTAAAGTAAGTAATGTTTATTGTATTTTATTGCTTATTTAGTCTGGCGAAAAGCCTTCGTTTCAACTTAACGGGATATCTGCAGCCACTAATGCACTACATATTTTTTTATTAAATTTGATCGATTTGCTGGACTCACCGCGCGAATTATTAAGGTACCCCGGTAACAATGTTTGTTTTTTTGATTTCAGGGCAACACACTTTTGATGTCGAACCGTGTTCAGATGTTGTGTAACTTGAAAGCGTTTCGTTGCAGTCACTTTATCGTCGCACACTGTACAATACAACACCTTATCGTCAGTTGTAAGAACACTGAATTCCTTAACATAACTACGAAGTGTAACAGACACAGACCGTTTTTCTTTACCCATCTTTACGCTCTAAATTTCCAAACTGAAATACAGTTTGCAATTTCTGAACTGTCTTAATTGAAAGATTACAAATTAGTAAACAAAAGTACAGGCAAATTTTTCTATGAACAGGAAGTTGTCAAAGGGTCTTTGGAATTTCCTAATACCTATTTATCACAATACCGCAGGATGTAAGTATTTAAATTTTAGTTGAAACTTTTTCTTTCTTAGAAAATATTAACAAGTACACAGATGGTTAAGGCAGTAAAATATTTTAAAGCCTAGTATTTAACAATAAGCTTAAATTATGGGTTTCCCCTAGACTCAACTAAGCCGCCCTTGGTTGGTTGTCTAAAATGCTAAAATTATTTAAAAATATTAGAAATTTCATAATTAAAGCATGTAAAACGCTCAAAAAGTGGTAAAATATGCACACTCGTTCAATAATGCTAAAATATGCATGCATTTATAAAAAACATCTAAATATGCATTTATATGCACTTTCAAATTGACATATGTGATTCATATGTGGCTTAAACATGTAGAAATATAACTCTGCATATGTTTGCTATAAGCAGAAAAAACATACAAATGCATAGAAATCCTATACCTAATCATTACTAACTGGTTTAACCGTATTGCACGTGTTTTACAAAGTAGCTCTCGAAATAGTACACCCTGAAGCTTAAAAAGCTCTATTAGTCTTCGTATAGATTCACTCTTTATTGATGAACCATTATTATTAACTGATGCCCTTAATATTGAAACTTATTATCGAATACCTGTAGAGTACCTGGAGAAAGCCCTTGAAGTAAGATAATATGACACGTAATAAATGATAAAAACAGTCTGTTCCGCTTTACCTCTTATTTTATTACTTAGAAAACTTTCAGCCAAGTTTTCGGTTTCAGCCAATTATTGGGAAGGAAACAACTCCTTTAAAAACTCCGACATAATAAAAATAATGGATGCTCTAACCTTTTTTATTACAGAAAAATTACACTTTTTCATCACACTTTAAAAGCGTGCGTGAATTCCCAATAATTTTCTCTATCTACATCCTGCGTGTGTGTAAATATCAGAAAAAAGAACAGAAATTTTTTATGAATCCCTCTTTTGAAAAGAGGCAATAATTTTCTATAAAAGACATTTATTTTACAAAATTGAGCAGCTCTATATAGTATATTTTATTGTGATATGATTGTGAGAGTGTCGCCATGCAGTGCAGGTTCAGCAATCAGCACGCTGCGGGGGAGCAGTTAATTCTCCGCCGGGGGCTCAAGGGGACATGGGAGATATTCGATGGGGGGCAGAGCACTTTAGCAAGAGCGTGTCTCGGGTCCGATATCACAGAGCCTCAGGCTACTGGATGGTGGTGTCCACAGAGTACGAAGTTTACTGCTTTCAAATGTTCGCTCTAAAATGGGGGGGATATACTTTAAATTTACAACTTTTATTTCTCCATTCTGAATTTCCTCGGCGCGTGTTATTCGAAACTTTATAGAACGTGTTCTGCCCACTTTGACGTGGTTTCACCTTTTAAAGCATTTTTATTCTTGCAACTACTTTTAAAACAGTGAAGTGCTGTAAGCGATGCTCGTACTTTTTTCTGTGTACAATAAAAGCAAGGAATTTTTATCTTGAAAACTTTTAAGGATGTCTAATATTGATTTGAAATTTAAAATGTTCAAGTTAATAGTCGCTATAGTAAAATATCCATTATTTTCCCGTGCTGTTTCCCTTTCTTGTTCTCGTGTCTTTATTATATAGGATACCAACAGAGTGAATTATTTCTTTTCGTGGGGCACTCTATTATTTCTCCTACTGTTTGTTAATGTTCGTTCATATTTTTAATTATATCCTTCAAGTTTGCTCAGAACATTATTATGTATTGTTCCGTTTCATCATAATTTAATTAATTATTTGCACAATTTGATTACAGCAGCTTTCATTATTAAATAATACTACCTGGTTAACCAAAAAGGAAATATAAGGGTTGAATAATAATTATTATTGTAGGTTTTATCTGTTTAACCAAATCGAAACGAAGGAGAATAATTTAAAATAAAGAATGGGTTTGCATGTGCAACTAAAATACAAGTGATCAATATATTTTTAGATCAATACATTGTTTGTGTTTGTGAAAATCAAATAAAATATCAGATTTGTTAGTTGAAAATATGCGTGCACGTTAACATAAATATGGAGTTGTATAAGTAAATAAGTTTTTATCATATTTATTATTATTGTAATCAGTTGCCCGATTATACAGTGCGCGCAAAAAGTAAGGAACAAATTCGATAAAAGGGAAAGTATTGATTTTTGGAAAAATTCCAAAAACACGTCAATTATGTTTTTAAAGTTCGCATTTTTTGACATAATATTCGAATATATAGGGTGATGCGTTTATGAGTGGTGACGTCATCGGCATTTTTTTTAAATAGCAACCCTTATTTTTTATTCCATATTCTGACACTTCATCCAATTACCAACATGGTAATGTAATAAGTTTGTTACATCACATACAAAATTTTTGAAAAAAATAATTACGAAGACAGGAAAGTGCTATAGTCACCAAACTTAAACGCATCACCCTGTATATCCGATATGTCAAAAAGTGCGGACTTTAAAAACAAAATTGACATGTTTTCGGAATTTTCCCAAAAATCAATACTTTTCGTTTCGCTTTGCATTTAAGTGTGGTGACTATAGCACTTTCCCGTCTTCATAATTATTTTTTTCAAAAATTTCCTTGTGTAAGGCGACAAACTTATTACATTACCATGTTGGCAATTGGATGAAGTGTCAGAATATGGAATAAAAAATAAGGGTTGCTATTTAAAAAAAATGCCGATGACGTCACCACTCTTAAACGCATCACCCTGTATATTCGAATATTATGTCAAAAAATGCGGACTTTAAAAACAAAATTGACGTGTTTTTGGAATTTTTCCAAAAATCAATACTTTCCCTTTTATCGAATTTGTTCCTTACTTTTTGCGCGCACTGTATAAGCAGAGTTCAATTAATTAGTTTACGAGCGTTCAATAATTTAAATAACAATTTATAGAAACAACGGGACACTAACACACAAAGAAAAGAGTTAAAGAAGACAAACGAAAAACTGGAGAAAGAATTACAATATATAATAGAAAAACATGACATAAAGAAGAAAGATGTGAAATAGCAATTACAGGAATTTATTACATGTAAAATAGGAGATAAAACATATATTATGGAAATAGATAATATGACAGATAAACTAATGATACTACGGAATAAGAAAAAAATACTGAGATATCGACAAGGACACAAGATATACATAGAAACAGATATGACAAAGAAAGAAAGGCAAATACATCAGTGAATAGATAATACAAAAAGAGCAATGGAAGAAAGAAGAGACGATAAAATGGTGAAGATACGATATACGAAGATAAAAGTAGACGAGGAATGGTGGAAGTGGATCAATGAAAAGAACGGTTGAATAGAGAACAGCAGTAACAATTAGACAAAAAACTAGCAAAATATAATAAGCAGGACGGAACTTCGTTAATACATAAGGCAATGATAGTGGATATGAATAAGGCGAAAATAAAACAGAAAGGAAAGATGAAAAGAAAGAGACAAAAATGAAAAGTATGGAAAAAGGCAAAGAAAAATATGAAATTATGAGACTAGAAACCTAGAGACATGGAAAGTGAGTAGCATGAAAGCGAAAGATAAAGAAATAATAAACCATCACATAGGAATTTTAAGAATCACAGAAACAAAAAGAACGGAAAAGAGCTAGAAGTTTATAGTTAGAATTCACAAAGGATACTGGCTATTCCGGTCCAGAATTATTGATAAAGAAAGAACAAAAGAAGAAATGCAGCTAAAATTAGCACCAAATAGGTTATAGGATATTATAGCAGAGAAATATATAAATGAAAGAATGGTGAGCACATGGACCTTAATTGTAGCGTATGGAAAGAATGAAAATGCACGAAAAGAAGAATTCTAAGAAGATAAATTCTTTGAGGAATTACAAGAAATTTCTTCGTGAATTTCCTTCATGAAGGAAAAAGAAATATAATAATAGTGGGTATTTAAACGGACTATAAAAACACAAAAAGCAGAAGGCTACGAAAAATATAAAAAAAACGTAAAGAAATAAAGATAGCAGTAAAGAAAGCAAAACAAGAATCATGGATAAGGTTTGGACAAAAGTTGATAGAGAATTGCAGAGAGAATCAAAAACTATTCTATGGAACACTAAAATAACTGAAAAAGAAGAAAGAATATAATAAAACAAATATAAAAAATAAAGAAAGGAACATAATCTCAGATGAAGTTAGCCTAATGGAAAGATAGAGACAATATTTTGAAGAATTGTCAGAGTTCGAATCTAACAAGACAAAAGAAGAATTAGAAGAAATAAGTGACATACATGGAATAGAACTAATACAGGAAAAAAAATAATAAAAGCTATAAGCTATGCAAAGTAGGAAGAGAGAACATAACTCCTGAAAAGGAGTTACGAAAAACTATTGGGATTAATAAATTATATAGGTAATAACTAATAAGAAAGTAACATGGAGTTACTTACTGGAGTGGAATTATATAACCTATCTATAGAAAGGAAATGAGAGAGACTGTAAAAAAATATTAGCTATAATAATGAAAAGACGAATAAGAAATAGAAACAACTATGGAAGATACGCAATGCGGTTTTAGAAAGGGGAGAAGTACACAGATCTAATATTCATATTAAGGCAAGCCAGTAAAAAAAATAATATAATAAAAATAATATAATAAATAAAATAATAATAAAACAAATACAGAGATATGTACACCTGCTTTAAAGATCTAGAGAAAGCTGTCGATGGTGAGAGAAGAGAGGACATTTGGAAAATTTTAGAAAAACGAAAAATGGATAAAAAACATTAGAGGTGGTAAAAGCTGTGCGCAAAGAGAACACAAATATAGTAAGAACCAAGAACGAAGATTCAAGAGAATTTACAAGAAAGATGGGACTTAAACAAGGATGCGTACTGAGTCCACTAATGTTTACGATTGTATTAAATTGAAGCAATAAAAAGAAGCAAAGGGAAGGATGGAACCACTAAAATTAGGATTTTGGAAAATGAAACAAACTCAGATAACCCAATTGACGTTTGCGGACGATATGGCCGTAGTAGCGGAATTAGAAGAAGACTTACAAGGCTTTGCAGACTTTAGAAGACTTACAATACAAGAAATACCGAAAACGACATAGACATAGTAGTGAGACCAGCTATAATGTACTATACCAGCGAGACATGGACTTTATCAGAAACGCACAAAACACTAGTAATTAAACGCAATGGAAATGAGATTTCTAAAGAGAATAGAAAATAGAACCAAAATCGATAAGATAAGGGATGAAGTATACAGGAAACAACTACGGATTGAACACATATACAATGAAATAGGAAAGGGTCAGCTAATATGGTTCGGATATGTGTGTGGTATGACGGACAATCAATAGACTCCGAAAATAGTGTATAAAACGCGAGTGTCAGGATAAAATAAAAAAGGTAAACATAAGTAGAAGACTATGGATCAATAGGATAAAGTAATAAGCTGTGAAGAAAGGTATAGCGTCGGAATGAATTAAACAACTCACACAGGTCAGGAAAGAGTGGAATCTACTTTGCACCCACCGGTGAAAAGGCATTAGGATTATACTTTAAACAATTAAATAAAAATTAGTATTTATTTTATCATGTATTCCGAAATTGTAATTTTAACTCGAGATTGTAAACAATTCTCTAGTGAGTGGTAAAATCATGAAGTACCAATCAGAAGGTGATTATTGTCTCTAGTTCAAACCCATGCGAGGAAGATTTTGCGTTGATAATAAATCAACTGAACAAGCTATGAAATTGTTATTGCACAAGGCCGCTTGCGTAAAGCAGTAGAAACGGTTTCAGAAACATTGTCTGGTGACATGGTGTAACAAAAGCACACCTAAAGGCATATACTTTCGCTTGGAAGTGCAATAATTTGCTAATTATTTAAAAAAGATATTACTAAGATATTAATGTGAAACAATCAAGAGTTATTTTCCTAACCTCTTTTATTGGGGTAATTTAATTGAATAACTAATAATCAATAAATATTATATATAAATATTATAATAATTAAATAGATGATAGTTGCATTTAAAATTATTTTTAACCCTCTTTTTTTATTTTCAGGTGAGTTCTCCATAAAAAAGATGACATCCAGACTGATGTACATAGTAATAAAGTAAGTCCGCGTAGAAGCTATAATAAAACAATTATTATAGAATAATAGGCCAAAAAATAATAACTACATTATTCATTTTTTAACCTAGAAAATAATAATTCCGTAGTGGTTCAATAGTTTCGTTCACAACTTTACATGATGACGTGTTTCTTGATATTGTTAGTAATAGATAATAATATATAATAATAACCACACAGGGACGAAGTCATACGAGTGGGCGAACTGAAGCATCGGTAAATTGGTTGAAGCACCATGGAGCTGGGCGCCAGCGCTTTGTTTTAATAGTTGAATAATGAACAATCCATTAACATTAAGCCGATTGCGGAAGGTATTCGTATGGAACAAAATTCAAGTTTACCTACATTAATACGATATAATATTATTATAATTAATACGATACTACTTAGTTATCAATAATGGTAATTAACAATTAACAAGAGAAAAACAAATTAATATTTCTGTTAACCAGCTTTAAATTGTTCAAAAAACTATTACTTTTTTAACCAAGCAGAACATTGCACCTTGATCCTCATAAAATTTTTAATTGTACACAAATAAATTGTTATTTTCAAAATATGTTAATAAAAATAGGTCTGGAATATTACGAAATTTGATTAACTTTAATCTACTTCATGATTTCAATATCTATTAATGTTAAAAAATTTATTTTCAATTAAATTTTACTTTTAAATGTTTTCTTCATAAACCACTTTCAAATCGTAAGGATATATTGATTCGTCAAGACAAAATATTGGACAATGGCTACTTCGACGGTGATGGTTCATCTCGTTCACCAGTTGGTGAGGCTACGGAGGGTATGCACGTATACAACATTGATAGATCCCAGATTCTATCTAATCTGGAGATGCTATCTTATTTGAATCAGAACAATATACCCCAGCGAAAAGAAGATAATCTTAAAAATGACGGAAAATCTAGATGTAGGTACTAGAAAAATTCAGGGTCGCCGAAAAACCTCAAAAATTATTACTGCGTCTTAGTAGGAAAACTAAACAATCAAATGATCATATCGTTAATGAAATGAAACAAAGGAAATTATTAACGCGACGACATATACCTTTTTCAGGTTGTAACGAGAGAACCCAGCGGTCCTTGAGTAATTTTAAAACACAAAGCAAAATTGGAATTTCAGTAGTTCGTGTTTTAAAAACGGCAGACAGCTCTTTTTAAACAGTGGTTTTCGAATTACCCCTTTAATTCATTCCTTCAAATGATAGCGAAACTAACAATTAGAATTACACATCATCAAACGACTTTAGTTCGTAGTTCGTTTTGTAGTTCTACTACAAGGACCAACAATGCCCGATAGTAGTAGGAAGACCGAGCAGTTGGGGATGCCGGATGTGACTCATCTTTTCAAGCTTTCTTCTACTAGGTTAATTTCAAACAAACCTAAAGGTTTTACGACTTGACCTCCAATCATAGAAACGGAAAATCGTAAGAAAATGGAATATTGAAATTTGATATCTTTTAATTCGTTTACTAAAGCATTCCCTTGAAATTTGAATTTTACCAAAAGGGGAAAAGTATTAATTCAACAGTAATACTCGAAGTATACTAAAAAAAGAAATAAAAGGCAGAATAGGATAATGCCTATATTTTATATAATCAGGAATTTCCTAATACATGAATTACGATAAATTAAACCTATTATGAAATTTAGGGTGTGTCAATTACAAAAATGCCATCACTGAAAAGGTACTAGTAATGAAAATGTACGTTTGAATGTGCAAAATCAGAATAGGAGTTACGAATTTTTTAAAAATTTTGTCTAGCTAAGTCAATTTGACCGTGTATCTAAATACATGGCCTTGTTAATGGTAATTTTAACATACTTTTTGAAAACTATTTTTGGCACCTATATCTGTTTGAATTTGTCAAAACATAATTTATTATGTGATGATATCACTGATCCTTATTATTATTAAATTAAATTAAATAAAGATAAACACATGCTGAAGTAATTGCCGAAAGTATAGTTGAGTGTTTAAAGGAGAAGGAGGCAGATAAAACATTTCAAGCTATTGTAACGTTCTTTTTAAAATAATAACTAAAATGCTGTTCAGATCGTCTATTAATAAAGAAAAGATTATTTACAATGCACTTAATTAAAAACACTATAACTATAAACTATTTAACAAACTAAAGCATTTAAATAAATGCTAGGTATTTACAAATTTATATGAGGACTATTTATATGAAACTATTTATGTATTACAATAATTAATAACTAATTATTCAGAGTACATTTCACTATGCCGGTCAAGCATTAACTAACTCCCTTCTACTCGCGACTCAATTTATATCTTTCATACGATGACTCATACATCTAGAATGTTCGATGACGTGTTTATGAGTCATACACGCAGCTGCCGATAAGTCACGTCGATGAGGCGTGTGATGAGTCATACATGCACGTGTTCTTGATGAGTCATACAGTTGATGACTCATACATCTAGAATGTTTGATGACGTCATATGTGGGTTTACTATTCGTTACACTATTAGTGGTGATTCTTGTATGTGAATATTGGATGTAAAGGAGAAGTGATGCATTATGTTGAAGAGAAGCTGAAAAGAAAACTGGTACGGAGTGTCTGCAATAGGGTGGTACAACAAAAAAGCAAAGTCGGAAATCTTATGCTCTCACCCCCTAGGATTATTGTATATCGAAAAAAAAGGTACCCCTATCTTTTTATTTTGAAATCGGATGTTTAGGGGTGCCTCAAAGCCCTTAAAGTTTCCCATGTATTTTATATGAGAAAAAACACGTTTTCGTAGATTTGGTATAGAATCCTAGAAAATCAATATTTTTCAACCGGGCTACTCTGTTTCTCTTCAGAAATGTTCAGAGAATGACATCCAATAATTTATTTGTTAAATTAATTTTTTAATAAAATTTTATAAACAATTTTTTATGATTAAAATAATATTTAGAAATAGAAATAACTTACATTTAAATACTAATGTGGTATGCATAATCATTTAGTTTTATGTTTATAATTTAAACGACTATAAAATTAAGAAATATTTTATGTAACTATTCTTTTTTATAAATATTATAATTATAAAAAAGTGTTTATAAAATATATTAAATATTTTATTAAGAAAAAATTACACGAAACGGTAATAGACCCAGGGTTTGTAGTCGTAAATCCAGCTTGTATTATAGATAGATGTATAGATACTTTATTCATTGCCAGAGAATTATCATACAGAAACAATAATTATAGTCGGCCATGCTGTCTGTTCATGTCTTTTTTTCTTTAATAAATGTCATTTTTCATCCTTTTGCGTTTGTTTCTTAATTGAATTGTTTATTTTATAAATGAACATTTTTTTATGTCATGCTGTCTGTTCATGTCTTTTTGCTTCTTTATTGAATTTATCATCTCATTTATTTATCATCCTTTTTGTTTGTTTCTTTTTTATTATTAATTACTGTTTGATGATTTTTTTAAAATTACTAATGACAGTGCGTTCACTTATTAATTGATTACAGTGCTTAGTAAGTATATTGACAATGACGCCACAAAATTCCCTGGAAAATCTGCTAATTCAATTTCTCGAAAATCTGTAATGCTGAGTAGCGGCTTTTAAATCATTTTGATAATATTATTTACAATAACTAATAAAACTCGATGTAGCGAGATTCTATAAACAACAATAATTTGGAAAAATTTTGGTTTGTATAACTACCCCTTGAATTTGTACTAGAGGTAAACTCGTGCGTATGTAGAGAGAACCGCTTCGCTAGTATTCAACTAGCCTTTAACGATATTGGCCGGTTTACTACATTCACCTTTCATTTTCATTTAAATAGCAATGGAAAATCTTTATTATTGTAAATGAATATAATAAATAACGTTTTTGGAAATTCTTGACTATCCTTACTTCCTACTTTCAAAAGTTAACATCCCTACAATAAAGTGTAGTCAATATCAGAAAAATATTTAACACAGGCAAGGACACATTTACGGACAGATAAATGGCGTAGCGAACAAAATGAACATTCTGCTTATAAACGGGCAAGATACTGATAGTGTAGTGCAATCATACAAACGTCTACTCTGATCTATTTGAAGATCGCGAAGCCTTTATACGTTAATTCCTGGTTCGACGTTTTCAATGACTAATAACTATAATAAATAATCAAACATTATAGCCGTTTAGTTACGCTTCTATACTTTCTTTTATTGTTTTAGCTTTTAGGTTATTACGTAATTTCTAATCGCTTGAATGTTGATATCTTAATAGTTACCACTCTAAAAAATATGTGTAATAGTCTAATAAAAAAATATTTAATAGATTGTTTTTATATTTTTTGTTTTAATAAAACAGCTTTTAAATAAATAAATAAAATATATTATAAATTCATAATAGGTATGTATATCTAGACTAAAACTGCCAATAATAATTCAAACATACTAATATCTTTTCAAAATCTGTATTTAGCAAGACTGCAAGAAAATGCAAGAAATCTTGCTATTCTTGCCTTGTTCTTGTCTTGCAATTTGTGCAAGAACAAGATAAGAACAAGAAAAATGCAAGAGTGTCGTGAAACACTAATCTGTATCTACACCATGCGACGTTTCATAAAATCAGGGGGTTTCCGTACACTGCTTCTTGCAAGGTTTTTTGGGCACTTTTGTCAACCTTGAGAGTTGTAAGGAAACTTCCCTACAGAATTTCATGAAACTTGGCATAGAGTAGGTGCAAGAGTAATACTTCACACTAGCAACAAAAAACATCTATTTCGTAGACCAGAAGAAGAATCTCGGTGTAAAGATGTCGGGGTGCCCATTGATTTGAAATATGAAAACTAAATACATGACAAAATATATAAACAAATGAATATATTTTGCAATATAGGCTAGTTCTTAACCTAACATCACATTTTAGTGTACTGATACAATCATTTAATGTATAAATTATAAGATACATATGTTCATTATACTACATATTTTATGGAGTATTTTTTTATATTTTGTCTCCAGCAATCTTTGAGGTGGATGTTTCCTATTGCTAGAGTCAAGTATTACTCCTGCACCTATTCTATGCCAAGTTTCATTTAATTCTCCAGGGAAGTTTCCTCACACCGCTTCTTCGCGTTTTGAGATAAACAAAAGTGCTCCAAAACCTTGCAAGAAGCAGTGTAAGGAAACCCTCTGATAGAATTTTAAGAAACATCGTATTGTGCATCTGCACAATACAGTACTACATCTGCAGTACTTTACTTCTGGCATCAAGAAAGAGTCAATTTCTAGACCAGAAAAGAATTTCGTAGTAAAGATCGTGGGATGAATTTTAACAAAAATGAAAGTAGTGTAAGGAGTTCGGATGGTCAAAAAAATCACATAACATTAATAGTTTGATTATTGAAAACGAACTACAAATTTTCTAATGACATCCCAATAATAAACAATACAAACGTGACTACTAGGAAAAACAATTGAATATATAATTGTAGCGCAAGAGAGAAAGTGCGTTACGTCCGGTGGCGCGAATTTTAAATTTATTTGTTTTTTTGGAATCTTGTGTTTACTACAGATTCGGCCAACCTGACTTAACGCTTGACCTCAAGCGTTGACTAACACTATAACAACTAAGAGACATGAAAGATAAGTCCATATTTCATTCAATTCACATAAGGTTAACATAATGTTGAACATAAATAAACATAATTGTTATCTATGATCTAATTAAAAATCAGCAATTGCATTTACACATAAGTTTGAAATAAGGTTCTAATAAAAGTACTTGCAGATAAGTACATACATAATTCAAATTCACATAAGGTTAAAGTAGCATAAGGTTTAGCATAAGTGAACATAAATGTTCTTTGACCTAATTTCGACATAAATTACACATAAGTTTGAAATGAGGTCAACATAAGGCTAACATAAGTTAAATCCCAAATCTCACATAAATAAGTTTGAAATAAGGGTCTAATAAAAGTACTTGCAGCTAAGTGCATACATAATTCAAATTCACATAAGGTTAAAGTAGCATAAGGTTTAGCATAAGCGAACATAATTGTTCTTTGACCTAATTTCGACATAAATTACACACAAGTTTAAAATAAGGTCAACATAAGGCTAACAGAAGTTAAATCCAAATCTCACATAAATAAGTTTGAAATAAGGGTATAATAAAAGTACTTGCAGATAAGTAGATACATATTTCAAATTCACATAAGGTTTAGCATAAGTGAACATAATTGTTCTTTGACCTAATTTCGACATAAATTATACATAAGTTTGAAATAAGGTCAACATAAAGCTAACATAAGTTGTATGTAGCACGGACACTTTTAAACGAGATTTCTTCCCCATCTCGTAGATGTCCAATTCCTTTTTGTCAATAAATATTCATGTGGAGACTCATCTTTATACATCTTTCGTTTACTTAACGTTCGATGCATTTCAGCGCTATTAATGTTTACTGTAAATTCCTTTAAAAGTTGCTCTTTGAATACTTGCCAACTGGTGATTCCTTGTAAACCTTGAACAAACAGTTTGGCTAAGCCTACTAATGATCTTTTTGCAGAAACCAGACATTGTAAGTCAGTCCAGTCAATGAGTTTAGCCATATCTTCAAAATCGGTCACCCATGTATTAATAGAACCAGTATCATCACCACTAAATGGACGAATCGTATCCTCCACATCACGAGAAGTCATGACAAATTTAGGTAACCCGGATGATGGTTCAGGTCGAACTATGCAAGATCCTTCCTTGGCGCGTTTACCCGTAAATTCTTCGTCTTCCTCCTCCACTTCCGACGTTTCCTCTCTTAATTGTTCAAAATCAGTTAACACAATACAAATTCTCGTAGCTAATTGATCAGCAGTGCATAGTTTCTTTAAATTCAATCTTGATCCATCATCAAATATAATTTTGTATAGAGTTCCAACGGGAGCACTCTCGATAGTTTTCTTCAAATTATTAATTTCGCCTAAAGTTGCCATTTCCAATTAATTTTTTTTTTCCTGAGTTATTCTTAATCTTCTTAATTTATCACGAATTCGAATCCCACTTCTGAAAACTGTAAGGAGTTCGGATGGTCAAAAAAAATCACATAACATTAATAGTTTTATTATTGAAAACGAACTACAAATTTTCTAATGACATCCCAATAATAAAAGATAACTTGACTACTAGGAAAAACAATTGAATATATAATTGTAGCGCAAGAGAGAAAGTGCGTTACGTCCGGTGGCGCGAATTTTAAATTTATTTGTTTTTTTGGAATCTTGTGTTTACTACAGTAGAGGAATTAATATGCGTCGGGGCTCGTATAAGCCATTACTTCGGAAGAAAAAACTTTTCTTAGGATGCCAGCTTAGAAGCTATAGGTTGACTTTATAACTAAACAGTTTTGAAACCGTGATAATCAATTAATGCGTACCCGCATAATATCTATCAAATAGCTTACCAATTTGAATATACCGGTAAAAACCAAAATGTGTACGTTACATACAATATACAGAACAGAGGGCTGTTAGTAAACGATAAAGCAAGAGTTACAGGTACTTTATTTGGATGTGTAGGTTTTAGCTTATACTAGAGACCCAATTTGAATGTTGCAGTCGTTGCCCAATTCACTATATTGTTATTATATATGTCTAATTTACATAACTATTTTTCAATAGTAGTGGCCCACCATTCTAATCCATGAGGAACATTTATGTCTGCATGGTACTAAATATGATCTTTGATTCATAATTTTTGAAATACTTGATGATGAATTTGTATACAAACAACTATCAAGCATATTAAGGAGATAAAGCAAACATATTTTTCAAAATAAACAAAACTAAACGAATTTATTTATTCCATTAAAATAATAGCTATTGTGAAGAATGACTGTTCCACGCAAAAATAACCGGTCAAGGTTTCTTATAATTCATCGCTGCTAAAATGCATTTTAGTATAAATGTGGGCGTTTTTCAAATACTGAACAAGGAAAGACGCGTAAATAAACCAATAAATGATTTTAATATTTGTATTTTCAGAAATACCTGTAGGCGTATTTAGAGTATCGATCTGTCCTACTTCTGTCAAATAAATCCTACAACTTGATCGCCACCCCCGTTCTCAATTTACATGCATGTTAACTTCACCTGCAATTTCTCACAATAACAATCTTATCATCATTCTCTGTGATTGTTTTGTTAATTCAACACTATTACAGAAGCAAGCAAGCATGATAAATATTTGTTTAGGTCTATAGGACGTAACTATAATAATATTTAATCTTATGATAATTAAAAAGAAGAATTTCCCTTAAAACCACTGTGTATAATTTTCACTTCATTTTAATAGAGAGCAAATCATCTTAAGTATATCATATAATATATAACGAGTTCGTGTTGTGGGACATTAGAAGACACAATAGATTAAAGAATAAGTCAGTATTATCAGAAAGCGTCTAAAGAGGAGTGTGCAAAGTGTTATGGATCTGATCACGCAATGCGCAGACACGAATGAAGCAATTTACACGAATTAAACATACATTACCTGGGGTTTATGGCTCTCTCAATATCCACAGGTCCTTTAAAATTTAAAATTTGATTAAACACATCCTAAACGAACCATCCAAACTTAGAAACTTGCTCTTAGAAGAATTACAATGTTTCATTTTGTCGTGTAGCTTTAAAAATAAGAATTTATTGCACTGCAGAAAAATGCATCTCATGCATATTTAGAGTGAAGTTTAATCTTCTAATGGAAAATGTGCAAACATAATTTTTTGGTGTGGTATGTAACACCGCTGGTTGTCGGGTTGTATATTTTATAGCGTGCAATAAGGATATACGTTTAGAAAAGCCATTTTTCTAATAATTTCTCGACATAATTACACCTCCAGGGGGCAAAAACAAAAACGTTAAATTAGTAATATTGTATGAAATTCCTGGACTGTGTATTAAACCGGGATGTGTTTGATTTTTGTGTTTTTTCGACAGTAACTACAACTTTAACTAACTTGAACTTCTCTGGAGATCAGTTAATTCTGATTACTGAGCAGACTTTGGATGAATATGAAATGTTTATTTTAAAAGATGAAATGAAAAGCTACTATGTAAATGTTTCAGTTTTAAAAAGAAAAATAATTAATGTAATAATAATAATTAATGTAGGGTCATTCCATCCGAAATCGATCACTAAAATGGGTCGATCTCACGGATTTCAATGAAAATCACTTATGAGGTAGTAGCAATCAACTAAAGAACATAACTTTCATTCATCAATTTGCTAAATTACGCAGAACTTCGGAAATATTCAAACTGAAAAAATTATCAAAACTGCTTGCACGCCTTTAAAGAAATATAAATATCTCGAAAAGTATTTACCCTAGAACAAATGTTTTTTTTTGTATATTGCTCACTAGAAGACGGGCTTTTTGGACAGCCTAATAATTTTTTGTTATCAAACGTATTTTTATTTTTTTCTAAACAAAATATTTTAAAAATGCAGAAAGATTGGTGTGGTCACATTTTTAAAAATCTGAAAAAAATTGTACAGATTCTTTGAACATTTCTGTATTTAAATGCAAAATGGCAAGCTGGACGTCTTAATTGTTTTGGCAGGGCAAATTTTTAAAGATCGTGTTGCAGACAGCCGGCGCACCATAGATCACGGTCAACCGGCACAAACCGCATTCGCTACCTTCTAGTTAGTAATAATACGGTCCATATTACCAACTTAACTCTTAACCTTAACCTCTCAACTAATGTACATAAGATAAATGTATATTTGTGTGGATATGATTATACCTACTAATTAGTTAATTACTTAAGTATTTAAATCGATTACTTCGGGTGTGTTACATAAAGTACTTTTCTTGCGGCTGTCCAAGACCATAAAATATAATGCAACAGCTTTTTTAATTTAAGTTTTAAGGTCAGTTGGGGTAATTGGTCCATAGATATACAATTATTTTGCTTCAAACTCTTTATCTCATATTTTATCGTGAAGTATAAGTTTAGGACCTTGTTTTATAGTAACTTTAATATATTTCCAAAAGAAAATGTAAAAATAAAGCAGCTCTAATGCCAACTATTGCATTTAAAAACATGTCCGGTGGTTCCTGTCACCCAATAGATTGGAAAAATAGAATCATCGTCTATATTTTATATCCATATTACTTTATAATATGTTCTGGGTAACTGAGACGCCCTATGGATATTAATTAAAATGCCTCCAAAAAATTAGGGCTGCAGTAGGAATAGTTCAGGAATTATCGCAGTCGGAAGAGTGTACAGGATCAAGTCGATAAAACTAAAAATTCACGTAATTCTCATAGACGTTTAACGATAGTTTTAGTTTTTATTAAGCAAAGTTTCAGTTACCCCATCGCTCCAATTACCGCAGCTGACCTTATTAAACATCAGAACCTACAATAGAGATCGGTAATAGTTATTTATTGTACAAGTGAGTTAAGTAAGTTATTATAATAATTTTTGCAGTGGATAATATCATTAACTCACCTGTGACACAAGTTCAAATATTGAATTTGCAATGATCCTATAGCTCAGTCTATAGTTTTTAACGTTAATAAATTTGAATAAATTTGACACTCTAGCTCGATGACTGGATTTTAATAATATAATACAACGTAAGCTGGTGATGGGTTGCTACCTACAATAGCACCAGTCTAACCCAGTGAACATCTATTTTTTAAATTTATGATCAAAAACAACTCATCTTCTGTACACAAAAATGGTATCTAAGCTATTGCATTATAATATTTTAGGCTCTTTGATGGCCGCAAGAAAAATGCTTTATGTAACACACCCGAAGAAATCGATTTAAATACATAAGTAATTAACTAATCAGGAGGTATAATCATATCCACACATATATACATTTATCTTATGTACATTAGTTAAGACCAACCGCTGGAAATATAGACGATATTATTAGTAACTAGGTAGCGAATGCGGGTTGCGCCGGTTGACCGTGATCTATGGTGCGCCGGTTGTCTGCAGCGCGGTCTTTGAAAATTCACCCTACCAAAACTATCAAAACGTCCAGCTTGCCATTTGGCATTTAAATACAGAATAGTTCAAAGAATCTGTACAATTTTTTTCAGATTTTTAAAAATGTGACCACACCGATGTTTCTGCATTTTTAAAATATTTCGTTTAGAAAAAAATAAAAATACGTTTGATAACAAAAAATTATTAGGCTGTCCAAATAGCCCGTCTTCTAGTGAGCAATATACAAACAAAAACATTTGTTCTACGGTAATTACTTTTTGAGATATTTATATTTCTTTAAAGGCGTGCAAGCAGTTTTGATAATTTTTTCAGTTTGAATATTTCCGAAGTTCTGCGTAATTTAGCAAATTGATGAATGAAAGTTATGTTCTTTAGTTGATTGCTACCTCATAAGTGATTTTCATTGAAATCCGTGAGATCGACCCATTTTAGTGATTGATTTCGCATGGAATGACCCTGTATGTACTGCTCTATATGTTAATCTTTATATTATACCATTATTTAACGTCATATGTTCTTTGCTAGTAATTTTATTTGAAATAAAATGTAATGTTTTTCTGTTAAACTTTAGTAGAGATTCGTAGGGATTTTATAGAGATTCGAATAATTATTCGCACTGATACAAATAAATTTTTCATACCGCCGGCCATTATCGACTGTTTTGCAGGATTCAAAATCCGCCGGGAACATTAAATTCCCGGCCTAGAGTACTTACAAAAGTGACATTTGTTAAAAATTCACTAGAAGTGGGGTGGCAGCATTGATTCTTAATTTTCTAAATGTCAACAAGTTAGACAATTTTGACATAAATGAGAAATCAAAACCAGGCAATTTATAAATAAACAAATAAAACCTGTGAATAATAGTTATTTACTTTCATTAATAGATAATCCTCATCGGGAGCACTTGTAATAAATTTTTCAATGTCTTCAATCTCTAAACATTTAGATTTTTTCGGCAAGTAACCATCTTTTTTTCTTTTCAAAAAAGCAATTAGTTTTGAATAAGTTTCAATGTTGATATTGTCTTTAATATTGAGCGTTGACTTCAACATGGAAAATATGGACCATAGAGTTGCAGAATTGTTTTTTTTTATTTCTCATCAAAATAAGCAAGTAGAACATACTCATTGTAAACATTATTCGTATTATTGCTAGCACACCATTTCTTAAATTCGTCATAAGCCTTCCAATATCGAGTTGCAGATTTTGCAGGTAATAAATTCTTTATGGCTGCTTCAGCTGCTTCTTTTATATGAGCTGGCGTTTCCATAATTCGTTTAGTATTAGCAAATTAATTATTTTCAGAAGAAATGTCAATTTAATTCGAAATTTAAAAATCAAATGTGCAGTGAAAGGTAGGTACCAACCACAAAAAATTAAATCCCCAGTTATTTACTTTCGCTACTTTTTTACTTTTAAAAAATGATTTAAATTTGTTGGCATGAAAAATTTTGTGGATTACACGTCCAGAAAATGTTTTGCAAGTGCTCGTGTTGCTCCGCCTCGGCTATACGCCTCGGCTACGCAATACCACTCACACTCGCAAAATATCATTTTCTGGACTAGTAATCCAAATAACTATTTTGAATCACTAATATTCATTAAGTTTTCATTGGGGAGAAATTCGGACATAAAATGACTAACTGAAAACTATAGATAGAACCAAAAACTATTCTATGATACACTAAAACGACTTAGAAAAAAAAGAGGAATATAATATGGTTAATATAAAAAATAAGGGTAACAGTATAATAACAGAAGAAAATAAAATAATGGATCGATGGAGAGAGTATTTTGAAGAGCTAACATACACGGATATACAAAACCAAGAAGAGGAAGAAGAAGAAAACGAAGAACAAGAAATTAAGATTATAAGAGAAGGAGAAATAGAAAAGGCAATAAAAAGGTTAAAATTAGGTAAGCATCCGGGAAAAACAACATCACCCCGGAAATGATAAAATACATGCCAAGAGAAGGAATAATTAAATTAGCAGAAGTAATGAACAATGTATTAAAGAATGGCAAAATACCGAGGGAATGGAAAACTGGCATTGTCCTACCCATATATAAGAAGGGAGGCAAAAGAAACTGCAATAACTACTTGGTAAGAATGCTTCCAAGTGTCCCTGGGAAAGAATTCCCAAGAATAATAGAGAAAAGAATTAGAAATAAAATAGATACAACACTGGAAGACACACATTGGACACATAATTGGACAAGCAAGTGAAAAATTAATTAATAATAATAGAAAAATACATATATATGTTTTATAGATCTGGAAGAAGTTTTTGACAGAATTCGAGAAGAGAAGAGAAAACATATGGAAAGTGTTACATAAAAGAGTAGTAAATAAAAACACCATAGAAGTAATAAAAGTAATGTAGACAGGAAATACGAACATAGCAAGAACAAATAACCAAGGATCTAAGGAATTTGAAACAAAGCACCGCGTCAAATAGAGATCCTATTTTCTATGGTACTAGATGTAGCAATAAAGAAAATAAAAAAATGAAGAAATTAGCACAGGGATACTGGCAGATGAGACAAACACAGCTTGAGACAGAATTAATTTCCGCTGGAGAACAATACACGGTGATTCAGTACTCAATGATCGGACTTTGAGGATAACCTTCTCTGGTTATTAGAAACATAAAACCTTAGTAACTTTTTTTGATTAAATGAACTTGAAAATTTCGAAAAATTTGACCGACGTTTTCAGAAAAGTACGTATAATTGATGCAGGTCAGTGTAGTTAAGTCGAATAGAAATAAATGCAAGATCTTTAGAAATTGACACCATCAGTAAACAGTAAACGTGACATCTGTTTAAACAATCACAAGGATGCAAATGACGCACATTCCATTTTTTAGATGTTAAAACAAAACAATCTATTAATCCGGGGGATTCCCCTTTATTCTAATAGTAAACGCAGACAGAAATGACATCATTTTAATACTGACCCATTATTAAAACCTTATTATTCTTTTTGATGGTTTAATTCAACGACCCTGAATGATTGATGGATTTGTTTACATAGTCAAGTACAAGTACTGTTACGTTTTATTACTAAAAGCTGCAGTGTAAGGGGTTTGCAATTTGTTATAATTTGAGAAAACAAATAGTATTGGGTATCTCCTCGATCTTGACCTCAATAGATGTGTTTATTCACAAACCTGCAGTATTGTATTACACATAGGGGTTAATGTGCCTATTAAAAGAATTTGAAATTGTCTTTAGTAATCAGAAACAACACAAAACACAAATACCATTTTTGAAACAATATCCATCGAGAGGTCGTTCTCAACATGCTTTGTTTATTTAATTCTGTTTATCTGTTGTTATTCTACGAAACACTTGGCCAAAATAAAGACGTTTTTATTACTTTATTACGCTATCCTTGCACATTCTGGTAGTATTGAATATCTGCTTGAACTTTTAAAATATGTGTCATGTGCATTCATACTATTAAATTTGAAAACATTAGGCTGAACTTCGATGCCGTTTTTCTCCAAAAGTATAGAAATACGAGAAAAATGGTACATAGGAATTTTCTTTCTTTAATGGTTATCTAACCACTGGCAAAGTCCGATTACTTCGTAATGACTCACCGTGTATAACCTTACAGAAAATAGAGGATAAATTAATGAAGATATGTTTATTTTCGCACAAATGAAAATTAATATTGAAAAAACAAAAACAATTTCTAATACAAAGAAAACCCACGAAATAAAGCTGGACGGAAAACAAATTGAACAAGTAGAACATTTCAAATATTTAGGCGCAATTATAGAAGAAAATGGGAAATTGAACAGAGAATTAAACAATAGAATGGGAAAAGTGGGAAACATTCAATATAATGAAGACAACATTTCTAGGAAAAAGAAAAGTGCCGAAAAAGGTACAAACAGAAGTTGCAAAAAAGTGGTTAGGTCAACAATCATGTAGTAGTGAGACATGGTCACTAACAGAAAAACAAAAAGTTCTGAATTAATGCAGTGGAAATGAGGTTCCTGAGGAAAATAGAACAGAAATAGACAGGAGGGACAAAATAAGCAACAAAACATTCAGACAAAAGCTACAAATAGAATCTATCAATGGAGGCCAACTCAGATTGTTTGGACATGTGTGTAGAATGCCGGACGATAGGCTTACAAAAAGAGTATTTGAAACGCGACTGCCGGGGAAAAATAATAA
This sequence comes from Agrypnus murinus, assembly GCA_929113105.1. Taxonomy (NCBI): domain Eukaryota; kingdom Metazoa; phylum Arthropoda; class Insecta; order Coleoptera; family Elateridae; genus Agrypnus; species Agrypnus murinus. The sequence continues at coordinate 77,232,473 of OV816029.1, read as the reverse complement.
AAGAAGTCCAAGAACAAGATGGATCGACAGAATCAGAGAAGAAGTAGAGAAAAAAGGAATGACGGGATAGAATACGAAATCTAACGCAAGATAGAAAACTATGGAGACAAAAATACAGGACTTAGGCTTAAAGGTAGAAAGGCTTAGGACTAAGTAAGTAGGTTTTCATTTGTTGCCTGTGGCTTGAATCTTTTTCTATTAATTTTAAATTTTCATCATCTGCTTTACCATTCGAGATACCATGCGTAGTTGTTGTATACTATTTAGTTTCCTTTCAATATGGATTTCTGTTTATTTCTCCTATCTGTTATTACAAATTAACTGAGTTCTTGGTTATGACTGTCTAGTACCTTGCGATTATTTGAGCATTATTGAAAACGTTGGACATTTTTAGTTGATTGCAGAATTTGTCTTAATTGTTTAATTATTGTTGGAAATCGAGCTGTGCTTCTGTTTTAATAGCCATGGTGAAGCAAATGATTCAATGCTACTGAGATTTGGTATTGACTTTTTCTAGAGCAAAATACTATAGTATTTGAAACCGTTTACTGTGCCAACACCGAAAAGGGATTTTGTGGATTATGGTTGTATTGTATGAGATTCAGACGACAGTTTAGAAAGATAACTTTCGAAGATTTTAAGTAGCCCCGAAAGTTTCTAAAATTAAATAAGTCAGTATGTAATCAAATTAGTTAAGTATAAGGAGTATACCTAAGCTGCTTCCTTCAAGGTAACTAGGTTAGCATACTAGCAGCACTGTATAATAACAACCAGTAGGTGCACTTTCGCAAATATTGAAATCCACCATGTGTGTCCTTGTTGTATTCTCGGACTGTTGAAGCAACAGTTATATGTAATATGTATCCCCTTCTCGTTATTATCAACATGCAATGACGATGACGGTGGGCAATCCTTGGCGAACTGATCGTGGTGTGTCACTGTTATGTGCGATATTCGAAGCTATTTACTTTAACAACTTCAAGGTGCCGAAGATCGAATGGATCTGCTGTATATTCTTATGCTGTGCTATCAGCGTTAGGCATAGACAGCATACCTGCTACGCCGACGTAAATAAGCTGCATTCTTTGATAATAGCCAGCGAGGTTTAACAATCTAGTTTTAAATACTAACAAAAATAATCATACAGGAATATATACATAAAGGAAGAAAGGCGATAAGGGCCCATATCGACTACCCGGTAAGCTTAAATTTAGAAATATACAATAAGGGCTTGATTTTATTTTTTATAAAATATACGAAGATTTTTGAAGCTACCAAAGATATTTTTTTATTTCGGTGCCATTAGTGAGAAAATGATTTTTGAAGTCTATCGATCAAAATTCATAAACATCGTTTCTTTTGTTGCAAATGTGCATTTATCGAAGTATTTTTATAAACAGTGCATTAAAGTACCTTGGAAATTTTCACATACATAATGTATGATTACATAAGTTGTAACATACTTAAAAATATCTTAGATACTTTAATGCTCTGTTTATAAAATACTGCAATAAATGCGCAAGAAACGATATTTTCATTAATTTCATTTTTACTCTATATCTCAAAATTTGAGCTTACCAGGGATCGATATGGGTCCTTATTGTCACTCCCCCTTTAACAAAGTTTCCAGGAACCACCCATTTGAATAACTTTAAGTTTTAGAGATATAAGATGTTTTTGTTGCGATTTAACGTAAAACTTTTGGTAATCAGTTTTATAAATGGTTTAAGCTCAGCTAACTATTTAATTGTTTAAATAATCTTTGTGCGCGTCTTTTGGCAGTAACTGCCTCCTAGTAGAGGTAGTAAATCCCTACTTTAAGTTACGCTATAGTTGTTAGTTAGAGTAGTGAGTCAGTATTCAATATACTCATGAAAAGACTCTATCTTTTATTTATGATCCGGCTCGAAGGATCATGTTAAGATTTTATAGAAATATCTTATTTCCACTTAAATAGTACTTTATTAAACTATCAGATTTGAATGTGCAATCAACCTCTTTTTAAATAAATGGATTGAAAGTTTCAAGAGCACAGAACACTAGTTAACTAACAACATAATTATGATTGTTTTATGTAAGGTTTATAAGAATACGTTAAACCTCACAAAGTGCCAAGATTGGTATTAGACACAGTATGATTGTTGATTAATAAGTATAACTTATTTATTTGCAAATGTTTAAATATACTATTAGATATTCATTAAAAAAAGAATTAGTAAGAAAAAATAAGAATCGGGGAAATTCAGGTAACAAATAAAGTCATTTAATTTAGAAAGATAAATGAAACAAGATTGAGGGTATTAGCAAACATTAAAATGGAACTTTCTGCCTCAAACCTTACTTCGTGAACTGGATAATCGTGAAATAATGTTCAAAATAAGAAAATTATTAAGTTTCAGGGCATGTATTAACATTTTTAATATCACAATTGTTAGGGACTACATAATTATTAAATACTGTTTTAAGGCCGTGGTACGCGCATTTCGAATCTTTGAATTACAAATTAAAGTCTACATCCTTAGCGATTAAAAGTACCTAGCGCTTGCCCGATCTAATGAGCTCTTATTCATTTTAAGGATTTTGTATAGCTTTATTGACAGCTAACCTACTCTTTTTTACCTTATAAATTTTTTATCTAAAGCCAAAGCTTTACAATTGTATCATAATAATGTATCATTGTACAATTGTAGTAAGATAATCCCACTACATTGAGACTCTCTCGGGTTTGGGTTGCTGAAGTATGCTGGTTATTAACAAATGAAATTACACAAATAACAAAATAAAGAACACAAGGTTTTTATTTATTTATAACATCTTAATTAAACACATATAAAAGAAACAAAAGAACAAAATTGATACCAATATAAATTTAGAAAAGAATTCAGAACTAAATTATTAATTACTAATGATAGCAAATCAAATTAAACTTTGATTCAAAAACAAATAAAAAATATTTAAATGGATAATATTTTCATTCATTTTTATTTTGAAATATCTATGAAAATTAAATAAATTTAAAAATATTATTTATATCACAAATCTAGTTTTTTTTAATACAATTGTAGGTATCTAAATTAAATTAATTAAATTTTGTTTTAAAAACTTTCTTTTTATATTTGGCGCCACATGATTCCCATATCTATTCAAGTTTAAACTCTCTAATATCCTTCCATCTTTATTTCAAACAATTCTGTCAAAAATTATTCTGACGTTTCTATACGCCGATTGAGTGCCAATAAAATTGATCACATCAAATATAAATTTCATACAAATTAAAAGCCAAATTAGTTTTTTTTATTATAATCAAAGTTCAATTACAATCTTACAAAATTAATTTTTGAAGCACCTAGAAACACAACTTGTTCCTCTGATGGAATATTGCTACTTAATTGTTTTCTTTTGGAAAACAATTAATAATTTTTTTGTTGCATTTCAAATTTTAGATAAGCCAATTATAATTTATAAACTTTCATAAATGCAAAAACTAATTATATAAACTTATAGAAAAAAAATTCTGAATTCATATACATATACAACACAACACTTGGATTGAAAAACAGAATAATACCTTTAATTTTAATTAATCTCCTATCCTAAAATCTGCCTATTGAATATTAGTGTGAGAGTAAATTCTTCCTAGTATGGTCAAATATCGACACTATGTTTCAAACATGTAAGATTACCACTATGTAGTAAGTTACTTCATTTAAATTAAATTAATTACTCAAATATGTAATTTTCCATTACGAATGTGGTGAAATTATATCAAGAAGTTGATAGAAACTCCAATTTTTACATAAATTACGCTTATTGCGGTATTTTCTAATTAAATTTATTTCAGATGAGGATGGAAGAAGACATTGTTTTTAGTGCGAATTTAATATTTTATATTTTATTGACATTTTTCAGTATAAGTATGTATATAGAAATACGTATTTGTTACGGTCTATTCATTGATATTGCCATCGGAAATTTGTAATTTCGTTCTCGAAAGGTACAACATTTTTCGAGTCTATAGTCTTTTCCGGTAGTGTCTGACAGAAGTTCTTTATCCTCTCCAAAACGAACAAGTTATGACATAATAGATGTTTTTAACAGAGAAACCGCCCATATTGAAAAAGTGACGTTTTTTCTTTACGAGTCAATTCCACGCACTTTTCAAATGGTTTAGATGCGCGTCTCACGCGAGGCTGGAGATTTACGCGGCCAAACAACGCACCAAAGTCATCATACCGATACAGAAATAGAATCCTACCCTTTTTACACATAACAGGCATGATATTCACACATTATCGTAATTTTGTTAGAAATATGATGGCTTTTCTATCTGTTATTTTCATCGTCACTTGACAGTCGGTTTAAAGAAATGAATTGTTCAAGATTGCCAAGGAAGTTTCTTTTTGTGGATGGATGGAGGAAAAACGGGAAAGATGACAAATGTTAGCCAGAGTTTTCTGGCTTCTTTTAAACTTTTTGATGTAAGATTGTAAGACCCTTTTTTGGATTGCTTTGATGCTGTATTATATGTAGGACGATGAAATATGTCTTTTTGCTGTTATAACAAAACTAATTTAAATGTAATGGGAGAGATATAACATTAAATTACAGGAAGACACGGTTTAAAAAGGTACGTGTAATTTTCTTCAATTATCTTTTCAAAATCCCACATCCTACCTACCTTTGTGTGTTAAATATAGAATCATTACTGCATCCAATTGGAATAACTTGAAATCTGATCTTCTACTATAATTAAACAATGGTACAACTGACATTTTACTACTTATAATTCTATAATGATTGTATTGTTATAGACTGCACTAAATTACGAATATTATTATTTATAATTTCCTGTCATATTTGTATTATTTTTATTTGTATGCTCAGGAAAATTAAAAAAATAAATAAACACAAAGAGTTCTTGCAGTTTACAGTTTAGTACATTTTTCGTGAACGGCTACCAATTGGTATGCAAATGGCTCATGCAATGCCATTCCTCAGAAAAATAAAGTCTAGGGTTGCATTTAAATACTATTTCTTAGAGGTTAAGGTGTATATTAACGAAAAATCTGAAAAATCATGACTAATTTCTTATATTGAGAATTTGACAATTTTTTGTAGGTTCGTTCTCTGGAACATCTTGGCCGGGTCCATAAACTATCAATTGTCAACCCTACCAGAATTTATTCGAGTCTGAGGAATTCAACCCACTATTAGGGATTCTTATTGTGCCAAACATTGCATTGACATTGGTTCTACGGTTTTACTTATTAGGACGTGTTTTTAAATTTTTCCCCGCTATGAAAAACTATCAGCTCGGCCGAGGATCGCATCTGCGATTATTGCATTAGCGGCACTTTATGTGTTTTGATATCTGGGAAAACGCAAAGACTGGGGTTGTTTCAAGAACATTGCTGCTTGAGGACACTGCCTGTGTTAACGCTTTAAGGTGGAAATGTTCTTGAGATTCTTAGTTAATGCATCAACTCTAGACTTTAAATTTGTAGAATTCTCCAACAAGGTTTGATAAACCTTTTCTGTTTACGAATTTTCTTCTTATTTTCTTTGACACTTTATAATCTTTCAAACCGACTGATTTCATGATCTTCGAAGAACAGCTACAACAGCCTGATTATGTCTGATTCCAGACTTCGGCCAAGGCTTGCATCTCTATCCTTGCCCTCCCCCACTGTTTTTACGTTGCGAACTATGTACGAGGTGTGACAATTTAATTCCCGGAATGGCCGCGTAGTGTTGCACGTGGGATGATTTGGTAAAAATTACAAGAGTAGATAAGTCCGGAAATGTTTTAATTAATGTGTACATAAATCTCAAGCCGATGGAGCCATTTGTTGGTTGACTATTGCGAAAACAATAATGGTCTACATGTCAAGTTCGCTGTGATAATGACTGACCGAAATTTGGAGAAAAATAGGCAAAACTGCCACTGACATTTTGGAGCTGTTGAAAATGGCATATGATGTGGATTCCCTAAAAGAGTTGAGTGTCTTTGATTAGCATAAAGGATTCAAATATGCACGAGAAGATGTGAACGAAGATCTCAGAAGTGGGTTGTCAACAACATAAGTAACGGACACAAATGTGAACAGATTGCGAGATTTGGTAAGATCTGACGGATGACTAAGTGTGAGATTAATAGCCAACAGTGATATTTAGAGTTTCTGACAAGATTACTAGATTCTGTTTGGAGGAAAAGATCTGAATTGTCGCCTGACAAATGGATCATCGATTACGATAATGCGCTCAGTCATGGTGCATACCTCAGGAAAGAATTTCTGACCAAAATATTGATTACCCAATTAGATCAACTTGCTTATTCACCCGACTTATATCCCTATGATTTTTAGCTGTTCCTTATACTAAAGACTGTGCTAAAAGGGCAAAGATTTTTTGACATAGCTGATATCCAGCAAAATGTGATAAAATAACTAACGAGTATTCCGGAAAAAGAGTTTCAGGCCTGTTTTCAGAAATGGGAGCACCGCCTAAACCAGTGTAAAGTAGCACAAGGGGAGTACTTTGAAGGTGATAATAACCACCAGTGTACAGTTTTGAACATATGTTTGTTACAAGTGCATTCCGGAATTAAATTGTCACACCTCGTAATTTTACATCCTTAACCTCAGTTAGTTTTCTTTCCAACAGATCAATAATCAAAATCTGTCGATACATCCTCTGTACTACATTTTCAGAGACTGCTTTTTCAGAGTAATGTACTGATAGTCCAATCTAGTCTAGCTTGCCTTTTGTGTATTTTTTTAATGAATTTTCTTCATATCAAGAGGTGATTTTATTAAAACATTTATCACCTATCCACAATGGATTAATGGCGTATACCGGGTAAGGTTGGTTTTACTTTGAATCTTTGATAGCTAGATCGAATAGTCTTCAATGACTTCCAATTGAGAATTACAGCAAAAATCAAAAAGCATATAATGCTTTTCTGTGGTCATTCTTCACCTATAAATATGTTGATTCTTATTGAAAAGACATTACTTTTGGGAACTCAATAGCAATCTAGATTAATATCTAGGCCATTCCAGAAATTCCATCTGATATTGACAAGCCAACAACTATGAATGAAGTAACGTTGGTTATCGCCTATAACATCACACTTACCAACTCTTACCGATTTATCAGTTTTCTACTGAAATCAGCTTGTTTTACTAGATAATAGAATCTAGACTTGATCTAGTACCAAATTCCATTGGAGGTAGCCCTTTCTTACTCTCTTGTCCAGTCGTCAAAACGCAGCACTAATATTGTTACGAGTGGAATAATTTAAATTAGATTATTTCAGCTTTCAGAACAGTATAAAGATTATAAAAAATCAGTCAAGGCTACACACAATATGGAATTCAAGACCTTATGCAAGCCAGCTACTAAAAAATAGACAGTCTGACATATCGACAAACGAAGAGCTCCTAACTATGAACACTTGCATTGATCGTGCTAATATGCTTCCAAGAATAGATCACGGTCACTTCCCATGTAGTGGCATATGCACATTTACATATGCTTGATGCTTGGTATTGTATAGGGTTTTTCAATTGGGGCGGGTCAATGTTGGCAGCCTGTGGTGGCCATGTTGTTTTGGTGGCGTCTGTCTAATCTGTTGTTTATTATTCAGTCACTGATGCCAAATCACCATGACAAGTTACACGCTTGAGCAGCACGTCCAAATGATAAAACTTTATTATCAAAATGAGTGTTCGGTTCGCGCCCATTTTACGGCAGACGCGGTGGCCCTTCAAAGTCGACTCTTCAACGTTTGGTGCGCAAATTTGATACGACAGGTTCTGTTGATACGTCAGAAGAACGCCAGATCGGCGGACAACATCGCCGCAGTCCGTGAAAGTGTGCAGGAGAACCCGAGGCAGTCAATTTCTCGCCGTGCACAAGAACTCGGCCTTTCGCAGACTTCAACTTGGCGAATTTTGCGTCGGCACTTGGGCCTACACCCGTACAGGATCCAACTGACCCAGGAGCTCAAAGTTAATGACCATAGACAACGCCGTTTGTTCGCTGACTGGAATTAGGAGCGTTTGGAAGAGGACTTCAATTTTGGCCGAGAAATCATCTTCAGCGACGAGGCGCATTTTTGGATGAATGGCTATGTCAACAAGCAAAATTTCCGTATATGGGACGACGCCAACCCCCACGAGGTTTACCTGGTGGCAATGCATCCACAAAAGGTTACTGTTTGGTGCGGATTTTGGGCCGGCGGTGACATAGGTCCGTACTTTCTTGAAAACAATGTTGGTGAGGCCATCACCGTCAATGGCGAACGCTACAGAGCGATGATAACCTATTTATTTTGGCCTATATTGAATGACATGAACGTAGACGACATGTGGTTCCAGTAGGACGGCGCTACGTGCCGAACAGCGAATGCCACGATGGACATTCTTCATGAACGATTTGAGGGTATGGTTAGCTCTCGCAGAGGTGACGTTAATTGGCCAGCAAGATCATGCGATTTGACCCCGCTAGACTTTTTCTTGTGGGGTTTCCTGAAGTCGCAGGTCTATGGCAATAAGCCGCAATCGACCGATGCCCTTAAAGTCAACATAACCAAGGCCATCGCTCAAATTCAGCCGGATCTATGCGGCAGAGTCATTGAAAATTGGACCACTCGTATCCGTGCCACCGCACCGTGAGAAGTCGCGGCGGACATTTGAACGATTTTATATTCCATACATAATGGCATACATGGGCCTTTCAAATAAAAATAGAATTTCGTTAATACCTCACACACAGCTTGTTTTATTCCACTTGAACATCGACTCGCCCTTATTGAAAAACCCTTTATTTAGTTCACATGTGAGAAAGAGTATAATAATACATATATCTGATATTGACACGAGCAATTTTATCACGAATAGCTGAATCGCTAAAGCCGCGTTGACATGGGTCGTGAATCACGAACGTGATCCACGCTCGTGGAACCACGAAACTAGTAATTTCACGACTTGAGTCATTTCTCTTTCGTGAAAAAGGTTTACACGACAAAAATTCAGTATTTGCTTCAGTCGCGAAAATGCAGTACTTGGTGGCAGAATCATGTCAAGTTATGTGTGGAGTGATAGCAGGCAGTATTTCCAAAAATATGTTGGCGAAAAGAAAAACAACAGGCGATGGTGGACACGGAAGTGGATTCTATAAAGAAGCCATACTAATTTAATTAAAGACATTTCCGAGTATCCTGAAGATTTCAAAAATTTTTGAATTTCATTATTACATGGATATCTGTAAAGCCTTCAACTTCCATTGCAGCAGCAATTCTTTTTGCTGCAGCTGCACGGGACTCTCGTTTTTTATAGTGCTCTCGGGTTGGATCCCACAAAACCGGCTCATACTGATATAACTCTAGAAATTTACTGGTGTTTGCATCTCATTTTTAAAATATGAGCAGCTATGATGAACACAACTGTCCTCTTGCTCTGCTCACGAATGACTACACGAAAGAAAAATCAAACATGTTTGATCTTATCACGAACGGAATTATTTTGGCTCGTGAAAAGAACCTACTATTCGTATTTCACGAATCTAGTAGTTTACACGGTGCGTGGTTTACGAAAGCGTGGCTCACGTTCGTGATTAACGACCCATGTCAACGCGGCTTAACGTTGGTAATCTTCACACGCGCCACGTATGTGCATTTGATACTTAAGTTGTCACATGTCTACGAAATTAGTTATGTCAGCATTGTATAAATATAGAAATCATATTTAAACAGGCTAATCCCAAGCCGTCAGTCAGTATACTTTTTGAGCTCGTCCAGCAATAACCTTGTAATCAGCCTGGTAAGAGTCTTTAATATTTTATTTGCTTGTAAGGGAATTTTGCCCCTGACATGGTTGACATGCTGAGTTACTGTGCTCTCCTAATATTTTTGTATTAGTTAGTTTAGTTTATAATATCGTTAAGCTTGCTTTTTATTTATTCTCTATCCTTAGCTTAGTTCCCAGTCACGCCAACGTATGACGTGACAGTATTAGATAATGGAATGTGGATCAGGAATCTGTGTCTATGATTATATGGATTGCATGCAATCTTTACAACAATGGTTGCAAGAAATACATACTGTAATTTCCGCTCTTCCTCTCATTATGGTAACGGCGTGGTTTACAGCTTAAAGTTACAAAATGTTTTACAGGGTCTGCAAAATGGGATGTTCCTGGTAAATGGGAAAGTGTGTATAGTATCGAGGCTGATCGAGCAGACACTGAAATGAATGGTGGCAAATTACAGCTATTCAAAAATGTGACGTCGTCAGAGTCCTAGGAGTAATTTCTTTACAGAGTCAGGGTTATAGTAGAGTTAGTGAGGGGATTATAATGCTATTGAGTAGTAAGTAGTCTTTGTTTCTTCTAAATGTTTGACGCTCATTGCCTTGTTCTGAAGTTTGTACTCCCACATTCTATTGCATTCCGAAGCATCGGTTAAGGCACAATTCTTAAGCTATGGGAGTACAAATGGATAACAACGTTCAAAAGGTATAAATTATATTTTTTTAGTACACTATATCCAGAAAGTTCGTAGAAGAAATTCTTAGAGAACTTAAATATTCTTTCGAATAACTATGAAAGAACCTGGATAAACCATACGAAGAAAATCATCAACGCCTACCACGGACTAGAATAATTACCTTAATTATTAATTAAATTAATTATTAAAAATTTATTAAGTTATATACTATTTCTATATGAACTTCTGATTTAGCTGAAAATCAATCATCAGCGCGATATCAGTTTGCAGTTATATTAAATTAATACTATAGGTCATAAATACTTGACTCATTGATTTGCCTCAAGAGGTTATATCTTTGCTGTTGGAACCAACAGAAATACCAAAGCAATCTTCAAGATTTGGCTTTACAATCAAACATGGTTTTGATGTCGTAATTGGAGTCCTAATCTCGATTCTATAAAAAGAAGAAAATGTATCTTTGAGAAGGTACAAACTTAAGTTTACGAGCTGAAAAATTGCTTGATTAGATGAGTATTTAATTTTTCTTACTTTTTATATTTATTGTGCTTCTTGATTACACTACTACATAAGCCTAGATAATAATTCTAGCTAGAAGCTAGAAGGTAGTCTGCCAAAACGAACTCTTCTCAAAAGAGTAATGCTATGAAACGTTGGTGTAATAGTACTTAATCAAATCCACATCTACATATTTATAAACACTGATGGTACGTAAGCTCCAAACCGGAAATCTTGTCAAATAACCTCTACCCATACTATTCTCAGATTTCTTAGCTGCATAATCACGTTTGAACACATCGTTTTTGAGTCAATTAAACGGCGATGCTATTAAGCGGTCCCTGTATAAAATTAATGCTTATAAAAGTATCGAGAATTTAAACGACGCACTCCTAAACTTCAAATTTCTTTTTAAAACCAGCAGCGATGAGCGAATTTCTCTTGATGTTGGAGGCGGCGAATCATCCTCCCTATTATCACCGTTCTTCCGTTTCTTCATTCTTCAGTACCTGTTCGTTTTCTAATAAACTTGCCACGATGTTTTTTCAGAGTCGTTTTCAACAACCGGCAACACCTCGTCCGTATTTAACCAACTTTTTAATTTGTTATCCAAATCACTTATTGTCTAAAACGTCGCCATTTTCAGCTTCTGAATTCGACTGTTTTTTACCATAAACGAAAAACCAGCCTTTTTAAAACACTTGACAATTGCAGAAGTTTTTAAGTTTCACATGCTTTATTATCTATAATCTCCAATTTTGCCAAAGTGTTTGAATAGGCCTTATCAAATATACAACTATGTTAAGCCTTATATCAACGATAATCAGCATGGTTTTGTATCTGGAAGATCAACTATTACAAATCTTGCTTGCTTCATGCAATTTACTTGTGAAAACATCGATCGTGGTCTTCAAGTCGATGTTATTTATACTGATTTTAGCCGTGCCTTCGACACTATTTCTCACACCATACTAATGCGCAAACTTCACGATTTTGGATTCTCTCTTTCATCTCTTAATTTAATTCAGTTGTATCTCGGTAACAGAATCAACTTGGATTTCGTTCGTTTGACTTCGTTGCCACATCCGGAGTGCCGCAAGATTCAAACCTCGGACCGCTGATGTTTGTTCTTTTTTTAAACGACCTGTTACCGAGCCTATCTTGTCATGTTCTTGCATACGCTGATGATGTTAAGATCTTCAACTGTATAGAATCTCCCGAAGACTCTGCAAAAATACAGAAGGACCTCGATACTCTTGCATCTTGGTGCTTGAATTTCAAACTTAATATAAATGTTATAGTCCAAGAGCTGGGGGCCCAAAAGTGTAAGAGTTTTGTAAAGGTTAATATTTTAATATTAGCTTATATTTAGGGTGTAAATAAATATCCTACACAAAAGAAACTCGGATATGGGGACACTCGCCGTCAGCGCAGCTTGAAAGTTGTAACAAGAAGTAGTGTCATCTAAGTGTTTTCTCAAAGCTGAAAATTGATCATTAAGCAGTTTATGTAATAAAAAACTGGAAAACAGTCATTAGACACCGTAATGACCGAACGCGGTGCATCAGCACCAATGCGGTGGTCGCATGTCTTCAAAATGAGGTCAATGTAAAGAAGTGATTTGAAAAAGCTGAAATTTGGTACAGTGTTAATTTATTGAATATAGTTTCTAAAAAAACAGTCAGAGTTCATTTTGATAGAACCGAGCTAGTCAGCAGTCGCTAGAAGCAGTTGTTATTTCTAGCGAACACTTGGATGACACTACTTCTTGTTACAACTTTCAAGCTGCGCTGACGGCGAGTGTCCCCATATCCGAGTTTCTTTTGCGTAGGATATTTATCTACACCCTAAATATAAGCTAATATTAAAATATTAGCCTTTACAAAACTCTTACACTTTTTGGTCGCCAGCTCTCGGGCTATTAAAAAGTGCTTTAGTCTCACCTTTACACGTAAAGTTCAAGCTGTTGTCTCTAATTACTACCTAACAGGAACGTTGCTGCAACGTGTCTCTCAAATAAAAGATCTCGGAGTTTGGTTTGAATCAAGACTAACATTTCAAAAACACACTGAAGAAATCTGCTCTTCTGCGTCCCGTATGCTAGGTTTTGTTTTTAGAACTTCTAAGCTTTTCCGTGATCCTACCGTTTTAAATACGTTATATTGTGCATTTGTGCGTAGTCGACTGGAATATGCTTGTATCATCTGGTATCCTTTTTATATCTCAGAACAGTTGCCTCTTGAACGTATACAAAGAAAATTTTTAAAATATATTACGTTCAAGCTAACGGGCGTTTTTCCAGCTAGAAATACAAGCTACTGTATTTTATTAGAAGAACAAAACTTCGAATCACTTCAAAAGATAAGAGAGAAACGGAGTGCTGAATTCTTGGCAAAACTGGTTAACAACAAATTGAGTCCCCCGAACTATTGAGTCAGATTCCCTTCCATGTGCCTAGAATGAATGCAAGATTTGCAAATACTTTCAAAGATACTGCAGTGAGGAGTAACTCAGTCAAACTCAGGGCTCCAATTTCTCAAATGGTTAAAAATGTCAACCGACTATACACTGACATCTTTACAGTACAATAGTTTCATTTTTTTAGATTATTTGGGCGTGTTGTTTATTCCATTATTTAGATTTCTCTCATTATATTTACATACATATGCATAAGTATATTTAAAATACATTTTGTTATCTGTTGTTTTATATATTCATATTGTTATTGTTCTTTATTTTGTATTTACTTACACTAATTACTATTTGATTACTGTTTTGTCCTATAATTGGATTTATCTGTTGGGCAATAAATTATTATTATTATTTATGTAGCATTTGAATAGCGATCATAGGTGATATGGTTTTCGCAACATGCTTGGCTTGCTTTTGGTTGTCTTCGTTTATTATTCGAATAAGTTTAGAAAGTTTTAATAATCCCTTGATCAAGACGTTGGATAATCGATGTAGTGTTGGCTGGTAAAACACTAATTTTATGTTTCTTAAAGAAACACTTGGATGGGCGGTACAGTTGTCCAAAATAAGTGCAATGTTTTTTATTTTTTTACTTAATTCCTGGTCCTATTCCATTTAAAATTGGCAAAATGTCTTGCTTGTCATCCATGCATTTAAATTACTCTTGTACGTTACCGGTAATGATATTCCTTGAAAACACCGCGGATTTTCAATAACTTTTTTATCTGTTCCAAACATGTAGCATGATGCCAAAGTTTCAGTTATACAGTTTCAGCTGTATTGTATAATTAATGTTGGAAATTTCTTAGTAGTGATGGTAGACATGATTGTCAAGTTTTGTTTAACGTGGCCCACCTGCGTTAATCTTAATGGCCACGACCCCTTTAGGGGTCATCTAATTGAGTTGGGTTGCCTATCCATCCTGTACTAGGTCTCCAGGCTAGTGCTGGAGCTATCTACGTGTTCACCCGCCTCATCACTTCTAGTTCAGCATGCGAACTTTCACTGCCCGGACGAGACCAACCTCAAGTGTGACTAGGACCCAATTCTAAGACCTAGGCCCAAGCCCTAGGTCTGCCTAGGATATCTTAGAATTTAGCCACCCAACCTTATCATCATTAAGGCTTGGTGAGCCGCGACAGAGCCCCGCCCGACTCTACCTAAAGAGACCCGGCCTATATCAACTAGGAGGTGGGATTTTCTTATAAGTGCGAGGCTAATAGTTATATTCGCTCCGTATTCGCATCAACTACCCTTATAAAAGGATTCCCCGAGGTAGTCTTCCTAGGATCAGCCAGATCTGTAATTCTTGGGCAGACCTACGTTACCGATGTTGATAGAAAACAGTCTATAATCCAATTTTCATTTAGTTGCGTTGACTACACGGTGATAACACATCAAAATTTTACTTTTTTGACAAAAAAATATCCTGAGTCTTCCTTTCTTTATGCATTTCGGATATTCCACGCGCAAAAAGACAACCGAAACTAATATTTACGTACAACCTGTTTATCATTTCGTAACTAAAATTTCTCCAACTTAAGCAGATTTTTTGAAACAAAATTCTTCAGAAAAAATGAAAAGGAAAAAAGATCCGTTATAATGCTATATACTATTCAAAAGTATTGTAGGCAACTGGAAAATTCCAATCTCAAGAATTACAATACTATTTTTTCAGTACGTCTAACTGGCAACTACAATGCATTTTGATTTTTGTTAAATAAAGATATAACTAAGATACTTAGTTATACTATAAAACGAACTTTAATCTTGCCTGCTTTCGGATTTGTAAAAAAAAGGTTTTTATTTATATTCTGTATCCAGCTCGGCTAATTAATTGTCTGAAAGAGAAACATTACAAACCCATTTATCGAACCAGAAAGGTTAATAAACTGAAGTTTTACTTCGAAAACAAGAATCATCAAAACAACAAGAAATATAAATCTGCAAACGTCAATTATTCAGATTATCTTAAGTATTTAATTAATTCATACTTTCCAGCAAGCAACGAATTTTTCATTTCGTATTTCCATCTATCCAAATTATCATTACTGAAAATGTCGGAAAATTAATTACCTACTCCACCATTCCCATTAAGGAATTAACAGATATTTTGAATGGTACGGTAAGAAAATCTTCAGATTCAGATACATAGAAAATAGATTGTTTTCGACCAACGCCATTCCTAATGCATTTACATCTAAATTTAAGTTTATTCAGTGATTTCCGTAAGCTTCTTGGAAATAAGCTTTACCTGAGTTTGAGTCGTAGCGATTTGAATAAGCAACCCCTAACCTCAGTGAAAGGGATTTCTTGTTCTGATTTACATCTCGCTAGGTCTTCTCGCATGGATTTATGTATGCTCACAACAAAGCAAATTTTAAAGTTTTAAAAAGTCGTGCCGCTTTTCCTGCATTTTCATCTAGTTTAAAAGTTTCCAAAGTGTTTTTGCGTTTATCTTAAAAGTGCCAAAATGCTTACATTTTATAGGTTAGGTGTCAATGAAGATGAAATGTGGCTGTTCAAATTGTATAATATAAACAGGAACGCTTTTAATGCGCGTTTTATAATTATGGCAGAATTTCTACGGCAGATTAGTTGAAGGGTGGGTGGTACAAGACAGGAGCTTTGACATTAACATCTACAAGATAGCACTTGAAGAGGGAGGCTGAGCTGTCACGCGCTATATTTGAAGGATGCTAAGTGTGTAGCTCCGACAATAACTTATACGACGGGAGTTTTGACAACTTGACTTGTGTACACTGTTACTCTTAATGAGTTGTTTACGAGGAGTTATTCTCGTCTGTAAAGTTGAAGTTTACAACAGCATGCATTGTTCTAAGGTAGTTCGAGCTTTTAAACTAATTATGCTACCTGCATCTATTAATACTTGTTGAAAATTAATTTTGTAATCGTTAACGAAGAGAAAGACTCCAGGATACAGATAATGAATAATGAGAAAATAGATTTATCTCAATATTAAGGTTTTGGAGGAAGTCCGCGATAATAAAATACAAGATTCAGACAATACTAGTAGGAACAACAATACCAAAATTATAAAACGGGAAACACTATCAACATCTAAGAATGAATTAAATGAATTAACTATACATAATAAGATAACCATAAGCAATGGCATTCTGAGAAATACTACATATTACAAATAAGACAAGAAAGATGGCAAATCTACAAAAAGGCGAAACTGGAATATATATGTTATAATTATACCATAATTATATCGCTCATCCCAGGACACCTGTTGCATAGCATTTATAGAATGTTCATTATTATTCTCATATTTCGAATTCGGATTTTATTATTTGCATTATGCACTTGAGCAGAGCCGCAACTCCTCACAACTCTACCTAGCACCTTTTGGTTTGGCTGTTTTCATTAGAGTGATCGATTGCATTTTTAGCTACTTGCTGGCACTGCTCTTTTCAAACAAGTTTTGCCAATAAATATAAAAGAGTTAGCGTTTACTGTCTCCAGCCTTACTTTGTGGAACTCCATAATCATGAAATATAATATAAATACAAAGATTAATTAAAGTTTCACAAGTTTTATTAATATCTTAACCTGACAATATTGTTTCGACACTTTTTCATTATGAAAGGTAGATAAGATTGATAAACAAACACGTTGCTAAGGATAAATATTTATCCTTAGCAACGTGTTTGTTTATCAATCTTATCTACCTTTGATAATGACAAAGTGTCGAAACAATATTGTCAGGTTAAGATATTAATAAAACTTGTGAAACTTTAATTAATCTTTGTATTTATATTATATTTCATAAAAGAGTTAATTTAAAAGTAAGTTAACCTTTAACTTCACTTTAAAAAGTAAGTTTTTTAGATTCTTTCAATAAATTACCACAAGATTAAGTTTAATATGACCTTTATTACTTATACAGGGCGTAATAAATGTAACTACAAACCTCGTAATGTGGGGTAGCTATAATGATTTAGAACATATTTTCTTTATAAACGTGTTCCGGCTAGTTTTTGAGAAAATCGCGTTTTAAATTTTAAGTGCGGCCATTGGACGTACTCACATTATAGTCCGGTCACATTTCAGTATTCGTGCATATTTTATTTTAATTTTGATTTCTTTACTATTTTCTTCTTATTGTTATCTCTTTAATTTAGGAGTAAAACTCCCAATTTTAATATCATTGAAACCCTTTGTTATATATTAAATTTAATATAATTTTACCCTCTTTTCTTCTCTCAATTTTTCGATAAAGACAGTCGTTTTCGAGAAAAATGGCGAAATATAAAAAATGCACATTTGGTGGTTTTTAGGGAGTAATTTTCCAAGAGTCTAACAAGTGGGTTATTTTTCTACTCTCCCCTTATCTACATTTTGCCGTAAAGAAATCAAAATTAAAATAAAATTACACTGAAATGTGACCGGACTATAATGTGAGTACCTACTATGGGCGTACTTAAAATCTAAAATGGGATTTTCTCGAAAACTTGCAGGAAGCGACCATATGTTGATAGGAAAATGTGTTTTTGTTGAAAATGTAAAGGTTTCCAGTTATATAAGTTACACCCTGTACATTTTTGTACACAGATAGTTATTTTGGATAGGACAAGATGAATCCACAAGTAACTATTCCTGTAAAATAAAACATTACACATCAATCAGTATTTTATAGGACATCTTATTATTTAATAATGATACAATCACAACAGAATACAAGAATCATTAAGGGCATCAAGATAAGAACACGTCGTTTATCTTTGGATAAAAATAAATGGAAAAATTTGTAGAAACATTTAAATTATATTTTATAACTATTAAAGATTAAATTATAATAACTTTTAAAAATGTTGATTAAAAAACGATGAATACATTAAAATTAATAGAAAAATTAAGTAATAGAAGGGACATAGTTTGGTCATAAACAAATAATCAAATATATCAAGAGTAACCTAATGTTCACAAGATTTTCTGACTTGTGGTGTTGATTGGGAGCATACAACCAGCAAAGATGGTGGTTCCGAAGATGGACAAAACAACAATTATTGATCCAAATAAGGAAGCAAAGCTAGTGATCTATGTGTACCTGAAGTAATACCTGAAGGACAATTATAAAAAAAGAGCCTTGAAAAAGGTTTGTGTTGGCGAAAAATGGTTAAGAATATGAGTTTATTGGGAGTTAAATAAACATCTTGTCATACAGAGGGAAGTTAATATCAAGTAGGTATCCTTTATATAAATTCAAGTCAAATTGTCATTGGACATAATAACGATAATTTTAGTTTTGTGCAACTGTTGATATTTCATAAAAGGGAAACTTCGATGCAAAAAACCCCGCATTGGAATTTTTCCTAAACAAAATATAATAGTCTAACGGCTAAGCCTTACCATTACACTCTTTTGATGTAAAGTACACTTTTCTGATGTAAGAAAATGAATTTATGTGTTGCATAAATCACGGAGTCCTTTATTTTATATTTGTTTAATTGTACTTTAAATTTTTAGTTTTTTTTTCTATTCCTTTCTAGTTTTTTACTCATGACGCATAATAAACAAATCGACATTTATTAATATATTGGTGTATTCACGACAAAGAATTCTTTGATGCTATACATAAATTCTAAAGATACGTAACAGCTAAAAAGAATTCACCCCATAAATCGTTGTAGTGCAACGAAGCAATCGACGAGAAAACAAATTCTAAGTCTCCTCTTGCAAATAAACCAAAGAAATAATATAGGATGAATTATTGATAGTCTATTCTGCAAACCGCTTACAAGTAAGGGGCGTATAAACGTAACAGAAAACAGAACGGTCGGATTGCATATGTTCTCCATACTTTATGTGCATTGATTCCCTCTTGAGCGTAGTACGTATAGTACACAGGGGTTGTTTTATGGGCCGAATTGAAACGACTGCTCGTAGTACAAACACAAAGAGCTCTTCTTCAGATCCTATGCCATCATACTTACTCTTCTTTTTACCAATTCACAGACTGCAGCTACTTAAATAAATAAGTCTTATTTCTGACTAAATTACTTTTTAGGAGCAGCATCCATAAAAATCTACAAGCTAGCTGCATTTTGCTTGTAAATACATACAAGCCGTAGTAGTAGTCATCGTTTCAATTTATTCGTTGCACGTAAAAGCTGCACAAGCAAATTCATAAGTTTTAGTATCTATGAAAAACTGAAAATATACGAAATCGTTTTATGCATTTTATATGAATTTTGGGATTTTATTTAATATTTGTAAGAATATTGATAAAGATGTTACATCGTATCAAGCTATTCCAGACGAAGATTGCTATTAACTATGCACAAATAAATTTAAATTGGATTTTAGTGCCACATAATATAAAATAAAACAAAACACAGTATAGTTGGGCTGAACATTTCTCGCCCAATAAACTTTTAATTTAAAATTCAGAAAATTAAATATCTGTGTAATAATAATAATTAACGTAACTAATTTAATCGATTAAGGTTAGGTTAATAGCGCAATTATTAAGTAGATAGGTTAACTCTTGGCGTTTTGTGGTTAAGATTGGATTCATTTTGTTTTATAATTATTCTTTTGGTTTTCTTTATTGTCATACCTTCTGGCTTGAACAGTGTATTCCTGTACTAAGGTAAGTGCCAGAATCAAACACATGTAATATATGTTAGGGTCTTTGTAATATAAGTCTAGCAAGACTTATTGCATGTTTGTAATGAATGCTAACTATCTAAACGAACTCTAAATTAAACGTTTAGATTTATATGGCGTTCCTTGCAAGCCTGTTTAGAAACTTGAATGTAAAATCAAGTGAGCCAGTGTGCTCTAAACTGTGGCGAGCATAGCAGGTTAAAATAGATCAGGATGTCATAATACACGTTCTGGGACAAATGGAAACACATTAGAATCGATTTTCTATTGGATGAATTATTAAAATCAGTATTTCGATTGGTAAATTTAAATTTCCCGCCTGTTTTTGAATTTACATAACGAAAGGAAAGCGATAGGCTGACGTCATGGAAAAATCTAGGTTAGAACAAAAACATGCTGGTTGTGATGTCAGATGGCATTGAGTGTAAACAGAAAAACAAAATACGTCACAAAGTTGTTAATACCATATTCAAAACAAGTACTGTATGTATTACTCGAAATTAGAAAAATGCAGGCGTTTCTAATTAGTTATTAATCAATTAATTAATCAGTTATTAGTTAATTGTAAACAAATCAATTAAATAAAGTGAAAGGATGGCATCATAGGAAATTCCAGGACCAAAAAACAAAAACAAACATTTAAAAACATGCTTTCAGGGAAAGTCGAAGATGGCCGAAAGTGCCCTATTGAAATTCAAGATGGCCGAAAGTGCCCGGGATCCACTTACTTGCTTTATTCCACCATTTTACTTGACTGATATCATCAGTGACATAGGGTGCGCGGAGCAGACCACACGGCGCTCACCCGAAAAAACTGGCTGGACTCTACCCAATCCCAGATATCCTGGGTAACGGGCGACATAGTCAGAATAAAATGTGTGGTAGAGTGTCACGTAAGTGCTTTCGACGGGGACTCATGAACGTTGAGGAGGAAGCTCTTCTAACATGAGTACCGGTGTGGGTGGATTGGATACTCGCCTGAAGGGGAAGCCAAATATGGTGCACCGCTGGTCACCCGCTGTTTGGACAAGCCCGATGGAAGAGAATTCAAGTGAGGTTTATCCTGGTCGGAGGGGGCAAGCTTCGGTCGATAGGAAACTGCATGCCACCAGCCAGAAGGAGTCAGAGACGAAAGTAGGAGGATCACGCTATGACTGTCAGTTCCAGTCCAGTGATCCAAAGAAATTGTCTCGAGCCGCTGGACTTAAGGAGTATTGAAGCGAATACATAGCCTTTCAATGCTCAAGACAACTTCACCTTCCAAAAAGTTACACACCGGGGTTCGATATAGTTAGTTTGCTAGAGGAACCAAACGAAGCTCTGACGAGGGTACACCAGGCCTATAACTTGGTAGACTGGGGTGGCGTAACCGTTCCAAGCCTGCCACATTGAGGTTGGTTTCGGTCGGGCAGTGGTCCCATAAAAGTATGGGGAAAGTCCGAAGCTGGACTAGAGGCCGTCTCCTATGCCGGGAGAAGGGGTCTCGACGAGTGAGTACGTTTATAACTCCGGTACTAGCCTGGAGAGCTAGTAGAGGTCTGGATAGGTACCTCGCTCCCACCAGTGTGTACTGGTAGCTTCTGCAATAGCATTAGCGCGCTAATTGAGCATATCTCAATTCGTGTCTCCGAAAGGGGGACCGTCGTTTTTAGCTTCTAATTAATCGACACATTGAAAAATGTTTATAAAGTGTAAATATAAATCAAATACCGGGTGACACAGGCGCTTGTTTATAAATGGATTTTGTTCAAACTTGGTACAAGTATATTAGACGTAAATTTCGATATTTCGACATACATATCCAAGACGTACGATATCTGGTTTTGATGGAAATGATTGCAAATTACGATTTTTGAATGGAACACCCTATATATTTTGCATATTTGGATTTTAATGCTCAAGATTAGTATAACCACATGTGTAAGGGATTGGTTGGCTACCCCTGATTAGAGGTTTTTTTTATCAGGGATCTAATCAGTCCCTTCTTTCCAAGTGATCCAATATGTCTGAGTCTGGGTTAGCGTCCCAATACTCTGTGAATAACGGCAACCTTTGGAACTGAATGGTGTCCGCATCAAGGTTGTCAATATTCCCAGAGTCACTCAGTAGAAATGTATAACATTAAAAGGTTAATTCTTATTCGTTTGAGATTAACTGCTTAAATTACCTTAATATTGATAGAGGGCGTTATCAAAATGCCCACTACGAAGTGAGAATTGTGATTATTTTAGCAAGATTGCTTTAGATGCCTGCAAAGCATTCTATTTGACTAATGCTACGGCTCACTCTCTATTCCAAGGCTGTTTTCTTTAAGCTATGCTACTGCTACGGAAGTGTATTCTGTCAGTTTATTGTACGATTTTACCATCATTGAGTTGTTTAAATTTAGTTTTTCTGAACTATTCTTATTATAATTTTTATGAATTATTGATTCGTTTACTTTTCCAACATTTCTAAACGGTAGCAGATCCATCATTTTGTGAAGATGGGTGGTTTCTTTTCAAGTCATGTTAGGTTAAATTCTTTAGCTGAAAATCTTTAAATCTTGGATCAGAATTTAGGAGATTAGAGTAGTCGGGGGGAGTGGAGGTCAACTACAAACTATGTAAAGGCGTTTAGTTAAGTAGTTGTATGTTGCTGCTATACTATTAAAGCATGACTTAATACCTTTATCAGAAGAATTCAATTTATATCGTAAAAAGCATAAATTTATGATTCTGACAAATTATCTTATCCGCAACACAAAAATTTAAAAAAATTAAACGACTAAGATACATACAACATAGAAATAAGGAGAATAACAGAACTGGCGCTGAAGCAGTCCGAAACATACCGCAACAGGAGACAGGCAACACGATCAATCAAGTAAGCCACTAAGATCTAGCTTAGAATTTTTTTGAAATCTGATAAGTGGAATGATTGACGTCTTGCTGTTTGTGAAAATCGATTAGCCAAATCTGTTGTTTGCCCATTTGTTATTATGAGAATCTTTGTGTCCGTTATATATGTATGTTTAGGTTTGTAATTGCATGCAAATTATATAAACCCTAGGTTACTTCATTACTAGAGTAGGTAGCGGCGATAGCTTAAGATTACTATAAAATATGACTCATATGTCTCAATATTGCAAGGCCATTTCCATTTAAATATTTGATCACAAGATTAAACAGAGATCACCTTTGGAAGTACAATAAAGCAGTTACTTGATTAATAAAATTTGTATCTACCTGTCTTTTTCTGTTGTGTATATAACTTTTTTTACTAACAACTTTATTAGCAAAGAAACTTGTAAGTTGTATGTACATACATAGTGTTGCTCCAAAGTTGTGGAAGTTTATCAATATTTTGTTTATACATCGGTTCTCCGCTCCTTGAAGCTTTAGTATTGTTTGTTGCCCATATTTTATCTAATCCAGCCACATCACCGAAATTTTATCTGGAACATAGCTAGGAAACTCTAAAGCCCATATTTATTTAGCCAAGTGTATACTTCTGGTCCATCTAATTTTTAGTGAGTTTAGTTTTTAGATATTTATCATCAGCAACCTGTTATAGTTATTTCTATTATAAACATTCTTATCGAGTATTAGAAATAAAATACTGTTATTAAAAATCGGAGTGGCGGAACATACCTCGTAGCTCTTGACACCGATTGCAAATGATCATTTCGCCGGACCCGCTAGACTTTAGTCGAATCCCAGCTCAATATCGATTTTTAACGTGTTAAAAATCTCATTGATACGGGGCCTATGGTTTTACTTCCTTAACTGACTTATCTGTGAAGAAGACATGTTTTAATTTCTCTCCGCTGTGAACGATTACCAACTTGTCTAGGGATCGAACCCGCAACCCCGCTTCCAATTAATTATTCAGTATTGAATAAGTTAAGTTGCACAGTTTTAGTATTAGACTATACAGGGTGTAACTAATATCACTAGAAACCACTGTAATGATTCGGAACATATTTTCTTATCGTATCGTATTTTAAATTTTAAGTACGCCCATTGTACTCGCATTATTTTTTATTTTTGCTTATTTAGTAAGTTTAAGTTTTTTTTTTTAACCAGTAGGGGAAATCCTCATGGACTGTCTCTTTGACAGTGTCGGACTCTTACCGGCTAAAACCCCTACTTTCTACTCTCTATTGAGCTCCGGGATCACCTTTTTGGTCTACATCAGTGCTCATAGTGGTCTTGAACTTATATACCTCTTAGTCTTTCTCTGTCCTCTATTTCCTTTGTCCGTATAATATTTTTTATAAAGTCATGAATAGTATCCCAGTTTTCCTTTCCTTCTAGCATTGTTCTTATTATATTATTTCTGTTTAGGGCTATTCCCAGTTTCTGTTGAGCTTGCATTCGCTCGTTTGACCATCGAGGGCATGCGAGAGCCGTGTGTTCCGGTGAATCCTCATCTCCGCAGTAGATACATTTACTGTCTTCGGATAACTTCATTTTGTAGGTGTAGTTTCGAAATCTTCCATGTCCGGATAGGAACTGTGTCAGGAAATAATCAGTCCGCCTGTGGTTGCACTCCACCCATTCTCTTATATCTGGTATGATTGATTTTGTCCATACTGCTGTCTCTTCTTGTGCTATCCATCTTTCCTGCCAGTTATTTAGTATGCGCTCCCTTTCCTCTCTCTTAGCATTAGCTGTTGTGCCATCGTCTCGCTATGTAGTCTATCCCTCTCTTCTATTGTCAGCTCTATAGGTGGGACTCCTGATATTGCTTGCGCTGCCCGTGTTGATATTGTTCTGTAACCACTAATTACTCTTATCAGAGCTCTTCTTTGTATGCTGCTTAGCATCTTTTGATATTTCTTTATGTTTACAGCATCTTTCCACACTGGGGCTGCATACAGTAGAATAGATTGTATAACTCCGTAGAGAGCAGTTCTTTTTTTGCTACTTGGTCCTCCTATGTTTGGTAAAATTCTCGCCAGCGCATTTAGTTTGTCTTCCGCTTTTTGTGTGATATATTTCACGTGAGGCCCAAAGCTGAGTCGATTGTCTAATATGACACCCAGGTATTTAGCTTTAGTCAACGGCTCTAGTCTTATACCCGCTATTTTTATTTCACATCCTTCTCTTCTTCTAGGTCCCTTGCATATTACCAGCTCAGTTTTTTGTGGGGCTATTTCCAATCCATGGTTTTCCATCCATCTGACTATGCATTCTATTGAGTCATTTGCATTGTTGTTTAATTCTTCTGCATCCTCAGCTTCTAGTACTAACGCCAAATCGTCTGCAAAAGCAACCGTTGTTACCCCTTCCGGTAGATTGAGGCTCAGCACTCCGTCATATAAAATGTTCCACAAAATTGGAGCCAGCACTGACCCTTGTGGTACTCCCATTGTCGTTTTTTATGCTATTTCTTCCTATTTGGATGCTTCTGTAGCTGAGGTAGTAAGTTTAAGGTAATGTGAGTACAATGGGCGTACTTAAAATACAAAAACTAAAAATGGGATTTTCTCGAAAAACTAACACCAACGAACAAATAAGGATAAAATCATGCCTGGATAACACCACAAGTTCTTGACTAGATTCCAATAATGAAATTTATAATGAAGGTTTCATTTTTCATAATAAAGAGATAAATAATTTAGAGCCTTGAGAATTATTTCTTAAAAAGGAAACTGCAAGTTAAAAGTAGTTTTTAAGTTTTGTTTAATCTCTGTATACAGGCTACAGTAAAGCATTTCGAGAAATTATTGTCGAAACTTAGACTCCTAAACTGGAAATAACATTCAGAATACTGAAAATTGAATTTTTATTACACCAACGTCAGCATGCAAGAGACACTGTAATTAAAGTATTCAAATCACCACCGCGCTCACTTAACGACGTTTTTAGGGACGGTCTCTGTGTATAAAGACCCAGTTGTAAATATTTTATGACACTATTACTAGCACGTTCTGAAAATGGAAAAGGAACATTTTGTACCATTCTGTAAGAATTTTAAAACGACAATACTTCGCCGAAAGTATTTTAAGTACGTAGTTAAAAAAAACGTATTTTTATAGGTTATGTTTTTAATTTACGACTGATCTCGGTTGAGGTCTTCGAATTTTATTTTATACTTATTATCGTTCGCTGAAATGCTGAAATTTCTAATGGATATTTGCAAAATATAACCAACAGAAGTGTAGTATATGGGGTGGAGATTTATTTCAAGTGCAAAAAGTTGCATTGAAAGCACAGCTTGCGGAAATCTTAAAGACGCGGTTTAATTAACGTAGCATGCACATTGTTGACAATTGTGAAAGTTTCAGTCGCCGTAAGCCGCAGTCTGCTCAGTTTTCAGTTGCATGCATAATATTCAGTTGTAAATCCTTAATCCGCTCGGGGCGTTCTTGTTTCCTTTATTTTATTCACGCTCTTTTAGTGCTGTTCTAAATCTAATCCAATTCCCATTCAAACTGCACCCGGAATTGTCCCTTACCACAATCTCTCCTAAACCAAACCCCCCACTCCCCCCCCCCCCCGAAAACTTCCAACATGCACTAGTCGATCTAGTTAACATATATTTTCTAGGTTTGCCGTACGAACTTGCATTCAGTGTAAATAGAGTAAATAAATTAATTTAACGCAAGAATAACCTAAGCCAGTAGTTTCCTTATTAACCCGATTCAATTTAATCATTCTGTAGAAGATCTTAACAAGGTCCTTCAAATTTCAAACCTGATACTCTTTAGCGAATTAGAAGTTCGCATTACAGTGATTTAATATTAATCTCTTCATTACTAGTTCGCTAAGTTTAACTAACCACACGCTGAGAGCTTGCACTACATCAGGCAAGTTTTACTCATTGTTAAAAGAATGTTTGCTCGTAACACAAAATTTAGTTCGCTTGGTGTATTACATTCATATTTTAATTGTTATTGGGTTTAGCATGTTGGGGGAAAATTATTAAGAAGAAATTAGATTCATTTTTCTTTAAGAGAACTTCTAATAGTAACTTCGTTACTGACATGTAGTATTACTGTAAATGGAATTAAGGTTAATGAATATATTTTAAACTTTAGATAAACTTTAAAAGTAATTCATGGTACCACATGATTTGCACTCCTCTGGATCTCTTGTTGATGCGGTTTTCTGTTGAAGCATCCTTTACATCTGAGGAATCTATGTAATTAGTAAGCGTACGGTTAACTACAACATGTTTAACATAAATTAATCATTTTTAAATTAATTTATTAACAGTAGAAATTTATTAGCAAAAGTTGCAACTAGATCCCTCATGCATCTTGTATAATTTTCTAGTGCTGTTTTTGAAATAGTTTGTTGTAAGCATATTCTGGTGATACACAACCTTGCATGAAGTTTAAGTGGTTATCTTTGCGTAATTAATTTTCTTAGGCCCGAATCTATGTTCTGGAGAACTCCCAGTTTCATCATGTCTATGACTGATTCACAGTTGCTGATTTGACAGTTGGAGTTATTATTTGTGGGCGAGGCTGTTGCAATAAATACGGTGGAAATCTATATGTGCAGCTTCCTTATCCAACATACCCAATCTGTATATTCTCTATGTCATGACTCATGAACTGTCGTTCCTCAAGTCCACCTATCGATCCCATATGCACCTCCAACGCCATCGCAAGTTCTGGTTTTTGGGTTTGGTAACAAAAAGACGTCGTTATCTGCGAACAGAAATAATAATATTTCAACTTGTTGTCTTGTTCCAGATCTATCCAAAAGTATGTAGTAACATGTAATTAGCTATGGACACAAACCATGGGTTTACAAATAAACACTAAGAGAACTAATTGGGACCATAAAGGTTGCGTATGATTATACAGGGTCCGTCAAAATGTACTGATTATTTTAAATATCTTGTAATAATGTATTGACATAAATTACAGAACAAGTTAATACATATTTAAGAATACTAGGAGAAGAAGTTTTATGACTTGATAATAGTGTGCCGTAAATGGCCATCGTCCTCAGCAATACACTTTTCCAAACGCGTGACGAAATTATGCGTAGCTCTAATTTCATTAATGATGTTTCTTTTTACTTCATCCAAAGTTCTAGGTTTAAATATTTGCATACACCTTACTTTTTAAATCACCCTATAGAAATTAACCCGGAACAGAAATATCGGGATATCTTGGTGGCTAAGGAAGAGTAACATTTCTTGAAATTAGTTTATTCGGGAACGAATCTCGTAAAACAGCCACACATATTCTCGCAATGTGGCTAATTGCACCATCTTGCTGGAACCAACATTAACTATAGCGAGCAGTATTAACAGTTACGATTTGGCCATTTTTCTCAAAAAATTAAGGTTCAACGAGCTTAATCGACAAAATGGCACACCAAACTGTTTCTTTCGGACTATGCAGAGGTCTTTGGTGAATTTCAACATGGGGATCACTCATAAAGTGATAATCTACAATATTCATATTCTGATCATTACGAAGGTTCATTAAATCTCGACAAAATTCAAGTTGTTTAATCTTATCTTGATCTCCTGAACCAGCGAGTTTATAAGGATCAAATTTTTTTCAACATTCTACGCATGCTCCGCTCTGACATTTAGAGCCACGCTATGTTGACTTACCAGTTTTGTTGGGCTAGCTTAATCAATTCTTACTCTTTTTTTCATTAACATCATTACATACGTACCGTGGCCTGCTGCTCGATTTTTTGTCTTCAACTGATCCTCTTGCTCCCCATTTACTAACTCGAAATGAAATAGTGTTACGCAGTGGATACTGCCTAACATTCTAAAAATATCTCTGAACAGCAACAATTCAATTTCTTCTATAAATTTCTCAACACAAAACACACGGTGTATTGTTAACCAGCGCTCCTCTTTTACAACTGTCATGAAAACAAGTTTCCAAAGCCTCCTCTTTTATTTCAAAAAGCTACGATAGTTAACGTGATTCGATTTCTTTCTCATAAAGTAATAAAATGATCAATATATTTTGGCGGGTCCTGTATTATAATTTAATTAGTATATCTTTCTAAATTCGAACAGTTGTCGAATTTTAATTTAGTTTTATGGTAGAGTTTTACCATGCGAGGTTTCAATCAGATAGGTTGGATAGTCTGAGCCCAAAGTTATGAAGCTGCGTTATTTGACAAATAGAAATAGTTACATAGTTTTGCATGGATGGATGAAACATTATTTATTCAGATTTATATAAAACGTAACAATAAAAAAATTAGGTATGTATTTTTTTTATTTAACACAACTGATTTTGTTTTCGAGATATAAACTACGAACGGCTAGTTGCGCTGCATGTAGCTATATAGAGCCTTTAAATTTCCCGCTTGTTTGCCGTAATGCGACGTTGTTACTTTGCGAGCTATATCAAGCGTTCATAGGCCAATTTCTTTGTATTATTTCTTTTTTGTCAAAAATATCTTTCTAACAAATTTGAGACTTTAACGGCACAATCTTACAACGTTTTTACGTGAAATGTGTTATTGTCTAATTTTTTTAAATTATTTTTTATAAAGTAATTATAACAAAAGTGTCAGCAAGTTACCATTTTGCATAAAATCGCGTGTTACTTTTAAAGTCAATTTTTGCATAAACAAACTTCCTAAACATTAAAAATGTTTCAGGAAAGAATTTTGTGCATTAAAACCTATCAAATGCACAAATTATGTATCACCTATCAAATGCACAAAATATCTCAGGTGGGTCGCTTTCAAGGTTTTCTGAATTCTTATTAATTATGGACAAAATAATAGAAAAACACATACACAGGACAAATAAATCTCCAAGACAATAATAACACAATTTTTATTTTTTTATTAACACAAATTAACGAAACAATGAACAAAATATATAAATGATATCAGAAGAATTGTTTTTCTTATATTTGAATTAAAAAGACTTAAATTAAATTTGACTTGAATTTAAATTAAAAAATCTTAATACAAAATTTGTCTTTTTAATTATTGTTTTATTTTTAGATAAATTTAATTAATCTCGAAATAGTTAAATTTCTTTTATTTGGAGAGTAATAATTTTATTTCAAAAAATCACTTAATTTCCAATATTATAAATTATTTAATTATTATTATTATTTAATTTTTGTTATCGTATTTTGGTATCGTATATTTCTTAAACTAATAAAAGATTAACTAATATGAAAAGACTCGTGTTTTTGTTTTATTTTTAAGACTGAAATAATTTGAAAATCGAAGAAAATATCCAAATTATTTTCTTTTAAAAATTGGTTTCCAAATTCTCATTTATCAGCTGCTTGGATTCATTATTGTTTGACATTGAAATCAGCAAACATGTATCGTTGATTCAAATAATTAAATCCATATAAAAAGGTTTTACCAAACGAAATTATTCCAATCCCATTCCAATCCAAATTCAAATAGGAGTAGTTTTTATAAATCAATGGTAAGTAAAATATTTTTATCAAGATCCAATTCCATTGATTATTAAATAAAATTGTCATAAGTTTTATTTGTTAACACATATCACTCGAAGATCCAATTAAAACTTGTTTAAATTTTTGCCACTTGTTAATTTAACACTTTCTTTTATAAACATCAAATTATTTCACTTTGGCGTTTCTCAAAAATAAACCTCACCTCCAATCTTTGACACTTGTTTACATTTATCAACATAACCTTAAAATTTAAGCTCAACAAGATGTGTGCCCCCTTTGAATGATGGAAAAAGAAGAGAGTTTTATGAAAAAATGGCCGTTATTTTATTTTATGATTCAGCCAAAAACAAGACTTCTATGTACTTTCCATTATTAAATTTCAACTACACAAATGAATCTTGACATATTAATAATACAATAACCAAATGCTCTTTATAAACTTTTATTAATGCAACAACTTATTAGATGAACTTATAGAGAATTACATTCTGAATTTAATGATATACGATGCTTAAGTCGAATAATAGAATTAACCTTCCAATTTAATGTGGCTGAGATGACTAAATATTTCTTAAAGCTAACACACGGCTTAATTAATAAAAACGCCTTCTTGCATATTCCTTTCTTCACAAAACTAAACATTACATCATTAAACAACATTATTTGAATGTTTTAGATGCCAAGAACTTTGACTTACAAGCCAATTTACATCACTTTAGCGTTAGAAAAGCGCAACTCAACAGTATGTTTTTAGCAAAAAGCAGCCTTTACATTATAAAGTGTTACAATTCTGTTGATATTATGTTACTCTACAAATTCCCAACAAAAACAAGCTAGGAAATAGTTTTAAAATTATGAAATGCATTAAAACTGCAATCTGAAGATGTATCGTTAATATGAAAACAAGATTTCAACTAAAACTCCACAAGGTAAGTAACCATACATTTGCATGCATCACCAATACAATACATTTTGTCTGTTCCAGATGATTTCTTACATTGAATATGAACTGAACTTTAATAAGTTGAAGAAATTATAAAAACAAGACTTAATCGTCAAGTTAAAAAGAAAATTGTGTATATTCTGTGGAAAATCAAGATTTCCACATATCCTTTACATAATTAATAAGTCCAAGTGTGTATGTTAATTTTAGTTATCTAGATTTAATTTCATAAAGGAAAATTATTAAAATTCTCAATTTGGAAATTAGGTTATGTAACTAATTCAATTGCGAGGTTCTAAAATTGCATAAAAATGCTTTTATGTACATCGTGTGTGTGTGTTATATCTGGCCTGATTAAATATCATGACAATATGCACTATGTATTTTTTTTGTTTTTTTTTTACTGTACTGTACTGTACTCTTCCCAGATTTCAAATTCCAATAAAGTTTTTAAAACTGATTGGTTTCCCATTTTCGTGTACAGCCACTAATACTTTTTAGCTATTGTTGGTGGCTCCTTAAAGAAATTTGTAGAATATGCATCGCTTTTTAGTGACTTATCTACGTTTTCCATCCTACGTTAACTTGAATAGTTTAAAAGTGTTATAAGTGTCAAAGTATTATATTCCCGAAGAACGTTATCAACGAATTGCATCACTCATTTCTAAAATACAAAAACAATTACAACAACTTCATTGCAGAGCAGCAACAATTACCTGCCGCTTTTACAATAAATTCCACATTTTCAACTTTGGAATTGATTGAATGCTCATTTTGACACGCTTTAAAAATATTTCGGATCGATTCCTTAATATCAACGGAAAAATGCCTCCGCGCTCGTTTTTTTGGGTCATAGCCTATTCAAACGGGTTTGGTTAAGTTAGAATTGAGTGCTATAGAACACGCACAGTACATTCAATTGGGCTTGTAGAAAAATGTCATTCAAATAGCGTGAGAAATTAGAGGCAACTAATCTGCTTACAACTACATCAGTCCGGCGGTCGTAGTACTTACAGTTAGTTACGTTAGTAACGACTATTGTGCTTAATTTTGCCGATAAGGGATGCCGATTCCATATAAATTAAATAACAGTTGGGAAGAATTTCTATTATTATACATCATACGTGCGCGGCTAGGTATGTACGACCAGCCGAACATGGCTTGGTCATTGTGTTTAAATGGTTGCGATAAACGAACAGTACTGCTAAAAAACTTGAGTATGTTTATAAAATATATATTTATAAATGTGATGAGCTTGAAAGCATTGTAATGCTGTCAGTCTGCGCCAATCCATAAAAGTAATCCGGTACTTAATCCCTTACTGG
The DNA here is from genome assembly GCA_929113105.1 of Agrypnus murinus. NCBI lineage: Eukaryota > Metazoa > Arthropoda > Insecta > Coleoptera > Elateridae > Agrypnus > Agrypnus murinus. The sequence goes on along the minus strand of OV816029.1, from coordinate 77,199,715 downwards.
CCGAATAGTCTTTACACATGTAGAGACTTATTTATCTGCAAGATAAAACAAGCCGTAGGCAAATAAGGCAGAAATTAGCATTGGGTATAATTTATTAGACTCTTTACAATACGCTAAATACAAATTTAACACTACGTAATTTACGGGTAAATCGCGTAATTTATTTTTTGTCTATGATATCAGTTACAGTAAGTGTGTATTTAACACGTTAACGTAAACGTACCACCCGGCGAGAAATGTCTAATAAATCCATCAAAGTTCTAACCGGGTGTTAACGCTATATCTCGACCCACTACCCTCCTGTTAGTAGCTACAAATCACCGCGATACGTCGCTAACGAGGAAACGAACGAATCGCTAATCAAACTTAGCTTAGCTAGGAAAGATCTTATAAATCGACAATATTGCCTTCGAAAGATTTATTTTTTAAATCTTTTGAAACTCTTTTTTATTGTAACAAATTAAAAATTTTTAATGGGATAATATCTTTTTGATACCTCAAGACTGGATGATCAGTTTAATCACTGGATGTAATTGAAGTAATTTTTCAACGAGAAATTTATGAACCATTCAGACAATAAAACATAGCCATACAGTTATAATATAAGATTCTGCTCCTCGCTTGGTTACTCGGCTGGATGGACCAAATGCGTTCAAGCGTTTAGATGTTGCCACAACTTGTTGCCGCTAAATAAAATGTTTTATAGCTACTTCAAGTATGTTAACGTACAACACGAACGACTTTGAAAGTTCTGCAATTACGTTCTAGACCACAAGCACACACACTGACGGACGTTATTTTTTTTCATTCTTCACTATAAGCTTCTGTAAACGATTTTCTATAATGGCAGTCCTTTTACGATCATCAGAAGGTGGTTCTAAAAATTTTATGTAGTTCCAGTTTTATTACTAACATATTTTCAGTTTATGTTTTATAGTTATAGATATCGATCCGAGTTTATTTGTACTATTTTTATCCTTTACGAATTTGTTCGTACGACAGCAGCTGTGCGTTTTGAAAAGTTTAGCTGACATTTGTATATTTCAATTTTGTTTAAATACATAACAGACGTCTCCACTTATTTGAGATTTTCTATATAGTTATAATTCGCTGTTAGTATTGATTTTCCTTACAACTAAATTGTGTTTGGCGTAAATTCTCAATTTGTTCTTATTGCACTAAAAGGGCCTCTTTCTTGCATACAAGATGTAAGGAGTTACTATGCATTGATTTTAAAGGGTGATAGAAGACTTAAAAATTCAAATTTTAAAAAAATTGTAAGTGTAAAAAAATCCGATTTTACGCGTAAACGATTGATCATACGAAGAAATGTTATTGAGGGTTTTTGTTGTGCTAGATGAGATGCAACTTCTGACAAAGCCTCATAATCAAACAAATATTATTAAAGCTGCAAAATGATGTTAAACTTTATTATTTCTTTCTAAAACCGTGATACGTCCTAGAACAAAGTTGTACAATACTTTTTTGTTCCTTTTTATGTCTTCTATCACCCGTTAAAATTAACACAGAGTAACCCCTTACACCTGTATAGTTTAATCCTGTCTTTCTACGGCGATTTATCTCTAACTATACGTACGATTCTAGGTTTGTTCATTCTAGATATATGGTCATTCCAGACTTGTCTTCTAGCCTTCGTCTATTCATTTATTGGTTGTATTTGGCACATATTTTTGACACTTCTTACATGGTTCTCTTATAATTTTTCGTACTATTTCTCTTAAGACTCTCTTTGTTTTTGTTGTTTCTAGTATCTGTTTAGTAATTTGTAGCGGCTGTTCTTACTGCTTGGCTTTTGACTTGATCTTTCATAACACCGTGGTTAGAAATGGTTGTACCCAAATAATAAGTGAAGGTGGAGACCTACATTGTCTATTGGTATATGATCATACGTTTTGAAATGTTCATATTCTTATCTTTAACCATTCTTTGCAATTGATCTTTATCTTCTGCTATTTTTATTTTACCATTTTGCATTTTATAACCAGGCTGTGTCTTTACTCCTTGAATTACTTTGCCCATCACAACATACATAGCACTGGAATCCTCTTGTGTATTTCTGTTCCAAGCGCTTCCATAGATCCCAGGTACTCTCCATTTACTTCTATTAATTTTCTATTTTCTGCATAGATGTCCTTGATCAGTTCGATAATTTCTTTTGCACGCCTCTTTGCTTTAACAGCTGTATGACATCGCTAAATAAGATTATATCAAATGCTTTTTCCAAGACTTTCGAGACATAATTTACCAAATCTCAACCCTTTTTTAATATTGTTTGTTGAACTACAAAAATTGAGTCAACATGATCTAAAGCCTTGCTGTTCATCAGGTTATGTAATCGCTTCATTGATTTTACCATTTAGTATTTTTGTAGTTAGTATCAAGATACGTATAGTATGTAATAATATAATGCTACAATAATTATCTATATATCAGTTATCAGTTCAATTTGAAATAGGCATTTCTCTTGAATATCGAATATGACAATAGAGAGAGAAATCTGACTATGACCTGATAATGACTTTTGGATTATGGGTTAAAATTTGTTTTTGGTTAATTGCTTATGCTTCAATCGCGTTAAAAGCCTTTGAATAACATTTGGGAAAATGTATCAAGACTGGAGGAATTCATTCTAGCCATCAATGTTGAATATTGAATTAGTAATTTCTCGTGAACATTCAATATGAAATAGATAGAGAAATCTGACTATGACCTAATACTGACTTTTGGATTATGCAACGTAGGCCAATTCTTGCAAAGGTTTTCATCAATTCAATGTGTTGGAATTTGGTTTTGCCTAACTGCCTATGCTGCAATCGCATTGGAAACCTTTGAATAACATTTGGAAAAAGTTTATCAAAAACTGGAGGAATTCAGTCTAGCCATCAATGTCAGTAAATGTGTTTTCGCAAAACAGAACTAAAGTTCTTGTTCTAGTGTTTCTTTAGCCGTAAGAATTGAAGATTTGTTATTTGATCTAAGTCGCCTGGGTATTTGCCGTTTGTTTTAATAAATGCTTTGCACAATATAATGGTATGAAGATCACAACCGGTCGTGCTTCGAATGGTATATTAAGCTTTCGGTCTCGGTTACCAGTTGTAGTGGGCGCTAGCGCGATCTGAAATATACGATGAAAGATACGATACATACGATAAGTTACTTTTACTAACGGATGTTCATGGGACCTTAATTTTGATAAGACAGGCAGTGGTTATTTCAAGAGAGATGGTAGGATGATGTAAAGTGTACTAATGCAACAGGTAATAACTATACAGGCATTATACTCGTCGTGATGCATAACAGCCATTTGTCAACGGTTTGCCCATAGTCCCCATTTACAATAACAGATTTAAAGAAAAGCATAGTAATACATAAATAAATACTCCTATCATAAAATTCTTTCTTTTTCTCGCTTTCTTTCTTGTGACAAAAAACTTGTGTTCGGTGTTGTATTGTTTGTCGGCAAGTCATTCATAGCTTTTACAAGGCATTTTTCCTGAATATGAGGGTAATTCAGCCAAGTAATTATTTCAAAAATTTATTTGAAGTTTCAAAACCAAGTTTTGAATACATTCATCTTTGCAAAACACTTGCTCTTTGCTAAAAAAGAATACCTGCTATTGCACCACAACTTTTTCTTATTTTTTGGTATATTGAGTGATCAACAAATATTGAGTAATAAATGAAACAAGTTTAGAAAATTGGTAAAAACCACTATAAACAAATATAAAAGCACAACTAATGTCAGTACAAAATCTATAAAAACTTTCTTGAAACCCTTTACCTCTTGAAAACGACTGCTTGTTAACGTGATCATAATAAAAACATTTTGTTTAGATCTTTAGTAAGACTACTATATATTTAAAAATAGCAGTACGTATTTATAAATAAGATAGGGCAACTTGAATGAAACCCTTTTTGAATATAATGAATGAAAAGTACAAATTTACTTAATGAATGGCCTTGCCAAGTATCGTAATCTAACAATAGTTTCTTACTGAAACTAATCCAGTTCCCTTGATTGATTGTTTAAAAATAGGTTTCTTTCAAAAAAATTGGTTAAGAAAATCTCCTAAGGACACTCTTGTTTAGAGTTACTTTTTTTAACTTATAATTTGTCTAAGAAATTGAAACAAATAAAATTATTTCCCTGGTCTCGACACAACAAAAAATTGAGCAATTACCAAGAATTTCTTGAGTCAGAGACACTAATCACAACTCAACTTAAGTAGATTATACTCCCCAATGATATTTTATCTGTCGTCATGTTTTATAGTGAGTAACATAATCGGCATAATACCACTATATTGGGACTCTCAGGTTTGGGTTGTTGATGAAGCTGATGTAAAATATTCTTATATTTAAATTTAAGATATAAGTTACTAACAAATAAAATTATACAAATAACAAAATATAAAACAAAGAACACAAGTTTTTATTTATTTATAACATAATAATGAAACACATAAAAGAAACGAAACAAAAGAACTAAATTGATACCATAAAATTTTGAAAGGAATGCAGGAATAACTATAAGAATACAGATCAAAATAAACTTTGATACAAAAACAAATAAAAAAATATTTAGATGGATAATCTTTTCATTTATTGTTGCTTTTGAATATTTTTGAATAGATACTTAAATTTTTAAGTATTTTCTCTTCCACAAATCTAATTTCTATTGTTAATAAAATTGTTGTTGTCCATACTAAATCAATTAAATTTTTAATTAGAAACTCACTTTTTGTTTTTATATTTGGCGCCACAATAATTCCATTTCTAATCAGATATGATGTGTTTGACAAAACCATATTTGATTCTCCCATCTCTGTTTGATTCTATACTGTCAAGAAATTGTTCTGTCATCTCCAAAACATCAATCGAAATTCAATAGCATTGATTAAATATAATATCTATCCAATTAAAAACTAAATTATTACGGTTTATTGTCAAAAAGATTTGATTTTCTTTTAATTAAACAGATAAGTATAAACATGTGATACTTCTTTTAGATATTGACACAAATTAATTTATAATTGCCATAGTTAAATAAAAATTACGAAAAATTATTTTAAAATTGAAATTTAAAATTTAAAACCAACTTAAATAAAACGATTTTTCATGGGTTTATTTGTTATTGATTCAGCTTACATTTTCTATATCTGCCGACGTTTCGATAATGTTTTGTTATCTTCTTCAGGGCTTTATAGGTTGAGCTAAAAGTCTAATTACTAAATTGGGGGCCATAATCTATTGTTGTTAATTAAAAAGAAATAATATTATGTTTTAAACAGTTTGTGTTATTAATTTCAAATAATATAACCAAAGTAGTGGTGTTTATTGATTAAGATAAAATAAGTACTAATCAATCATTAACAACAATAGATTATGGCCCCCAATTTAGAAATTAGTCTTTTAGCTCAATCTATAAAGCATTAAAGAAGATAACAAAACATTATCGAAACGTCGGCATATATAGAAAATGTAAGCTGAATCAATAACAAATAGACCATAAACCCATGAAAAATCGTTTTAATTAAGAATCAATTGGTCATGATAACAAAAAAAACCTTAAAAATTTAAAACAAACTGTATTTTAACTGAAGAACAACTTGATGTCTTGACACACTTTTAACAAAATTTTTCTAATATTGACATTTCACATAACCTTAATTTTTTAACCTAATTAATGTTTAAAGCTAACCTAACCTTGTTTCTCTGATTAGTAAATTGCTACTTCTTTGAAAGATCTCAACAAAATCCAAGAATATTGACATTTCGTAATTACCATAACCAAATTATTGTTTATGAATTTTCATTAATGTTGAAACTAATTACACTAACTTATAGAAAATAAAACTCTGGATTCAATGATATACAACACTTCGGTCAAAAACTATAACTATACCCCTAATTTTAATCTCGACGAACAACAATCTCCGAAGACTAAGAAAAGGTTTAATTACATAAAAACACTGTTGCACATGTTCCTCTCATCACAATACTAAACATTACATCCTTAATAACATTATCTGAATGTTTTTAGATGCCAAGAACTTTAACTAACAAGCCGCTTTACATAAATCAAATTAACGTTAGAATAGCGCAGCTTGTGTTTTTATCCAATATCATCGACAAGCTCCAGCCTTTACATTAAAAAGTGTATCAATTCTGTGGTGATAATGTTACTCTTCAATTTTCCACAAAAACAACCTAGCAAACGGCTTTAAAATTATAAAATCTATAAAAACTGCAAAATGAACATATTTAAAACAACATATTCTGTCTGTTCCAGATGATTTCTATCGTATCTTTGAAAATGAACTAAACTTTATTAAGTTGAAAAAAATGCATAAACGATCCCCAAATCGTTAAGTTATCTATTTTCTATGGAAATCTGAATTTCGCACATATCGTTTTTCTGCTTAAAGAGTTCTAGTGTGTATGTTAGTTTTTATTAACTAGATTTATTTTCCTGGAGAAAATATTTTTAAAAATTCAATTTTTATCGGGTAGATATAAAAATCGCATATTAAATGTTATTGTGCTAATGAAATCTCTGTGGCATGATCAAATATCATGACAATATATTAATTCATTTGGTGTGAAATAAACCTTTTGACTTGCTTTTTCTTTATTTTCGTCTATTTATAGCTTGATCAGCCTATTTTGATATCTAAATTGCATTATTTCTTAAACGATAAAAACAATGAAGCTTTTTATTAATTTAGATTTTTAATCATTTGCCTGTAAATTGTAGCAGAAGCAACGATAATTAGCACCACTCGATTTATTTTTAACGTTGAGAAGAGTGCTATTAAAATAAAAACGTTAAGATGAAACAGCAATTTCTGCAGTGAAAAACACGTATCGTAGAAATTGCAGTATTCTTTTTATTTATGAAATGCAGTTCGTCTAGACCGCAATAATGACCACTACTATAAACTAACTCCATAGTCCAACTGTATAACCGCAAATTTCTACCTGTGAGCTTTCACCTAGGTCCTAGAGAGAGGTTGAGGTTTGTGGTCAGTGAAGGGCTCCCAGCATTTTAGCAAACTCAAATAATGATGCTAACTAATTCAAGATTTTGTACTACTTGGCGAGAGCTTTAGGATAGGATTTATATGTAATGTACGCGCATTCTATGCAAGAGGAACGTTAATGTCGATTCTAGAAGGGCGTAATAAAATTTTCACAGTTCCGCGAGCAGGCGGCACGTTTCATTAATTTAACTCCCGAGCGCTCCAAGTTGTATTAAAGGTAAACAAAGTGTAACACAGGAGCAAGTTTTGAATCTAAGCGCTGATGACAACCACAGCTTCCAAACTAATTAGTCGTTAGTCCGTCAGTTTAGGGCGGTCCCAGGAGAATGTCGCATTGTTTTACTTGAACCTGCCTACAACTTACCCCTAAAACTTAATGCGTGTAAACGGATTCAAATGCAGGACAAGGTCCCTAATATTGCGGACACGCGTGTATAGTAGATTTTAAACAACTCCTCGGCTACTGAAGTTGGAGGAAGGGTGGCTAAAGTGGTTCCTTTAAGAGGCAAGCAATCCCAGTTCATGATTCGTTTCTGATGGTCGTTCCCGCGTCCTTTGTAGAAAGATTGGTGACTATTGTTCAGACACCGATACCATTTTTGCAGGTCTATTGTGTTTTCGACGTTCCCTTGCTACTCAGTTTCACATTCTGACAGAAAAATATCATTTATCTACTTAACTGGATTTCAATCATAGTCAAAACTTCCAAGTCCTCCGAATGATTTATTTTTTGGTTATATTTTTTTGCACAATTAATAGAAATTCCATGAAAAATATGTCCAATTTTAACGTCTGTTGAAATGATAAATGGCCGCTAGGACCGAGAGTAAAATTTTGATATATGTAGTCTCTTATTACTGAAGTTTTGAGTTATGTTCAAAGTAAACTCATTAAATTAGCAGTATGATTTAAGCTCACAAATGTTGTTATGTGTACCACCGCACTCTTCTTTTTCGTTAGTACCCGCACTTTTATATAACGGATACCCATGTGCGTATTTAAAGATAAATCAATATTAACTCGAAAAGGTTAAAAGCAAATTTTAATTAACGATCATTGCTTTTCCGCATCGTATTTTAACAAGATCCTTCCTTTTATTTATTTTTTTTCCTTCTGAAAGTAAATGGTATGTATAGCTATAGGTTGTATAACGACAGAAAAATTTGTATTAAAAGGTAGCTTTCAAACTGTCAACGGTTACAACTGTAGAATACATGTTCCAACAGCAGTCATTAAGAGTTTTCATCGATTTGAGTGTTTCAACATTGCTATTAATCAGGGAGAGCTTTTTACTTTTCGTTAGTACATCTTGAGGCTGTATGTTTTAATGTAATTTTATGTTTAAAAATAACAGCAGTGGTCTGTCTGAATTTAAACAGATATTTGAATAATTTAAGCACGTGCGTGGGAATGTTTTTTAGGTTACAATTGGAAGGCATGCGCCTCTACATTATTCCTTACCTAATAAGATATCAATCCAACGTGAAGTTTACACAGAAATAACAATTCTACTGTAAGACCTTTTTTGGGTCGTGCCGAATCAATAAGTGATTACGGTAATAAATTGTCACTTAATCATTAATCTCATTTGCGAGCCCCGTCAATTAACTATTAGTTACATGTGAGAGGAGATGTAGTTGCGAATTTTCCAAAATTGATAAAGCATCACTCACCTTACTCCAACTAGGAAAGTCTGACAGTCTTAAGACTAAACCCCACCTGGTAGCCTTCGATATTTAATTACACTGCAATTACAAAAGAAAAACACAAGAAGCACCTCTGGCATAACCACCAACGTCACTGCCTCATTTCACGTTCTCAAACACATTCAGTAAATCATCTACTATCAAGGTTAGTAATGAAAGGAAAATACACTTTATAATAATTAAGTAATAAGGAAAGGGTTGATAAGGGACTTGATAAGTCATTCAGAATTTCATAAAACACAAGGATTTAGCCTGATACCCTCCGGACTTCATGGATAGAAAAAGCACAAAGCTTTGGCCTGAGACCCTCAGGACATCATCAAGCACAAGGCTTTAGCCTAATATCCTTAGGACTTCATGGATGGAAAAAGCAAACCCTTCACATATACTTCATAAAGCACAAGGCTTCAGCCTGATTCTCTCATCAGGACTTCATGCCTGAACCCCCAGGATTTCATAAAGCACAAGACTTTAGCCTGAAACCCTCAGGACTTCAGAGGCGCCAGCTTCTTGTCTGAAATGGTCAAGTTAGGGATAGGACAGATAAGAAGGGTAGCTATTCCTGTCACTATGCTACTTACTACACACAACTTCTAAAGCTTATATATCTTTCCCAAATGAAATAGCATGCAAGTTGTCTTATTATCAATGTACTCATCAAGTAGTGATATTCTCTATAAGGTATAACCGAAAAAATTTCACACAGAAAAGCCCCACGATGGACTGTCAATTTATAACAGAAAAAATAAAGCCTCGCGATTGTGCGCCAATTATAACAGTACAGATTATTTTAAATCAATTTTAAAATACCACACTTACTGTAAAACTTATAATTGCTCCGGCTGTAGACATCTTGTTAACAAATTATAGCTCAGGAAGCGGGTACTAATTCTCATAGCTTATTGATTGTAAACAAAAGGTAAGGTTTGGTAAAGTCATAAAAATATATGGGCGCCATCTACTTGTTAGTCCTTTTTTTAACATCAATAATCACAAGTAGAAAAGAGTATTGACAATATTGATTGAATTTGATTAATAGTCATATTTATTTACGTTAATGTTAAGTTGGTTAAGAATTCATAAAAGACTTTCATAAGTGAATGGTCCAATATTATCACAGTCTGATTTTATTCAAATGATGATTTATTTGTAAATAAAGTAATTGATTGTTTAAAAAACAATGGAAATGGTTTTAAAGATAATAGTTTATATATTTTCTTAATATAAAACAATACTCTAATAAAAATTCTCATTAGAGGAACACCATGTACGTAGTTTACAAAAAGGAATCATTAATGGAAGAATACAGATAATTTTCGTATAAACTTTAGTCAACAAATTATCCATGAGTCTTTGCTACATTGTTCAGATGTAATTCTTTCGAATTTTCAAAAGGAGAACCTCACAAAAAAAGGCTCTAGTTTCACTTAATCACTAGCTACAAAAGCACTTTACAACTAATAGGTATGAAGCAGGAAAAACTCGGAAAATATAGTTGCTGGTACTGTTTTTCACTCAAGAAGGACGAACCAAAGTTCACAATAATTGTTTATAATTTGCAAGTTTACTGGTAAATTCTTAATAATGAACTAAAACCATATGAGTTCATAAAACACTTCCGTCGGTTAAAAAATATCGAAACGACGCTTGTTGTTATTCCAAATTAATGCAACGAAACAAAACCCAGAAAATTGAGTCTTTATTATTGTTTTTCCTCAATCCTTAAATTCTCTTTATAGATTCTAAATCGAAACTCATCGAAACAATCTGTAATTATTACTAAAACGCTATATGAAGTTTATTTAATTTTAAACTTAAATTTTAATATTATACGAAAAATCTTTTATTAATTGGTTTCTTGGTTGATTTTAATAACTCGAAAACATTAAACTACGATAAGAGCCAATAATACACTATACCAGTAAATTCAGAAGCTTTTTTGAATTATTCTTATTTTGGCAAACGTAATTTTAAATATCACGCAAAATTTTATTGATTGAACTCTTTCAAACTTTTCTTTTAAACACTTTTTCTAATCAAAATGATTAGGCTACTAAACGGTACTAAATTAAAGCTATCAAAAACTGGTACTGTAAATTAATTGAGGCGTCGAAATGACACTTTTTTATATTTTAAAAACTGAACGCTAATTTAACAGCCTTCATGAGTGTCTCAGGCTCTGATTAGCACTTGACTCTTTGCGGGGATGGTGCATTTTTATGTACGTCGCATACATACTTAAGGGGGAAACTTTAAACTGGCCTATTACAAGATAGTCTAGCTTTTATAAACCAATGGGGAACTGATACGAAAAAGCTTCTAGAACCTTCGATGAAACGTCACTGTGAATCCCGCATCTGAAATCTGCTTAGAGGAGAATAAATCGATATTTTTGCAAGTAGCCTTCTATGGGGTTCACCAAACTATAACACGCGGCTGCAATGTTTTTTCGTACGTCTGGATTTTAAGAAATTTTTGAACAACTTGAAAATAACACGTACGGGAAGTAATAAATATTGACTACATATCATTTTATCCCTTTATTAGGAGGACGGCAATACATTGAGAGAATTATTCAGACGCCAAATATACTAGAATAATGTCTGGAGGATTTTTATAGAAGGAAATTTTATCTTATAAAAATATTTCATCTTATAAAAATATTTCATCTTATAAAAATATTTTGAAGTGACCCTTGACATTAAACAAGCCATTTGGTTTAAAGCAGAATTTGCAGTACATTATTTGCACAGGACTGCACTAAGGATTCTTTACGATATGCATATAAAATTGCATTTCATAAATTTGAAGATATTAGCATGCTACAAAGGCTCAACAAGTGCATTCACTTAAATACCATATATCCGTAAAAGTAAATACAGTATACAAAAATAAGGAGAAGACACTACGCAAGACAGTAAATAATAACATGATAATAGATCACACATATCTCAACACAGATATACCGTAATAAAGACATAACAAGACACAAGGTATACACATAACTTTATATCTTCCTTACACCCATTCACGAATAAACTCACACTCGAGGCAGCAAATAATCAAATCTGCAAAATAGCATAAACAACTGATAACCATGAGCAGTGTACTCACCAGTTTATAACGATAATTCTTACTCAGCAAACAATATTCAGTAACATTCACTCAACATGCACCAAACATTAAGATCACTCAACAATTATCAAATAACAGAAAAACCACACTGTACACGTCAATCGCGTTCAAAATAAACTACAAAACTGAAACTACCCTTTCTTAAGTTTTGTATATTGTCGGCTACAGGCTGATTTTATAAAGAAATCAATATTCATAAATTATTAAGTTAATGGTCACTCATAGCTAGTCTCTTCTGGCCGCTCCACCGATAGGGTCAAATTTCAAGAAGTTCCAAACATCGTGGATGGCGTGTCAGTGAAGTTACGCTACATTAATTTCCAATAGTTGAAAGAAATTCACACCCTCATTTCTAGAACTCAAAAATGTTGTTCTTAGAAACTTCGAACACATGTGTAAATAAAAGAATCCCATTTGGTTACAACATATATTTATTCGGCTTATGCATTATAAAACGAAAATAAAGGAAAGCAACAAAACAAAAAAATATACATATATGTATGTAGTCAATTTCGATAAAGTATTACACCACAATTCAATTCACACAAATCGCCTAAGGTAAATTTGCTACCTACAATCTAATTCTAGTGTTTCCGAGTCTCGATAATTTTTCTATTCCCGGAACTGGAGACTTAATTTTTTAAAGTCCCTGGAATTTTGGAATCTACCTACTTAATTTTACATAAGTACCTAACACAAAAATTCAAATAATTGTTTTTAAAATCGCTTTAACTAATTCTCTAATCAAAATTTCTCTAATTTATTAAAAAGCACAACAGTACAAAAATAAGTTCTCCCCCTTTTTATGACAAAACCTGTCCTGTTTAGTCTTGTATTTTTAGTCAGCAAGTTTTAACTTTTACAAAACAATTTTTCCTGAATATGAGGATGTTTCGTCTAAGCAAGTATTATTTCAAAAATGTATTTGAAGTTTCAAAATAAACGATGTTCTTGTATTTTCTTGAAAAAATTACCTGGTATTGCACTCGCAATTTGTATTATTTCTGGTTTATTGAGTGATCATAAATTAAACAAAAAAACCTTTAAGTCAAATGAAACATTCAGAAATGTAGTAAACACACTTTAAATAATTATTATTAAAGCACACTATTGTTTTTAGAAAAACTATCAAAAGTCTCTTGAAAACAAACCGCTTGTTAACGTAATCTTTAGGAAGACTACAATTTAAAATATTAGTATCTGTTTATAAACAAGATAGGAAATTCAGGATGCAAACCTTTTTCGACTATTATTGAAGAGAAAGTATAAGTTTACTTAATGAATGACCTGGGCCAGTATCGTATCTAACGATAGTTTGCTACTGAAACTAATCCCGTTCCTTTTATTGTTTTTTTATAGACTGGTTGTATTATTTGATTGGTTTATTCAAAAAACGGATTAAAGAAAGCACCTGTGTAAGATGATACTTTTTTTAGAGCTACTTTTTGTAACTAATAATTTGCTCAAGTACTTGAAACATGTATGAATATGTTGAAAACCTTGTATACAACAAGAGTTAAGCAATACCAGGCACTTGTATTCGTATTGTATTTGTAGTTCTTATTACTTTACTGGAGTACATGGAGTACTTTCCCAGTAAATTTCCAAGAAATTAATTTAAAAAATCCAAGTGCTATATAGTACTTGGAGTGGTTCGGACTCCCCTTAAGCTGTAGGTCCTCTATACTTGTGGTCATTGAACACGCATTACACAAGTATAGGAGGGAAATGCAAACGCTTTACACCAGACCATCGCATGCAAAGAAGAAAGATTAGGATACCTTAACACAGACATTGTTAGAAAGAAAAAGTAACTAAAAACTCTGATAAAGTCCAAATTTGCCATTTGTAAGTCTACTGGGTTATGCAAGGGCAAAGCATCACAAAACAAGTTTCTAATGTGCCGATTCTGTTCTATGACCATGTCGAAATTTGATAATAAATTGGAGCTTATCTAAACTCAATAGTAAAGCAGTTATTCATATTTCAATTTTGAACAGATTTCTTTGTCTCCACACCCTGAGTATAGGTACCTGTGATTCTTACATACATGCATACAAAGCCCATTATTCTCTTACGGGACATAGGGATGTGATGAAGTGTTTGCAGGTCATTTGCAAGTGCTGCGAGTTCCCTTATAGATCTTTTCGTCTCCTTTTCAACAGTTCTTTTTCAAATTCTGCTTGGCTGTTCCACTTTCCTTCATCCTTGTGTGTTCCAAAGAAGTGCTTCATGACATATGGTCACTCTAACTGTGATTTCTCAATGTATGTCCTATCCAAGAGCAACTTTTTATTAAATTTCTGTCAGGATATTCTGCTGCTTTGTTCTTCTTCGTAAGTCTTTGTTTGAAATCACTTGTGGCCACCAAATATTAAGAATTACTTATAAACATCGATTAACAAACACATACAGCTTATTTGTATTATCTTTGCTAATTGCCCAGATTTCCAAACCGTACAATAACGCAGCTTTCACTATACCATTAAACACTTTGATTTTAGTCGTAGTGGTGACATTGTCTGCTTTACAGACATTATTCAGAGAAAGGAAGGCTTACATACTTCCTAAGTATGGAAAGTGTTGTACTCTTTCAATAGGTGTTTTTTCTTTATATCTGTTAATATTAATGCTCTTTAACTTGGTTTTATCTATGTTTATTTGCAAATCAACCTTATTTAATTATATTCACAGTTTATCTACCTTCTGCTATATTTGTATGCTGCTATGTGCAAGTAAATAATATCGTCTGCAAACTTCGTCGAGATATTCTAGCACTCTCTCTAGGTCCCATCTTATTCCACCGACATCACCTCTTACTGTGTTCGTTAAGACTTCATTTAAAATGAAATTAAATATATATAATAATAGGCGAGATTATATAACCTTCTCTTATGTCATACCTGCAGTCAAACTCTTCTGAAAGCATACCTTTATGCATAACTTTACACTTGTACTCTCAGTATCCCTTCTTATAAGGTTGATTACTTTGGCTGACTGCTCTATATGGCTATTGACATGGACCCGCCTTTAAGTCCTTGGGCAATTTTTAATCTATTCAAATTTTTACAATTTGTGGTTGTCGAAGTTCTGCACTTTCATGAGTGTTAACTCCTTGGATATCGACAGCAAGTTGATCTACAATTGGTAGTCATTGATTAGTAATCTTTTCAAAGAAATCTCGTGAAATTTCGTCCGTAAAAGTCCACCTTGCGGAGAAGTTACGCGGTCTAAGCACTCTAGTTAGGTCACAAGGCCCGTAACGGAGTGACTTCCGCATAGTGTGTCGAATAAAGTGAAACTACCAACTATGAATTTCAAGAGAGAGAGAGAGAGATAGAGAGAAAGACATACACCATAACATACGGTTTATTGAAGAAAGAGAATTATTGAAGTTTCGAGAACATTTTGTTTATGTCACTTTTAACCAATCCGAAATAAGCAGAATTTGCCTCTAATATTTTGAGAAACACAAATAAGTACAGAATGCTGTGGAAAAGGATGTATTTAACCAAATAGAAACCAACTCTTAGTGTAATTATGTCTCGTAAAATATAAAATATAGTACCGAAGGTGATATATTCTTCTGAGTACAGTTGATGTCTTAAAGGTTTGGCTTAAAATGAACACACTATTTGCCTGAAAGAATGTCCTAAATTATTGCATATTTCTGATACGAAGAATGTATTGTGATTACAAGGAAATAACCTTAGTTTAAGATGATTTTGACTACTATAATGAACAAGGTGATTTCAATACGTGACCAAGAGAGCAACTGGATACTGGATGTGTGAAAAGAATAATGGCCATAAACTAACATTATTTTCAATATAAACTTTACTGCACGTATCAATGCGGAAATATTTTCTCTTTTTTACAATAACACGAATTTAACATTAAAATAAAGCGAATTAAATACTCGTATTAGCGAGTTATAAGTTCACAGTTTCAGACTTACAGTATTATAGAGCTATCAAGGTTTTTGAGTTATTAAAGATGTTTCACTGCTTCAGATTCCAGCAGAATCGCAAGCATTCCAGAATTTTAAAATCCAGATTTCAAACTTTGACAATTCTAGATTCCTATCTTAGAATACATTCGATGTACCTAATTCTAATTTGATGAATCGTTCTTTCATCTTGAGCTTCTCTTGATCTCAGGCATTCAATTTTGAAGCTTTTAAACTTTAGACATACTTTTGAAGTTTCATGCATTTCAGGTTAAGACTTTTAGTAGTTCTGTTTCACTCTTTTCAATCGCCGTACTTTCAGATACTTCGATATTTATAATATGAAACTAGTACAATTTTATAGTTGCAGAACTTCAGATTTTAGTACCATGTCTCCATGTCATAATTTCAATGATAAGTCAAGTTTCATAACTCACAGAAGATTACATATGATTGGAAATAAAATGATTTATGGCCAATATCATTTGCTTTATAATTCCTGAATTGAATACAGTGTCTACTATTTAGTTTGGAAAATACAATTTCACACGTTTATATTTTAAATAAAATGAAGGCAGAGCATCATAAAAAAGGTTTTCATTTCAAATAATAATACGCAACACTAACAAAAGGGTTATTAAAAAGTCAAAATAGAAATGTAAAATAAAAAACTGATTGAATATTCAAAGTTCATACACATGAATCAGGAAGACACGTTAGCTTTCACAAACTGGCAACACATTTTCGGTCGGTTTTTAACAAATCCGTGAAAAGGTTGTGAGAGAGACATTTTCCCTTTTCAGTATTTATGTATCCAACTACCACCACATTTAATGTTAATTTTTCTCATTTTCACATTAAACAGAATATTAAATCAAAGCTCCATATATTTTTTTTATTCAAAAAGGCTGTCCCTTTTACTAAAGAGTAATTTTTATGAGTTCAACCCGAAAGAATAATAATAGGAATAATAAAATGTAGGCGCGATAGTGTTTTACTGCAAATAGCTTTCCTTTAAATTTCCTGCAGTATTTTCAAGCTGTCAACGGGGCATTGTTTTTCCATTACGGTGCACTTGCAATCGGAAGCTCGGTGAGACAAGCGGGAAGAGGATAACCATATTCGAATGCGGATGTAATAAAAGGGGAGAAAAGAACCTAATCGGAAGATTATGCAAATGCAATTTCGTTTGGGATATTGGATTTATGAAAATACCTGTGACGGAAACCATGTATATTGATGGATATGAAATACTGCTGTAAATATGTAAATAAGCTTGATTGGGGAAAATGACAGTTTTATAAAATAACAAAAACCTCGAATATGATTATTTTGTCTCCGATGAAAAATGTGGGCTTCCTGTACATTATTATTTGGAATGAAACATTAAAATTGAAGTTTTGACTAATATGTTTTAAAAATTTGTTTAATTGTTGGTAATTTATGTAATTGTATATTACTGCGTCTGTTAAACAGAGAAATAGTTAGCATAAAAGTTTGAAATGAAAATAAGCTAATACAGTAGTCTCTCGATTATGTGAACTAATTAAAGCCAAGCTTCTTCACACAAACGAGATGTTCACTTAATTGAATGTGTACTCTTTAAAAAGAGTTTATTATATTTATTAACTTAAATACATTTTATAACTGAACAACACTGTCTGGTATGCAAAAATTATTACTGAGAGATTATTCATACATGCAAATTCAGCAAAGTAAGACATATATTTCACCAATTTTATCTGTTCATTTAATCGAACATTCTATTGTTTGAATTTTTGTTGTTTATATAAACGAATTGTTCATTTAATAGAGTATTCACTCCAATGAGCGGCTACTGTAATTCGTTTTTATTATTTCAGTCGACCAGTCTTAAAAAATCTGAACAAAAAAAGAAACTTACATGAAAAAGATAAAGCATGGGATAAACAATTTTAGCGTGATTGGCTTTGTAATGTTCATTTAATTATTGGCATAAATTGCAGCAATGCAATAGATTAGTTAACATAATATTTCCAAAAGAATTAATTTTCTCGTTTTCCAAATACTTCAGTTATCTGTATAAGCTTTAATTTGACATCTGCAGTATTCAGCTTAAGCCTACTTCTTAAACAAATATGAAGTAAATAAAACAGTCTTATTAATTTACATTTACTATATTTAAAATAATCAAATATTTATTTAAAACAATAATTTGTCTTTAAACAAATAAGATTAAATAAACGATTCTTTTTTTGTGTGTGTGATAGTGTCAATTTGTAGCAAACAAAACCCTACCCTCACGAATGGGTGTCAATTTGTAACAATAGTTTTACTGACAACTAAAGTACTTACGTTATACAACCTCTCTATGCCTCGCCTTAGCTTAGATACCATAAAATGAAAACTCTCTCCCTCTTTTGAGATTAAGATTTGTCATAGGTGGATTAGAGCACCATCAAATTCATAGCTATGTATGTGTAGTTCATGCTTTGTATGCTATGGGTATGGGGCACCAGCATAATTGATTTAAATTAATAAATGAGTAGCATTTATGCTCCACAATACGGAGCTCTAGATCTTGAAATGAATCAGTCTCAATTATGCAAGGACCTAATTCCTGCACTGTTGTTACACAAACATAGCACGTAAAAAGTAAACAAAGGAATAACACAAATAATACTATTTATTTATTTATTTCACATAAAAAAATCATTAGATAGTAAAAAGAGAACTGAAAGTCCGATTGTTATTTAAATAATGCCTTAATAATATTACTTACTAATTCAAACAATACTTTAAAAATTCGTACTACGATGGTTATATTAAATTTAAAATCTAATAAAAATCTAATTATTATCATATGAAAAGTTTTTTTAATTGCAACTTTAAAAATTTTGTCACATAATTACAACAATCCACTCTTAAATTTTGATAAAATGAAATAATTAACGCTTCCACCTAAAAAATAGGTTATAAAGAACCGACCTGGTTATTTCTATAAACTTAATTTGCTTTTCAAACGTTACTTCAAATGACTCGTTGAAGATGGGGAAAAGACTTCTAATTCTCACGTTGGGATTCAAAATACTGCTGCTTACAAGACCAATATTAGGGCCTTACATCCAAATGCAGACTTTCGCTATAAATAATGGTCGATATTGTAAAGATAAGTTTAATGGTCAATAAAACAAGAAGAAACTTTAATTAAAATACAGATTTTTTTATTACTCTTTCAAATTCGGAAAGGGAGTCGTTTTTCAAGATGGACGACGAAGCGTAACAAAGAAAACTCTAATTTCGATATCCTCCAAACTTTCAAACAACGAATTTGTACTTTTAATAAGTCACAAAACCATTTCATGCATTAATTATACTATAATTATCGGAACAAAGGAGAAATTTGGAAAGTTAAATAGAGCACTATAATTACGTGTTCACTCTTTTAGACTCGCACAAGAAGGGAGGGAAAAAGCAAATGTTGGTTTCAACGAACAACAAGCGTGGGTCTCCTGACCAACATGCTGCCTTCTAATTAGTTAAATTCAGGCGTTAATCTGGTCATATCTTAGCTCGAACATGCCAAACCAGATATTTATTATTGATTTACGAAAACGGACAAGGTGAATTGAAAATCGATAATTCGTCAATAAAATATTAAATTTAATTAACAGGAGAGAAAAATACAAAAATAATTAAGTTATCACTAAGAAAAGATCGATAATTTTGCAGTCAATAATACTAAACCTAGATGGAGTTGCAAATAAACATTGAGAATCGATTTATAGTATACAGTGTCTTCTAAAGAATAACCCAATAGCATTTTTATTAATATACAAGGTGCTCTTAACATTAAAACTGTCTGTTACAATCTATAGCCTGTGATCTATAATCTAAGGTCTGTAACCAGTATCAATGGACAATAATGATCTTGTCGAATATGTTCGGTTTTATCTTCTTGGGAATTGCAGAATCCTACCGTAAGATCCAAAGGACATTATTTCATGCAAAACAATTATCTTTTTGCTAGAATATGTTAAAATGTATGTTAATTAGTATATTATAATAATGCTTTTGTCAATCTGCAGATGCGAAAGAGGGGTGTGCGAAAACATTCCAATAAAATTTCATTCATTTGTTTTTTGGTATACGACGTTGGGTGTTTCTTGCTGCTAGAGTGGAGTGTTGCGCCTGCGTCTATTTTATGTCAATCTTTCCGCATTTATCTTCTGCAGATTGACTATCAAAGAAGCGGTATTAGGGAACCCCGTGATAGAATTTCATGAAAGTTCGTATGGAGTAGGCAGTACTTTGCATTTAGCACCTATACATGGGAAATGAATAAATAGCAGAATAGTGCAGCACGCTAAAAATCATTAGTCGATTTACTGTATCCCAATTTATTCGCTTTGATGGTCCTAGTTTCTTCAATGACAACTGAGTGAACATTTTTGCATATTTGGATAACCACAGATAGTGAAGAATTGCTAGAGATTTCCCCTATAGCATTTTCCCAATGACGAAAAAAGGCTACTGAAATTGATATGTACAATTCTTCCACACCTCTAATCACCGAATGATAAATTGCACGATACATTTATTAATCGAATGGGTTTTGTATGGTATAAAAATGGATAGCGAATTGCGTTAAACAAAAAAACTATATTTCTACCTAAGTATTTGCAAAAAGAATATGATTTCAAACAAAACAGTCTTAGAAAATTGTTTCATCATACCCTTAAACTCATTAGTTTGGGAAGGACGTATGAGGAGTAAGCGTAGACCTCTACGCTAAGCACACCTTGCTTACCGTTACTTTTCGAAATTAATATTAATTCAGAGATAAGATCAGATATCGAAAGTTGTATTTAATATGATCCACCTGTGTTAGCTTATAACAACGGTGCCCTTTAGGGGACAACGAATTGAGTTACGTATATTAAGGCTTGGCGAGCCTCGACAGAGCCCCGTCTGCACTCTACCTAAAAGTAGAGCCCCGGCCAATACCAACTAGAAGGTGGGGTTGTCTTAAGCGTGAGAGGCTACATATTCTCATCCACATCCCTTATGATGCACTATCCTGCTAATAGCTATCCTGGGATCGGCCATACCTATAGATCTTAATTCACCGAAGTGATTCAAATTACTGGTCCATCGCAAGGTTTCCCTCGCGGCATCTAATCCACAATGCCATGCGACTATCCAGGAAGCAGCACATGGCGATACTCCCTCCACTTAGACAGCGATCTGGGGGTCGCTGCCGGGATAGGCTTTGCTAGTATCGACTAGCGTCCTGGAATCTAGTAGCCCCGTTTTGAGCCAGCCCCCAAACTAAGAAACCTGAGACCATGAGATATGATCAATTCATGCGGTGAATGTAGGCACAATTTTTGATGTGCCCAATTAAAACCCGTATTTGCTTTAAAAACACGATCTAACAACCTTTCGCCATAAAACTGACAAGTTTCGACGCTAGCAGTTCATTTATTTAGTTTTAAGAAAGCTATTTGTCGCACAAATGGATCGTGAATACCGCTTCAACGTTAAGTTTTGTTTCAAACTTGGAAGAAACTCCAACACCAGTGGCGTGCGGTCCATGGAAGCAATGGAAGCAATGCTTCCCTTGAGAATTTATTAAAAATTAAAAAAACCAATGCTAACAAAAATATTTTTATAAAATTATGGTTATCGTTTATTTAAATTTGTAATATTTAATAAACTTAAAGCTCAATAGCAATTTCGTACAGCAAAAAGTATAATTATTTAGAGTATTATTTTAAATTAGGCTCATTAAATTTGCACGGAAAGGTAATACCGATTCAAATGTGTTACATACACTGCATATAAGCACTGATTTGGTTGCTTATAACTGCTCTTCTCTTAGCCTTGGCGTGAATCAGCGGGCGTGGTGATTCAGACGATGCTGTTAGCATTGTTTGGCCGTTATTTTTAGTTTGCTTCATGCCCAAATGTTTATTTATTATAATTTGGTTATTTGTTCGATATAGTGTTTGTTAAATTTAATGTTACTTAAGTAATGTAAATCTGCGAATGAGACTGTATTTTGCCACATTTTATTATTTCAATTTATATAAGTTGGATTTTTTTTAAAGAGAAATAATTCTTGTTTATTGTTTCCAGCCTTACTTTGTGGAACTCCATAATCATGAAATAAATAAAGATTAGCAAAAGTTTACCAGCTTTATTAAATATTGTCAGGTTATATTTTAATAAAACTGTGAAACTTTTACTAATCTTTATTTATTTCAAGAAATATTCTATTTAGTTTGCTCTGTATGCAAATTTAAAATTGCATTAGCGTCATGACTGCAAATTTAGCTGAAATCAGCTGCTTCGGTGAAAGATTCGAGTACCTCCGATACATCCGATTCGGGAAGATTTTTTTGTTGTTTGTAAATTTTATTAATAAAAAGTACAGTAAGTAATACAGTTTTGGAGAGAAATTACAAATTATTGAGAAAGGCAGATCAAAACCAGAACTTTCAAATTTAACAACAAAGATTAAAACCTGCACCGGTATTTTGCTAAAAAGACCGGAAAATCGAGTTGCATTATAACTACATAGTAGTAGTTTTTTAAAACAAAGAATAATAGTTAACAAATTCCATAACTATAAAGTGTAAAAGTTCTTCTTTGAAAAACTTTTAAGCTTAATAATTACAACACTGTTTTTTACTGTACCTAGCAGGGGCGGATCCAGAGAATTATTTTGACGGGAGTTTTTGTAAAAATAATTGTTTTAATGAACAATAATTAAACAATAGTAGTTTGTGCAACAAGGGTGGATATGATGCCTATATCGTACGAGAACGAAGTTTAAGGCACGACGCCGAAGGCGAAATGCCTCAATCGTTCGAGGGCGATATAGGCATTCCACCCAAGTTGTACAGTATCTTTTTTCTTCGACTAAGTAAAACAATTACAAAATAAATTGCATGTCTCTTTGAGAAATCGAATATATGGATTAACCTATGCTTTTAGCCATGCTAAAATATGGTTTGTAAAATCCCTCTGTCATTGTAGAATTTTTAAGAGAATTGTTAAAACTTTGCAGAAATTAACATTTACGAAGAAAAATTATTATTTTAAATTTTGTTTTATAAAAAAAAATTAAAAAAGAATTATTCTCCCAGCTGGAATTGAACCTACGTTGGTCAGCTTCAGTTTATTTATACCTATCTTCTACAGACTGAACTACCAAACTCCGTCAAAACTCCGTCTACTATACTTATTATAAAAGTAGGTTGTACTTATTTAAATGATTTAATATTTATGTCTTTTTAATTATAAAAGTATTATTGTTAAAGCTATAATTTCACAAACCACGTTATTTTCAAATGCTTTAAGTGTTATTGAAGGAAGGAAACATTGATTTAACTTACTTTTACTTCTATATTTATGACAGGAGTTGTCAATAAATTAATTATAAATAAAGAAGTGTCAAGTGTCAACTTGGACTGCTTTGATTGGCTGTTTTCATATCCGTACACTGTACGGATATGAAATTATATCCGTACACGTACACCTTACTGGAATTGCACATATTTCCATTGCGCGAAGCGTGAAGAAAACGGGTGATTTACAGGAAGGAGTAGAAAAACATTATTTGTTTCTATTCCATGTATACTTATTTCTAAATTTGGGGATTTCCCCCATCCCCCCGTGAATCCGCGCATGTACCTACACTCGGGCCGCCGAACAGATATAGTAATTAAAGCCGCCTACAATTACCCCTCTTTTTAACAAAACCTTTCTGTTGGTAACATTCAAATATACCACTCAAATTGAAAGGCATGTTTAATTGTACCAAAAAGATATCAGTTCGTTTATTGTCAAACTGTCTTACTCATGAACTTTTAATGGCCTTTTTATTAAATTAATAAAACTGAAATTTTTTAAAATGTATGATTATTATGTATACTAGCATCTCTCGAAGTGACATTATTTATAATGAATTAACAATTCATATGCAAAAATGTATTATTGTAAATTTTACTTTCACATAAAACGAATCAGAACAATCTGTGCTGCCTTGATTTTTTGTACTATATCTATTCGGCGGCCCGAGTATAGGTATATTAAAATTAAAATCGTGGTTGCTTCCCTGGCCTAAATTCTCACAACACGCCACTGTCCAACACAAACACGTAAAATGTTAAAAATAATTTATGGAGAAGCTCCAGTAACTCTGAAGACTACGTACGAGTGGTTTGATAGATTTGGAAACGATTTTGAATCTGAGAAAAATGATAACTATAAAGTGACAACTATACTATAGTAAACCGATTTTTTGTTGTTCTAATCTGATTTCAGGTCAAGAATGAACAACTGATTTGCTAAATGAACTATCTTTTTATAGTTAACCGGTTTTTGGTAGATTTTACCCGGGTTCTAGTAAAATAACCCACTACCTTACTTGGGTTAAATCTACATGTACAGTAACTTACAAGTCAAACTAAAATAGCTTAGCAGTTTGGAGTTCCAGATAATATCGTATTTCATTAAAACCTTTTTATCACAATGAAAGACATTATTGGCTGTATAATGCTAAATATTTCTAATTAAAGAAAGAGATTTTAGTCGACCTTTTATATACGAACGCAATAAATATTTCTTTCCTTTTAATGCACACGAGAAGAATATTTTTAAACAAATACGATACGAATATTTATTGCATTGTTTATGCAATAAATTACAGCACCGTGTATGCTCTACATAACACGAATTTTGTCAAACCAGGCAGTAAGGTTGAAATAACCCAATAGGTATGGTAAATTCAACTATTCTTCGCTTCTACCATATGGGAGTATGATTGATTTAACCTTATTGCGTCAATTTAACCAAAAACATTTTACTAAAATCATATACTCGTAGTTCGTATTACACACAGGTATTGTTGTCAAAATTTGTACATACTTTCAGGGTTGCTGCAACTTATTTTTGGTTACTTTAACCTGACTATTTTTCTCAGTGGACGCTGAAGAAAAATTCGGAAATCCTTCGGCTTTTTGCACAAACCAAAACACTGCAAAAATGAATGAAATGATTCGATCAAACAGAAGATCTTATTTAATGATCTTCACATCTCATTTGGTTTAGTGCAAAGATAGTTTACGCAGAAGCTTCAGTAACTCTCAAAACTGTGAACAAATGGTTTGATAGTTTTAAATCAATTTGAAATGGTTTGATCAAACAGAATTAACTATTAGGGAAATCTTATCTAATAATCTCCACATCTCATTCGGTACAGTGCAAAATATTTTAAGTCACGATTTGAACATGAGACTGATCAGTGCAAACGTTGTTTTTACGCATTTTCACACCCGATCAAAAGCAACATGTTAAGATTTCATTTGAATTGCGTGATCATGTGGCTTCAGATTCCAATTTTTTAGAGAGTGTTATCACGGGTGATGATTCTTGGGTCAATGGTTACCATCCTGAGACTAAGATTCAAAGTTCACAATCGAAAACCCGAGCTCACTTCGTCAGAAAAATGCGCGCCAATCTAAATCCAACATCAAGGTGATGTTGATTGTTTTTTTTTTTCGATTTGGAAGGAATTGTGCGGGCGGAATTCGTGTCAACAGGTACTACTGTGAACTCTGAATGGTATAAGGGACTACTAGAACGTTTACGGAATGAAAAGCGTTTGTGAAGTGAGTGAATGGTTTTGTTGTACATCACGACAATACGCCCTTATCCACAAATCGCTCCTTATTCAACAGTTTTAGTTGAATGAAAAAATTACTCTGTAGCCATTATTTGCATGAATTGGCACGCTGCTATTTCTGGCTATTTCAAACTAACAACGGTTTTAGTCAATATAGGATGTCCTCTATTGTTAAAGAGGTTCAAGTCTATTTTGAAAAATGGCATCATCGTTAAAATAAGTAAGTGCTTGGCAAACTAGAAGGGGAGGGTACTTTCAAAGAGGTTAAATAATATTTGTATAATTAATAAGTTTCTTTATATTCATTTATTCGCCACATATGCGAGCTAAAGGATTTCAAGTAAAATTTCTCCTACTGATAAGTCCAAGAATAGGGCAAAATAATTGTCTAGGGTGCTTTGTTTGAGATTCCTCTCATAATATTTAGAACCTAACCCAAGAATTCTTATAGAAATGTCGATATATATTGTTATATTTTGGGGAGTGGGCATAGACAAGTGGTGTGCGTAATACAGATACATAAACAAACAACTCACTACTTTCTTACCTTTAATTGAAATAATTGCTGCGGCTAAATAAAATTGTTGTGAAAAGTTTAACTCTCCACAAACTGAGACTCTCAGGCGGGTCGCTTCAATAGGGCACTAAATGAATATATAAATCTAGGAACACAGTAATATAAAACAAATACACAAAGCAATATTTCAACAATAATAGCACAAAGTTATTTTTATAATTTTAACAAAAAACAAAATGAAACAAAAACAAAATTTAAACTCGGATACTAAAATTATTTTTTATATATATTTTAGCATCAATATATTTCCTACTTACTATAAACAATTATAGTTATAAATTTCCCAGTATCTGCTCTCTGCTTTCTTACGGTTGAACAATGAAATGGAGAAAGTATGTCATTGACCGCTTTCAAATATTTCCATATAAATGACTTTTATTAAATTGAATTCCAAATCATGAATTATTCGTTTAATCGGGTAAGTAAATTACTTTTATAATTAGAGATCACATCCATTTATAGAATCCGGTCATAAAGAAAATCTGATAATTAAATCTCTATTATCAAATTATAAAATTTCTATTGCAAACTAAATTGTCACTTGATTAGCTTAAAGCACTTGTTATAAAAAAATCACTTAGATTTACTAAACTTTCTTAAACCTTTGAACACTCTGACGTTTATATCATAAACATAACAATAATCTTAAGATTTGGTCACAAATTTGTGTTGTTTACATGTTTTTAACCCAAAACATATTCTTCAATTTATTTGATTGCACTACAATAGATCTGCACTTCTCTAAAGATGAAATTGGAAGAGAGTTTGTTACAAAAATGTTCAGGTTTATATACCATTCTGGAAAACAATTGAACTGTATACTTAGTTTTCTTAAAAACAAATGAGCACTGACATTTGATTTATAACATAATCAAATTATTGTTTATAAACTTTAATTAATCTTAAAACTAACTAGATAATGTTATAGATTATCGAATTGCCAATTTAATGATATATTACACTTAGGTTTTCATTACAAAATAAGGACTCAACTATTTATTAACTTATTTACATAAAACTACTTTTTCACACCTTCCTATCTTCAAAATGTTAAATATTTGTGCTAACAAGTAACAAACATTATTTGCATATTTTCAGAAATCAATAAAATGGGAATTTCAGACAATTACAGTATTTCAATGTACGATGCAAAATCGCAACATAATTAGATGTTGTTCAACTGATATCATTAATAAAAAACAGCCTCTACATTTAAGATATTAAAAGATATTAAAAACTAGTTAGGAAGCAAACAGAAAAAACTATTCACTTAAGCAGACAGAAAGTTGTAATTTTTGTGGTATAAGTAAAAACCTTTACTTGGTTTGTATAAATAAATGTTTGTATAAAGTACGTGCATAGTTATCAATAATAATAAAGCAGATTTTCATCATTATAAAAATTTCTCGTGTTACTAGGAGTCTCAGAGGAAATATTATAAGGCAACCACGAAAAGTTACAAGTCAAAACGAGCCTCCTTGCATTATATTCGGAAATTCTGAATGAAACAACTTGAATGTCAACTCAGTTCACGTTCTTGTTCGGAAAGTAATTTTACAAGAGTAGCTTATTAATTTATAATGCCCTACAGTTAAATTGTACTTCGAAAACTTGCGGAGTTTAATTTCTTTAAAAGTATATATACGCTGGTAGTATAAGGAAAGGTTAATGAAATGCGTTTGAAATACAGTGAGTGAGGAGTCCTTCACCCCATAAAACGATAACTAATAAACGGCAACCGTAAGATGATTAAATGAGGGGTAGTACTAGACCCACCCGGAGCAAAAATCAAGAAAGTGTGATTAAAGCTAACTTCTAACGTGCACTCGTCACAAAACTCCCGGAATTTGACAGACGACAGCCGGAGGCTTAGGGAAATTGACTCAGTGACGCGTATAATGTTAAAATATCCAAGCTCATACCTACACATCAAAAGAAGAAGATAGTTATACGAAATTCTTACTGTTAAGAGCGAGAAGTGCTATCATTAATACCAACCGCCATAGCTAATGTAATTATAAAGGCGTCAGCTATAGATGAGGGGAGGAAACGAATTCACTTGTTTCGACTTGACGTCTCATTGTTAATTAAAGTTAATTGTAACGACGACGCAGAGAATCAAACTAATATTTTGAATTGCTTTTGAGGGAAAGCGTCGTTATTTCGTTTTATGATTATGGATTAGAAGTTTCCTGAAATTAGTCTCTCTGTTAGGATCGTAAATTATTAAGTGGCTAAACTAATTAAGAAATCACGAACTAATACGGGAGGCCCCCGTATTCACCCCAACCGGGCAAGGTTTGTCACGAAAAACAAACCCTTCCTTTAATTCTGATTGTATTATTCTAATTGAAACAAAGAACTTAAGTGTAAGGGCATGAATTAGGAAGAAGTTGCAGTACTTTGTAATATTAATTCTGTTTGTACAATGCAGTTGGTGTCAGTTCTTGAATTTTTCAGTTCCCGTAGTACTAACTTAAGTAAACAATTTATGTTTGGTGTGGAGAAATTAGTTAGTAGGTTGTTTTGCAGACGAAAAGTTCTTCATTTAAAACTTTTGAATTTGATTCTGCTACATGTGCAACTCCATACGGAATGCTGTTTTTGGTTGAATATTTTATTTTGTATTGTTACCCTATCGATATTTTACCCTTTTAAGAAGTCTAGAACTGGAAAACATTCAGGTTTTGATATCTACTATACGCATGTTTTAGTGGCATGGTCAAAATGTATGGTTAGTTGCATTTTAGATTCTTCAGAAACCAGAAATATCGATTCAGTCAAAGGTTTTTGACAACGGCATTATTGATCACGATACGACTCTCTGATTTGCTGGTGGAACATGCAACACTGTACAGTCTAAGACATTTGGGCGCGGCCGCTACGGCGCGAGGGCAGTTTGGCGCCGGACAGTTCGGCGCAAGGACACTTCGACGCAGGCACACTTCGGCGCCAGGACACTTAGGTGCAAGCACACGTCGACTAAAAGCAATTTGGGGCATGTACATTTTTCCGCGGCAAATTAGGGTAAAACTTTCGGAGATCTTTAAATAAAACGTTTTTTTTTTGGACCATTAGTCTACTTTTTTGATACAATCTACCCTATTATCAGAGTAACCTTTTTTATTTTTATGTACACACATGCACCTTCTTAATTCCAGAATTTCGCTGGGCTTGGTTAAATTGCGTTATTCCAGTGCTTTTTGTTTTTAAACACTAAACTATAAAGCACTAAGCAGTATCCATTTATAAGTGTTACCTACAGAGACAAAACTCCTGAAGTGGAACACGTTTTATCAGTGGTACGATATTCAATCTTAATGTCAATTTTCCTATTTCATTTAATTGATATTATAAAATTTTAGATTTTTTTTAAATTTATATGAACATGGTTATCAAACATGATATTCTTATAAACAATAAGGGATTTATAATAAACAAATTAAGTTCTTATTGCAAATTATTCCCTTACGCAGAGATTTGCAGAAGAATTTTAATTCTAATGCTTTATCTGATTAGAAAAATGATTTTTCTTAAATCTGGCAGTACATACGAGCTTTTGTGATTGGCAAATATTGATCATACCGTATTTATCGAATACTGTATTTCATCGCTCATACTGTATTTATTACCTGTAAGTACATACAGATTTTGTTCATTACAATATTACTAGACAATTTCTCGCGCCGAAGTGTCCCTGCGCCTAAGTGGACCGCGCCGAAGTGTCCCTGCACCGAAGTGTCTCGCGCCGAAGTGTCCCGCGCTGTAGTTTCTAGGAATTCTAGAATTTTGATGTCTCACTATAATTGAATTAGAAAAAATAACAAGAGTATCGATCACAGTGATATAAAGTTAGACATTTTCAGTTCGTAACTTATGCTTGTTTGCAAGTCGAACGCCTTCACTTGAAAATACGGTCAATAAAATCAAGAGTAGATACAATCTTCATTTTTAATCTAACCTACCCCCACGTAATATAATATATCACATATTTAACACATTGCCGCTTCTAGCCTAACCTAATATATAACCTGTTTTCGATCGTTACTTTCGATACGCTGATACCTGGTTCTTCTTGAAGATATAATCAGTACATTTATTTGTTACAAATCTTGATGCTCTACGGTCTCACAATGATCGCTGAGTCAATACTTTGGCTTATTATCAATTATGATGGCCTATACGTGATGTTTTATTAAAATCGCCGTTAACAGTAATATAATATGTTAGTAGCAATTATTTTTCGTTGTAACTTATGGAGCTGTATATACCTCCATACAAATTCACCTAACTTTGTTAACGGTATCCGTTATAGAAGATATACTTACGTCACAAAAGAACTTACTATACAATATTTGACATCGTTACAGACCAAGTCTATTTCACAATGACCAAATGTACGATTGTGTTTGTTGTAACATCCTAACCTAAAGTTGTTTTGTTCGTGCAAGTGATCTTCGTAATCTATATAGAATGCAGAAATCATGTTTGCCTGAAAAATGTATATTAATCGTTTCTTTTAAAAATTACTTTTTCTAAATCAATTCATGGGAAGTTTAAGTTTGGCAGTATGTATTAGTAAAAGCATGCTAATATTTCTGCAGTATTTACTTGTGTACAGGGTGGCCTATTTATTATGGGCCTATGCTTTATCATAGGGAACTTGCAAAAGATTTTTCTATTAAAATGATTTATAATTGTTTAGTAATGCCATATTTTTGCTTATATATTTCGTTATACTTATTGGTTATATACAGGGCGATCAAATAAAATAGATTTTTACTAAATAGCAAACCCTGAATGTTACACTGTCTTGAAATTATTGACGTTTACCTTTACCTATCTTCAAATGAGGTTTATAACAGAAAAGCGTATATTAATTTATGCATCAACGGATTCCGCAATATTCATAAGGATACCATACATAAACTACTCGCTTGCTAAAAGATACAGTTCAGTTGGGTCAGTCGTAGTATGTAGTTATTAGGGAGGTTTCGATCACCCTAGCGTTAGTGTTAGTATGTAACTCATTTATGAGGTCCTGATCGTCCTCATGCTTGTGCAGTTTGTAGTAATCTTATTACCTATTATAATATTAACTTATAATATTAAATATTAAATATTATTATTATTATATATTATATATTAAATTGAATCTTGCGTTTCATTCTATCTCTACCCTTAGTTACGACCCTAGTCATAGACAACCCCCACGTGACAATATAATCATTGCCCGTTTACTGAAGATAATAGTGAATAAGTGCGAAACGGTGGTCACAGACCCATGTTCCCAATATCGTTAAATTTGTATAAATATACAGGGTATATTATTTAAAAAATTAACGTTATTGATCATCTTGTATATGACCAAGCAAAAAATAAGGGATTACTAAAGAAATATAAATAAGAATTTAATAGAAACAACGTTTGTATATAAAGCTTTTTCACGACAGTTACATACATACCTACATAATCTTTAACCCCTTATACCTTTTTATGGTTTCTAAAATAAGGTAAGGTATAGGCTCTTAATCAACCGATCACCCTGTATACAATGCTGTAGAAATATTAGCTGACTAATAAATATAGCTGAATTGGAATTTTCCGTTAGTTTATTTAGAAAAAAGTCATTTTTCCTTAGAAGAATGATTAATATACATTTTTTCCAGAAAATTGGTTTAATAATTACTTTTCCCTTCTGTAGTTATGGATGATAACTTATTTGGAGCCAGTTTGTTATATCGAGTGTTTTTTTTAATTTGACGTCGAAGGCGGCTATGGGTAGTTGATTGTGAACGGATCTTGATCGTATTAATAAATGTCATTGTCAAAACGTTCAAATTACTCACGTGTTTAAATAATTCACAATCGACTATTCACAGCCTACGTTGAGGTCAAATTTAAAAAAACACTCGATATCATTCTACAATAGGATTTAGTTGATTAGTTATATAGTTTAGGAGTAATGTATCGTTAATATTTAGTGAAATAAAAAATTAAATGAAAATGTCTACAGGCACCAATTTCTGTCCTTTGGTGAAAATCTCTTTTTTATTTATTCAGAAATAGGTCTTTTAGTATTACTAATAAGACCCACATATTGAATTTTAAGAAAACGATATTCTCATTGTAGCACGTTTTTTAGTGATACTTGAAGATAATTTTTTTAATGAGTCATCAAGGTCGAAAATGCGATAAAACCTTTAACTTTTAAAGCTATAGTTATGGAATGTCATGATGGAGGCTTTTGCCTATCCAATGGTTACACTCTGCAAATACTTAGTTATCGACGTAATCGCCTTCTATTTAAATCCAATTAATTCCATCTCATGCAGGTTTTCGTATCTCAAAACGCACTAGACTCAAAAGAAACCAGAACATCAAAATTTCATTTTTAGTATAAGTGTAGGTCGATTATTTGTTAAGGTGAGTTTACAATAAATTTCCAGTAATTGAACTTCGATAATTCTCTTTTGTGACTGACACTAAATTGTACATACATCTTCGAAATACATAACTAAAACATCATCTCAGTTTGATATCAAGACTTACATTTTGTGGGTTTAGGTTTCCCATAATTGGCATATCGTATGTGCTGACAGTTGCGCTTGACAGTTTAAATGAAACATCAAAAAATTAAAACCAGTCGTGGATTTAGGCACAAGCGTTGGAAGCGGTCGCTTCAGGACCCACAAGTCAGGGGGCCTCGGAGAGGCCTCCTGCCAAGGACCGCACTGGACACGCGACAAATAAAAATTATTGGCGTGGGAATTCATTTTCTCGAAAAAAGTGAAACAAAAAACAGATCATATGGTGTACAGGCGGGTAAAAAAGGTGTACGGTAGACGCAATGTGTTTTGTGCGAAAAGGCAAGCATTCAGGGTGATAGGTAAAGTTTTATAACGGAATATGCAGTTTCGCAGCAGACCTGCAAGGCATGTATCATCTCTGTCGCTCCGAATGGCTTGCCTTCTAGCAAACTCTGCGCGGTCGTCCAACTTACATTCGGGGATGGGGAATTGTACCATGCTTTCGAATCGGTGAAATTCCTTAATGTCATTTGTCAATTGTCATTTGTCAATATTGAAACAATTTTTAAAAAAAATCTCAACATTACCGATATGTAATGCAACTGGAGAACGATCGATCTATCTTTGTTCTTAAACGAGTAAAAAAATATTTAAGAAATAATCTTGGACAGTCATTTAGAAAATTTATCAGTAATGTTTATTGAAAATGGCATTACGTAAAATTTATGTTTTGAGTGTTTTGAAAATATTATTGATAAAGATGCTTCTAAAAGCAGAAAAGTTTCATTATAAATGAACTGATTATGGAATAATAGTATATTAAAGAACGAGTTTCGTAAGGCAAGATTTATTTGCACTAGTCCAAATTTAGAAAACGAGCTGCTTGCGGCGAGTTTTCTAAAGGACGAGTGCAATAATGACTCACGAAACGATTTTTTTTATGCTATTTATTCTATTTTTCGCCTTTTATTCCCTTTTTAAATAAAATAAATCGCAATTTCAAAATTTAGTAAATTTTGTGGTAATTGACATCACTGACGTGACATTTGAAAATTCAGATTTTTAGAGTGAAGTTTTTGTCAATTTGCTGTTTTTTCATTTTTTTTCATTGCTACCAACTTTCAAAAACTTGGGCTATTAAAACACTCAAATGAGCTATTAACGCACTGTTTTGGGTGCTTTAACAGTTTTATTATAGACGTAAAATAGAAAAAATGTTTTTCTGAAATAGTACATAACGTAGAGCTTTTACGGATTCATCTGTCATGTTTATTTGCATTGTTGCACATGTATTTGACATAAGTCGCACAGAGCCACGTTGACTTAGTTGCCTACTCTACTGTTATTAAATGCACATTTTGTATTTTAAATTCTTAATTTCACGATTTCAAAAAAAAAACGTAATGTACTACACCTCAGCACTAAAGCTGATTTTTTATCACTCGTTATGGTTGTTCAACAATCTCCATATTCGTGATAAAAAAGTACAACATTATTTGGTATACAAATAACTAATTTATCTACGACCACTATCGAAAATTACACATTTCACATAGTCTAGTAATGATGAAAATGACTCATTGTTCATAATCTTTAGACTTTACGGAAATGACCGTGGGAAATGATTTTGCATTATCAGTGGTTCTATTAAAATGCCATAGCTGTCACAACATGCAATATTTCTAATTATTTGAAATATACATAGTGTTAGCCAGTAAATTAAAAATGCATTCGACAAGCGAATTTATTTTCTTATATCCATACATCCGCACTGCTTAATTGCTAATTACTGACTAATCTTAATATTGCCACTCTTTTACAACATCCAGCTTCAATATATAAATCATTTTCCCTTGTCATCGATACATGGTTCTGATGACATCATTCACTGACCTAACTACAGCATTTAGAACAAAACCATAAAACTAATAGTTCAAGAAACTAACCAGTAAATTACAAATATAAACATTGTGCTAATAGCACCAGTTTTATGGGATACATTTCAACAGGCTTATAAAGAATTAGATCATAACTAATCAACTTAATAATAATCATCAAACAGATTATCACACGTAATCATCCCTGATGTTATGCGTCCAGACAAATAATCGGCTTCCCGATAACAATAGTTACAACTTTTAGATAAAGATTAATTTATTTTTAAAAGTTAAAATTGTTAATAGACATCTACTATACTCACAAATTTATAGTGATATGTGTATAAATCACAGACGGCATCCTAAGACAGCTGTTTCTAGCTTTTGGTTCTCCTCAGTCCTCAGTTAGGCGCAGCTATTCTGTGAATTCTACACACATACCCGAGCGTTTATACTAGCTCTGAAATAACATTAACACCATCAAGAAACTGTAGTACCTCCTGTAGGTATCAAATCGCACTACTAAGCAGCATAATTTGATTATCCAATACAGGAATATACAAAATAAAATCCGGTCGAGCGTCCGACCGTATAATTAATATAAATAAAATATATAATGAACACAAATGCGCCTGATATTAATAATTATTAGTACTTTTGATAAAAAAATAAAAGGTATATAAATTGTAGTAATTGATTTATACTATGGGGCCCCAAAAGTTTGTAACGCTTCAGGCCCCTTAAGTGTTAAATCCGCCACTGATTAAAACCGAACAGGGCTAAGACCCTATGATAAGGTCCTGTGATAAGGTTCTAAGGAAATGGGTTTGGGAGTTAGGTATTTCGTTTCAATAGGTCATTTTCTTTGGACACAAGGATAATAAACGAAGTTCTTAGGTGCAGTAGATAGATTTTACCTTCTTTGGCCACATTCGTGGCACCCCCATTGATATGACCCTGTACTTGAGATTATGGCTTTTGGTAGCTATAAATTTGCAATGAATCTTCTTTTGTGATAAGGAAAATAGTTCCAGGTAACAGTTTTTAGGCTTTTTAGACATCTTTTTAGCTTTGGGCGCCTTAGGCTTTACATCATTAAAGTACCGCTGTGTACAGAATTGCACCTCTCGGTCGCTAACCGTTCTCAGAATAAAAATATGTGTATGTTAACGGATACAATTGATGAGTACGAAACATAAAAAGTGGCATTTAAATTAATGCTAGAATTCAAAAACATCTGGAATTTAATGTTTTCTCTTTGTTTCAGGTGGGTATCACATACTTCCTTCTAGCCACAACACATTAAAGTGAGAATATGGTAAGATACAAACTGTTAATAAATGAGTAACTGACACGAAGCCCACTTCTACTTACACGATTTGTGTAAGGTGGGTATTGTTTGGGTTACTTTGTAAGCAAATATTCAAAAGTAAGAAAGAAACGTGCATTAATCCTTCATATTAGGGCTTTTTTAGCATGTTGCCCCCCCCCGGGCCAAAAATTATATCGAAGCTCCGCAGAGCAGAGTCATCAAACTATTAATCTTCGTCTCCCTCCTTTCCCCTCTCCCCGTTTCCTTTCCTTCCCTCCGACCCACCAATACAGAATATTAATATCTAGAGCTCATTACATGCCGTAAGTCCGAATAGTTGGAAGTAACTTGGGGGGGGGGTTGTTTCATGAACTACATGGCCTTATGAAAGAGAAGGACAGCAACCGCATCCGGGTTCTGCTTCTCCGCTTTGTACGTCGGCACTTGCGGGCGCAACGAGCTCTATACCTAGCAGAATTTGAAAATAATAATTTTCATAACATTTTTAATTTATTAATTATTTCAAATGGAAGTCAGGATTTTTATATGAAGTGTTTTATTTATATTATTTATAATATTATTTATTACTAATTATTTTACAACTGAACAAATTACTAATCAGCCAATTTTTTATTATTACTAAATAACAGTTTTTGAGACCTGGACCATCGCCTAGTTGGCCCATGTAATAATAATAATAATTGCTATAACCCATCCGTGGCGTATTTAGGAGGGGGCTATCGGCCTAAACCATGCCATCGATAACTGTTTTGAATGAAACCTCCTGCATGCCCCTTGCTGGGATTGGCTAAAGTTGCATACTATTTCGAAAAAATAAATCCTAATTTAAAATGCATGTATATTAACGTACTCAAACCACTTTACGAAGACCTCCGCATTCTGTATACGGAATGGAGATGTTTGATTCAGCGAAAATGATTCCTACGTACTCTAAATGAGCTGTAAAAGCAGAATTGGTGCAGTTTTTCTGTATTTTTAGATTTTTTTCTAAGAGGAGTAATTTTCGCTAAATCAAAGGGAACATGAGGGGCGCAGAAACTAATAGACTATCAAACAAACTTGTTTCTGGACCAAAAAATATCCACACCTGAAGGAACGTGGAAAACAGTTTGGGGCTCTGTTATAGTTTTGGATCTAAAAGATTGAACATGTACCGCTCCCAATTCAAATACTTCTTCGATATCCAAGAAGATATTTCTTATTGCATTTCCTCCTCTAAGGCAACTTTTGATTCACTTCATTTTCTAGACCGTTAGGTAAATCTGTCTCCATGAGCTAATTAATATTGATTTTAGTGTTCCTAGTAGCTCTCAGAAAAGCTAAAATATGAAATCGGGAAGATATAAGTATCCTAAACAGAGAGTGCAGAACAAATTCTTAACTCTATCCAGTATCGGTAAATTGCTAGTTAAAGTGGGATCTTAACATTTACCATATATAAGTATACGTGTACTATATTGAAACCAGTCTCAGATAAGTAGAGATCATTTTGAATTTAATTAGTTTCATGAAGTTAAAGACGATAAATTAAGCAACAAATATTATGAACAACAGTTCTAATTTAACACTTTAACACATAATGATGCATCTGAAACATTCTGTATTGAAACTTTCAGAATCCAATTAAATTGCAGTGAACTCAGCTCCTGGGCTTGTTTACTGAAATCCTTTATAGATTGCAGTTTGGTTTTTCTGAATTGGCCATAAGGTTGTTTATAAACTTATATTCGATCATAAGTCTCTTTCTACGAATATATACCCTCAGGACTTTTAAACTATCGATGATGATAGTGCTGTAGATTCTCGACATAGTAAAACTTCAGGCTTTATATTGCCAGCAACAATCCTATACTCAACGAAAGACGAGCAAGAAGACTAATAAATAAGGAACGGGAAAAAAAGACAAAGCAGTAAATCACGTTTTATCGTGAAGTTCTCTTCTCCTACGAACAACATAAAATTCATTTTCTAAATTCTTAATAGAGAAATCGTGCGTGTTGCAAGAGTGCGCCGAGTGAAAATACCGAAGACAAGAGATACTTCGGTAGATGGAGGCGCTGATTTGCGAGATCGATTTTGTCTCGGAAATTGGGTTTGTAGATTGGTGCGATAAGCGAGAACTCCAGTTAAGATGTTGCCGCGAGAATATACGAGCAAATATAGTTTGCCAAACGTGAGTGAGAGATGATGAAATATAAATCACAAAATTCCCTTCACACCCCAAAGAAATCAAATACAATTTAAAAGAGTAATACATGATCGTTCTTACTCTTTCTTGTGTATTTTTTCATTTTTCTCCTCCCCAACGAACTCAAAGTATAAAAATAAATCCAAAATTATTGTAACAGTTGCATTGTTGTCACATATTTTATATTCCATTAAGCCATAAAAAGTTCTTCAATTAGGAAGCTTGTGTTTTGTTTCGTGACTCGTATGCCTGTCATTTCGGTTTTATGATGATTTTTAGTTCGACGAATGGTCGTAAACGTACCTTTAAGAGTAGTAAAAGACAATTTCATTCCTAGTGGTAAAACACTCCTATGTAAAAAAACACACGTTACTGGCGTTTTATAACCAATGCATTTTAATAAATTCTAATCAAGTTGCGTTTAATGGGATTGAGATGTGTAAACAATGAATTTGTATATATACAAGTGAATGCTTGTTTTGGTTATACAATGAATTAATGTGTATTAAACATGAATATTAATCCGGTTTGAAGGACCATATATTATATTTTATTTCATTGTTAGTAGATTGTTCACGGAGAATATCTGTGTAATAAACCCGTTCCTTCATCAAGTCTTGGGTAGATTTAAGGCCAGATTATACAAAGGAACAAATTATTTCAATAGGTCATCATTAAAAATAAGTTGTAATTTTTCCGACTAATACCGAGAGCTATCTTTGTAGCACGACTAAAACAAGCTTACAGATATAAACTCTTTACAATATTAATTTGATAAATAATTCCTTTTTATCTGTATCAGTAAAACTTTGCGTTGTCTATAAATTAGTAGATCGTCAGTTTTAATAAGGACATTCGCGATTTTTCTTTTACTTAACATATTAAATTTTTCCTCTGTTTTTGGCTGTAATTTCTTTTTTATATGATCGCATGGTGTTAACAAACAGCATAGGCAACACGACAAAAGTTGTATTTATCCAGATCTATGGAACTTCTCAATATTCTTAAATGCGATCTCGTGAAGATTAAATCAGTCTGACTTTCGCTACTTTATTGCAACAGTCTTGCGATAGTTTATTTTCTTTTATTAAGAGCGTAGTCATATTACAATAAAATGGTTTACTAATAATCGTTATTTACGCATAAGTGGGATACAGACATTATTATTGCACTCGTGTGAGATCTGCACAACGAGACCATAGGCCGAGTTTACATTATAACATAAGTGCGATAATAATGTATTGCGTATAAGACTTTGCTACAACCCCTTAATTTTTAAATCGGTACATTTATATTCATGTGAATTAAAATTTTGTGAATACTAAAGCAACTGATCTTGTTTTTGATGATAACAACCCGTCTAGCAACCACGTAGAAATTTTAATGTTTTGCTATTTTATGGCACGCGTGTGAAGTAATATTGCTTTCAAAAAATTTAAAAGTTATACAAAATATAAACGTTTAACCCACAAAAGGGGGATTAAACGTGTATATTTTGTATCTTTTTTAGATTTTTTTGAATGTAAATTAAAGCCCAATATTGTTGCGAAATTTTGAAGTTTAAATATTGATTTACCCCCTCCCCCTTTGCCCT
Organism: Agrypnus murinus; assembly: GCA_929113105.1. Classification (NCBI taxonomy): domain Eukaryota; kingdom Metazoa; phylum Arthropoda; class Insecta; order Coleoptera; family Elateridae; genus Agrypnus; species Agrypnus murinus. The sequence goes on along the minus strand of OV816029.1, from coordinate 77,160,089 downwards.
TTGCAATAAACTAAATTAGTTATTACATAATTGAAATAAGTGGTATATTTGTCTCTTCGTTTATTTTTAGCAAAATACTCCTCCATCATCGTAGTCCTGTCGATCTCTTCATGTCGTCTGCTCATCTAATTTGTGGTTGTCCCCTACTTCGCGTAGCTACTCATGTTCTCCAAAACTCTATTTTTTTGTTCCATCTGATTTCAATTTGCTTCATGGTGTGGCCACAAAATCTAAATTTACTGGAGGCTATATGTTTTGCTACTACATCTATTTGACATTCCATTGTTCTTTGTGGTTTTATAACTTTCGTGACTTTGACTATTCCTTTTAAAAGAAATAAGTTTCATCATTCTAGTGCTTCAGCTAAGTGGAGATGTCTTCAACAAATGAGCTGAATTTTGTGAAAATATTATGGAAAGGTGCAATACAGATCGCACTTTCGCTCCGAGAATTGTGTTGTCTGATGAAGCAACCTTCCTCTTAAACAGATCACACAACAGACATAATAACCGATAACAAAACCCTTACTAGATGCAGGAATTACGCACCCAATATCCGCAAAAGGTTAATGCGTAGATGGGAATTATTCCTCATTGAAAGAACTCTTACCAATAACAGGTACCTTCAAATGCTTCAGAAAACCGTCGTTTCGGAAGTCAGAGCAGAGCCTTGTTCAATGAAAAGTTTCCCGACATCTGGTTTCAACAGAATGGTGCACCAACATACTTTGGGCATGGCGTACGGGCAAGTTCAAATGTGTTCTCTGGAAGGTGATTTGGGAGAAGAGATGCAATAGAATGGCCAGCTAGGTGGCCAGATATAAACCCGCTTAATAGGTTCATCTGTTTCAATTCTCTGACCCTTTTGATTCCTTCTTTCCTCCACGTTTGCAAGTTGCAATCGCCGGACAAATCCAGAGAATACCAGCAGTTATCCAAGCATTTCAGGATAGCACTAGGTCATCACTAAGAAAAATAAAATTTCAGGTTTCATTTGAAAAATCAAGATGGCCGTCTCAGCGAAAGAAAATGAGTGGCGAAAAAATTGAAATTAATGTTGTTGTAGGGCATAATTTGCCGAATAAGCTTTCTTAATGAGTTTTTTTGATAGAACCAACATTTAAGGAGTTATTTCCAATGTGCGGTACTCTGTATGTTGGTACTCTGCATGTTTTCAATACTTTAAAAGCAGTTTAGAACACTAAATAATATTTTATTAAATACTTTCTAATCAACAGATAAATAAAAATTATAAAGTAAAAATCAGGGCGGTTCTACCAATGGATATTGCAGTGCGTACATCTTTACGTTTCCATCTTTTAGCGAATATGCTGTACATTATAAAGTATCTTATGTGCATAAGTTTCGCTAAATCATTTGGGAAAGATAGGAAAGCACTAAAAAGTTATACAGTAGCATGAATAATCAAGACCACCAAGTCAAACAGTAACGAAGATGGTTTCAAATGTAACAGATCCGAATTCTACAGCAGCACTGTTGTCAAATAAAAATTATACTAATTTGTCTCAATTTAAATGGAGTTATGTTGTTCTTCTCTAGATACAAGCATACTTTATCGTTATTGAACGGCAGTTCGGCGACACTCGACAACACATTAACTATTGTCGACGAACTGCCGATCCATCAAACTTGATAAAGCAATATATCTAGTACACTTTAATGTCTATTTGCAATTATCTGGTTTATATAGAAAAATTGGCATTCACTATATAGATTGACCTGGTAGCTCAATTGGTTAGAGCGTCCGCCCGGAGAGAGGGAGACCTGCATTCGATCCCTAGTCAGGGTGAAGACTTTTCTATACGGATTTCGTTTATAATGTAATTTAAGGTAAAATAATAAATTATAATTAATATCTACCTTAAGCTACACTAATATACAGAGAGTTTTTTGTGAGCGATAATATAGGAAAACCAATGGAATTTTATTACTCTCCTAAACTTGTACCCTTACAAATGTCAGTAGAAATTTCGGTATTAACTGAAAGAAGAATTCATTTTACGCCAAAAACGTATTAAACTTTATGAAGAAAATTGGAAACTGTTCCAAAAATTCTTAAAAAGCCTGTTAGTTTAATGGCTTCGGTAATAAAATATAAGGAAAAGCTTAAATTTGGTACGCGGGATTGGTCTAGCGGTTAATCGTAAAAGAAAATGCGTAATCAGAAATTGCAGATTCGAATCCCACCCTCGTATACTTTTTTTAATTGCATTACTAATTGTTATTTACTAACTGTAGAACTTGATGTTAATCATTATTATTACATTTATTATTAATTGTATTTCCTTTTTCATCTGCTTTTCTCAGAGTTGAAATTGTAGAAAAACTAACGGTACACTCGTAAATTAAAAATATCTAATAAAAAAAGAGGAATAACAAAGTTCTAAAGATTTAAATTAAATCAAGATCTAAAGATGATAAATAACAAAAATTAGAAAGTACAATTTAAAAAACTATACGACGACGGGATTTGAACGCGTGATTTCTGATACGATCTGATACGAATGTGATACATTAATCGCTAGGCCAATTCGGTGTACAACTTTAAACTTTTCCTTATACCTTATTACCGAAATCATGAACCCAATAAGCTTTTTAAATATTTTCTTCATAAAGTTTAATATGTTTTTGACGTAAAATGAATTCTTCTTTTGATTGATGCCAAAAGTTCCACTTACACAGGCGCGGTCGCAGTCCAAGATTTTGGGGGGGGGGGTCATCTTGGTTTAAATACATTTTTAAGGGCTGACTTTATCAATAAACCGAGTAAACCATATAGGAATATTTTTTAATAAAACAAGATTGGTTAACAGAAACCTCAATCTTAATTACAAACTAAAAGGAAGCCTTCTACTGGTTTTAGAAAATCGGTCGATTATTTTCGAGACATCGGGGGTTATCTCGGGATGTACATTTAAAAGTAGAGTGAGTTGTCAGTTATTACGAATGTTTTGGTTTTTAATTGCTGAGGTTTAAGAAGAAATATGTGCAAATGATTTATTCTGGGGGGGGTCATGACCCCTGTGACCCCCCTCTAGGACCGCGCCTGCACTTACATTTGCAAGGATACAGATTTAAGCGAAAAATGATAAAATACCATTGGACTTCCTATTATTGTTTCCAAAAAAACAGACTGTATATTTCAGATTTGCAGCTGCTAAATTGATTTATTCCATTTAAATAAATGGCGAAAATAAATGTTCCTTAGTTTTCTAACATCTGACAAGAAAAAGCCGTTAGTAGTTTAAATTAAAATACGGTTAAAAACTAACTAATATTGATTTAATAATTCCAAATCTTCCAAGCGTGAGTGAGTGAAAATTACCAATTTCGTTAATACATTATCGAAGGAAATGCATACCTAACTTAAGTATAACGAAGTAAACGCAGCGCATCCATCAAATGTAAAATACTATATCAGAAAATATCCAGTAGCACCTAAGATCGATTGATTCGGCTTGTTAATCTTCTAGATACACAGCGTAAAGCAACAATAAACAGTAAACCAGACAAAGTTTACCATAATTCTGAAAACATTAGACCTTCATAAAACACTACTGAATTGTTCAGCTGCGTGGTGACAGAGAACTTGTATTTACTTTCCATTATCGGGACAATGTGCAGTTGAAAGTATATCAGGTACTCCATTGTGATTAAGCATTATTAGCATTGTGCAACCGCACTTTGAATTCAAGTAGAGCACTGAACCTATCGTATAATCAAAACAGATTAATATGGTTAGTCTGTTGTGTTATCATTTTAGTAACAACTTCAATTCTAGTAGATAATCTAATGGAAGTTAATTTTACAAGTAATTCCCTAAGTGCAACTACCTTCTCGTTTCCGCATGTCTTATTTTATTTTAGCATCAATATCGAAACTTTCAGTATTATGAAACTTTAACTTTAGTGCTTATGTAAATAAGGAACGATAAAATAAGTAACTTATTATGAACTTATTTTGAAAAAAAAAGTTAAAAATGCAAGCTGAAAGAGATTAAAGGAGATGGTTCTGCTAATCCATGTTGGTTAATTGGGAGCACTCGAATTTTAAAGGCAATTTCCGCCAGATAAGTTTCAGCGGATAGCACTGGAGGTAACAACTACGAAATTGATTGCTGTTACTTTGTGTAATATTCAACGTTGGCGGTTTCATATCCAATAAAGTTGTTTTATTTTCCATTCCTTTTTATCTTTTACTTACACATAGAAGGTTCATTCCGTTTAAGTAAATATAATCAACACCTAGCCTATTATACTTTTAATAGCCTAATATTTATAAAAGCCTGCATAACCTACATAAATGTAGAACATTATTTGTGGGAGTTCACAGATACCACCTCATCCTTATAGTTTTTTTTTATTGCAGATAGTTTTATTTTAGTTGCATCATTTTAGTTCTCTCGAAGTATAAGGGTGTTCTAAATATGTATGTAGTCATAATTTATATTTCCTGTCTTTTATTTCCGTTATAAACTTCAAAATTCTTCAGACTTCAGCATTTTGAATAGCTTTACTAGTGCATTGCTTCTGGAAATCGGTAGGTTGTAGCAATTAACTATCTTCAATTATAATTTTTTAATCTTGTTTTGTTTGAAGTCAGAAACGTGTTTACAGGTATTCGGTTGAAAATTAGGATTCAAACCTAAAGGCACAGAGTTATTCATTATATACTTTGAACATTCCTGTATGTCTGTTGTTATTAGAGATAAAGGAAAAGCTTCCTATAAAAGCCGCGTTCGGTATTAATTGCAGATTTGTTTACTCGAAGAGCTTGGTTTCCATAGCATACATTATTGTAAATAATTGTAACTATAGCAATCGAGCAAAAAGAGTTATCATCGCGGTTGGAAGTTATACTGTTGCACCTATGTTTATTAAAAGCCATTAAAAAACAATTGTATAGATCACGTGGTATATTAAATCATAGTCTGAATGCAAATCCATATAGAAAAATTATCACTCCGACTAGGCATCGAACCAAGGAGTACTCTAATTTTGAGCTACCGAAGGTAGTAACATACAAGGCGATGATAAATCTCCTTGGAGGATTATTCAAACAAATATTGAATGTAGTCAATATTGTAATAATGCATTTGACAGTCATCATCGGAGTTGATTTACAGCCTTATAAATTGATTTAAGATATGTGTTATGTATCATTTTGTTGAGAATTTTCTGGGCTATCTTTCTATGCAATTATTTTTCAGAAATTCGATAATTTTTATCATTGTTTAAATTTACTGGCGTCATACTCATCGAAAATTGTTATTTTATTTAATTGTTTTTGCAAAAGTATAAATACGCCTGCAAGAAAGTTAGTTAGCATATTTTAGTCGACGTGGAAGGACGTCTCGTTAGCCCAAATAATAATAATAAAAACTTGATATGATATGACACATATTTCTATTACTTTTTTTAGCAATTTATCGACTTATGTTAGTACGTATGTTAGGTGTAGAGCTTTGACTACTCAGAACTACATTAATATTCTTGTCAGCATAATGTTAAAAATGTATGATTTAACATCACTCAGTATGAGTCTTGGCATTGTGTTTTATTCGGTATCTTTTAAAGAATTGCTTATCGATTAGATTATCACGTCGTATCGAGTCGGCATTGTTATTGACGGATCGTTCGTCAGCTAGTGAGTAGCAAAGCAGATGAAAGGCAAATACCGAAAACAACTAAAAGTAGCTAAACTAAATCTTAGATTATTAGCAACTACTATATAGTAAAGTACCTGTAGCGTGTATTGCGGTTTAGGATCTTCCTGAGAAAAAGAGGTGGAGCATCGGGAATTTCACCATAACATTGTATTGTAGCAAACTGCTCTTTTATTACAAATATATGACAACCAAAATATTATACTAGGTTCCGCAGTTTGACTTCAACATTAGTCTTGACACATGTTTTATTCGTTTAATCTACAGTAAAGTAGTGGTTTTAAATCCAATATATTTGGTTGGGAGCTTCAGTCATTATCCTTGGACTTCGATTTAAGTTCCATCTTTCTGTGCGATTCGAGACTAGCTTTTGGGCAGGCCACACGGGGTTCACCCTTAGAACTGGTCGTTGTCTACCCAATCCCAGGCTTGTCTGGGCAACGGATGACGTGATCAGAATGAAAAATAGAGTTATGCCGAGGTGTTTCGTTTACGTTTCACCGAAGTGTTTCTCGACGATGACTCTAAAACGTTGCGGAGGGAGGTCTGCTAACAAGAGGGTCCGGTGTGGGTGGATTGAATCTTACCTGACGTCAGGGTCTTTTATGGAGCTAAGAATCCCGCTGTCTGACCTAGACAAAGGTCCCACTTTGCAAGAAGGCATAGCTGGGGAATAGTCCTATGCTGGACGAGGTACTCCGGTGCCGGCGGGTGAGCAGCGTGTTAAGTCAACTGCTCGGTCACTAGTGAACGCTTAGCTAGTAGAGGGTGGATAGGCAACCTCGCTCCTACCAGTGAGTTAATCTGGGAGCAATTGCACGATTGCCGGTTGTGCAACTTGCGTGCTGATTGGGCGTATCCCAATCACTTCCTCATGGAAGGAACGTGGGGGTATGTTAACACGGGTACCCCACGTAAAACAATCTTGGATCTATGTCTGACCTAGACGAATGGAGGAGATTCAAGTGAGGTTTATCTCGGTTAGGGAGTTCGCTCGCTACCCCAGGAGAAACTGCAAGTCACCAGGTAGCGTTTCGGAGGTGATAGTACGGGGGTCTGGCATATGCTGTCAGTTCCAGCGTCGGATTCCCAGAAATCGTCTAGAGACCTACACTTAAAGGACGTTGATGCGAAGATACATAGCCTCTCACGTTCAAGACAACTTCACCTTAACGGGTACACTCCGGGAATCTACTTTGATGGGCCCTATAAAGTAGCCTCGAAACGAAGCTCTGTCGAGGGCACACCAGGCCTATAACTGGAAGATCGGTGTGGCAAAACCATTAAAAACCAGGTCCCGCGACACTTGAGATTGGATTCGATCAGGCAGTGGCCTCAACTCTGGCCGGTGAAGGAACTTCAGGGTTTCGATGTACTGACCTAGGTTTGGGGAATAGTCCTAATGGTGGACGAGGCACTTGACCCCGTATGAAAGAGGACGTGAGGGTGCCGGCGGGTGAGAACGTGTTAAGTCAATCGCTCCGGTACTAACCTGGTTAGGTAGTAGAAGGTGGATAGGCAACCTCGCTCCGACCAGTGAGTAACTGGGAGCAATTGCTGTGCAATTGCGCCCTGATTGAGCGTATCTCAATTACTTCCTCCCAAGAGAAGGGACGTGGGGGTTATGTTAACACGGAAACCCCACGTAAAACATACATGTAATCATGTTACTTACAACTAGTGAAATTAGACCCCTATCGTGGACGATTAATTTTGCTGCCCAAACATGAAAATGAGTGACTACACATTCTTATTCAAGATAGCTACCTTCTTAGGCAGGATACTTTCTAAAGGAATAAGATTTCGATAGGGCACACATCAATTGTGAACTACATAAAATGTTAAAGTAGGGTAATATTGAAATGGTATCTCTTAGTTTTTCTCAATACTTCTGATGAAAAGTAATTTCAGTAATTTCGTTTGCACAAAATTCCTGATCTTTAACCTTTGCTACATCGTCGTCTACTCGTGTGTTTGTAGATTTATTTAACTTCTTCCCTTCTACTCAAAATGTCATTATTGTTGGCCATCGGAATCATGGATTGGCGATTTTAATTACATGCTAGGTCAAAATGGATTTACTGTCGACATTGATAAGAAAGACTAAATAATACCATCGAAATGCATATGTCAAACGTATATTCCCTCCATGGTTATTCAATGATTTATCTGTTAAAGAAGGATCTTCCAGATATATAATTGTCCGAAGATATCACACGATAGTGCGAAAGACATTTTCCAGCGAGTTATATACACTATTCTTCCTACGGCCCAAAAAACGACACATTTTTAAGTTGAAATAATAACTGAAACGGTATGGATTCGATTCAAAAAGAATTTATATACCCACCATGCAAAAATTTCTACTAAAGCAGCACATTAGTCTTAACAATAACTACAGATCAGAGAACCAAAATTATTTTGATAGTTAAACATTGTGTTTTTATTAAAATAAATATAGTAAAGATGTCTAAATGGATGTGCGATAAAAGAAAAAAAGATTTATTGGAAAGGTAGATATTTAATAAAATAGTAAACTGTGCAATGTATAATCATATTAGCGTGAGGAAACTGATGACAGTGTGTGGAAACTATTTATATCGCAATTCAAATGGCATTTATAAAATTATTTTTCGACAATGATTGATTAATGCCAACTTTTTAACCCACTTTATTATATGATACTGTTAGGTCTCTTATAGTTACTAAAAGAAAATTAACTAAGTTACTTGACTAAAAGAAAATAAAAACTGAATACTGACAGTAAAAATGATAAATTTTTCACGTCACCTCACGTTTTACAATCGGTGAAAGTAAAAGCAAAAAAAAATAAGAAAGAAGTACACAACGGCATACAAGGTTAAGATTCAAAAGAGTAGTTTTCTATTGTAGTCATAGAAAAAGTATAGTATGCTACTTGCGTGTAATGGCATTACTTATAAGGTGGAATTGCGACGCAAGCCGCAGGCGAGTAAAGCACAACAGTAAATTGTATATTTACACTTGTTTTGGGTAATTTATTTTAACAGTTGCAGAAAAGATAATTTGAACAAAACCTGAAAACCTGAAGAAGGAGTGAACCAGAGTCACTTTCTTCAACATACAAATAACTGTAATAAATATGAAACGACTTGAGTGTATTTGAATTGACACAAATATTATTTTATGACTTTGTTTCTTATTACTGTACCAAATATGTGTTTTATTAATAAAAAGATATGCTTCAGGTATTATATAACAAGAGAACCTACATTAGGCTTTTATAAAATAATCTAAAGATTTTTTATTGCCCATTATCCAAATTTTATTAGAAATTATGATTAATTAAATTTTATTTCTAGTTCCGACCGCCATATAATTATTAATTAATTGGTAAGTATCATGAACACGAACCAAAGTTAAGTTTATTATAAACTTTATCATAATAGCTTTATACTTATCATTAAAGCCTACAGGAGTAATTCTGATTTTATCAATTTAAATTTTGTAGTATATATAAGAGGGACTGGAAACAAATGAAGCATTAAATTTTACAGCTTTTACTTTACGACGGAGCTCATAGTTTAGTTCAGTTATACGATCGTATATACAGTCGTAGCCGTTGCCGTACAATGTTTTATGCTAGGGTTAAATACGTATGGGGGTTCACACGTATTGTAGCCCCACGTGCGGAACATGACATTTAAAAAATATTAAATTCTGTTAATTAATATTTTAGCTGCTTCAAGTAAAAAAAATAAAAACAGAAAAATTCTTACCGCTGGAAGCTTCAAGAGATACGGCTAATACCGATTACGTTGCGTTATTTAAAAGAAAATTTAATTAAGGTAGCATAATTAATTGGATTTAAAGATGTTTTTGGTTAAATTGAAACACCTTAAGAAGCAAAAGAAAATTTTTGGATGTATAATTAAGTGTCCTTGAGGTTGTGCTGTTAACAAGAAAATTTCTTTGAAATATTTTCTCTCATACTTACTTTTCATAACCTGTAATATAATAATAATAAAATGCTTTATGAAATAAATTAGCATCTTATTTCTGTTTTATTCAAATATCAAGTGTGTTCTTGTAACGTACTACTAAATTATGTTTGAAAGGGAAGTAAAAGGAAACTGAAAATAATATATTTTAAATTTTCCATTTTCATCATTTACTGTTGCTTCTACACAGTGGAAAGCTTTAAGGTAATTTTACAGTACGCTACTATAGTTATAACCAGCATAAAGTGCTGTAAGGTTAATGTAATAATTTTTAAATAGATTTTAATCAGAGATAAAGACATTAAAGGCGTTGAGATATACAAGATCCTGGCGTGGCTTTACATAAAACACTAATAAGGAAATTGCAGAAAAGCCTTAACCAGATTTACCGGTCCCGGGAGTCAAACCCGGACCGCTCAAGTGAGAGTCTAGCATGCTAGACACTACACTACCGAAGCTATGATACGCCACATTGTAGAAAAGAAAGGATCACTAGAAGCAACAGATAAGAGAAGGAAGGAAATAATAATCTGTGTTCAAATTCAAAATTATTGACCGACACAATTAATCTGTTAATATACAGCATGTAAGGAGTATAACTGCCATTATTAAAACAGGTGCTATTGGGGATATTGATTCCAACAAAAAACTATAAACAAGTTTTTTATAGACATTACTTTTCCCTAGCTTAAAATACTCTTATATTGCAAGTTTCAAATCTTTTACTTACTTTCGCATATTTATTTTAACGTAAGGATGTCTGAATTGTTTATTTATGCCTTTACGATTACTACCGCAATAAATATCAAGGTCTGTATCTCTTTATCAACACTTATTATAAGTATGTAGGCTCTGAAATGCCAAATTTGTTATTTTTTGTATTTCTTTTTTTTTTAGTTTATTATTGTTATTAGCTTTGTATTATTTTTCGTATCTAGCCGACATACATGGGCGTACATTAAAAAGTTTATTAATTCCGTTAACAGTTAATAACTTGATGCATTCGCATATTATTGTAATGATGTACTCGCGAGAATTAATAGTAATTCTTAAATAATAATTCTAAAATAATAAGTGAGCCAACAAAATAATAAAATAATACCCACACATACACACTTTATTGTTTCTTGTTTCTTCATTCATTATTTAGTACGTTACCCTTTAGAAACTAGGTGATCGACACCATCTCTGTATCACAGTAATCACAGTATTTATTAAGTGATAATGTGTCGTTGAAGTTTACAACTTGACTAGGTTTTTCTACATAAACCTACAGAGGGAGGCACGGCTTTGTAAGACGGTTTTATTTCTTTTGATGTTCTATACCACCTGTTTTAATAATGGCAGTTATACTCCTTACATGCTGTATATTCAACATGAGATTATTCTTTGATAACTCTTTATTGGAATAAAACAAAAAATGTCAAAATGTATAGTAAATATACGAGAATAGATTAAAAAGTTTCCGAATTGACAATGAAAACAAAATAAATGTGATTGAAGTTTTTTCAACGTAATCCCCTAGAACTTGAACACACTTGCGCCAACGTTGCTCCGGCTTCTAAATTTTTCCGGAAGTGACTTTCTTCAAGATCATCAAAATAGCCATTTACGGTCTCAATCACCTCTTCATTTGACCGCAATCTCTTTCCAGAATGTTTTGAGTTTTGGGAATAGGTGGAAATAAAACACTATTTATTTTGTAATACGCAGTTAATGACTTCCAGTTGACTGATCCTCTTTTATCCGCGAATCCGCTTTTATACCCTAATATAAACGCACCAGAAGTCGCTGGAACCTTCTATGTATTCTAGAAAATGCTAGAATAAACCGCGTCTGGTTTACATGCTTGTGCGATGCGTCATTCTCTCGAAGGCGGTAGAACACACCATTTGTTGCTCGAAAAGAGGTTCTTTCTTTTTCTCTCTTGTTACAATACTGATTTCTAATCGAATGAAACAATGATTACCATTATTTACTGTCTTTCTCAAAAGTACTGTATAAAGTGTTGCAGATTTACGTTATTCTACGTTTTAACCTTTCTTCTAAATTGTTTAAAAAAATACCATAATCAAATTGAGTTCTGTTACTTTAGATTATACTATACTGCACAATACACGTAAAATAAGATAATATAACTTAAGATAATTATGTTAATTATTACCTACTATACTTAATCAGAATCACATATTGTAATTTTGCTAACCCTTGTAATGGTCGTCTTAGACCGATATACAAATAAAATTTACTTTTACTTACTTTTTACTTTACTATGGTATTTTTTGGTTAACTTTGAATGTACAGTTTCTCTAAAATTAATTTTTCGCGTAAAAAATGTGAAATAATTTAATTAATAAACATCATTTTTAAAAACAAGTTAGGTAAGCAAGTTTTAACATTCCTAGAGTATTAATTTAAAACCAAGGTTATCACATTATTATATTATTTATGGAAAAAACAACGATTATTGATCAAGTGGTTAAGATTTATGCACCGTATTGGAGTGTCTAAATGGCCCCTTTGTAATGATGAAAATTCGTATTAAATTAGTACCTGATATGTGCCTACATTGAAGTGTTACATTATAGCTTGTTGATTTTCATTGAAATATCACCGATAACCGGTTAAGAATATGTTTTACTTCAGAAGAAATTAATCTAATATAGGTACACTCAAAGAAATATTGGAAATCTAAAGTCAAGAAACGTGGTGTTTAAATCAAAATGATCTAGATAATTTTTAATTCTAGACATAAAATGCTTGGAGAGAGATATTGGATTATCAATTTAAGCATTGTTTCCTGCTATTCAGAGAAGCAAGTTTAAAAGAAGATTATTAACTTCTTGTATCAAAACAAATATGCTTAATGTGAGAACAAATATGTTCTTGAAATGTAAGTATTGTTTTAAGCACTAAACCACTTCAAATAAGAATCTTTGCATTTTAAAAATGAACACTATTTTCTGCAATTTATACAGGTGTGTTCCAAAACAAGATTTTTAACTTTTGGTTTCAAGAAATTATGTACTTAATGTGAGAACAAACATGTTCGTGAAAACTGTGCATTGATTCAACCACTACAGTACTTGAAATAAGAATCAGTGTAATTTGAAATAAGTATATGTTATGCTGAATTAAGTTAGTTAACATTTCATTTCTGAAATTAAAACGTTAAATTCTTCATATTACAATAATTCTTCTGGAAATGAGAAGCATTTTAGTTGCACTTTTTGTAATTGATTCTTTTATGTTATAATAGAAGCACGAGTGCGCGACATTTCCTGTGTGGTGAAGTATTAACCTTAAGTGATAACTTGGCAAAGGCAATGGGTGAACTGATAAATGATATCCATTATTATTTATTTCGATATCAGAATGGTGACAAATAGAAAATTTGGGACAAAGAGATTGCCACAGTAGAATGGTTCCTTTACAAATATGCCATGTTAAGTGTGCTAATGGTAATCTTTCTATAACTTTACTCATAATTAATCAATTAAAGTATTAATAATTATTCATTAAGTATTAGATATAAGGTTATTTATATTTTTATTTATTTATTTATTTTTAGGCAAGGATTCGGGATGACGAATACTAGAATTTAGCCGAATCTGTGGGAATATGAAAAATTACCAGCTTGGTCGGAAATCAAACCTGCGACCACTAGGTTATGAAAGTAAACATTATAAGCCGCCAATTCACCGAGGCTGGCTGTGTTTTTTTATTCCTATTATTTACTGAAAAATCCTTTTTTGTGGTACGTTTAAGATGTGATTCGAGACTGGCAAGTTTTCTATTTTGTAAAGAAATATGTGTATGTATTTTTCTAAGTAGTTGCATCTAAAATAAATCTTTCATGTGCCATTGTTTTCTTTTATTTTGAATACTAATTCCTAAATGTCAATCACTAAATTCAAGATAATAGTGCTTAAAACAACGTTTTAAAGTAAATTCTTTAAAGTAAAGTAATTTCTTAAAGTAAGAAACAATTCTTTATTTCAAGAATCAGACGGTTTATAATAAGAAACACGTTGATTTGAATTAAGATTTCGTTATTCTTAAATTAATATGTGACAATTTAAAAGTGGTAATGTTTCAAGTTTAAGTAAAGAAGTTGAATGTTTTAAATTAACAATTTCCATGTTAAAATACATGTAAAAATACGAACATAATTTAAATAGATTATTCTACATTCAAGCTCTCATATTCTTGAATTGCAAACAAGAATATTATTCTTATTTATTTCTTAAATTGTAACTAGAAACTTCTTAGGTTCTAAAACAGCATCAAAATTCTTAATTTAATGTACGATTTTCTTACTACAAGTATTATTTTTCTCTGAGTGTATGGTTTTTCTTTTAAATCAACTTATTTTTTTAGAAACTCATAGTATACTCATGTTTACAATTCTTTATGTAAAAAGTATTTACTTTTGTATTTATACATAACCTTAAATAATACTTATTTTTCTTACAAAACTAATGTAAGATTCTCAGAAAAACTAGGAAACCATTGCTCTCGGCGTACTATTTTGAATCAATTTGCACATTGGACAACATAATTGATAATTTATTGTCATGTAATACGGCATGTGTTAGTTAAAATGGGCCATAAATTAATTAATTACCACAACTGTAATTAACGATGTAATAATATGTAAAGTATGCAGTGCGTGTGGTGGTTAGATTACATAATACTACAACATTGGCAGCCATGAAATATTCCATACAGAAAACAATGCGGCACGCAGGTCAACACATAGAGGAAAACAATTTACTAACACTGCTTGCTTGTTGGCTGTGCCTCCACCGAACATTTTCCATCCTCTAAAACATATAACCCTAAATAATTTTGTATCCCTTTTTCCAGGTAAAAGTGATGCTTCGAGTTTCGACACCTCCTGGAAGCTCGTCGCCCGATAATGGATGTTCGAATAACTTTTTTAACCTCGATAAACGAAAGAAACAAGTCACTTTGGTTGATCCTTCCACTTGTGGATCTGCGGCACCTGAAGATAGAAGAGTTGGAGTTGCAGCGCCGAAAATGTTTGCCTTCGATGCTATATTCTCCCAGGACGATTCGCAGGTATTGTATTTCTCAATGAAACTTAACTTTTTATTATTTGATTAGCTTTTTCTATGATGTGTAGAGGAGAGACAGACACTGGCTGGCTTTTCTCTCGTTTCTAAGTGGATGTATGTAATAGATAGAGGTCGATAGTTTTAAATCTTGAGTAAAAAGTTAAACGAAGATTATTTGGAAGATATTCGGAGTGGACTGCGTGTTTTGTTAAATTGAAAACACTATAGATTTTAAAGATTTTACCAATTATAAATGTATGTATATAATCATAATTAGCACCTAATTTCTAGCTGTACACAATAAACAATTTAGTGTAAAATATTCAAACACTAGACCAGCCTAAAAAGTGTGTGTTTAGATCCAAGACTTGTAAATCTTTTACTCTACATGGGAACAACATTACGTCTATTTAGAGTGGATTGTTATAAAACTTTTGTATAATTTGTTTTCTATTTAGATTGAAATTTTTAGAAGTACTAGAATTAACAGTGAAAGTAGTGTAGTTTTTTTTTATTCTGACGGTGGAGGTCAATAATAATATAAGTGATTTATTTATTTATTGCAAACGTGCATAAAGCCCAGTTCATTTCTATTTTTGTTAAAGGACACCCTGGAACCTTCACTTTGAATTGGTTTTTCTTGGCTCACGGTTTGTTGCTTTCATGGAATTCTATTAGGAGATTCCCTTGCACTACGTCAACGTCCAAAGTTACTCTTTTGTTCTGCTTGTTAATTATAATTATTGCTTTACTTACCTAATTTTCCAATAGCTTTGTTTATTGTTTGTAAATAAAACACTGAATACAAATTTTTGAAAGAAGTACAACTCTGTTAGATACCAATATTCAATAGTTTACTTAGTTTTAGGAGTAACTAAGAAGGGAACTAATTACGTTTGTTGATTCCTGTATTCCACTTATATTTCGGATGCAAAACGCTTTCTTTTTTCAAGGATTCTCAAACTACAAAAGCAATGTACAAAATTAACAAGATACTAAAAGCTTCCTCTTACTCATCATTGTAACAATAATAATTAATTGTAAAATAATATGTCTAATTGTCTATTAATAAAATAAACTGGGAAATTTCACACGCAGTAATAAAACGACGTGAACATATTTGCAACAAGTGTCTTAGTTATAACTGTTAAAACTTTGCAATTTGAAAAGTTACTAAAATTGGCGGAATTTCAAAATTTTACAAATTTAAATAACTGAATGTACTATATAATTAGGCAAAATCGAAAAATTTTAATACTGATACTGAAAATTTATATGAGTTCTATGTTTACCTTTTCCATCTAGATAACACTTAGGACCGATTTTATAAAGCATTATTAACTACACGCTTAGCTTGATGTGTTGTTAACTCAAGTGATTGGTTAATTAAAAGCAAGTGCTGTAGTCTTATTGGTTCTTTTAAACCCGTTGTTAAGTTTTATCCAATTAGGTTGCTTAATATCTTGATCAATTTGACAAAGTTAACTACGTTTTATGCAACTGGCCCTTAGTAATTTAGTAGTTACCTTTATAATTATTAGTTTTATATACAGATACCTGCTGTTGGCCTAGTAAATATAATTTTGATCTCTAGATTTTGCCGAGTTGTTCATTACGTTTTAAATTGTTCATACATTACATTATTTTACGATTTGTAAAATTTTGAGATTCCCGCCAATTTTAGTAACTTTTCAAATTGCAAAGTTTCAACAGTTATAGCTACGACAAAAGACACCTGTTGTAAATATGTTCACGTCGTTTTACGGCGTGGAAAATTTGCAATTTTGCGTTTTAACACTTGAAACTTATAAGACATGTTCAATTTACTATAATAAGTCCAAAACAATTTTTAATGTTAAATTCTATCGTATCTTGTTATAGTGTTAATTGCACTTTGTGGTTTGAAATACCTTGAAAAATCATAAGCGTTTTGCATCCGAAATATTGGTGCAATCAATAAACGTAAATTAAAACTTTTTAATGAATTTTCTTCAAATTCCTAAAACCCAGTAAACTATTTAATACTGAATATGATTTTTATGCACTTTATTTGTAATTATGAAAATGAAATCGAATACAGCATCGAATCGAATGATTGTCGCCATTTTTTTTTGTTAATATCGTTATTGCGCACACGCTTCTTTTGGCACATACACTGTCAAGTGTATATTGGTGCCAATTCGTTTTATTTGCTCTAACTAGAGTAACATGAACACTAACAAAAAAAATTGTTTCTCCTCAAAATAAAAGTTAGAATGAATCTTTTTATACTTTTATAGTAGAATACTATTAAATTGCATATTCAATCTATACAAGTTAATTATTAATATAGAAAGAAAATAGATTTTAAATATTAGTGAATAATTGTTTTTGTTATAAGAATAAAGTGGAAAAAAATGTTTTTCTACTGTACATTTTAACTCTAAAATCTTTACTCAGTACTCGCAACAATAATTGTTCACGCGGCTGGTTTTTTACTGTGTAGGCCTGAACAAGCTTCTAGTATTCGAACGCCATAGCTGTTTCTCAATACCAGTTGCTAGTATAAACGTATGTTAAATTGCACATCAATTTATTAAGTATTATTTGTATGTGAATCCGAATCTGCACCTAGATTTTAAAACAAAAAATCCTTGTGCATATATGTAGGTAACTTAAATCGATCGTGAAAAATTATACACTGTATAATACTTTAGATTTGTATTAAGCTTTGTTTGAGCTATTATAGTTGACATTTATTAATAATGTTATTTTTTGTTATTCGATTAGATTCGTTCATTGTTTTGAAATAAACATAATTTATTTTGTTTATCTTCCTAAATTGACGTTGTTTGGCATTTAAAAACCTTATTATCGTCGTCATTTTTTTGCTATGAAAATCTTTATTATATCGAATAATTGAAAACAAGTACTTTGTAAGTAATAAAAAAGTGCCTAAAGGTGGAAATCTAGCTAGAAATAGCTCGGACATAAAACGATTGTAACAGCTTCCCCCCAAAGGTAAGTCCGAGACGCTACCCCACTGGATCATTAGACATCAGGGAAATATAACTTGTAAGAAGATAATTAATTAATTACGATATTGATAATTAAAAATCAACAAGCGAACTTACAATTAATTAGATCTACGCAAACCGTATATTTCACATGAAGTTCGCTATAGACCAGAGGTGGCGAACCTATGACCCGCGGGTCAGACACTGACCCTCGAAGGATTTTTAAATGACCCACGCGTTGATTTTTATAAACGTATTTTTTATATCATAAAAGAGAGAACAGACAATCGAAAATATTAAAAAATTAAAGTTGTAAAACAAAAAGGAAGCGTAAACCTTTTTAAAAATTTTATCTACGATCATACAAAAAGTGACTAATTTTTACACTGATTTTCAGATAAAAAGTTAACGTTTATTTAGCTAATCTTATAAAATTTTTATTGCACGCTAATATATATATATATATATATATATATATATATATATATATATATATATATATATATATATATATATATATATATATATATATATATAATAGATATTTAAGATGCCTGTATAAAAAGTCATTCTTTATTGCGCGAACGCTTTAAGACACGAGCGAGGTACGAGCGAGTGTTTTAAAAGACGTGAGAGCAATGAAGAAACTTTTTATGTGTATCTTACAACGTTTTATCTACGATCATAATGTTTTACTTAAAAGTTAAAAAAGTATTCATTTTAATTAATATTTTTTTTAATTTTTGACTTATGTCATGTATATCAGCGTTGGTATTTACGTACTAAGTTGTTTAGCAACCAGTTTGTAAAATAATAAATGGTTTATCGTACATCTTTTGTTTATATTAGCATCCAATACAAAATTTATAACACTAGCTCAATAAACGTTAACTTTTTTATACGAAAATCAGTGTAAAAAGTAGTCACTCTTTGTATGATCGTAGATAAAATGTAGGATAAAAGATTTATTAATATTTAACAAACCGGTTGCTAAACAACTTATTAGCACGTAAAAATCAAAGCACGCTGATGTACCTGACATAAGTCACAAATTTTAAAAAATATTAATTAAAATGAATACTATATTAACTTTGAAGTGAAACGTTATAATCGTAGATAAAACGTTGTAAAATACACATATAAAAAGTCTCTTCATTGCACTCATGTCTTCTAAAATACTCGCTCGTGTCTTAAACCGTTCGCGCAATAAAGAATGACTTTTTATACTTGTATCTTAAATATCTATTAAAAGTGAGAAACAAAAAAAGGGTCAACTGTCAAATTTTTCTGTTAACAAATTTTCAGTGTTTTCAAATTATTGGTACCCTTTCCAAGTGACGCCATTGACTTAGTGACCCATGAGCTTCTATTAAAAAAAATAATAAACAAAATTTCGGGTCGTGCATTATCCTCGACAAATTACGCGTCGAATGAGCTCAAGCCCATCTCTCCAGCCCTTATAGAACGCGAGAATGGGGCTCGGACACACTCACACACATGCAAATCAACTTTAGTATCGTAGTATAGGATTTTTATGTAACGGGCTTACCTGCGTTAAGGTTATGGACCACGGTCCTCCTTATTAGAGGACTACGCATTGAATTAAGCTTAATTAGGGCGTCAATTACATTTATAAGAACTTGCACTACAGAGAGAAATCTTGATACACGTGTGAGTCTTCAGTATTCCTTGCAGTGAGAGCAAGAGAGAGTGTAGCTAGGAAATTGCAATATGACATGAAACATGAATAGGCTATGCATGTATCTGTACTGCATTTCTACTTGCATTTCTAAATTCTACTTGTGATTAGACATTGTAAACTACATATGACACATGCTAAATTACATGTTTGCAATTAATTTGGAAATTCGTAATTAAAACCAACTTTTTCAGAAGCCATGGTCGAGTTGCATGATTCATACTAACGTAATTTTACGGGAATTGTATAGCTTATGAATTGCGACAATTTTCGAGCCACCAGCAGTGTAGGTGTTTAGAGAATATAAAATCTGTTAGTGATCAGCACGAACTACCACAAATGAAGTAGTACAGCCCGTACGATATTTCTTGAGTCAAAATTCCTAGAAAACCGCTACGTCACTTTCTCGGAATTAACCGCATTTGACACCCGAGTTGGAAAGACTTGGGCGGCGTCGCCGGCTTTCACCAGTTCACCTTCGCAGCTTGCAGTTTACACACAATCTACGTTTTAAGGCACGCCGCTGCTTACAAATATCAAGCCGTATCAGACCGTTGCGTTCAGAGAATAGAACATCATCGGCTTTCTCCTTTCTGGGAATTCTGGCTCAAGAAATATCGTACGGGCTATAAGTGTGCGTGTGAGTTTAGAAAATTATCACTCACACCAATTCCCGTCTTCTAGTGTGTATACTTGGTTGTACATTTACAATTACAGCAGCATCAAGGGCTTTGGAAAACCTGCAAAAGATTCCTGCTTTCTTCTTCCGCTAGCCAAGAAACAACTTTGCTAGATTTTTGTTTAAGATCGTTGCATGCTATGACTGAATTTGTTCAGCTTGTGAGTGTTGGATTATCCAATTAAATGTTCCATAATAGATAGTAGTGTTTCTGAGTCTCGACAATTTTTCTCGGGCTTTTTTCCCCGGAAAGTCCCGGGAATTCCCCGTGAATAGTAATTTTACAAATACCTAATACAGGAATCCAAATATTCGTTTTTAAAATTGCTTTAACTAATCTTCTAATCACTTTCCCCAGAAGTTCTCATTGGAAAGTAACTATAATAATGAAAAGAGTAGCAATACATAAGTGAATTCTTCTATAATATAATTCTTTCTTCTTTAGTATTTTTTATGGAAAAAGCCTTTTCTGTTTAGCATTGTATTGTTTGTCGGCAAGTTTTAAGTCACTCATAGCTTTTGTAAAACATTGTTCCTCAATATGAGGATGATTTAGTCAAGTATTATTTCAAAAATTCATTTGCAGTTTTAGAATAAACAAAGTTTTAAATATATCCATCCTTGTAAACAACTTTGCTGTTTTATAAAAGAAGATATCTGGTATTGCACCCACAAGTTTTTATTATCTCTGGTTTATGGAGTGGTCAGATATCTCCCTAAGTCAAATGACACAAATTCAGAAATGTAATAAAAACACACTTTAAACAATTATAGAAGGCATTATTGTCTGTACAAAAACTATTAAAACTTTCTTGCAACCCTTTGCCTATTGAAAACGAATACGTGTTAAGGTGATCAAGACCATACTTCAATATGAATTTTTAAGTAAAACATTTTGTTTAGTCTTTAGGAAAACTACTATTTAAAAATTTTAGTACCTGTTTATAAATAAGATAGGAATTTCCGAATGGAAACCCTTTTTGAATATACATAATTGAATAATAAATAATAATAATAAAAGTTTACTTAATAGTCTGGCCAGGTATATCTAACGGTGTTTCTTACTGTACTAATCCCTTTCCTTATATTGATAGCTTATAGTCAAGTTGTAAATAATTTATATGTATACTATTTAGAATGCCTGTTTACTGATTTTTTCAAAAGCACTGGTTAAAAAACCACTTAAGTAAGGCGACACTCTTCTCAAAATTGCCTTTTTCTAACTAATAATTTGCTCAAGAAATTGAAACAAATAGAACCTTAATTCTAAAGGAAGAATTTTAATTGAATATCTTGTATGCAACGGTCTCGTGTCTAGGATTATATTTTCCAGGACTTGAGACAACAAAAATAGATCAATTCCCGCACAGAGACACTAATAGATATAGAACTGTATTAAACTTTGCAACTAAGAACATCATTATGTGTTATTATTTCAGTTGTGGAAATAATACAATGGTACTTTTAAATCCATGTCACTAAATAAGTTGGGTGAAGTCAATTACGAGGAGGTATTGATAAATAGTTGGCCTAGCCTAGAAAAAAACTAAACGAAAAAATGTTTTCGAAGTAATAGTATTTTATTCAACATAATCACCTTTCAACTCTATATATTTAATGCATCGATCAAAGAGTAATTCTAATCCTTTAGAAAAAAAAGTTTTATCCTGTTCTGCAAACCACGACTCCACAGCATCAATTACCATCTCGTTTGATGTAAATTTTCGTCCTTTCAATGATTTTTTGAGATTCGGAAAGAGATAATAATCCGATGGGGCCAAATCGGAAGAATATGGCGGATGGTCGACAATTTCAAAGCCGATTTCATTGATTTTTTGTAAGGCAATAAGTGATTTGTGGGCTGGCGCATTATCCTGCAAAAACAAGACGCCTTTGGTAAGTTTTCCTCGTCGTGATTCCACAATTTTCGCTCGAAGTTTGGTTAATAGAGATGTGTAATATTCTCCCGTGATTGACTTTCCATGTTCCAAGTAATCCACGACAATTATACCATCTTTGTCCCAGAAAATGGAGGCAAGAACTTTTCCAGCAGACTTCTGCAGACGAAACTTTTTGGGCCGAGGAAAGCCAGAATGTTTCCACTCCTTAGACATTTCAGTAGATAAGCTATAACAGTTCTGCGACAAAATCCCATGTATTTTCTTATGGAGGTTCGTTTTACCATTCAAGGTCATCCGCGGTTCCCCACTCCTATCCCCACTACCCCCTACTTAGGCCCCCCACTTAGCCCCCTACGTAGGCCCCCCACTTAGCCCCCTACTTAGGCCCCCCACTTAAGCCCCCCCACTTAAGCCCCACTCCTATCCCTACTCAGCGGCCATTTTGAATAGCCATTTTGAATCGCCATCTTGGATCGCCATTTTGAATCACCATTTTGAATGTCATTTACATATCCGCCATTTTGTATCTGTCATTTCCAACTTGTCATCATTTCCCGCTGAAAGATTTGAATTCCTAGCGCTGCTAATGCCATCTATCGGTGACGTCATATGATCGGTATAGTAGATTTCTATACGCCTGTAGATAGGCAACCCGCTATATTTTTTTTATAAAAATCAATGGAGCCAACAGGGTTTGAACCGGGGACCGCTCGAATGGTAGCCAGCCAATGCATCCACTACACCAACGAGGTAATCTATTAAAGCACTGTAAACTGGTTATAAAAAAAAATTGTTGACTAGCGACCACGTACTCATAATATAATACATGTTAGTAATTTGTAGTATTATATCATACGGCTCCCTCTTCCTCCTGCATGTGTCATGATTGATTGATTAAGTAGATGATTATTCCTGTGCTGTGATTGATTAAAGGGTCAACATATAAAATAGGTATAAATTATCATATCTAGAAAAAACAAGTTAAAAATTCAATTAAAGAATCATTTAAAAAAAAACATATTAATGGATAAATACTTAAAAGCAATTTAAAACATTCGATTACACAATAAACAGAATTTGTTTGCTAAAGAATCAATTACAATAAGATTAATTAGTTTTTTTTATATGCTTTTTTAATTAGTAGCTCAGGATGACTAACGCATCATAATTTTAAAAATATATTGTTATTAAAATATTAAAAATTGTTATATTTAGGAATAATAATTTAAAAATTCGATAAAAGAATCATTAGGGTTTTTCTGAACAAGATAATTAAAAAACACGTCTAATGATTCGCATTTATTTAAGCGCGTTTTGTTTATTTTGTATTTATTTGAAAGCAGTTACGTTTAGAATTGAAATGTTTTTTTTTAAATAAATTTCTTGATATTAATAATCTAGTTCTGAGTTATTTTTATTTTAATAAATTAATTTAGTAATAATAATGTATCACGTTTAGATTTATACCTAAAATTAATTGTGTAAAAGATTTATTATTTTTAAACTTTCAACATATAAGCTTATACCTAAAATAAGATATTTATAAAAATCAATCTAGTTGATTATTAGAAATAACAAACTTTTTAATTATCTTGTTCAGAAAAACCCTAATGATTCTTTTATCGAATTTTTAAATTATTATTCCTAAATATAACAATTTTTAATATTTTAATAACAATATATTTTTAAAATTATGATGCGTTAGTCATCCTGAGCTACTAATTAAAAAAGCATATAAAAAAAACTAATTAATCTTATTGTAATTGATTCTTTAGCAAACAAATTCTGTTTATTGTGTAATCGAATGTTTTAAATTGCTTTTAAGTATTTATCCATTAATATGTTTTTTTTTAAATGATTCTTTAATTGAATTTTTAACTTGTTTTTTCTAGATATGATAATTTATACCTATTTTATATGTTGACCCTTTAATCAATCACAGCACAGGAATAATCATCTACTTAATCAATCAATCATGACACATGCAGGAGGAAGAGGGAGCCGTATGATATAATACTACAAATTACTAACATGTATTATATTATGAGTACGTGGTCGCTAGTCAACAATTTTTTTTTATAACCAGTTTACAGTGCTTTAATAGATTACCTCGTTGGTGTAGTGGATGCATTGGCTGGCTACCATTCGAGCGGTCCCCGGTTCAAACCCTGTTGGCTCCATTGATTTTTATAAAAAAAATATAGCGGGTTGCCTATCTACAGGCGTATAGAAATCTACTATACCGATCATATGACGTCACCGATAGATGGCATTAGCAGCGCTAGGAATTCAAATCTTTCAGCGGGAAATGATGACAAGTTGGAAATGACAGATACAAAATGGCGGATATGTAAATGACATTCAAAATGGTGATTCAAAATGGCGATCCAAGATGGCGATTCAAAATGGCGATCCAAGATGGCGATTCAAAATGGCTATTCAAAATGGCCGCTGAGTAGGGATAGGAGTGGGGCTTAAGTGGGGGGCTTAAGTGGGGGGCCTAAGTAGGGGGCTAAGTGGGGGGCCTACGTAGGGGGCTAAGTGGGGGGCCTAAGTAGGGGGTAGTGGGGATAGGAGTGGGGAACCGCGGATGACCTTGAATGGTAAAACGAACCTCCATAAGAAAATACATGGGATTTTGTCGCAGAACTGTTATAGCTTATCTACTCATTTCTTTAGTTTCTGGATCATAATGATGAATCCATGTTTCATCCATTGTAACAAGGCGATCCAAAAAGTTTGATTTTCTATCGTTAAATTGATTGCATATCCACTGAAATGTTGTCACCCTCAATCGCTTTTGATCAGCATTGAGACATTTAGGTATCCATTTTGCGGATAGCTTTTTCATTTCCAATTCATTATGAACAATATGAAAAACGCGTTCGTATGAGATATTCAAAGTCTCTGATATGCCTTTTAGGCCGATTCGTCTATTATCCAAAATCATATCATGGACAGCATCAATGTTTTCTTGCGTTGACACAGAAATCGGTCTCCCATACCTCTTCTCATCGGTGACATCTTTTCTTCCACGTTTAAAATCAGCAACCCAGTTTTTAATGGTTGAATAGGATGGACATTGATCTCCTAACGTTGTTAACATGTCATCATAAATTTCTTTATCAGACAATCCCTTCAAAAACAGGTACTTGATAACCGAACGATACTCGATTTTGCTGAAGTTCCAATCTTCATCTTAGATGGTTTACTTTTCTTAATCACAATTTCAAAATAACATCACCTTTTGGGTTGACACTTTGCACGTACACTTGTCAAAGTTTCAACTTGTTTTCATAGCAACGCGATTTATTTTTGCCTGCTAGAACTATTCAAGGCCAACTATTTATCAATACCCCCTCGTACAATCAAATGATGAAAATTAGACGAGATTTTAGCTTCGTAATGGTCAATTTATGACCGTTTTGGTTTTATTTGATTTGATTGGGTATTTGTAAAGACTTCGTTTGGTCATAAATTCAACACGTAATTTGATACTTATTTCCCTGCGTTGTTTGCAACGTTATCGGTAACGCAAGTTTTTATAATTTTTAACGAAAACATACCTGGACAATCATAAATGAATTTTTATTTATGTTACCCTAGTAACAAAGTTAAAATTAAAAAAATGTCAATTTCGAACATGTAAATTGAAGTCTATTAAAAGAATTCTCCCACTTGTATTCTGTACCTGAACCTTAATCGAAGTATAATCTATCCAAATACAGTCCACTGATTTAATAGAAAACGTAAACGTTTATGGTCCTTCGAGCCGGATTTTACAATAGACAATTTTAAGCAAGCAATTAGCAATATTAGATGGTCAACGGCAAACAGGAGAAGGTTGAAACTTGCCAAAAGAGTGAGAGTGGCTATTTAAAATAAAGTAAATGAAATTTTAAAGCAACGTTTGTTCTTTTAACATATTTTTGCTCAAGTGGATTATTTGTGTTTAATGTCCAAAGAATTAATAGTTAGGTGTAATATTTATCATTTAAATCAAAACAATCATTGATCGTGTCAATGTCAGCTTCTCTTATCAAAATATCACTTAAATTAACAAGCTGGCAGCGAAGGAGGAGAACGTAATTTTACGTTCCGTTAACTTATATAATTTACAAAATTGCGTTTATGGATGAAATTACATTCAGAGACGAAAATGAATATGATGCGCGCTCATTGTTATTTTTTAATCTCGCAAAAAAATCAAAATAAAATTGGCCAAATAAAGAGCAAAAGCGCGCATTGGAGTGTCACATAAAAAAATAAAAATTCGTTAATTTACATTACATATACTACGATAACGTATTCATGTGTTAATCAGAGACATAATAAAGGCAGGCGCTGAAGAGCTCGTTAAAACAACCCTTTTTGTTGAGTTCTAGTTTAAAATTTGACCCGGCAGCTGTGGAATGCCGAATCAAATATTCCGGTCGACTGTTCGGGAGCGGATATTCATCCTACTCGGTCACTGGTATCCGTCCGAGAATGTTACTTAATTGAATCATGACAGGCCAGCGGGGTTCTATAATGAAATTTAAATGATTTGCCTTTTGGGTCCGTCTATGCTTGCTTTATACATATTTTCGTACTGTACAATCTTTTACTTTATCGCGACGGTATTGTAATTAAATTTACACTGGACGTTGTAATATATCTTCATCATATCAACTTTAACAAGGGGGAAGCATGCTTGGGCCTCTAAATTTTGTACGGGATGTAGGCAGGTATGTTTAAATATCCTGGCGAACGTGGAAAGGACTATTTCAAAAAATTATATTGCCGTATTTTTCGTTAATGAAATGTATCCTGGCATAAAAGTAAAAGCTGCGTTAGAGAAATGTGCTTTCAACTTCAGTTTTATGTTATACGTTTCAGAAATTTTTACTGGCTTTCTGCGTTTTGGGAGATTACATGGAATGAATATTCATTTCGATTCAATCCGAGTAGTATTAGAAGGATTATAAAACAATAAACTGCTCAATGTACGTCGTTATCTAAATAATAACTTTATTGAGGTTATAATCATTTACGGAAAGACTGGAAGAATACAGATATGAATAAAAATTCGAATAGATTTGTTTTGTATGCTTGAATAACCCAATGGACAAGGAGTTTTACCTGAAAAGAATCCTGAACTTTTGATAGTAATTCGATTTGTCTCAGTCAGATAAATATGGCTGGAAACAATAAACAAAAAAATATGAAGTGTTTATTCATTGTGAGGAACATTACCATGTATACAGTAAAAAATTTAGTGTAAAATTTGAACACTAGACCACTCTAAAAAGTGTGTGATTAGGTCCAATACATTTAGAATAAAATATCTATTCTGTACCTTCCTGTAGACCAATTTATTACTCTAAAACAGTTATATCTTTTTATACTAAAACAGTCAAATTGCTAATCGTTTCGGAGTAATATTTTACTCTTGACTTTTGAATCTTTTACTCTACTTGGGAAAAATATTATCTATTTAGAGTGGATTGTTATGAAACTTTTGTAGAATTTGTTTGCTATTTAGATTGAGATTTTAGAGTGAAAATAGTGTACTTTTTCAGGGTCAAGGTCAATAATAAAATAAGTGATTTATTTATTTATTGCAAAGCAAACATACATCAAAAGTATATATAAACAATTAAAAATTAAGAACGTATTGAAAAAATGTATACGAGCCCAGTGAACTCCACCAAAGTTCAAAATTACTATAATTATGATGTAATTACTCTTTTGTTCTGCGAATTAAGTATAATTATTGCTTTTACTTACCTAATTTTTAAATATATCTGTTTATTGTTTGGAAATAAAACACTAAATATGAATTATTAAAAAGTACAACTCTGTTGGATAT
Organism: Agrypnus murinus; assembly: GCA_929113105.1. Taxonomy (NCBI): domain Eukaryota; kingdom Metazoa; phylum Arthropoda; class Insecta; order Coleoptera; family Elateridae; genus Agrypnus; species Agrypnus murinus. The sequence goes on along the minus strand of OV816029.1, from coordinate 77,132,217 downwards.
CAATATTAAATAGGTTACAGTTTAAATTAAGACTAATTATTAAAATCTTATATACGAATGCATGAAGACAAAGCTACCGGTCCCTTTTTTCTCGGCCCCCAGACCACTTTGAAAGCTGTGGGTGGTCTCATTTTGAAGCTAAGGCCCGCCTGGCGTCACGAATCGGGCTTTTTTTAATTCGTGAGTGGGAGGAGGAGGCGGAAGAGGACATGAAAGTTTTTGCTCTTTATGTGACAGTTTGGTGCCGCGAGTTAGTCATCATTCCGACCTTATCGGCGGCGATTTCTACCGTAGTTTAGTGTCACGAATTAGTCATCACTAGCGTAACAAGCCCGCCCAGTCGGTTTTCATGGGTCAGTGGGTAGAAATGACCTGTAGAGACCGAAGTGAGTGTGGTTGCCCCAACCGAAAAAAGGTGGGTCGACCGAAGCTAGAGACGGTGGCGCAGGAAAATAAGACGGAGGGCTACAACAAAGCACAGTAAAATGTTTAAAAATTAAAATTGTTTTAAGTTACCTTATATAAATTATAATTTATATAAGGTAACTTAAAACAATTTTAATTTTTAAACATTTTACTGTGCTTTGTTATTATATGTTGTTATTATTATTGTTATTATTATATATTTGTTGTTATAATTATTAAACAAACTGCGAAGTTTCACATTCACACGCAGTAAAATGACGTAAACAAAAATCAAATAATAATAAAAAAAGAGAATTAATAGATCACACAAAAAGTTAAATTAATTCGCAAATAACCCCTATTAATATAAATAATTAATCAATATCAACGATTTTTATACAATTCTTAGAATACTGTAATTACACAAAATCAACGAATCAAATTAGGTAAAGAACTTAACAGAAATTTATATTACTTACGATCTCTGCAGAAAAGGTAATTATATTACAACTGACAATTGTGCCACAAATATATTTGAAACAACAAAAGAAATAGCAAAATTACTAACTTATAATTATTGCTTCATGCATTCTCGGTAGTTTCCATTCTCGGCTTTGGTTTTCCCGGTTGTGATTTCTCGGTTATGGTTTATCAGTTGTGGTATCTCTCGGCTGTGGTTTCTCGGTAGTTGTCTTTCTCGGTGATAACCGGATACCAGTAAGATAGACCAGTAAGATAGAAACAGCAATCACGTTTTGCAATCTACTATTCATTTGATAAGAACTAAAAGGCTTGTAACCTTCTTCTTTCCTAATCAAACGGCTAGATCATTTTAATAATTTAAACTTTTGATTAAACTACTTGCTTCTACAACTTTTTTTATTTTCCGCTTCTGCCTAACAGTCACTACCAATCATTAAGCTGTTTTACTTTAAAATCTTTAATTTGGAAAAAAATCGATTCAGTGTTTGGAACATTTAAATATATGCATGTCCATTCTGAGTGTCACTTCAGGCGACCAGTGAACTTTATCAGTTAATGAAAATTGATAAAACCTCTTACCCATATTATAGCTCGCAATAATAATTTATGAATTTTACTAGCGGCAGCGACACCTTCATAAGCAAACAAAAACGCACTAAACAGCGTAAATAGTGAATTAGCACCAGCGAACAGCACATAAATCATCAAATAATTATTAACACTATCTCCAGAAAACAAAAACCACGGAGGTGATGCCAGTACAGGTCGATCCATCGCAGTATGGTAGTAGCTAACATTAGTGGTGTTGGTGCTATTATCATAAGCAGATGCCCAATATGAAAGCCACCAATCGGTCATATTTCGAGATGTTTGCATCAGTGTCAAGAAAGTAAAATATATAAGCTTAACAAATGACCGATCACTTTCCATTAGGTAGAATAAACGCCAAATTGTACTGTTCCAATTTCACGCGTTTCTTCATTAAGTATACTGTCATCATCTTCAGGTAGAGTATCTTTATCTAAACTCTCAATGTAACTCGATCGATCAGATTGTATCGAACCATCTCCAAGTTCTAAATCAATTGGAAGAAATTCATCAATATTTGATAAAACTTCAGCAGGTTTCCCTAAAAATAAAGCGAAATAACTTTTACCGGACAATAAATATTTAATACATACCTTGCTATTACATAACCTAAAAAACAATGAAAAGAAGGATTGTTTATACTGTTAAAGATGGATGGAAATTCTGTGTATTGAAGGATGTTTTGTATTTTGTCTTCTTGTTGTACGTAACTTGGATTTGATAATATATTTGACTTTTTAGTTGCGATCTAAAGGTGGTGGGTGACAATGGGTGACAATACGCAATGTTCCGGAAAGAACTTTCCAGTAAGGTAGAAACGTAGCGTAAAACTAAAGCTAAAAAAGAAGAAGAAGGCTAGAAAGAAATTCTGGATTAATTTAACAGTTTAACAACTTTTTAACTACGGCCTATTATCCACTAGGCCGTAGTTAAACAGTTGTTAATTGTAAGTGTAAGGGGGGATTACTTGGCTCGGTTGTTGAATTCGGTAAGCAGGGTTCCAGCTCGTGCGCCAAACCTGTACGGGTCTTCATTTACTCCTTAATTTGTGTTTTTTCTAATTGTCTCCTTTTACTTAACCAAATATATAGAACTTAATTGAATTCAAGTAACTTATTTAGCTATTTACGTTTTCTGAAATTAAATTTACTTTTTCCAAAATTAAATGTACCTTTTCCGAAACTGTATTCACCTTTTCCGAAACTAAACTTACCATTTCTGAAATTAAATTTATTTTTTCCGAAACTATGTTTACCTTTTTTGAAATTAAACTTACTATTTCCAAATGAAAATTACTATTACTGAAATTAAATTCACTTTTTCCGAAATCAAAATTACCTTTCCTGAAATTAATGTTACTTTTTCTGAAATTGAAGTAAAAAGGTATAGATCACATAAATATAAATAAGTATTTAAAGTGTTAATTAAATAAAAGTTTCATTTGTCCTTGTGTTCGTAAACTTCTTCGTTCGTTCGTAATTTCTTTTACATAATCAAATACATACAACTTAATTGAATTCAAGTAACTTATTTGGCTATTTATATTTATGTTTTCTAAAATTAATAATACTTTTTCCGAAACTGTATTTACCTTTTCCGAAATTAAACTTACTATTTCTGAAATTACATTTTTTTCCGAAATTGTGTTTACCTTTTTCGAAATGAAAGTTACTATTTCTGATATTAAGCTTACTATTACCGAAATGAAATTCACTTTTTCCGAAATCAAAATTACCTTTCTGAAATTAATGTGAATTTTTCTGAAATTGAAGTTAAAAAGATATAGATCACATAAATATAAATAAGTATTTAAAGTGTTAATTAAATCAAAGTTTAATTTGTCCGTGTGTTCGTAAACTGAAGCTTATTTTACATAACCAAATACGAGGCTGGTTTGATAAATCCGTGCAAAGTTTTTTGAGTTGGCATCATTGTACTTGAACTAACAGGGCTCTGTTATCTAGCATGCCTTGAAACAACACATGTCAAATTTCATGCAGATTTGACGCATAGTTTGTATGTGAGAGTAAGTTTTTGTCGTTGATGTCTGGCCTTCTATCACAATGGAAAAAGACGAATTTCGTGTGTTGATAAATCATTACTTTCTAAGAGGCAAAACGCCAGCGGAAACTAAATCCAACCTAGACAAATATTACGGTGAATCTGCACCTTCACTTAGAATGGTTTATAAGTGGTTTTTAGATTTTCGTTGTGGCCGAAGAAGCACAAAAGATGCCGAGCGTTCTGGTCGCCCTGTTGAAGTGACTACGCAAGAAATTGTTGATAAGATTCATATGGTCATGGAAGATAGAAGATTTAAGGTGCGTGAAATTTGTCAAACGGCACACATTTCGACAGAACGGGTACATCACGTTTTGCATGAATGTTTGGGTATGAAAAACAAGGCTGCAAGGTGGGTGCCGCGTTTACTCATTATTCAGCAAAAACGTGAACGGGTGAAGATTTCAATGCAAAATTTGGAGCTGTTTCAAAAAAATCAAGTTGAATTTCTGCGACGTTTTGTAACTGTTGATGAGACGTGGATACACTATTATCAGCCAGAAACGAAATCACAGTCAAAACAGTGGGTTGCAGCAGGTGAACAGGCACCGAAGAAAGCGAAAACGGTTTCCTCGACAGGAAAGGTGATGGCCACTGTTTTCTGGGACGCCCATGGAATAATTTTTGTTCATTATTTAGCAAAGGGTAAAACGATAACCGGAGAGTATTATGTATCTTACTAGATAGATTAAACAACGAAATTAAGATAAAACGGCCACATTTAGCTAAGAAGAAGATCCTGTTTCACCAAGACAATGCTCCAGTTCGTTCATGTGCAATTGCCGCGGCTAAACTATTAGAATTACGCTACGAAATGCTTCTACACCCCCATATTCTCCGGATTTAGCACCCTCGGACTATTATTTGTTTCCAAACATGAAAAAGTTTCTTGTAGGAACAATATTTGGGTCAAATGCCGAAGTGATAGATCAAACAAACGCTTATTTTGCAGAGTTTGATAACTCTTATATTAAGGAGGGGATAAAAAAACTTGAACATCGTTGGACCAAATGTATCAACCTTCAAGGAGATTATGTAGAAAAGTAAAATAAAACTTCATCAAAAAAAATACGTTTTCTTACTTTTTGCACGGACTTATCAAACCAGCCTCGTACATACAACTTAATTGAATTCAAGTAACTTATTTAGCTATTTTTATTTGTTTTCTAAAATTAAATTTACTTTTTCCGAAACTGTATTCACCTTTTCCGAAATTAAACTTACTATTTCTGAAATTACATTTTTTCCGAAATGTGTTTGCCTTTTCCAAAATGAAAATTACTATTTCCGAAATTAAGCTTACTATTACCGAAATTAAATTCACTTTTTCCGAAAGCAAAATTACCTTTTCTGGAATTAATGTTACTTTTTCTGCAATTAAAGTTAAACAGGTATAGAACACATAAATATAAATAAGTATTTAAAGTGTTAATTAAATACAAGTTTCATTTGTTCTTTAACTTGTGTTCTTTAACTTGTGTTCTTAAACTGAAGCTTCTTTTACATAACCAAATATATACAACTTAACTGAATTCAATTATTTAGCTAATTATATTTATGTTTTCTGAAATTAAATTTACTTTTTCCGAAACTGTATTTACCTTTTCCGAAATTAGACTTACTATTTCTGAAATTACATTTTTTTTCCGAAATTGTGTTTACCTTTTCCGAAATGAAAGTTACTATTTCCGAAATTAAACTTACTATTTCCGAAATTAAATTTACTTTTTTTTCAAATTCGTGTTACTTCTAAAATTGAAGCTAAAAACGTATAGACACTTCTTTTTGTATAAGCAGTGTTGCCTTCCTAAATAAATACAAGGACAGTGATAATTATTGATATACCGCGTACGACGCGCGTCTTAGTATGTACTGATGTGCATTCGCATTACATATCTAATAACCCGTTTTGCAATGTTGCAATTTCGCATTGTTGCAGAATTTGCCCACTTTCACTGAAAACTGTCGAGCTTTCAAATACACATATCGTTTAGTAAATATCACTGGTTACCAGTAGTCAATGATATTTGACATTATCGGAGATTTATATAAATTATGCATTACATGCATTACGTATTCTATAAGTATTTTTCAGATAGGAAGGAATTATAATACATTGCTTTTGTTGTAATTTTGCTACGTGGCTTATTTATACTGCTGACATTGTAGACTTTGCACCGTGTCCAAAAATGAATGACTTAAATGAAACCAGTACAATAAGCCAGTGCTAATGTTAAAACAAAAAAAATGAATTTGGTAGTCGTTTAGCACTAATTCGTTCTCAGCAAGCAAAAAGTTCTACACGCCTCTTTATTTCTCGCTAATGAATTTTCAAGTAGTGAGAACACTTACTTCGATGGGTGCAACTTAACCATAATTTATTATTTTACCGTGGTGTCGCATTGCACCCTCGGATTTTTGTCTCGCTCATACTCTCTACTCCGGGAAACAATCAAACTGCAGGGGGACACAAATGTAGAAGTCTTGTTCAATCTTTTTAAGATTCCGAGATTCTTAAGTGCGGCACTTACTGGGAACTTCCCAATTCACGTTCTTTTTTATAGTATTTTTTGTAATGTTGTTTTTATAGCTGGAAGTCAAGATTTTTTATGGTTTTCTCTCAAATTTGCAATAAACACTTATCTCGTACGGGCGGCGTATTTTCATAGCTTGCTTTGGAGACCTCGTGATAAACCTCTCGTCATTAGCTGACACGCTCTACCTTTACAGATGCTCTTTATTACTACCTTCCTTTTCACTCTTCCTACTTGCAGAACTATTACTACAAGATGCACTTTATAGCGAAATTAGCTTTCTACACCAAAATAAAGCCTTTCCTTGTTTGCTCTTTAAACTTTAATCAGATATAAGCTCGAACCCTTCATTCTTCTTATAACAATTAGATAATTGGTTTGATTAAAGAGACGTGGACGAGATATTAAATCTTCCAGATGAACACTGAAAAAAAACTTTTTTTTCAGAATTCTGTTTATTGCAAAGATTTTTATCGACACAAGCAGAAAAAAAAGGTTAAACATGAAATGCGAGGGTAATGAGAAATTTTATTGTGTCATTACGTAAATGAATCGAGTTATCGCAGGTAATAAACTAGTACACCCTGTAGCGTTATGTTATGTTAATGATTATGTAGGCATGCATCCACTTAGAGTGATGTGGCTATAATCTCTCGGCTGATCTTTATGTATGCAAACACTCCAGTTATTAGTTAAGTTGAGAAGTGTAATGAAATACGTGCTGATCAGAGTCATGTGATTGCAGACGGAGGTGTGCTCCAGCGCTCTTACAGATGTCATCCATGCTGTCATCAATGGCACAGACGGCTGTCTATTCTGCTTCGGACATGCTGGACTTGGTAAGTTGTGATTTTATCATTGCTTTAATATTTATTCAACGTGATTCTTTTAAAGCGAGAGGAAATGTAATTTTACAGAGACGTATTAATAATGTTTGTAGTATATGAGTGTCCACACAGTATTTATTTACTTCCATAGCCGTAGATAAGCACGATATATGGTTTCATTCTGGTTTTATATTCGAATAAAGAACTAACTTGTAAACATATCCAAAGACAGACACTTAAAATACGCCATATATCATTTAAATGGTAATTTTTAAGTATTTTGCAACGGTATATAACTCATTGGCGTACATTGCACGGCCAAAAGTACAGCAGAATTAGATGAAGATTAAGCAAGTAAAGTAAAAAGATTCATAGGAAGCTGAAAATTGTCCTAATCGCAAATTTCGCAAATACATACTGTTTAAGAAACCGATGGCGATGGGTCCCGAGCTGAATAAAGTGTGCTCGATATGCCATCTTGAAAAAAGATAGTAACTAATTGTTAAATAGCTCGATTAAGATTCCTCACAAGCTCAATTTTGTTTTATTTAACTAGGACTGTAGCTTCGGAAATATTGCATCAACAACGTAGGCTATATTTTCCATAAGAAATGCGCAGAATAAACGTCTTGTATTACGAGGGCGGTCCCAGAAGTACCCGACCTAACCAAGAGGTGGCGGTAGTTGTTTGGAAATATCACTGTATTGGAAAGTACACAGTCTATAAAGCATATGTTGCAAGTTTGAAAGCGCCACGTTGTTCAGTATTTGTTTGGCAGCCATCAATAGTGAACGTTGTCAGTGAATTTGTGAAAATGGAGAAAATTGGTCATCGTTATGTGATACAATACTTTTATTTGAAAGGCCTCAGCCCAACCAATATAAAAGCTGAACTGGATTCTACTCTGGGTGAGTCTGCTCCTTCGTTTACAACAGTTAAATTTTGAGTAGCTGAGTTTAAACGAGGCCGTACGAGCTGCCAAGACAAGCATCGCAGTGGTCGATCAAACGAGGTGACGACTCCAGAAATGGTGAAGAAAATCCACAAAGCGGTACTTGATGATCGTCGACTGAAAGTGCGCGAGCTAGCAGACATTACGGGCATTTCAAAAAGTGCGATACAACGCATATTATCTGAAAATTTGGACATGAGAAAGCTGTGTGCAAGATGGGTGCCGCGTTTGCTCACACTCGAGCAAAAACAGTGTCGTGAAAATGTTTCAATTGAGTGTTTAGCGAAGTTTCACAGCAACAAAGCAGAATTTTTGCGCCGTTTCGTAACAATGGATGAAACAATCATTTCACACCCGAGACAAAAGAACAATCGAAACAATGGACTCAAAAGCGAGAACCGGCTCCAAAGAAGGCGAAGACCGTTTCATCTGCAGGCAAGGTTATGGCGTCGGTTTTTTTGGGATGCGCGTGGAATAATTTTTATTGACTATCTCGAAAAAGGAAAAACTATCAACGGCCAGTATTATGCAAACTTATTGCAACGTTTGAGCGAAGAAATCAAGCAAAAACGGTCGCATTTGGCTAAAAAGAAAGTGTTGTTTCATCACGACAACGCGCCAGCTCACAAATCCGTTATTGAAATGGCCAAAATTAATCAATTAAAGTTTGAATTGCTACCTCATGCACCATATTCGCCAGATTTAGCCCCCTCGGATTATTTTCTGTTCCCAAACTTGAAAAAATGGCTCAGTGGTCAAAGATTTTCCCAACGATGAAGAAGTGATGTCAGCAGTTAATGGCTATTTTGAGGAGCAAGACAGTTCTTATTATAAAAAGGGTATCGAACTTTTTGAACACCGCTGGGAAAAGTGTATAGAGCTGAAAGGAGATTACGTTGAAAAATAAATAAATCTTTTTCCAAAATTTTTGTGTATTCTTTGTTGGGTCGGGTACTTCTGGGACCACCCTCGTACATGTTGTGTACTTACGCGAGTTGACAGTCTCGAAGCAACTTGGAGATGTAAGAAATATCCGAAAAAGTAAAAAAAGTTTATAACATTAGAATTCTGCTATATGCTCACTAGATCACCTCTGATTCAATTTATTAAAGGTGCGATAGTCTACTTTTTTTTAGGTATTAATGCGAGATAAATCATAATTGTTACGGTTGAATTATAAAGTTGGCGGATTTTTAAAAATTTTGGCATATTATACCGACTTTGACAGTGACATTTTTAAATTTTATATTTTTATTACGGTAGGAAGTGCTATGGAGAAAGACCTATTTAAACAGAAAAGTTCCGCCATGCCAATTATTATTGAATTACACAGCCCTACAAAAAAGATGTTCTGACCTGGGAACGTGACTATGGTATTCCGATGTATTTTTCGACGCTGAAACCGAATCCGACCTCAGAAAAGCACATATACCTACCCTCAAAATCTTGCATTAGAACCAAAAACAACCCCCAAATGAAATAAAACACTCCTGACATATGGTGATAATAAATACTAAAAGTTCTGTATAATGTACTTATGGTTACTTTTCGACATGATCACCATAAAGATTGAGGCATTTGTCGTATCTGTGGACAAGCTTTCTAATACCGTCTTCATAAAATGTTACCGCCAACGCATTTAAATGAGTCTTGACGTTGTCTTGAAGATCCTGGGTAGTTTGGAGGCACTGTCCTCCTAGCGACGTCTTCAATTCAGGGAAAAGATGAAAGTCACTCACAACAGCACTGTATGGACGGGCTTGTCATGGATCAGAACAAATTCCAGCAGTCAGCATTCCTCTTCTCTTGTTTTGAACGTCTCACCGCAAACGTCGTAAAGTGTCACAGTAAACTACCGAGGATCTTCCAATACCGAGGAAGACGGTATTGGAAAGCTTGTCCACAGATACGACAAGTGCCTCAATCTTTATGGTGATTATGTCGAAAAGTAGCTATAAGTATACAGAACTTTTAGTAATAAAATGATTTTTTACATACATTTGTCTTTATTTATAGCCTATCGGAGGTTAGAAAAAACGGCCCTCGTACATGCAAAAAATGGCTGAAAACCGCAAATGTTTTGTATTTGGAAATAGACCTCTGGTATGTGACCAACACCCCACACCCCCCCCTTGAAAGGGTAAGATCACCTCAAGATGGGGTATAAGCACCCCTTACGAGGATGAATTGATAAATCTCCGGCCTAACCCATATGGGATACAAATTTTTGCAATGTTTTTACGGCATTTTATTTTTTCATAATTTATCAGTATGGCTGTGAAATAACAAAAATTTCTGTCAAACAATAATTGTTTGGCAAGTTGTCAAAGTCGATAAAGTTTTGTGTGGTGTTAAAATGGAAAAAGCTGAAATTCGTGCGGTTATTAAATATTTTCACATTAAGGGTTTATCCCCAAAAGAAATCAAAGCTGAGCTAGACGGGACATTAGGCGAACCTTCTCCTTCCTATAGCACAGTTAAAACCTGGGTTGCGGACTTTAAACGGGGTCGCAAAAGCACAGATGACGCACCGCGTTCAGGAAGACCGAAAACTGCCACCACAACGGAAATTGTCGAAAAAGTCCATAGAGTTGTGTTGAATGATCGGCGATTGAAGTTGGCTGAAATAGCAGATACCCTGGGCATTTCAACGGAACGAACATATCATATCCTAACCGAAATTTTGGGAATGAGAAAGTTATCGGCACGTTGGGTGCCGCGGCTGCTCACAGTGGAACAAAAGCTGACTCGCAAAACAGTTTCAACTGAGTGTTTAGACTTGTTTAATCGAAATTCAGTGGACTTTCTGCGACGGTTTGTAACAATGGATGAGACGTGGATTCATCACTACACACCCGAAACAAAGCAGCAATCAAAACAGTGGACTGCCAAAGGAGAACCTGCTCCGAAGAAAGCCAAAACAGTTCCGTCAGCCGGAAAAGTTTTGGCTTCAGTCTTTTGGGACGCCAAGGGAGTACTTTTCGTTGATTATCTTCAAAAAGGTAAAACAATCAACGGAGTATACTATGCTACCTTACTGGATGAATTAAAAAAAAATATTGAAGAAAAACGACCTGGATTAGCAAAGAAAAAAATTCTGTTTCACCAGGACAATGCACCTTGTCACAAGTCGGCAATTGCCATGGCAAAAATCAATGAATTGCAATTTGAATTGTTACCCCATGCCCCTTATTCACCAGACTTAGCCCCATCGGATTTTTATTTATTTCCAAACCTAAAAAAATTTCACGCTGGAAAGAAATACGAGTCCGATGAAGAAGTGATTGCTGCCACAAACGCCTATTTTGACGAGTTAGAAGAAAAGGCTTATAGGGACGGTATAAGAGCACTTGAACAAAGGTGGACCAAGTGCATTGAACTCGATGGGGACTACGTAGAAAAATAAAATTTTTGTTAACCTGATATTCTTTTGTTTTATTGCCTAGGCCGGAGACTTTTCAATTTATCCTCGTACATCAGAGGCAAATAAAATACATGCAAATAAATACATGCAAATAAATACATGTCATACAAATGTCATACAAATACATAAATACAGATAAATTCAATAAAACACCGTTAATCCTCTAGTCTCTCCATTTATGATATCTCTTACTTTTATTTTCAAACGATCTGCGTACTGGCTGCCTCTTGTGTACTTCATTAGTCTTTCGTTTTCCTTTTCATAGACCAGCAGTAATTCGCCGTCATATGCACAGCCCATATTTCTTGATAACGCCGTTCCATTTCTTTCATATCTTGATGGAACCGTTCCTCTTGTTCTTCGCTGTAATCCCCTATGTTATCTTGAAAGTAGTCAAGGTGAGAATGGAGCAAGTGTAACTTCACACTCATATTAGAACCTAATTTTTTATAATTCTCCAACAAACCTGTAATGATTTCTTGGTGGTATTCCGTCCGTCAAGGAAATTTTTTACCACGTCCTTAAAACTCAACCAAGCTTTCTTCTCAATGCAGCCAGTACGCAGATCGTTTTAAAATAAAAGGAAGAGATATCATAAATCGAGAGACTAGAGGATTAACGGGGTTTTATTGAATTTATTTATTTGCATGTATTTGCATGCATTTTCTTTACCTGTATTTATTTGCATGCAATTTCTGTGCCTCTATTTATTTGCATGTATTTTATTTTGTGTGCGTCTATTTATTGTAACCGTGGTGTAAGGGGCGCTTATACCCAATTTTGGGATGGTTTTACCCTTTTAAGGAGGGGTGGTGTTTGTCATATACCAGAGGTCTATTTCCAAAAACAAAACATTTGCGGTTTTCAATCATTTTTTGCATGTATTTATTGTATTTTGATCTAAGATATGGTTTTGACCCATTCTGGGGTAGTTTAACTTTAATCCCCACAGGGAGAAGGGTTCTTGGCCATATACCAGAAGTTTTTTTTTCCAAATACAAAACATTTGTGGTTTTCAGTCACTTTTTGCATGTATTTATTTTGGGGTGGGGGGTTGTTTAACCCTCTTAGAGAGGAGGCTTGTTGGTCATATACCAAAGGTCTATTTCCAAAAACAAAACATTTGCGGTTTTCAATAATTTTTTGCATGTATTTATTGTATTTTGATCTACGGGGTGGATTTTACTCATTTTGGGGTTGCTTAACCCCCTCAGGGAGGAGGGTTCTTGGCCATATACTAGAGGTCTATTTCCAAATACGTACAAGACATTTGCGGTTTTCAACCATTTTTTGCATGTATTTATTGTCACCATATGTCAGTGGTTTTACTCCATTTTGGGATTGTTTTTGGCTCTAACGCAAGATATTGTTGATATATGTACTTTTCTGATTCGAATTCGGTTTCAGCGTCGAAAAATACATCGGAATACCATAATTTCTTTTTGTGGGGCTGTTATTTATCTCAAAATAGTACGTCATAATACCTAACTGTTGTGGGCAAATAACATAACAGTTGCCATGTATTATAGCGAATATTTTTTGGTAGTTCTTTTTTTGCAATGTTTTAGTTTTGTAAGGTTTTATAACCAATAAGCGGATCCTAAAAAACTTTTTTTTGAAAATGTGTGCTCCAAATGTCTTATCTTACTATAATAAGGTATAGATAGTTATATCTAAAATTTCATACAAATCGGTTGATATCTTGACCCTCCTGGCTCCTGGCTGGAATTGAAATTTCTGTCTTCGCGCGATAGGAAAACGGCAAAAAGCTTTATTACAAATTGAGCTTTATTAAGTAGAAATTTCAATATTTTTATAGGATAATAAAATAAGCAGAACGTGATTCCCTTTAAAACGACCATTTTGAGTGTATGTTTTTCGCTTGGTGTGTTTCATAATATCAATATTATTTCTTTTTCACACAAGCTCATAGTTTCATAGCAGTGTATTAGCGAGTAGGGATGTAAACTTCACCAAAGATAACCACAACAATGTTTATAGATCAGCTTGCATTTAGTCAGCCGGCTGAGTTGCCTATGAACGTACTTGAAAAGTAGTTAGATATTGCTAAACTTTCCTGCACGAGAAGGAAAAATGGATGCATCCATACCAACTATATAATTGCTATTACCCATTATCTAGTGAACCAGGCCACAGAAGCTCGTGTGGGAAGGAGGAGCGATTATTACTATTACTCAGGCCCAACGTGCGGCTGCAGCCGACCTAACAGATGGTATAAGCGCAAATCCCACATGTGTGTTACAGCTAAGGAAAACTACAGAAAACCTTAACCAGATCTGCCGGTACCAGGAGTCGAACCGGGCCACTTGGGTGAGAGAAGAGCACGCTACTGCTTACACTACCAAGGCTATTCGAAAAGACAATCAAGGCCCGTTTCTGAAAGTATGTGAAAAGTGTCAAAGTGTAATTCAAATACCAGCTATCCGAAGGTATAAAAATCTGAAGTGTCCAGATCCTAATGATCTTTCGGACTTCTTCAAAAATAAGAAATATGTGTTTCTGAAGGGAATTTCCTGTTGTTGATAATGAGAACGTGCCCAAGTTTTGGAGAGAGAATTTCTCGTAAATCAGCGATCCATTCGAAAGATGATTATAAGTAGTACAGTGGATAAAGAGGTTACCAGGAAACAACAGCTGAAAAAGTCTGGTAAGAAAGCAGAAGAAATCCGGACTGCACAGGAACTACAACGACGAGAATTGCAGTTTCAAATTTTTGCTTCCGAGAGTTTTGAAACTGGTGATGATGAGGACGAAACAACAGAAGAAGATGTCGGTTTTAAACGTCCTGAATATAATTCGGACTCGGACTTCCAGGTGGAACCAAGTAACTCGACCTCCGTTATTACTAGTGTTGTCCAAGTTGCTTTAACGAATCTAGGAAAGGATCGGTACCCTATTGTTGTAAGCTAAGGCCTTCTGGAGTACACATTATCAAAAAAGGTTTTTTATGAACATAGTCTTAATAAGTAATCTAAAAGCGCTTTGCGTTTTGTACGGAAAACCTACCAAAATCGAGTTATTTAAAGGTTTTCATTTTAATCATCTCTTTTTTTCAAGATGGTGGTTCGAACACATGGTTTTTAGCTCGGGATTAATCACTTTCTTAAAAAGTATTTATTTCAAGCTTTTTACTACTTTTTCCTGTATTAATTTTTCTTTGACTGTACTAGATTTAAAAAGTGTGCAGTATGTACTATGTAGCTTATACTATCTCCCTTTTTGGTTTTGGATAAATATTAGACTAATAACTAATTACCTATTAAAATTCAACTAATTGGAAATGTCTTATCGCGATTAATATTAAAAATCAGGTAAGGATTATTTAAAAATGTTTTCGTGTCAATTGAAAGGTATATAAAAATTGCATTCAACCATTTCGAGATTCAGCACTCAATTATTTCTAGACACCCAGAATCAGAAAAATTAATTTCTTTTAGCAGACTCAAAAACTTCACTACAGTAGACCCTCGTATACGGTACAACACGATTTCGTTCAATGGGGATTCGTACAAAACGTGAAAACTTCAAAATTTTAAGGACAACTAGAAAATCCACCAAGTTATGTTATTGTGCCTGCAACTTTTACGTCTCGCTATAGTATGTGTAAAAAGTTCATAGTAGGCGCATAAAGAAATAAAAAATTGATTACTGCACTTTCAAATCTAGTAAACCTAGGAGGATTCTAATGTTGCATTGTAAACCAGGTCTTGTTCTTATAATTCTAGACCAAATTTCAGACTTGTAGCCTAAAAGTAATCTCGATAATTATTAGAAGAAAGATAACAACGTTCATGTATTAGTTCTTTGTTTATATCTAGTGAACCATGGATTCTTACACCTGCAATTTGTTTTAAGATTTTCTCAACTTGCCTAAGTAATGCGTAATTAAATTTGTGTGATATCCATCACCATTACAAGATCTTTATTCTGGACATTTCTAAAGGAAAATACAGCCTACATTGTTGTTCATATATCCCCGCAACTATCAGCCGTATCCGAGTAGTGTGTTACGGTCTGAAGTGGTGTACAGATTTTCTGCAATGATGACAGCAATGAATTAGGCAGTGCGGCATTGAGCAAAGCAAGTAAGGCAATGATCTAGGCAGTCGGCATTGACTACATGATTGAACTACATGAGTGAGAACTTTCCAATTAGCTTTGAAAGATGAGCATACATTTTGATTATAATCCACAAATTCTACGACGGTTTTCCAATTAATCGCCGTCGCAAATATGCTTTGAAGGACAAGATAACCTGCCAAAATTTTCATCGGAAAAATTATGACGATGAATACGTATCGTGAAGAATCGTAACTTCAATAATTACACATTCGACATGTTTCTAATACATTTCAAATGATTTGACTCAGAAACAATTAGCATCAATTTATCCCGTTTGTTCTCACGGGCAACATGCAGTATGAGTACTATTAAATTTATTAAATTGTCTCTTAAAGAAATGCATGTAAAAATTATCGACGATTATTTCTTACAAACAATTCTTTTATTTTCTCAAACTAACAATTTTAAGGACATATTTAAACATAAAATGCGTTTCTTCTGTAGATTACGACTAAACGATCTTATCTTTGATTACACATGAGCCGTCAAACTCTGCACAGAGCCATTAGTGATTACTGATTAGTTTTGTGCATTCCGTCCACTTTCTACGAAAATCTTCGATGGAAGTTGCTGGTTTACGCGTTTTACGAAGTCTCGACTTGATATATCTTGATATAAATTTGATATGGGCCAAATATTTTTTATTGGACACAATTCGGAACATTTGCAGGGATTGATGTCTTTTGGTACAAAACTAATGGAATTAGTTTCAAAAGTGTAGCAGAACGTTGTGTATATCTTCTAATGATGGACAAAGTCTTTTGATATAAGCATTCGTTGATATATGTCTCGCAGTTAATGGTTCCGCTACTCATGAAAGAAGCACTGCGATTGCCAAATTGGCAAATCGCTTACCATACTAGATATTTTTGGGGTATTTCTCGACTTCCACCTGCTTTTCTGACTCATTGACATTGGAACTACCTGTACAAGTGAAATACTGATTACCTGGAATACTTTTGATGTCTGCTGTCACGTAGGTTTCGTTGTTTGTAACAGCGGACCGCAACCATAAGGTCTCGGTTATAGCTAAATAAAACAAAAACCAGCTTGTCAGGAATTTTACATGCAATAAAAAGATCTACCGAAATCGAGTTATTTAAAAATGTTTATTTCAACCTCCATCGTTTCCAAGATGTGCACTAATCCAACCACCAAACTAACTAACTAAAACACCAAACTAAAACATCTAAAGTAGGAGCTCAACAGACAACTACACAAATAGCTGGAATAACTCAACAGCCTAGTAGTGCATCAACTAATGCACCCAAAGTAGCGCTCAACGGAGAACTACATCACTCAACAACCTTCAGTCGGAGTCACACAGAAACCTGCATACCTAGGCAGGTATGCGTAGGCACAGCCTGACACTCTAGCAGTAAGAAACTCTTGTAGTCTATCGCGACTGAAGAGGAATCACTCGATTCAACAGCTATCGTTGCCATGAAGGAATTAACGCTAGCCCTACCGAGTCAGGAATCATTTAACTGTAACTTTCATGGACAACTCAGTAACTTTAAAGTTTCTCAAAATAAATATGTCTATATAAATAACACACTGCTAAAAATAATTGATAATAGCACGATGAACTGCACTTCTCTAGCATTGAATAAAGACTGATTCATTCTGCTTGATAGAATAAATCATTTGCATTTTTGTGGGAATTGCTTTGGTTATATAACAATACTGTATATTCCAACATAATTGATAAAATAATCAGCCAAACCTTTTACATAACAATAAACATCATGCAATAGGCTAATTCCATGCCAAATCACCTAATTTTAAAACAGGACCATGATTCGATGTCTCATTTTTGTTCAAAATCTTTCCTTGCATAGATATATGAAATGACATTAAATTAATTTTTTCAGATGAAGAATTTTGCAAATTCTGCTATCCGATACTCTGCATCATCCAACTAAAATTGTCATAACTCCCTTATCTTCTGATTTATCTGGCTCACATTAAAGCTAGTTTTTGTCCTCTCAAAGTGTATTACGAAACGCGCAGACATTGCACAGTAGAAAATAGAAAAGTAACAGGGTCTGAAATCAAGTTTTTCAAAAATAATTTTTTTCTAAAATTACAAAAAAAACACCCTTTTTTATTTTTTAATCATAATGCAAATGCTAAAATGATTCTATAAAAAAAGTTTTAAAGATGTGATAGTTAAAGTAAGATAGGAGCAGTGCCAGAATTTGTAAAAACACTTAGAATTTGCCTTGAAAACCTGGTACTTTTCTACTCTGCAATATTTTTGCACATTTCTTCATATACTCGCTAGGACGCCATTAAATGACTATAACGACGCCATTAAAATGATGGCAAATGTGGATTCTGTTCTCCCTGCTCCATAACTTGAAGATCCCAAAATGAGCGTCTCTGTAGACATTGTTGCAGAGAGACTGAAAGCCTTTCACATGTTTCTGGGATTTTGCTCTTATGTAAAAGCATTATAATGAAGCAGCCGCCATCACGCTGTCGGAAAAATTCTAACCCATTCATTTGATTCAGAAATTACAAGGTGTATCAGGATATTCATCCGGTTGGTAAAGAACGATTTTGTTGAACATTTTCCTATAGGCTCCTAATATTAGATACTGGAACTCCTACGATACGAAAATTGTCGCTTTTTTCGTAACTGTCGGAAAAGTAGGGGAATCCATTTAAATCGAAAAAAAATTAATATTTAGTAAATATTAAAAAGATAAACACACACTAAGGTTGTTAAGGTTATGCACAAGAAACAGGTAACTATAGATACAATACATACATAAAACTAAATATCTAAGTTCAATTTGTTCATTCATTAAAGGTACTGTGTGTATGTGTGTGTGTGTGTGTGAGCGCGCGCGCGCATTTCAAAAGTTTCTAAACTGTCAAATTTCTTTTGTTGCAAAACTGCGAGAATTAGAGGTTCTTGAGGTTTCAAAATTGATGTGTCATTGCGTAGTTCTGTACCAAAATGTAATCTTAATTATTTTGCACAAACATTTTGACAGCAACGTTAGGTTTTTCAAACATTTTAGTAAACGTCACAGCCTGTAAATGCATGTATAAAAAGCACATATTGTTATCAGAAAGACATTTTCTCATTTTAATTTTTTTTTATTTAATGGATCTTCCGAGTTTTCAAAAGTTTTCTCAGCAAAAGTGGCTATTTTCAAATTGTAGATTTGTAGAGGTTTTAAGGGCCTATACCATGCAGGAGCATTTATCGTTTTAGACATAACCTCGAAATACTCTTCTGTAATATGGGTGGATTTGTTTGCTAAAATTATATGCCTAGTAGTGGGAATCATACATCTCTCTCCTACTCATTTCCCCTCTTTATTATAGAATTCCAACGAAATTAGAATTTGAAAGCATAAATCTTACATGCTTAGATGAATTAATATTAATTGTTGATTAGTTAATCAATTGATAAGTAAACGCACTGTAATTAGTAATATTGTAAAAAAGAATTAAAAAGCAAGTAATAATAAAAAAGAAACCACCAAAAAGATATAATAAATGGACATTCATTAAAGAAGAAATGTATTACAACAGCTCCATAGTCGAATGCTGCAGCATTCGACTTTGTGTACTAGATTCAAGTTAAAAAATCAAAGTTCTAATCCCATCCAAAAGATTTTTATAATTATTTAATATATTTTATAAATAATCTTCTTTTGTAAATATAACATTTATGAAAAAGAAATAATTGCATAAAATGCATAAAGTTATGCCTTAATTTTATAGTCAATTGTTTAACAAGGGAAGCTGACATGACGCCGATTTCAATTTCCGATTCAAAAATTGTATTGAATTAAATTTACAAAATAATCAAATTGTTAATAGGATGTAGTTTTATAAAAAGTAATCTAAAAAAAAGAAGTAAAGAAGTAAGCTGGCGGGAATCGAACTCATGGCAATCTCTTACAAGGTGGTTACTGTACTTTTTAGCTTTTGCCTTAGGCGAATTTTTTATACCAAGTTAATATCTTACATCGTGTATGCGTTAATTTGTGTCGCATTAGATTAAATGCAGAAACATGTGTTCCCTTATTTTTAATTTACTTTTATTTAAAAAAGAAATTTTTGAATTCGGCGTCACGTCATTGAATATTTAATTGTAAAGCATAAATAAAACCTAACATTAGCTCTAATGGTATACAAGGCACGTTAGCGCATCCAACATTTATCCCCTGTGCCTTGAAGGTGCTGCCGGTAGCAGGATCGATCCCTGTTCGCTTTTTTTATAATAACAATAATAATAAAAAACAAATAATATTAAAAAATATAATTCAAATAATTAAGTAAATAATTATTCTTTTTATTTATATGGTCTATTATCACACGCATGTTTCTAAAGTAAGCGGAACCACGTTTACTATTTACAGTATTTAACAAATGTAGTGACCTCTTTTGACACCAATAATAACTAAAAATCCAAAGAAAACTGATATATAATTATTCGCCTCCTGATCTTATTAATTCATCTATTAAAATGAAACAAAAATAAAAGTGGATTCCTTTCAGAATTACCCTTGGCTAATATTTTAGAATTTTTTAAATATCAATCAATTTTTCTGTTTTTCTGGTAAACTTTTTTCCATAAAAAAAAAACTTTTTCCTCAAATCCGAAAAGGCACCGGGGAAGAATGGACTTTCCTCTTTATTTTGGTTAAAGTAGGATGTGGAAGTTTTAATGAATAACTGAATGAGAAGTACAGAGCAAAACGCATTTTAGCTGGTTTTGCTTTGAAATCACGACTTATTAGACATATTTCTCAATTATAAGTTGCATTGCTTTTGATTTATTTATAAAATCTTTGAATTGAAGTGTAGGTGCTCTTGCTATACATAAAACTGATAACTACTTTTAAAGTAAATAGGGCGTTTTAATTCAAGTTGGTGTGATTTTAAAATAAAAGTATAAGTTGTTACATGCACGAATAAATGTTTTTGAAATTAGATATTTGAATTTGTTTTGATAGCAATTCTTTTAATTATTTTGTTAATTCGGCAGTTTCATTCATATCGTTAAAACGTACACACGGTTAAATTAGTTTAGTCGTTTGTTTTGTGTTAGTACGAGTGCTAAATATCAACATTACCTATCCTATGAAGCAGGATCTCCATCAAATATTATAGTTATTATTATTATTATATATATTTAGTTATTATTATTATTATAATTATTAGCTTCCTTCACAAGTCCTCCGATGCATATCTATAATGTTACCAGAAAATGTTTTTTAAGAAATAAGTATTTATGTATAAGCAAACTGTTTATATTCTGTGTTCTTTTAATTTAAAAGTAAAATTTTGTCAGTGTATAAAAAAAACGTGCTTTACCAACCGTCCTCTTAATACCCTTCTATCAGATTTGATAAGAGTTCAAACCAACCAGAGGATGTTAATAAGAAAAAATTAATATTTATGCGCCAACAATTTTAAATACAATCTTAAAGAAATCAGAATTGATGCTAGGATGGTCCCTGCTAATGAAGTTTTGAACAGTATTTAGTCTAGGTAAGGACCCCTTATTAGAAAGTTGGCTTAAATGTGTTGGACGATTCTATTCAAATATTTATTAATTTTCTATGTTAAAAATGTTATAGCTTTGATAGTACCTAAAATTATACTTTACCTGATAGCAACCCTCCGGCAATAAAAAAAGCTAACATGAAGTGTATACTAGCAGCATATTATTAAGAACATTACCGGTTATTGCTCAGTTATCAACTCTCAAGAATTTTTGTATAGGTTAGAAATTGAAAAGTTTAACGATTAGACTGAAGCCTTGGTTATAACATACATAAGTATATTGTAGGTTTGACATTTAGAAACTTCTGCAAGGAATATTGCTAAAAACCTATAGACTCAACCTACAGATTGGGATTGTAAAGTAGGAAATCTAACAACATGTAACTACAAACATAATTTTTATATATTGAAAGACGCCGGTTTTGAGGAAGTACTAGGTACTTGTCTGAATTTGGATTTAGGTACATGGTAACTTACCGAGACTAAGAGATTTAGTAGGGTGGAGTCCTGATGACTGTACTGTTACTTAAAGTTAATATTTAAAGAATTAATAGATATAAAAGTAGAAGCCATGGTAGTTCAGTGGGTATGGTACTTGACTACCAATCTTAAGGTCCTGTGTTCGAATCCCAGGAATAATACATTGGAATTTTAAAAATATCTAAGGCTTGCAGGTCGACTCAGCCAGTGAAAATGAGTACCTGGGATATCATTTCCTGTGGTAATAATAGGCGATCGGTGCGTAAAGCTAGCCACTTTACCACCCTTGAGTACCGAACGACTCGAGAATAGCAGCCTACCCTGCTATACCCCAATGGGCCTTCATGGCTTGTGAAAGGCGACTATTATTATTAATAGATATAAGTATTATATGTAGATAGAAAAATTTTGAACGTGTTGGAAACTGAGATTTCTAACCTTGTACATGAAAACCATAAATTTAGAAACTTGTAGAATCTTCTCAAGTTAAAACTGAACGCGTCGAAACAGACGTAGACACTCAAGCCATACCTAAACAAGATCTTCAACTGATAATACTAGTCAAATTAGTATTTTGACGAAAACTTAATTGACTACTTCTTCATTAAATATGTGTTTAATAAAAAAAAATGGAGCTCTATCTATATGTATTCATTACCCTCCGTATAAGAAGCTCCTGAAACGGGTTTAAATTTATAAAACATATTTTCCTATATCGAATTATTTATTTTCCATCTTTAGATAATATCGTTGTGATTCAGATCAGATAGATATATTCCAATATCAAAGGAAACTATTTTCGCGTTCTATTTCGGTTTTTGCCCTTTGTACACAGTATGTGGCGGTTTTAATATTAAGCATAAGCTATGCATCTTGATGAATATTGCAATATCTCCAGCTGAAAATGCTACCGTTTATGACGTGAACAAAGCAGCCTCCATAAATAAAATAAAATGTGATGCGACACTTCTGTTCGGATCGCCTTGTCGGCTGAGCTTTTGCATTTTCTAGAATCGCGTTTGCATCTAAATGGGTTATTACAACTAGTGTTACCCTTCGGAAGCAAAACTTCTTCCTCCCTCTCTTATATTTAAATCTTGTTACCGACTGTGAACTACTCGATTTAACTCCATACCCATTCGTAATACGAGAAATCTCTAACCCAAATAACTTTTAACAAAAACATCCCAACACGCGCTGCACAAAACCTACGGTAAACGGTTATAAAGAATTTCAATATTCGGTCGGGTCGTGGATATAGCTCCTAAAAACTACATGTATAAAATCGAACAATGCGTGTGAAGCACGTGAAAAATTTGCAATTTGATGAAACCTTTACGTAGAGCAAAGCAGTGCATGCATACAAAATGCTATATTGGTTTCGCCATTTTTCAAGAGCCGATAAGCCCCTAATCCTCTGTGTGAATAAATACTCCCTATAAAAGAAGATATCGACTTTACTGCTATACAGGATTACAGATATTCCTAAATCGACGCTCAATTCGGAAAGTTCGCCGAAAACTCGCTGAAGACGACTTGAGTTATAGTGTACAGAAGAGGGGACTTTGAAGTTACCGTTAAGACAGAAGTATTAATCATAGTCTGTTTAATTTCACTAATAAGTATCAGCTCGGTTACTGATGTTTTTCTGTTAGAAAATTGGGGTTAATGAAGAAAGATCAATCTTATTTTCAGCCCTGTTTGCGAACTTAATTAGGTAGAAATTATCAATTGCTGAGTAAAATGGGAATGATTAAAGAGCGCTGTCTCTTTTGTTTTTAATGAATTAAAGCTTTATTAATTATCATCATTTTAAATTAAGATATATTAACAAATTTAATATTAATTTATACGTTTTCTATGGGATAACAGACTATAAGTGATGATAATCTATTCAAGAATATCGTTTTATATGCAACCCATCATACACAAGTGTATGTACTCATATTATATGTTGCTGAAAACTTCATTACACAACAAAACAACAACTACTCAAATATTTTAATTTTTGTAAAATTATTACTAATTTTGTTACAAAAACTTGTAACAGCTAACAGCATTTCAACTCATACCCATTCATACCCCGGTGGGCCAGAGTTCCAAACATTTGTCTTTACAAAAATTTAAATATTTGTGTAGTTGCTTTTATTGTTTCATAATATTGAACGGGCAACATCAATGTAAAACCAGATAGGTCATGTCTCATAAAGTCATAAACAATAAACATCTCGGGAAATCTCCGGTATTTCTCTCGATTATGAAAAGTACACTTGGATGTTGTCTAATAGAAGGTTCTATCAATATTTATTGACATCCTTATCTTTCCAGATATATTTTTTTTAAGTGCTCATATGTGATTGTTATTGAAACTGGTCTAAATGATCAACTATCAATTTATATTTAATCTCTTAAAACTAAATAAAAACTTAAGGTATAGTTCATCTTCATCGACTGATTTATATTTTAGTCTAACTTTGCTTCTTGAATAACTGATAATAACACATTTATTTACACTAGTTCAAATGGCTTAGTGCTTTTCAGTCTTCTAATAATGTTTTAATTGTTGCCTCGACGTTGGCATGTAGTCTGGCTTTGTGTTTAATGGCGTATCCCCTGCTTTCGCTTTGCCATGTCCGAAATCCCTAAATCACGATGTAGATCTTTGTTTCTGATATACCATGGAGCACTTACCCTACTCTGTTTGGACCACTTACTATGAAACGTTTGGATTCCTTTGATATTGCTTTCTTTGGCACATACCCATAATTGTATGCCACAGACCCATATTAGATTTAGGAGTTGATTGTATATAAATATCTTGTTATAGATACTGACAATTGGGAGTTGCGTCCCAGTAACCTGTACAAATGTCGATACTTGAGTCCAAGTTCTATTCACTTCTTTTTTATTTGCTCTTTCCACTGCAATTTTAAGTTAAGTTAATTTATTGTTTGGTAAGATTCTTTTTAGTTTGTAAGCTTCAGCCACATCTAAGAAAATTGTTGAACAGATTAATTTTTCTTCTAATGCTGTTTCAGTGATATTTGTTATTGTATGGACTTGGTCAATTGTTGTTTAAATCCAAACTGATGGTTTGATTTCTTTTCTATAATAGGTCTAAATCTTTTTAATAAGGCTTAGATATAATAGGTAGTAGTGATATAGGTTTGTATGATTTTGCCTCGTTAGGTGATTTACTTGGTTTTGGTAGCATGATAACTTCTACACTACTTAGAACTGTATTGTGAATCATCTACCCGATTATCCGATACTCCGATTGGCCAAGGAAGAAATGTAGTTCTAGGTTTAGCCCAACATGTCAATCTGCCTAAAGATACAAAGATTTATTTAGACAACATGTTTACTTCCATTGGTTTTCTTGATGAACTTACTTAACTGAGCTATGAAGGTATCGGCACTCTATGTAAGAATCGCCTACATAAGGAAACATTTCTCCAATAAAAGGAGCACCTTTAAAGAAAAACGGGGTTACCTACAGAACAAGGCACATCAAAAGCTACTGGTTGTGCGATGGACCGACAATGCACTTGTAATTGTAGTTACAAATTGCCTACCAACTGAACCTATTCGCTATGTGCGTCGGCTTGGAGGGGATGGGATAATCGCCCGAAGCGCGCTAGGTGGAACAATAGAGCAATAACGACGCACGCTTTCGGTAAACTTTGCAAATATAATGGATGGGAATACTTGTTGCGTAGTGAATTGCAAGAATAATGGTTCAAATAGCAAGTGCAAGTTTATATCATTTTTTACCATTTATTTAATTTTCAAATGTGCATATATGGATATAACCTCAAAAAGTCAAATAATAACATGAAAATATGTATATTAAATACAATTTACTTACATGCTTATTCTTCTCAATCGCATAAAAATAAATACTGTACACGCTCATGTAGAAAGTAAACAAAAGTAGTCTTTATATTTGATTTTTTTCACACTTTCGATATCCGTCCATAAACGCCAATGTTATGGTTTCCGTCCCTATTTCTCAGTCTAGGACCAGAGGTCGCCACGAGTCGCCATGCACATAGCGAATAGAAAATTTTGATAAGTATTCTAGAGCAGAGAAAAAAAGGTGGAGATAAAGATGCCAGGTTCAAATTACGAGCTCTCCATCATATTAGTTGGCGTACTTATATATTTGTGTTGAAAGACACCCCCACAATATCTATTGCAAGTTTTTTTAACTACAATGTGGTTATTTCTTTCTTCATTTCTTATTTCGTTTTTCTAGAAATTAAATACGGTCTTTGCACCTACTCCACCCTAGATGTCATGCAATTCTAACTTTGTCCTTTCAAAAGTGTTTTAGTATTTTTGTAAATCTGCAGGCACAAATATCATTTTATTAAATTTTGCATGGGGTAAATACAGAGTCAATACTTTATTGTAGAAACAAGAAATAACTGCCTCATATCATTATTTTATTATCTTTTTATTCAGTGTGTTTCACTTAAGATTCGTATCATCTGGACAAGTGATAGTACACATAAAATGCAACAAAAAAGCTTTGTATCATTTAGTGACTACCTTTCATAATAACCGAGAAAAAGATTGTTTTTGAAAAGTGGGTTGGCGATCACTGGTTCAAGAATAGCAGTTGGGGCTGGATGTATCTAACTACATTTTCAACGTGATATCTGATACATTGATGTAGCTGATGCTAGGTGATGTCACAATTTGTTTTGATTATTATTTCCAGCAGTTCCCAAAAGTTGACCTTTCGAGCAAATATTTTTCGATGTGCGTAAAATCAAAAATGGCATAAGGATTTTTTGTTCCTATTGACGAATACTATCGCCTGTCCAGAGGATACGAATGTTAAGTGAAACACCCTGTATAGTTACCTCATAGGCCAAAGAAAAGTTTTAGGGTTGCAATTGCGAGGTGCCTTTTAGTTTAAAATTTAAAACATTAATGCCCCACAAACTATATGAATAAATGAACATAGGTTTCTTATAATGTACTATAAGATGGCTTATAAATTAAATGATTATATTTTTATGTTAAAGTATGTAGCTACGCTATAAACCATCTTCTATTACAATATCTTGAAACATATCATATCACATAGAAATATTTAAGGTTTTTATCAACTTTTGGAGAAACAAGAAATCTTAGTCAGAAGAATAGAGTGCTTTCTCAGAATACAGAATATGCTGTACCGTGTCTGAGCTCCGTACTACGTACCATTGATTTCATAATGATCTAGGACAGCAAGGCTAACATGATGCTATTTTATTTATTTTTGGAATTTTGGGTGCTAATCTGTTTGTATGTTGTACGTTTTCTTGCAAGGCTTGTAGAAGCCATGGGCCCTTGTTCCGCAGATAACGTAGTACCAGTATCTACGACGATGTGTTACTGATGTTACGGTTTCTTCGTTTAATTTTAAAAAATAAAATAAAATACTAAAGAAAAGTAAAGGTGGAAAATGGAACTTAGTGTTAGCTTGTACTAGAGTTTGTACTTCTCAATAATTTCGCTGTGATGTAAATCTATACAATGTGGAACAAAAGTATGGAAACCTTTAAGTATATCTGGAACTGCTTACACGATCGAAGCGAGTTTTGAAATACTTCATTTAGATAATATGCTGGATTCAAAACTGATGTCGACAGTGTTGCCAAGATGTTAGTTTTTTCGGAAGTTTTACCAACTATTTGTATATTAAATAGCACACCCTGTATATTTCTATTTTTTTCTTTTTAGTTTTCTTTGTAATTCTACACACAATTTATGTAGCATTTTCTATACATAAGTTTAACCGTTTCAGAGATATTGTACCATTTTTAACTTCATAAGTAACCTTAAATCAGAACCTTTAATTACATTTTTTATTATTAATTTTGTTATTTATTATTATTTATTAATTATTATAGCAATTAACGAAGATCCTAATTTAGCCGCATCCTATCTGCAAGAGCATCTCAGCCTTATAGAGAATTGACAAAAAAAATGGAAAATCAAGGCGAACGCGTCCAAATCCACACACATTACATTTACTCTTCGCAGGGGCACGTGCCCTGCTGTTAACTTTAATCAGGTCATACTGCCACAACAAGACACCGTCAAATAGCGGGGACTACATTTAGATTCAAAAATGAATTGGAAACATCACATCAAAAAGAAAAGACAACAAATAGGCCTAAAAGCCAAGGAGTTGAACTGGTTGATAGGCAGAAAGTTGCATCTGTCGATAGAAAATAAAATACTTATATATAAAGCCGTAATTGGACTTACGGCATTGAGCTGTGGGGTTGTGCCTACAAATCAAATATAGCCATACTTCAACGACGCCAGTCAAAAATATTAAGAATCATTGCAAATGCACCCTGGTACGTCTCGAACTACACACTCCATAGACACCTGAAAATCCCATACATAAGCGAAGTCGTCCACGAGATAGCCAATAAACAGCGTGCAAAGTTACATGATCATCCCAATTCGTTAATTGCACCACTTCTGCTACGTGTACACAACAGAAGATTAGCAAGACTACTGCCGTCAGACCTATAATGAGTCAGATGGGGCGTCGCTGGATGTACTCCTCATCATGTCATTATATACATTACTTTTACAATTAACAAGTTAGCTTATAGATATCGTGTATCTGATTGCTAATAAAAAAAAATAATAATACGGTATAGATAATGCTACACAAATTATGTGTAGAATTACTGAGGGAACTCAAAAAAATAGAAATATATAGCGTGTCCTATTTAAAATACAAAAGTTGGTAAAACTTCCAAAAAAATAACATCTTGGCACCACTGTCAACATCAATTTTAAATCCATCATATTATCTAAATGCGCTCCAAAACTCGCCTTCAACCTGTAAGCCGTTCCAGAGATATTTAAAGGTTTTCATTCTTTTGTTCTACATTGTATAGTAATTTTCTGGTTTTTTAAACATGCTTTAGATTTACACTTTTGCGGATTCAAACTGTTTACAAAAAGGCATAGCTTATTGATACTTGAGAACAGGTAAGATATGGGCTTACAATCAGTTTGTACTTCAAGCTACCCAATACCTGTATGTTATAAGTTTTTGTTATATAAACGTTCTTTAGACGTACACTTATCATATTTTTTCTCAATTGTTTACAAAGAAGATTGATTCGTTAATGCTTGAGAGTGAATGAGAGTTAAAGTTTAGAATTAGTTTACACTACAAGACTCTTAATGCTTTAAGTCATCAACCGTGAGTAGGTCACAATGAAAAACCACCCAGTTTGAATCTTAGAAGGAAATACGAAATTATTTGGTGTGACTTGAACATAAGGCAAGCTCCTGCCCTGATTGAAAGGTGCTTAGGCTGAAACTCCTTATTACATCTTTCACCATCATGGTAGTTTTGTTAAACAAACGGCCCCGATTGCATTTTTACATTTTGAACTGTAGCCCAGAGGGCGTGGACTATACAGTGCGAGTTAAAAGTAAGCACTAAATTAGATAAAACGGAAAATATTGATTTTTGGAAAAATTCCAAAAACAAGTAGATTTTGTTTTTAAAATACGTACTTTTCACATAATATTCGGATATACAGGGTGATGCGTTTAGGTGTGGTGACGTCATCGGCATTTTTTTTAATAGCAACTTCCATTTTTTATCCGAAATTATATCAAAAAGTGCGGACTTCAAAAACAAAATTGACCTATTTTTGGAATTTTCCAAAAATCGATACTTTCTCTTTTATCGAACTTTTGACTCGCACTGTATGTCCTATAGGTTACAGATATATATCAAAGATACAAGGACGCTACCGATATGAATTTATTGTAGACTAACGATAAGTTCCATTTGCTAGGTATGTACAGTTTTGTACAACTAAAAACTATTTTTTGGTGTGGAGGACGTCTTGGAAGACAAACAAACAATTAATTAGAATGACGAACAAGAATACCAATAAAAAAAGACAGAATACAAAAGAATACTTTAGGCCAAGTATAAGTTAAATGGCAAAACCAGGAAGTTATTAATGAAGATGATGATGATGAAAGTCACTTTCATTAACTGAACACTAAACTTTAAATGGGAACACCTTCAATCGTCAATCTTCAGAGCATAATAATTTTGTACTAGCACATTCTCGAGCCATGCTGCAGCAGACTGGAACATCATCTTTACCGCCTTAGATAACTTTCTATTTTAAAATCTTATCGCAACTGTTATGATTAATATCATCAAACGCATCAGCATATTTAGATCTACTGAATGACGGGCGAAAACCTTAGATTTTATCGAAATTCTCTTGTATTTATTTTCACTTTTACGACTACTTACATATATTGACTGATTAATTTGTGCGAAGATAATATTACACTAATTATTGCAAAAGATTTTTTCGAAATATTGGTTTATAATTGCTTCATGGGATATCTAACAGCGTATTTTATTACTTTAGATCTTACTAAGCGTAAAATATATTGCTTGTTTTTTCTACTTTTGGCAGACTTAAATCTTTTATTGGAGGGATTTTCCTGCTAGTGATAAACTTTATGAACTTCCTGCTTCTTTAACGGCAGAAATATGTTACCATCAGAATATAATGCAAGTTTAAAAAGTAACCCTCTAGAATTTGCAATTTGTCTGTAAATAATTGGTATCCCTCTCTGTTACGGCTCCCTAGGGACCAATCGGCAGGTCAACTGTTTCCATCAACAACCTGCCCTACAAAAGTGGTTACAAATACATCCCGTTACAACGCTGTTCACCAAATACGCCTACTATACATACCTACACTATAAATGTACACATAACCCTTCCCGAAATTTAGTCCGGATGTTAAAGCTTCCTCTATTTATTTTTTACAGGCAAATCATACACCATGTTGGGCACACCAGAAAATGCGAACACGTTAGGTATTATACCTTGTGCAATTTCCTGGCTGTTTAGGGGTATCAATGAACAGAAGCAGAAAACTGGGGCAAGATTTTCCGTAAGGGTGTCTGCTGTTGAAGTATCCGGACCTACGAACCAACTTAGGGATTTGCTAGCGGGATATTCTAATGGTAAGTTATTTATTTATATTACTAGTATAATTGATTATAGTTCGAAAAATAAGTTATGCAAAGCGAACTTTATGCAGTAAAAAATGGACAAAATATAAATAATAAATAAAATATAAATAATTATTCAAGATAATCTCGCTTTTAATTGCTTCCGTTTTCATAAACTATAAACTTATTAGACATAGAGATAAAGTATAAATAAATTATTGCAAAAAATTCTGTGTACGTAAATAACAAATTTATTTTTAATACACGAAAGTTTTCTTTTACATAGAAAAACTTGGGTACACATGGATTTATTTAGGTTTGCGTCTTTTTTCTCGGGAAAACAGCTTATATAACAAATTGATAAATAAACAAATCGGTATGTTGATCAAACACAAGAAAAATTTTTCGTCATCTGTTTTTCATTCATAAAACTTTTCTATTCATTATTTTACTGATTGTAAGCTATTCCGTAACTGTAATATGTCGTTGATCGAATAATGCAAGAAGAGGAATCTTTTGATTAGAACATTTTTTTTTTAATTTAAAATGGACATGAACTCAATTACCTACCACAAATATGTACTTGGAATGCAAAGGAGCCCGTTAGTATAAAAACCCCTTGTGAAAAATCCTATACATTGACCCATACCCTAATGAAGTTACTGCAATCATAAGCGTCCGCAAGGGGGGCAAGGAGCGGCTCTATTCCCCCCCTGGAAGTTGAACAATTTGAATTTTATTGAAATATTACATTGCTTCTCAGAGGAAAAATAATAATATTTGTATAGCATGACGTTTCTAAGTAACTTTTATAAGTCCCCCCCCCCCCTAGACAAATTTCTGCAGGCGCCTATGACTCCAATAGTGTGTACTCTTATTTATTGTAAAAAATAAAAGTGTTACATTTGTTTAATTTTGATTCCAAAAGTGCAGCTCTTGCGCTACACTTTTTTTTAAACATAATACACTTACAGGCTTACGTAAGATGACTCTGCACCTTATCTTGGAAACTGATAAGAGTTACGAAAAAAAAATTAAAAATACTAAAGTTGGTTGGTATAAAATATTTTTGTATATACAGAGTGAGTCGATTTTCTACGGCTACTATTAACTTTTTGTGGACGTTCTATTTAAAATAACAAAACAGCCATAGCAAAACGACTCACTCACTTAGGTGAGCCACCCTGTACATATCCTACTCTATCCTATACCTATCATAGATAGGCAGACACTCTTAGCTCTCTAGGAAAAGACGACAGCGCTTTAAAAAGTTATTATATATTAACTTATTTAGGGATCCCATTTTAAATACATCTTTGCTATTTTCTAAATCGAGAACCAATTTACGTACTTTATTAATGTCGTGAATGGATTTCGAAAATAGTTATTCACAAAGTAACTTACTGAAGGCTGCGTGTTTTGCAAATAACCCAGTTACTCTTGTACGTTTGTTTTAACTTTAATCCACGTTAACACTAATACATAAAGACTAATAATTACAGTAACTAAAGAAACAAACACTGTCAAATATTAAAGCTGGTGGAGCCACGGCAGCTATCGTTGAGCTCTGAACCTCTTACAAGAAACTGAATCTTCCGACATTGTAATTACTTCCACTTATAGACTTGTTAATTTTGCTAATATTTTTTTGTAGATTTCTAAAAATGATGATCAGAACTGATATCAAAATAGATTTAAATCCATATTTATTAGTAATTTATCTAACAGAATTATGAAAATTATTAAAACCCAGACTTTCTAAAATTTAATATTATTGATTGATTACTATAGTTCCCATAAAGGACACTCAAACTTTAACAGGTAATAACCCTGTCAAGACAAGTTTTCAAGTTCTGTAAATTAATTCAATTTACTAAAACCAAAAGCACGCGGCTGATTATTATAACATTTAATGCCGCATGAAGATTCAATCAATAAACCCAATGATATGATAAAGCAATGATACAAAACTCTTAACGACAAGCTAGACTAATAGGATATCTCTAAAACTAGGCAGCAAAGTCACCCCGAGGCTGCTGCACGCGGATTATGTCTCGACCAACCACACAATATCCCTTCATCATTATCTACCACTCCGAAATTTGAGCAAATTTTCTTACATATTTATATTAAAAGATACAAAAAGCCATAAGACCAGACCACGTTATCAGAATTCAAGCTATAATAAATGTCTCGTAAAGCATAAATTATGGCTTTGAAAGCGACTTGTTCCTTTATGAACATTTTAATATTAAAAAAGTTTGACTCAAAATAACAAAATTGGAAGTTAACAAAAAGAAACACAAAATACTCGTTATTTCAAAACAAACAACTTTCTTTTGAATAACAGTATGGCAAACCTGTAGAAATTGAATTATCCTAAAATAATCTGCAAATCAAATTCCTGAAAAAAAGGTGTTAATGTTCCTGCACAGTGTAATATTCAATAATATAAAATACTTATTGATTGAACAAAGGCAGCACGTAACAATCTAACCTTCTTCTGTAGTTTTCAACCTCTATGAAACACTTGTTATTAACTGAACAAAGACAGTACGTAACAACCTATTCTGTAATTCTCAACCCCAAGGTTGATTCGTCATAGCCAACCATTCATGTTAAATCATTGATCTTCTCTTCCACCCTTCTTAAGTGGTACATCTTGCGTCTTCCATGATTTGTTTAATATTATATTGCAATCACATTCCTCTCAAATTCTTCCCGTCTATTTCGGATATGTTAATAAGTGTTAAGTGCATAGTGTTAGTTAATCGATCTCGTCTTAATATGTGGCCTATTAATTGTTCCCGCCTCTTTCTTAGGTGTTCCACAGTTGTCTTTTTTTGCTTTTAAGAGAACTGTCATCTGTTAACATGGCATCCATCTGATTTCCAGCATTCCTCAGTCTATAGCATCATATTTCAAACGTTTCTAAGCTTTTCTTTTCTGCTTTTCCAATATTTATTTATTATCTCCATTATTTTCTAGTTGCTAATATGAAGCTGTTTCCTACCAGTAAGTTTCTCTTATCAAAGAAGGTCTCCTTGGATTATTGAATTATGCAATTTTTGTCACATACACTCCGGCGCCCACCCGGTTATTATACTTCCCTGTTAATGTTTATATTTATCTTCTTCTTCCCGCAGACCATTACCTTTGTTTTGGTTTTATTTATTTCCATTTTATGCCCTAGCAGTATTCTTTCCGTTTTATTAAGTACTAGTTCTAGTTATTCCCTCTTCAGTATCTGTAATAAATAAGGGAAATACCACCAGCTTATTTTTAATTATATAAAATTTTCCTATTTGTATTGTTCATCATAGTTCTTAATTTCTTTAATGCTCGTTGTATAGTATACCGTGTATGCACTGACACTACGTTACATATTACAATGATACGAGATCGAACGGAAGCAACTTGCACAAGTTGCTCGCTGTGTGTACTATGTAGTTTCCATTTCACATAGTCTATATACAGGGTATCTCACCGAAAACGATGCACCTTTAGTATTTTTGGAATCAGGCTTCGTATAAACATGAAACAAAGTTAATGCTATAACATAGGGAGGGGGGCATATTCTGATATAGCATGTCCTGGAACGTATGTCACACGCTCGAAGGTAGGTTTTGACTTTGGCAGTAAAGCCTCAAGGGTTGTCAGTTTTTCCCTAGCTAGTCCCAGTCTTTCTTAGTGAAGCGCGACAGACAGGTTTTTGTGTATACCATATAGAACGGTTAAAAATGAATCGAGATTAAGAAAATAAGGGATAAGATGTGGTCCATACCTGTCAGTAATTAAACGTGCATCCTCCCGGACACAACCACAAATCTTTCAAAAACTGTTCGCCAGTTAAGTAAATGAACATAGCAACAAAACCTTTGAGGTGCCTATATTGCAGACATAATTAAACCATAACGCTAAAACGAACTATACACGCGTGTAGATATCCCAAACATATGGTTTCTGTATAATATAACTTAGAGGTGAGTCTTCGATGATCTCACGCACAAATTTAGAGGAGATTTGCAGGATTTCGGAAAAACAACTTAAGTTAGTTCTATGTTTCTGTAGGAGCACAATAAGTCTATATCTAAAAAGAAATAACGACACCAGATGTAGGAAGTAGTGGTTCTTAAGGCAAAATAGGCATAAAACAGCTTTTAAGTCGCACCAGAGTAGTCAAATGGGATATATTTATACTTAAATCTTCATAAAAGCTACAAATCTTGAATTATTACCATGATTCTCTTTTTTTATTAAAGTAAAAATATTTATTTGAAAAACCTCTTTGAAAACAAGTTTTTTTTTTCGATGAACAGATGTATCTAGTCAGTGTGATGTTAAATGTTGGGAAATATTCCTTTTTGCCACTGTGATTCATTCCACATAACCTCGCAACTTGTTCAAATTGATTATAAAAATCACTATGAATGGTATTTGATGTGAAATGTAGAAGAGATTTCTAGATCAAGATTTGTAAAGTATTAATGAAAAAGAAAGTAAAGCTAATATTTCTAAAGTAAATAAGAAATTTATCCATATTTTCCCTATTTGTCAAGGTTTCACTGAAAGTTGTCGAAGATTTACTGAAAGGATTGGTAAACGGATCTCGCTGACAGAAATCAATTAGAAATTGGAAGAATGTAAGGAACCAACATGAAGTAAGGATTAGCATGGTTTGGCGTATCGCAAGTAGGACTATTTTAGTAGATAACAACTTCATTAAAATACAGAACTTAGATGACCGGCTGGTAGCATCTCTTAGGGTTACAAAGTGAAACAAGGCTACAAAAAAGGTGAAGAAGTGGTCAACGACCCTGCAGACAAATTTAACAATGACAGTAGGGTCTGAAGAACCACAGCTCCTCGACGTGTTAAGGCATCGATCCAGTGAAGAACCACGATATCAATTACTCGGCTCTACAGGTTTGGGGGTTTAGACGTAGGGCCAGCAACTGTACTCATACAAAATCAATGTAGCTAGACTTCTTTTTAGTGAAGGACTGGACATATCGAACAAAAGAGGACAAAGGCAAAGTACATGGGATGTTCAGTGATTCAACAACAAATACAATGAGATATTATAAAGGCTGCACGATTATGACGTGAATATTGTCGTACTAACAGAAGTCACCAGGAAAAACAAGGTTGAGAAAAAAATAGAAACTTTTTGCATATACAGTGAAGTCCCAAAAGAGACGAGAGCAAATAGTGAAGTGATACTTATCATTTAGATAAAATACTAATGCTGTATAAATGCTAGGGACTGCATTAACAGTGGAAAATAAAAATTACATTAAATCTTGTGTCTTCACCCGAACTGAAGATTTAAATGTAGATGAAAAAGATGATTTTTTTGAAACCTTGGCAGGTCTATTAGATGATGTTTGAAGATTTAAATGGACAGGCAGGACGACATGTTATTATGAAATATAATACAAATACAAAGATTAGTTAAAGTTTCACAAGATTTATTAAATTCTTAATATGACAATTTCACGATTATGGAGTTTCACAAAATAAGGCTAGAGACGGTAAACGACATGTTATTAGTCGTATAATTGGAAAGTATGAGAAAGCCATTGTAAATGACAATGGCGCGATACTGATAAGAGTTGAACAAATTTGAAACTGACCTTTTCAGCAGTAAAATTGATCACATTTTTGCTTGGTCTCGCTATGTCGATAGCATCTTCTGTATTTTTACTGGTGGCGATAAATAATTAAATATTTTATCTTACAGATGCAGTTTTTGACATATATTATACTTTTGTTTTAAGTGACAGA
Source organism: Agrypnus murinus (assembly GCA_929113105.1). Classification (NCBI taxonomy): domain Eukaryota; kingdom Metazoa; phylum Arthropoda; class Insecta; order Coleoptera; family Elateridae; genus Agrypnus; species Agrypnus murinus. Next base: position 77,095,970 of record OV816029.1, on the reverse strand, counting down.
AATCAAAATTTATTCACAAGTGAAATAATATATCAAAATTACTCACTAGTGAGTAGAACTGTCAGTAGATACAAAATATTCAAAATTTGCTTTTAATTGTTTATTCGAAATAACTACAATGTAATTTATGTTCTATGTGCATAAACGTTAACATTAATTGTGCAATTGTTATTGTTGAAAGAAACCGGAGTATCGTGTAAATTCAACTCCTTCTTCTGACATCCAACTTTAAACTCTTGGTTAACTGTATTGCTGCTGCTTTTCAGCCCAAGAACTTGTTATGCAATATTTACTTTGTTTTGTAAGGAATCTTCAATATAACCATCAACAACTGCATCACTCTTCCAGCCACCAAAACGTTTCAGCGTTCTTACATCAGCCCCACAATCCGCTAACAAAGTTGTACCTGATCTTGGGAACGCATGGCCTGTATACATGTTTGAATTCTCTAATTTGAGAAATGTAGCTATCATTGCAGGCATCTTTCCAAAACTGTTAATACCTATTGGTTGCACTGTGCATTTCCCACCACGGTAGCAAAGAAACAATCGCGTGGATTTTCCGTTTTTAGGGCGTAAATTAATATATTTCCTGTACAAATCTAATGGATTAATTCCAAATCCTTTGTTCAGAATAGTAAACGACCTTTTTTTATGGGTTTTTGTGTACGGCAAGTGAATTAAGAGTAAACCTTCTTTAACTTCTACATCCTTGAGCTCCATCTTCACCAACTCGTCACACCTGCATCCACCCGCGATTGCGACAACAGCAACAAGCTGTAAATACGTAGAAAAATTGATTATACCGTTGACACATGTCAAATCTACTCGTACCTTTATTGCTAGAAACTTGTCATCAGGGGCAGTTTGAAGGAATTTGTCGATTTGATCTCTTGAAAACGTCAACGATTCTTTCGCCTCGTATCCAACATGCTGTCTCTTCAAAAATGCAGTCAATTTGTAATATTTGCCTATGACTACATCTTCATAAACCTTCATTGTGGTTTTGATCATTGAGTACTGCGCCCAAAGCGACGATGACTTGTACTTCTGTGCCTACAAAACACAATGCATGTAGATACTAATGCATGATGTAATTCAATTCAACTCACTTTTTTTAGCAAAATATGCCAGCATCACTTCCTCCGAACTGTCACCTAACGAATTTTCCGCCTTCCAATTTTTGAACAAACTATACTCCTTGTCGTAATGATCCTTCGATTTTGCCGGAATTAAATTCGAGATAGCAGATTCTGCGTCTAACTTAATATTTTCTGGCAGACAATCCATTTTACGGATGTAGTTCAAATTGTGAAAAAAGCAATGCAAGCAAATGCAATGTTTATTTCTCAAAACAATCAATTGTTTCGTTGCTACGAACGTTCATATCTACAGTAATACGATTTTTTGTGATTTCATTTTTATTTACAGTCTTTAATTCTTTTTCTATTGGAGTCGCATCTGTAAGATAAAACGTCGTATTTCAAACGTGAGGCAAATACATCATTCGTTCGTGAGAAATTGCCCCACTCGCGTGCAAGCACGCTCGTGGGTCAAAATTCTCACTTACGTATAATGATGTATTTGCCTCACTTATAAAATAATATACTATTCTTAAACACTCTAAATTTACAATATACGAATATCAGTTTACTGATGAAGTGGAAAATAATAAATTGTATCACCAACTACCTTTTTAGTCATCAGTTCCACAAATTGGCTGCCATTCACTCTCTACTTCACTGTATCTTCACTATACCGCTCTCATTGATTTTTAAGTTCAAGCGCAAATCGCCCTATTACACTAAACGGACATTCTAACCGTCAGGCCACGAAGACGAATAACTAGAAACACAAGTGGAAGTCTTCTCTTTATAGTAAAGAATAGCGCTAGGAGGTGGGCAAAAGAAGGTGTGGCGATGGTTTCCTGAAGAAAAGAAGAATGGATGGAAGTCCAGGAAAATGATAAAAGAAAACGTCAAAAAAGCGATGGAAACCACGGAACTAGAAGGAGTATATCGTGTCAGAAAAAAGTGAAAACTAGACAGCTGTGAAGAACTAGCAGTATTTCTATGTCTACATATAAATGTTTGAAGACAACTATTTGTGGACTCCCGACTTTCTCAAACTCCTTCTTCATCAGAAAGTCAAAATAAAAGTTCAGTAAGATGAAATGTATCTCATAGCTGCCCGCTGATTGTGTAGTTGTTAATTAATTACGTAATTACGTAACAGATTTCTTGAGCTTAATGAAAAAGTATGCGATTTTCCATTTCAAGTTTAAGCTTTACTTTTTTGTTATTTGCTTTTTTCTTTGATTTTAATGAAGGAATGTTTGTGGATTATTTAATTATTAAGATATTAAACATTTATATTGAAAAATGAACCGAAGGAAAAAAACCGAAAGATAGCACAGAGCAGGAAAACACAATGAAATTGTTCGTTCTAGCGAAACATTCGTTAATTCAATGAAGGCTTCAAAAAATAATTAATTTCTACCCCAAAAATTTTCCAACTTCCCGTAATTTGGCTGTGTCTAAAGAATTTTAATCAGCTGGTTTCGTTAATAACTTTCGGATAAAGACTGAGAAATTTTTTTTAATAAACCATTCAGTCTCCCTTGCATGCGCTTTTTTATCAAATTTACAAGTTCGTTATTCGAGGCATACTGTTGCTATAAAATACATCTGCGGCAGATGTCGTCTGGTTTATTACAATTTGTACAATATGTAAGACACCTTGTAACACCCCGATACGATTTGTTTTAATAAGATTCTTCCTCAACGTGACATTGTGGTTGTCTTCCTTTTATGCAGAAGATGCCTTTATGCATTAATAACAACGTGAATAAAGAAATGCCTTAAAAGCTCACTGCAGTAGCTTGCAGCAAATAGCTTCCTAGCGTGTTCTTTAGATCTTGCATTTATATTTGCGACTTTCCGCATTTGATATGGAGCTTTACGAAAGTGTCAGAGATAACAGTGAGTTGAAAATTACTGTAATTTAGTATTCTGTTCATTTTTCATTTGCGATTGTAATATCGCAAAAAATTTGAATAATTCGAACTTTTTTCATGATTCGTATTCTTGCCTAAGCAATGAAGCAACTCAGAGATTGTTCTGGAAAAAGATATATAATAAAATTTATTTTCTCTTTGTCAATCAATAGTTGGGAAATTGAGATTGACTTGGATACATATTATTCTGAATAGGAATCCAAGATGATAAGAAATCTAACCTCTAGCTAGCTGAATGTTACGTGAAATTTCACTTCCAGTGATATATTTCTTATCTCGTGAGCATAGAAATCTGAAAGGAAACAGACATGACCGCAATGAGGTAATCTTGTAGATGAATCAGAATGTTATAAGTATCTACCATCTTCGTTTTCGATTTTTAATACCGAAATTAATATACCTTATTACGAATAATTACATTCAAAGAAACATAGCATAAGTTTATCTTAAATCTAGATAACGTTTAGCTCTACTAACTTCAGGATTATTTATGTTGTACAGTTGTAATAATGGTGGAACAATATATTAACTCTAAAGTAACACGTATTTTAAATTGCTTTGCGTGTTTTACTATTTGCTTCTTTTACAAAATATAATTCTAAATTTAACTGTTCTAAATAGCTTTAAAACATTTTACTGTTTATTATCAATGATCTATAAAGGTTATCTCATTAGGCCATATCCGTTTTACTATGGGCCTAAAAATCGTTTCCATCGCATTTTTTATGACTTGCTGATTATTTTTGTCTAATTATTTATATACTCTTATATATTTTTGTTGTGTGGCAAAACAAAGTTTGTTTTGCAGTTCTGAGATTGCAGGTTAGCTGTATGTAGGAAATGAACGCAGGGTCGTGAGGAAATGTTTTATTGAGGGCTAATCTGGATGCCGTACACAGGGTTGTTTCAAATTGTCTAAAAGAGTGAATATAAATCAAATAATATTACAACAATGTATGTGCTACCCTAACAATCAAAATCTTGCAAAATGTTTATGAACTATTTGTTTCACATGACAAAAAATATATTTAGTAAATGAGGTATCTTTACATCATTTACTTACCTTGACTAAGAGTGACCAGGATGCAAATAATTCAACAATTTTAATTATTGGTGTATTTATTATAAAAAACCTGCAGGTTCACAAATTTCTTTTTTTTCTCACATAGCCTGTGTTGATCAATAACTCAAATAAAAATTTACATTCTTAGGATTGGTTTTGCCACATCTTGCCCCCAAAGCTTATGAGAATGGTTTTGCATGACATGAGCTGGTTTATGGTAAGCTTTTAAATGCGAAACGTGAAGCATTCCCCTTTCACAATCCTCATTTTCGAGATCAGACAACAAATAAGTATGATCATGAATTTTCTTTTTTATTTTATATGGTCCCTCAAATAACAAAAAAAAACTTTTTAATTTCTGCTTTTAATAAACATGAACTGTTGTTGGCTTTAAGTAGGACAACACCACCATCACCATCACCTGGCTCAAAAGTGACAATCCGAGATCCAGGATGGTAGAACGCCTTCCTGGCCGCTTTGCTGGAGAGAGTGGCTTCAGCCAGGATAAATTTCGTGTCAAGTGCTAGAGGTTCAGAAGAAAAGTCTCACTTTTTCCTATCCAAGTTGCAGTTCACTAGGAGCATACCCCGTTGATTCATGGGTTGCTTCATTTAAAAACTCTGCAAATCGAGGTACTTCATATGCCCATCGTGAGTGACTTTCGTAACAATACGTTCTGAAAAGGCGTCCAAGCTCACGCATTATCCTCTCGGACGTATTCGCCTGAGGATGCCTTACAGATGTATAAACAAGCTTGATATCTGCTTCACGCATGACCTTTTTCCACGCTTTACTGGTGAACTGTGTTCCTTGGTCCTGTAGGATCCTTCGAGGCTTGCCATGCATCGGAAACTACTCCTTAAAATGGCGATTTATCATAGCTCTGGCATTTGCTTTCTTTAATGGATACAGAGTAACATATTTGGTAAATAGGTTTACAACTACAAAGATGTAGATGTAGACACAAGAGGACCATAAATATCCATGGCTATAATATCTTCTTTGTCATGTGGAATTATTCTTCCTTGTGGGGGAGATGGCAACAAAGAAACTTTAGCTTTCTGACAGATGTCACATTCCTTAAGGCATTGTTTGATTTTTCTATGCATATTGGCCCACCATACCTCATGCTTCATAGCTTGCCATGTTTTCCAAACACCAAAATGTCCCAGTGCCTGATGGTATTCTTGAAAAAACCTTGCAACTAGATTGGCAGGCACACATAACAGGAACCTGTCACTTTCATTACAACTTTTATATAATATCTCATTGTGGAGAACAAACCGTTGCGTAACTTTGTCGCCCGAAACTAGGGCTGCTTTTATTGATTCTAGCTTTTCATCATCGGCTTGAAGATTTTTTATGTTTCGTAAGAGAAACGAAAATTCAGGAGAAAATCTGATGGCGAGAACAGAAATCTGAAAACATTTATCAGTGGGTGTAGGCAACCTGCAGCATGCAAAACGAGAGGGGCCATCAGCTTGAATATTTTCCGGTCCAGGGACATGAACTACATCAAAAGAGAATTCTTGTAGGGCCAAAGCCCATCTCGTCACTCTAGGTGACAAAAGTCTACATGAATGAATGTAGGTTATAGCCCGACAATCAGTATGCAGGGTGAAATGACAGCCTAAAAGGTAAATTCTCCATTTTAGAATTAACCACAAAGACGCCAATATTTCACTTTCATACGAACTGTACCTTCTTTCCCTATCAAGCAAAAGTCGTGACGCACAAGCAACTACTCTTCGTTGTCCCGCAACGACTTGAAACAAGATTCCAGCAATTCCCACATCGCTGGCATCTGACTGAACGTGCCAAGGTTCTTTTGGATCAGGATGATATAAAAGAGTCTCCTTGGATAACTCAGTCTTTAATTTTGTGAAGGCATTTTCCTGTGCCTCTTCCCATTTCCATGTAGCATTTTTTCTTAAAAGAGTGGTTAAGGGTTCAGACAACTCAGCAAATTGAGGTGTAAACACTCTATCATATTGGCAAAAACCCAAGAACTTTTGCAATTCTTTAATATTGACGGGTCTTTGATAGTCGGAAATAGCCTGAATCCTACTTTTGTCAGGTCTTACACCTTCAGAAGTAAGAATATAACCCAAATAGGGCATCTCACTTCTGAAGAAATGGCACTTACCTATCTTGAGAGTTAGTCCGGCCTCTGATAAACGTTGAAAAACCCGGGCTAAATGTTCCAATGCTCTTCTACACTACCAGACACAATCAAGATATCATAATATATGATAGCAAAAAATCACTGAATTCAGGACCAAATATTGTATCTATCATACGAGTAAATGAACTAGTCGCATTCTTTAGGCAAATGGTAATACACGAAACAGTTTTTGTCTCAACCATAAATCCAGTATACTTCATACTAGCATCATCCAGGGGACACTGCCAATACCCATGGCTCAGATCAAGTGAACTCATAATCATTTTACCATGCAAGAATTTTATTATTTCTTGAATGGAACGGGGTAACTCATAATCCGGCTCCATGACTCTAGTGAGGTATCTGGCATCCAGACATACACGAACAGTTCCATCCCTTGTAGGTGTGGTCATGATTGGGGAAATGTATGGGGAAGACGCTCGCTCAATCACTCCCCATTCAAGCATTTGTTGAATTGCTTTGTCAACAGCAGCTCGTTGTGCAACAGGAATGGGATAGGGCCTTATGAAGAATGCATTTTCTTCCTTAAACTTGATAGAATGAAAATATTTGTTCGTTCTTCCGGGGGCATCAGAAAACATATTTTTAAAATGACTTAATACGATGTGGAATACGATGAGTCGTGCTCACGTTAGCCTCGTATTTGGGAAAACATCTTTTTTAAATAGGATGCCTTCAAGTCTTGGTTCACTTACATGCCTTCTTAGAGGCATGGTAACGATTTGAATTGGTTCCAATAGCCTTCCTTGACTAAAATTATCACCTCGCAGTTCACCGGAAGGAATATCATAACCAGTAGTGTCTACACTTTGTGTGTGAATTTGCCCATGACTGCCATCTTGTTGATACGCAGCCTCATTTGCTTTATACATAGAAAGAAACATTCATACCTTGTATGTGTTCACCTTCCATCATGTTACCAAATCGATGTAATCTGTCATAATCACGTTTCCTTTGAGTCCTCAAATCATACTTTCCTTGATGTTTGTCTATTTCACAAACACAGCGCCACTGGTTGGACGCCAAGTTGTGACAAAACAAAGTTTGTTTTGCAGTTCTGAGATTGCAGGTTAGCTGTATGTAGGAAATGAACGCAGGGTCGTGAGAAAATGTTTTATTGAGGGCTAATCTGGATGCCATACACAGGGTTGTTTCAAATTGTCTAAAAGAGTGAATATAAATCAAATAATATTACAACAATGTATGTGCTACCGTAACAATCAAAATCTTGCAAGATGTTTATGAACTATTTGGTTCACGTGACAAAGAATATATTTAGTAAATGAGGTATCTTTACATCATTTACTTACCTAAAAGAGTGACTAGGATGCAAATAATTCAACAATTTTAATTATTGGTGTATTTATTATAAAAAACCTTCAGGTTCACAAATTTCACACAATTCGAATGACAGGGCAACTAGACTTGTTCTGAACTTTCTTTTTTTCTCACATAGCCTGTGTTGATATCAATAACTCAAATAAAAATTTACATTCTTAGGATTGGTTTTGCCACAGTTCATAGTAATTAATAGTAACAGTAATCAGAATTTTTCGCACTTTCTATTCGATGATTGTTCTGTGTTTCAAAGGTACATAGATATCATTAAACAAAAAGAAGCAGAGAAACTCTTAATCACAATTATTATGTAAAGCCCGCGCAAAGTCCCCCTTTTTTTATCTTAAATTTAATTAAATAATTAAAAAATACAGGGCTGACGTAAAATCAAAACTGGTTGTTTTGATTTTATAGGGTGAGTCATAAATTTACAATGTGCCAACTAAATTACATCTGCAACATTTCTTCCCTGCAGTATTGTTTCTGCAAGAGAACAACTACCTACTTCTGTTTATATACATATAATATGCACAATCTTGATGTTGCTCTTTTAAAAGTCATTCCATTAGCCAGCAAAACTTCAACAATTCTAATTCTACCACCCGCCCTTAGCATCTGAACTACTCTTCCCATTGATGAAGTGTGTTTAGCTCGCTTTAGAAGAAAAGGTAATATACTCTTGAGTCTAACGATTCCAAACCATGTCGGCTAGTTTTTGTGCTGCTTTTCATTTACTCAATACATTAAAATCTTGATCGATCGATCACTTATTATTGGGTCATTGATCATAATTATCCTAGGGCCAATTATCAAAGCCTTAGAATATGTGAGTTAGTGGTCTGCTATTGAGAATATTCTATGCTTCCGCAAATACAGTTCTAGGAACATATTTTTGAAGATAGTGTCACAGACGAAATTAAATAATTGACTATTACTTAAGTTACATTCCAACCAGTATAAATGTTTACCAAGGTTGCACACGTCTTTCCAACGTGGCGTAGGATGTAACCTACGTCGAGGAACGCCTGCATGCTCAACAAAGGAGTACTGACGAATACGTGGAGCCTTAAACTCGAGCACCACCTACGAGTTAACATTAATAACTTAATGTATTCAGTCCTAAACGTTAATACATTCATGTATTCAGTCATAAAAGCTAATATATTCATTTATACATCAACCGCTTCCGCGATATTCATGAAGATACCGTATATAAACAGGCTCGCTATGAGACATTCTAAAAGCTAGCGCCCAGGACGCCGCTTACCTGATCCCCCTACTGCTTAGTTATTAGGAGCCTAGAAGCTAGCGTCCTGGGTCGCCGCTTACGTGGCCCTCCTAAGCCTAGTCGTACTATGTAGTTATTAGGGAGGTTTCGACCACCCTAACGTTAGTGCGTAAGTCGATTATGAGGTCCTGACCGTCCTCATGCTTGTGTAGGTCCCTAGTCACGACAACCCCCACGTGACAATATCGACTTTTATTGCAAGATTTCTGTCATAATTTTCATATCGATTGGATCAGTTTTTTTTCAGGTGCCGGTGGATTAGAACACCGTTTTATAACTTTTTATTTCTTGTGTTCCAATTCCTGCAATGCTTGCAATAGTTCTTCAATCAATCTTACACCATACTTTTTTCCGAGAATCGGTTTATTAACTGTAACTAAAATTGGACCAAAATAGTTCGCGTTAGTTTTATAAAGGAATGGAACGAAGAATGAAATGGTGGAGTTATGGGCAAATGGACGTATAATAATAGTACGGTTCAATTCGCAAGTGGGTAATTGGCCCATAATTGGAGCTTTAGTCAGCACCAATGCGGTGGTCGCATGTCTTCAAAATGAGGTCAATGTAAAGAAGTGATTTGAAAAAGCTGGAATTTGGTACAGTGTTAATTTATTGAATATAGTTTCTCATATTCAGGTTTTCGGGGAGCTGCTACTAAATTTTCTGGTTTTTGCGGGAAACCACGGTTTTGAGTAAATGAGACTATTAAGAAAATTCCAACCCGATAGCCCCCCTCCTCTAAGTACGCCACTGACGAAGATAATACTGAAAAGGTACAACCGTTCATAGAAATGAGAGAGGAGCCACAAGGAGTTCGGAGTCATCGAATTTTCCACGCCTGCAATTCTTTGCTTTGTAGATCTTGCAGAAGCTTTCGTTATAACGATTTTGAAAGAACCAAATATACCAACAGATGTTGCACAGTTCATACGAGATCTAAATATAAACAAAACAACAAAAATCGAAACCGACGGCGAACTAAGCGAACAAATAAAGTGTACAACACGAATTAGAATTATAGAGCCCAGTCAGAGGTGTCATTTCAGTTTTTGCTTGTAGGGGGCTAGATTCTTTAGTGAAGACCTTATAGAGTGTGTCGCTAACCCCAGGCGTACTACCTCCCTATTTGTCTAAAAGTCTGAAATTAACGTTTTTCCATATAGTTCCAGTTTCCACGCATAGTTTTTGCTTTGCATCCTATATATAGGTAATTTACTTGTTCGATGTTAATAATTATAACGTAGGTGCAAACAAATGAAAACACAATTGATATACAAATAAGTTTAGCCCCAACAAATCTCGTTTTTTTATTTCTTGGGTGTTTATAAAAGTGGGATATTTTAATATTAAATATATAGTTCTCACATTTTTTCTTTGGTAGTACTCTCCAATTATTGGTTTTTATTTAAAAAATGTCAGTGGCCCAGTCACTCTACCCTGCTCTCTCTAAATGACGCTCCTGACCCTAGTACTATTTAATTTCGTAATGGATAGAATCAACTATCAAAGTATTAAACAACTACCAGGTTATCGGATGGGCAACAAATAGAAATGCCTTAATATTATGACTTGCAATAGTGACTGCAAATACTGAATATGATCAACAAGACTTATTACTCAAATTCGTAATAGCTTCTTAAACTTATAATACGATTGTGTCAACTGAAAAACAAAGTCTATGACAATATCAAAACATTCGATACTCTGCAAAGTGGGTGGAAAAATGAAAGAGCAGTTAGTTCATGTGCTTTAAATACTAGGCGTGGAAATATCCTGCAAAAATTGAGTAGTCAAGTAGCGCGTGGAGCAAAAGTATCTGGATATTTGAAAAATGCGCCATGAAAAAACAAGCGTTTAACGACAGAAAGTAAAACAAAAATATATAGAATATTTGTAAGACCTATTCTCACCTATGGCGTAGCAACACGAGGTTACTGAAAGAAGACTTAAGAGATTTTGATACTAGGAAAAACCAGAATACGCGTAAAAGAATAATGAAGAATAGTAAATATTCTAAAATTCAGCAAAAAACAAAGAAAAGAATGGAACAGCCGTGTAGATAGAGCAGGGAATAACCGTCTGATACGAATCATCCACGAAACAAAGCCCAGAAGCGAATGAGCAGTAGGACGACCATGAAGACGTTGGGTTGAAATCTGGGTGTCATCATCCATAAAATATATGAAGAAAAACATGTACAGTTCGTATATAAAAAATGAATAACAAATTCAAAATTGTAGGTTACAAGGGTGGCCTTCCAATTTTCCACGTTAATAATAAATTATAGTAATAATATGTCTAGGTTTTTGTATTTTCATGCATCTTACATTGAGAAAACAAGGATCTTTCTTTTATGTTCATGTTTTTTCAAAATCAACACAAGCAGTACCTTTAATAATAGAATTCGAGTACTACAGAATATTAGAAATAGTTTTGAAAATGTTCTAAGTTTTACAGGATCTCTTTATTAAGCACGTTTTAGAAGCGGTTCTTGGGATGCAGTAATTAGTAGTAATAGATAGTATAAATTAACTACGATTGTTGAGGCATTGTCTAATAAGTACTGTTATATGTACAATACAAATGGGTTTACGTTAACGGTTAACGGTCAGCTGTACACTTACATCGTAATTTCTGTTCTAAACTGACATGTTTGCACATTAAACCGCAGTAAATAAAGGCAGAATATCACGTTATATAGTGTATTCATAACATACTACAATAGTTGGAATTCTCAGAATTCAACTAATTAATAAAGGGTCGGTCGTGCAGCAGCATTCCTTTGCATTGTGTATCCAAGTACAACATTAAGATAATTACCTAAATTAATTAAAACTAATCTCGCATAAATTCTAAGTAACGTAACACGAAAGACATAAACTGGGGTTCGGGGGATAACGTTCTCCGCTGTCTAATATGAATTTCGAATTCGTGAGTTTGTAATTCCTTGCATTCTGTACAACAGATCGCATAAAACGGATTATTTTAGAACTTCTGGCATCGGGTAGTATACTAGCATTCGTGCCGGTTACTTTCATGGCTATTCTGACGGTGATGGATGAAGCGAGAACCCAATTCTGAGGTCTCATACATCATTTTACCTTTGTTTATGTTTAATCTTTTCACAGATATGCTCTTACAAATTTGTAACCCAGTGTAAGGTGACGTCTGGCATGTGAAATACATGAAGGTTAAGAGAGCCATTTGTTTGCGTTATAGCGTTACATTACGTTCGTATTCTTTTTATTCTCTTTACTTAGACGAACCCCTTGTTTTAGATTCTGAACAATCTCCTGGCGTCTATTTGAGAGATGATCCCTTATTTGGTAATCAACCCCCTCACTGTGAACTTCGTGTTCCCACTGCGGAGCGTGCGGCGCATTACCTGGACGTCGCCGTTGAAGGAAGAGCTCCCGCCCGGGAGGACACTCGTGATTCCCATCTCCTATTTACTTTACACGTTTATCAGTACAGCGTCGCTGGAAAAGGAGGAGGTAAGAATATAAAAATTTATCAAAGTATATAAAAGTATTTCTTTCCAAAATCAGTAAGGATAAAGATAAAAGTTTCTAATTGTCTCTGATCACTGCACTCTTCAAAATTTATTATAATTGGGTTTCTTATCAGACTTTTCTTGCATGCTTAGCGTCGTATATTTCCTTACAAAATCCCCCGAGTCGCGCGTATCTTAAACTGGTTTTTTTATCTGAAAATTTTCTCTACTGAAAAATTGTTTCAGTTGCCGGAGGCAGAAGTCGGCTGCATCTGTTCGACCTGGGGAATTCGGAACGAGGAAAATCAAGCGGTGGAATCCCCTTGTCAGGACTTGGAAATATCTTACTCGCAATATTCAACGGTCAGAAACATTTACCTTACAAGGAACACAAGCTCACACAGCTACTAAAGGATTGTTTAAATTCGCTTACGTGTCACGCAGCCATGATAGCTCACGTATCACCCTACGCTCAGAATTATTCGGATACCCTGACAACTGTCCAGTTGGCTTCACGAATACATCGTATGCGACGAAGACGAATTAAATTCGTATCAGCAGGGGTTGGAAATGGTTCGGGCGGTAGTTCAGGGGAAGAGGCTACGCGTACGACCGGTACGAGTAGCGAACCCGATCCTTCTAGCAGTGATCTGTCGGCGGACACGGTAATTTACGTGGGTCCGGCTGACGATGCCACCGACGGAGAACATCCGCCCGTTTACATACCTAGTCTTAATTCCGGGGATAATCGATGTTCTATGAGTAAAGCGTTGCGAGGTTCTACGGTAGAACAACGAATGTGTAAAGTCCCCACGCTTCAGAAGCCCTCCGCTACTTCAGAAGAAAAAGCGTCCACTCATCGTTCGTCTATTAAAAATCCGTGTCAAAGTAATAAAACTTCGCCGGCGCATACAAATAGTCCAAAGTCATCGCCGGGCCGTATTCCGTCCGCGAAGAGCAAGACACAACCCTTAGAAGGCGCAAAACACCCGGTTAATGGAGCCAGTGACGAGCAGTGGATCGACGGTCCACGTATTTCTAAATCGAAAGTCGCCGAAGCGAGACATCTAATGAAAGAGCCCTGTCACGTGAAGAAACGTGAGACGTGGATTGATGGTCCTATGCAAGCAGAGAATCCCAGCGCATACGGGTATATGGATAGCCACAAGAAGAATATGATTAGAAAATGGGTTGAACATCAAACATCACAAATACATCGTAAACAGAATTTGCATCCTAATACTAAAGTTCCAGAACAAAAAACTTCTAAAGAACCATTTAAAGAACTAACTCAATTTAAAACTTGTGATGAGGATGTTTTAAAACCTCTTGATAGTCTGAAACATGAAAGCATCGAGGAGTGTATTATTCGAACAGGTTTAAAACTTTCTAGTGGAAAAGTAAATAATGATGCGATACCAGAATGTCAGACACCTGAAGAGAGAGATGTGGATGATATTAGGCAACTAGATGAGGAATTAGAAGATGATGAGGAGGCTGTAGAAATACCACCCGCTCTTCCTCTTATACAACCCTTAAGTAGCAGAGAAGTTTCTTTAGAGAGTTTAGATAATCTTTTAAAAGAACGTTTATTAACAAATCCGGTATATTGTAGTCAAAGTGCTCACGATAACGATTTAGATGACAATTTAGGTAGTGATGAAGATGAGATTTTAGAAATTATAGAGGTAGAAGAACCTTTAGAGCCTGTTCCTACACAAGACTGCTGCCTACAAGTAACTGAGGAAGATATAGCTTATTGTATGGGTATTTTAGAGAATCCTTTACCTGAAGTGGACCAAGAAAACCCGCTGGACCATCCATTAAGAATATTAAGTCAAGAAAATTTAACAGTGGTGTCTACATTTACAGATTCCATGTCCGTATATACAGATTTAGAACGAATTTTACCGCGACATCGATATGATCCAAAATATGGATTATACAGTGATGATTATGAAGATCCCGATAATCCATACCCACGAACGGGTGTTTTTGATGACGCTTCACAACAAAAATTTAATCAGTTAGCACGATTACATGAGATATACTCAAATAGACTGGCCAAAGCAAACGTAACGAATTCAGATATGTATCAACAGATTAATCACAATCAAAAACCACTTACTCGTTGTGAATCCTTATCACTCTCTGACATGTTATATGGAGTTAATGGTCTTGAAACGAGTAGTATTTACAGTGAACCTGCTTATATACCAAATGAAGAAAAGTTTTGTGAAAATTGTAAAGTAAGTATGTCTAGACCAGCAACAGCACAAAATTGGTATGATGATGCTCATTTATCAATCAGCAGCACAGAACTAACAACACCCACACCTGCAGTTCCACCACTCAGTCGAAGGTTTCAAAGATACTGTCATAAATATGTAAAAGACAGTAGTAATTTAGCACACTTAAGACATCCAGATGGTGCTTCAAATCCGAATTTAAGGGAAGAATCTGAGAGAATACCTGGAAATGGAGCTTCAGCTATAACCGCTCAAGAACAAACGTATATGACACTTACGACAGAAGATGCCAAAAATACACGTCCCTTAACTCCCCCAAACAGTCTTCCTTCAACAGAACGAATTAACAGGAAAATCATGAGTATTGAGACGGGTTTAACTTCAATTAAATTGAATCAGAAGCAATCTGAAGAATATGATAGTGGTCATGATTCGACACCTCGTACATCAAAACACAGCCCTGCTGCTATTTCCAGAAGGGCTGAAAGTGGCTACGATAGTGTTGTACGTGATAGTGAAAGTTCAAGTATTGACTCGGACACCAGTAGATTGTCCCATTTGCATAACCGACGAGGTAAATGTAAGCATAAGCATGACAAATCATTTTGTTCTTGGTTTCTGCATCCATTTACCTGCAAATATATAGATGAACCACCAGAAACCCATTTTTAAATATAATTTAACTAAATAATAAGTGAAGGAAGATCGATATACCTGTGCATCAATAGCCATGACTCAGGAAGAACGGCTGTTTTAAAAAATTGAAAGAAAAAGATGTGGATGCTGCAAACCGTACATTTCACTTTAAAAATTATTTATGTAAAAAGAAAAAAAAGGGTGACAGTTTTCAGCTTTTTGAATTTCAAAGGTATCACGGACATATTTTTAATACTAAAAGAAGTAAAAGCTTTTTGGATGTTTGTATTGTATAGTTCCACTACTTCAGACTTTCCTCGATTCTTCCAAGCATATCATACTCGCCAATGATGGGGAACAAAATTATTATTATTAATTAATTATATATCTTGCCAATCTTTTTTATGAATTTACCCTCAGCTTAAGACTGCTTCTCAAATTGGATCTCAATTTCCATAATTAACTGTACATAGTAATGTACAGGATGTACAGAAAGTCAGGTATACCTTCATTTTGATCATGTTTCTTTGTGATATTTTAATATAAATATTAATATATTAAATAATTTAGTTCCTTTTTAATTATTCTTAATCTAAAATGGCTCAATTTTTAAGTAACTACTATGTCGGCTTTTTAAATTAATTAAGATACTGTAGGTTACTACAAGGCACTGTTTCATACTATGAGTATGTAGAAATTAATACAGAATGTCTGAAAATGGAAATTTGCATATACAAGATTTAAATATGAGATGATTATAGACGTAGTTCTGCTCAAATATGAATATTATTTTCTATGTATCTGCATTCAAAGCTCATTTTCTGAAACAATTTTCTGAATTAGAGAATATACTAAAAGCAAATGCAATTATATAAATAACTTTTAATGATAGCAAAATGATTTACATTTAACAGATTTGTTAACTTTCTATCAGGATTTTAGATTAGATTCAGGATTTTAAAATTTCAAATCATTCAGCTTTAGGGACTTGCATTTTCATAAATTCAAGGTTTCTGAAATTCACAGTTTCCACGTGTTCTATTGCAAACTGAGGTGTTCAGAAACATAAGATATTGATAGTTTCTAAATCCATAAATTTTTAATTTCATTGGGTCTTAAAGTTTCAAAGTGATTGAAAATTCTAATATGGAGGTTTTTCAATTTCAAATTTTTAATACAGAAATCGATCTATAATTTTAAGATATCAAGGTTTTAAATTTTACATTTTGAAAGAACAAATTTCATAGCTGTAGAACTCTTGCAATATTGAGAACTTTGAATGTTGTAAATTTAGTGTTTGAATTTTAAACTTTGAAAAATGATAATACTATAACTTTAGAAATTGAAAAAAAAACAAAATTGCAAAATTCAATTAGTTATTGTTTAAAAATCTAAAATTTTGAATTTAATATGTCAAATATCGACATTCCAAGTTCTAGAGATTTCCAAAAAGTTTACGAAGTTTAAAAGTGCCAGAAATATGTAATATTTCAATATTGTAAAGTATATAAAAGAGCATGCTATATAATTGGTTGCCTATGTGCAGCCAATTATATGTGCAATAGGGAGATTGCACATATTGCAATTTAATTTATAGCGCTGTATGTACTCAGGTTTAATAGTTTCAAAGTTTTAGTTTTATAGACTGAAAATATTAATTTCATTGTCTTGCACTTTCAGCTTTGAAACTTCATATTTTCGGTCAGTGGTAGACTAGGTTGTTCTGCAATTTTATTTTACCAAACCCACAAAATGGCCATTTCTCTATTATACTTTATTGTTAAGATTAGCAGTTAAACTGATGCATCTTGAAATTGTTCTACTGAATGGTTACCTCATCATTAATATAACCAGTCTGCCCCTGATCAGAGCACGTAATTCATTTGTAATGGAGAGAACACCTCGCTAATGACTAATATTTAGATTATGCTGCACACACTCTACATCAATTCCATACTTCTCATAGTCCAGTCAGCAGGAAACCAAAAGTATCTATTTTTGGTTCTTTCGTGTTAACAGCTATTTTATTGCACAAACCTATTTAGAATAGTGTGCAGAATAATATATGTAGTTGCGTACTAAATCGTAGTGACAGCAGAAAAGTTATTAACAACTTAAGGCGCGTACAACCGTTTTCGAGGAGTTTTTCTTCCGTAGCTCATCAGGATGATTTCCTACGAAAAAAGATTCAGTATGATTTGTTTATAATAAAAATAGCTACAGATTGGCACCGGTCCAATTGTTATAACTACAATAATTAAGTTAAAAATTGAAGAAACTGCTATAATTGCGTGTTTTTTAAAGTTGCCATAAAGATTTAAATAATCAACCAATATTGATGAAACTTACATTTACACTTACATTACGTTAAATATAGCTTAAATTATGTACAATAAGCACCTAAAACCCGTATGCCAGGTATGCAAAACTGTTTGCTTAACAAGGTGTCTACTGCACTTAAAACTTTGAAAGTTTGCAATAGCTGTTTGAAACTTTGAATACTACTGAATGAATATATTGAATGCAACTGTGCGTATATATAATGTAAGTCGTTAGAAATCGAGTGCAGTTTGTAAAATTCGATGGCGTTTATTTTTGCAATTTTGTGGACGTTTTACATCTTCATAGTTTTGTTACGTTTATAAATAATTAGTTTTTTGGTACGTATACGTGGTCATTTATGAAATATTCTATCGGGTTCGACGGCAAAAAAACACGCAATTTAAAAAAAAAGAAATTCAAGTTTTGATGCTCCTGAGATATTAAACTTTTTGCGTAAGTATGCACTACTCGTATATTAGTTAACATATTGAAATGAATCAAAATCGTGTGTAGAGTGTGAACCTTGTACAATAAGTATGCAATTGTAACTTAATTATTGCAGTTATAACAATCGGACCGGTGCTATTTTTATTACAAACAAATCATATAATGAACATTTTTTCATAGGAAGTCATCCTGTTGAGCTATGGAAGAAAAACTCCTCGAAAACGGTTAAACGCGTCTTAAATTGTTAATAGCTTTTCTGCTGTCACTACGATTTAGTACGCAACTACATATATTATTCTACACACTATTCTGAATAGGTTTGTGCAATAAAATAGCTGTTAACACGAAAATACACTCTTCACATCTCTATTAACAGGACTATCAGAAAACAGTTTGCATGCAGACTTTAATCTTGTGTTAAAACACGGACACGATATACTGGAGGTGCAGGGTACTTGTCAGTTACTACCATTTGTTATAAATTCAAATAGAATTTTGAAAATTGTTGCACATACATATTTGGCAATAGAGCTTTTTAAAAATTAAGAAATAAATATCTAAATTTCATACTAGAAATTACTTCGACCAAAGCAAAGTACCTACTTCAATTATTTTTGTATCCTAAACGAAGTATTTTGATATTGATATTAAGATTTAAATTCACAAAGCCTACTAAGACAACGTTGTTATCAACTGTAGCTATAAATCTTCAAATTCACAGTATTACATTCTAAAATGATAAATAAATGATAGGCAGGTCATATACATTCAGTGTATCACTTATATCTTACTAAATCACATCATTATTATTATCATTCATCTTTAATTAGTCCTACATATTATTTGTTTTAAATTTTTATGATAAAATATGAAGGTATACCTACATTAAAATATATACCAAGTATATTTTTCAGCTAGTTATGATTTTAAAGAAAAATGTAAACTTTTAACGTTATTATTATTATTGACTTCATTGTTTCTTGTGATATGATATAATTATAGTACATATATGAATTGTAAACATTGCCTAAGTTTTAAGAATCAATCATTTCTGTTTCAACAGCGCATAATAATATGTAATGTATTATTGTATCTAGTGTACATTTTGTATTTATTTTACTTGTATACTGTTGATTCGAGTTTATTTGTAATATAGCTGTTACAGTTGTATTTAAGTGAACATTAAAATATTTACCACGAGGACTTTTGCTTGTTTCACTTTAGTTTTGTTTCTTCTATTTTTTTTTGTATTTATATAATTATAGAAATTTTATTTATTATTTACTAATAATATCGTATGTGGCAACACTTAAAAGAAATGTGAACTGTGAACTGTTAACAGATATATGTCGTATGTTTAAGCTGTGATAAACAACCAGTGTGAGCCTAGTGTCCACGGTTTATCTTTGATTGTGAATATGGAAAGGTTTTACACCCTTGTGTGGTGTTTTCTGCTTTTCATACACAGTGTACACAATCTTCCTGATGGATTACTCTACGATTACGTAAACTTAGGTATAAATTTACCAGCAGTTGATGATGTATCTAGTCAAGAAATAAAATTAAAAGTGCCTATTGTGTTTTATGGTCAAACTTATTCTTCCATTTATGTAAGTATAAACATTATTAGTTTTATATTCCGCTTGCAGTTTATTACTTTTTCTTTAATAAAAATATATTGCTTGGTTTATTAGAGCTATTGTTTCCAGGTTTTAGTTAATCTATAATAATACAATTTTATCGAGTTTTATGTTAAAGGTCACTGATTCATTCATTTTATTTTAAATAACGTGAAAGGTCATTGAGCTCCTAAATGTTTTCAAGTCTTATCACAGGATTAAGATTTGTACTTATATATTTGAGTTATTTTTAATGTTATCTTAACAAGGATTCTATTTTTGATAACAGCAAATCATTAATCGATTTTGCAAGAAAACTAAGAATAATTAATTTTAGGTAAACTCAAATGGTTTATTGTCATTCCAAACTGATATCCCAACATTTTTCAACATTGAATTCCCTTTAGACTATCCAGTTATAGCACCACTTTATTCTAATGTTGACATCAGCAGTGCAGGGACCATATCTTATTATGAAACAGATAATTCTGAACTATTACTAAGAGCAACGGATAACATACACGACTCTTTTTCATATTCTGAGGATTTCGAAGCAACTAGTTTGTTTATTGTGACATGGTCTTCAGTGGGTTATCACAAAAATGGTGATGATAAAGTTAATAGTTTCCAAGTTGCAATCGCATCTGATGGAGATGATTCCTTTGTTGAATTTTTATACCCTGAAAATGGCATTCAATGGATTCAAGGTACAGGAGATGAATCTGGATTACCTGATGCACGTGCACAAGCAGGTTTCATAGCGGCAGATGGCAGGCATTACCTTCTTCAAGGCTCTGGTACTGATCAAGTTAAGAATTTGGAAAAGTTAGTTGAAATTTTATAGTTGTAAAAATATATTTTAACAACATTTACTTTCAGATGGTCTAATTTAAATTTGCCAGGCCAGTGGATTTTTAGAGTAGGAAGATTGGATCAGGATGCCAATATTGAAGAGCCAGACATATTTAATGATGGTGGGATGTGTTTAGTAGTTAAAATATAATGATTTTTCTGGATTTTTAATATTGCAGCTTATGAAAATGGTATAACAAGATCATGTGAGAAAGGAGCCACACAGTGCCATGTATTTGCCAAATGTGTTGACTACAATGATGGTTTTTGTTGTCATTGTAAACAACATTATTATGGAAATGGAAAATTCTGTATTAAAAAAGGTTAGTATTGGTCAGTTTCTAAAGTACTTATGCTGACAAATATTTCTTAATCAATTATAACCATTACAAAAATCTTGTATGTGGTATCTGTTTAATGCGAAAAAAAAAACATATTTGTCTATTGCCATTACATTACGTCTTCTCTTTTCGTTAATTTTTACGTCAAATTTTTACTAGTTTGGTAATACAAGGTGGCGCAAAGCTGATTAGCAGATTTTTAATTATTGTAGAGATATTAATATTAAGTAAGAAACAACAAAACCTGGATTTTTGTAGAACAAAATTTTATTTTTTAATAATTACATCCAGCAGCTTTAGTAAAATATTTCCGAAATCGATCTATAAAATAATTAAACTTTTTATTCAGCAATTCTTGATTAATAGCGATAATAGTCAAATCTAACTGATAACTAGTGACCTTGATGATCACACAATATCAGCATTTCAAGTAATGACATGACCAAATATCAGCTAACAACTTGCATGCTTGCACATGAAGTATGAACAGTAGTAGCATCTTGCATAAACATCATCCGAACTCTTCTCAAATTTACCTCCACAAAATCTTGTAGCATATTAATGTAACATTTGACTGTGATGGTTTCTTCTTTATCTTTCTCACCAACCAAATCATAACTGTCAGTGAATGCAATGAACTTTTTTGCATTTATCGAGCATTTTGTGTTCATAATTCGAGGATCTTTATATTTGTGCCCGATAATGCCTATTCGCGTTTGTTTGTTTGTTCAAGCGTTTGTTCATCCACCCTGATAGATGGAGAAATGCTTTATCACTCACAATTAACAGATGCAACTTATTTGTATTTTCATATAAAATTTCTGGCAACCTGTTACATATTACTCAAATTCATCTATCCTGGAGAAAACGTTTTTGAATGGCATGAGTCTGTGAGGTCGAAACAACTCCACGAAGGAGTCATTGCGAGCTTTTTCTTCTTCTGCAAGTTTAAAAGACCCTAGCAGGTAATTGCCTGTTCGAGGAGAAATTGAACTTTCATAGCCATACTGTTTATACTTTTAGAGATGTGGTGGCTTGTCTGATTCTTTTTAACTTCAAGAATTTGTTTTTTCGCCATTGTTTGTTTAGTGACCGGTTAAGATTTCTGTCTTAAACATCTTCAGTTTTGCATCAGTGCTTACTCATTGTTTTAATTGGTTCCTTTTCCTTTTATGCCTTTTATTGGTATTTGTCTCAATCTCATTCTAGCTTATACGCGAATTTCTTTCCAAATCTACGATGATCTGTCATAGTTATTGATAATGCGCCCTATCACAGTGTATAAAATAAACTACCCCATTCCACACATCGAATTCCAGGTAAGCTGATATGATAAAATAGTTAATGGAGAAACAAAATATACCTTTTCATCCTAATATAATAAAACCTTAGCTTTATGAGATCATAAACAAGCATAAAGATCAATATAAACAATTAAAAATTATGTCGCTCAAAAGAATACTAGGTACCTTTAAATTGAATGACGTAAAAGAAATTGTAAAACTTGAATTCAGTAAAAGAACAGAAGCTGAATATGGAAGAAAAGGTGCCAATATGTCATTGCAAAGAAGATAAATACCTCAGCCGAGAAATACAGTTTACAAACTTGTTCAAGACTTTATAATTAATTTAAGTGACGACAGTGATGCTATAGTTCCTCTAAAGAAGAATGTAGTTTATTACTCTAGGTGTTTCATTTCAAATACAGTCCATATTTATAATTGGTACATAAAATTATTATTATTATTAGCCCTTCCAATCCCTATAAGAGCTAGGGCGTCCCCAATACAAACATACATATAGCTAAATTATATATGATAAATGAAATAATTGAAATTGATATTAATCTATTTTACATTTCTGTTCACTTTAAGTTATAATATTTAGTTCTCTTTTATTTCACACTTTTTACACTATAATTGTTTTCACTCTCTTTCCATGATTCTCTGTCTTTTGCTGTTCTCCAATTTTACCCGCAAATTCTTCTATGTCTTTTATCGTATAGTTTCTGTACTCCCATGTTTTCTGTAATATTTATGAATTTCTCTATATTTAAGTACATTTCTCTTAAAAAAATTTTGATTTCTAGCTTTGGGTTTCTTTTGTTCTCCTTGCTTTTTAACATGTTTGATCTTTGAGTCTTTTTACCAATTTGTTGTTTGGATCTCACCATTCTATGATCCGTTCTAAAATTTATTCTAGATATTACCTCTGTTTTTTTTATTATATGAATATTATTACAGAGGATGAAGTCAATTTCATTTTTGTAGCAATTAGGTGAGCACTGAGTCCATTTCTTTCCTTATGTGTTTTTGAAAAAGTGTTCACTATGAATAAATTATTTTTTATTGCGAAGTTAATTAGTTGTCCCTTTTTCATTCCTATCTCCTAATCCATATCTTCTGATTATTTCATTGTCTGTTATTTGTCTTCTTCCGATCTTACTGTTAAGATCTCCAATTATAAAATGGTACGTACTGTTTCCATCTTCTAGTGCTAGATTTAGTGGCTCATAGAATTTGTTTAATTGTTCTTCTGATGCATTTTCTGTGGGAGCATAGACTTGTATTATTTTCATCAAAAATATTATTGATATTTATATATTTATTGCGCTGCTACTCTTTCTGAATACCCTTTAATTTCTTCTACTCTTCCTGAATATTTTTTGTTTATTAGGAACCCAACTCAGGCGTAACCTATAAAGGTTACGCCGGAGTTGGGTTTATAATATAGAAAGTTTCCGTTTTCTAATTTAATTATCTCTTCTCCATCTCTCCTTATTTCTGATAATCCATTAATATCCCATTTAATATTTTTGATTCCTTCTTGTAATTCTTCTAATCTTTCACGTGATTTTGGAATTCTCACATTTAGTGTACTTATATGTATTTGTTTAGCACAGTGCTTATTCAATTTCTTGGAGGCTTAATCTCTTGCCTCCTTGATGACCAGTCTTCGAGGAGGTGTAGTAGTTTTATTGTACTTGTTTAATAATCTTTTTATCTTGTCTGGGGGCTTTACTTTGTTGTCTTCAGTATGGCTTTTTTAATTTGCATAGACTTTAGTAATGATTGTATCATCTCTTTATGCTTTTTTGGTCCAACAGGTTTCTGATCTCTACTTTTCTTTATTTCTCTTATAATTTGCAGATCAGCTGTTGGCAGTGAGTCTTCTTTTTGCCTTTAATTTCCAGTTTTAATTGGCACCCAGATAGCAGAACTACTTGGATACAGGCTGGAGCCAAGCTTGTCATAACAAAGTCTAATCTTGCAATAAGCTTGTTCTAACAATGGTTTATATTTATGGCAAGCTTGAGTCAAGCATCCTAGTTACCAAAAGTATAACTTGCAGTCAACTTGTTTTGCAAGCTTAGTTTAATCTTATTAGTTTGGCATGCAAGCTTATTAAAGTGTGATCCAAGCTTGATGCAAATGTGTATCATACTTGGTATAATTTTGATTTAGGCTTTCTAAAACAAGTGTAATTCAATTTTAGCTAGTATACTGTCCTGTTAAGGATAAAGGTCGTAGTATCTGCATAACTGGAAGTTTGAGAAATCAATAAAAATCTAATTGTTATTGTGCCATCCAAAGCGTTTTTGTTTTGTATTAAAGTTGCTATTTTATATAACAACTTTAATATAAAACAAAAATGCTTTGGATGGCACAATAACAATTAGTTTTTTGATTTCTTAAAATTTACAATTATGCAGATACGACCTTTATCCTTAACAGGGCAGTATGCCTTAAATGAATATTTTTCTGATATACAATATCAAATAAAAGACCAGTGTGCAGCAAATAAACACTATATCGGGTGATCATTTAAATTTCAGATCTAGTAAGCCATGGAAATTTTAGTCATGTTTTTTATTAATCAGAAAATACCAAAATGATAGTATACATACGCCTACTCTAATCTGAAATTTATATATAATGTATTTTATATATAAAAAATATATAAACAAAATAAAGTCATAAAACTGATAATTATAATATATATAATTTATTATTCATCTCAATCAGGATAGCCTAATTAATTACTTATGAGGTACTAAAACATAGTAAAACAGAAAATTAATTTTAAAGAGACTTACCTTGTAATGCACATGTTATTTCTGATAATAAAATTACATCAACTAACGATAACAGACACAAATTACTACAACTTAAAAACTGTTTTTTGTCTTGCGTTCTGTTATAAAATGTAGACGCTTCGTTGACGATTGCCGTTATTATGCTTGCATATTAAAGTTTCTGAAAACTTGTAGTATGCTTATCGATTAAACTGTACATGACTAGGGAATAGCAAGTCAAAAGCAAACTTGCCATAAAATTGCGTGCTATCTGGGCACTGCCTCTTCTTTTCTTCTTCTTGTATTAGTTCTTCTAGTGAATATTCTTCATTCTCGATTATTAATTTGTTATTCCTTATTTTTGCTTTATATCCTCTTTGTTTTGCCATGATCAAATATGTTTTTAATTTTTTTATTATATCTAAACTCTTTTTATCTAACTCTTTATTAATCCAAATGGATGTTCCGTGAATTTTTAGTTTGTTTCTTATAATTTCGTTTTTTTTTAATTTTTGTTAAGCCTACTTTTACAGGCCTTTTCATATTTCCTTGTTGCTTGCCAATTCTGTAAAGGAAATCAATCTCTTCTTTTTTTGTGTCTACCGACATTGTATTTGACAGCTCCAGGAATATTTTAGTCAGAGTTTCTGTTGTCTCTTGTGGCATTTCCGGAAAGCCATATATTATGATATTCTTTTTTCTGTTTTCTTGTTTTAGAAATTCAATTTTTTCTTCTTGTTTCTTGACTAATATACTTACTATGTTGTTTTTGTCTTTAATTTGACCTACTTCAGCTTTCAGGTTTATTTTTAGGGCATCTATGTATCTTGCTATGGATTACTGCAAGTTGATCCGTTATTATTTGGAACATGGTTGATGTATCGCTTGGTTTTTGCGAAGGTTCTGCGTTTATATCTTTTTGTGATTCTGATTGTTGATTCATCTTTTTGTTGTTCTAAATAATTATAATTTGAAAAAGGAATTTTAGGTTCGTAGTTTTTCTTAAGTTTTACATTTTGCTTGGTAAATGTTATTTATACTTTTTCACCTTTATTCCCTATATTATATAGACTAATTAATTTAATTATTCTTTTTATTTTATTAAATCTTGTGCGATTTAATTGTTTAGTCGCCTTATTGTTTATTAAATCTTAAATGCGTTCATCCTTACCCCGATTGGCGTCGTCAAGTGATCTAAAATGCTACATTGAAATATAATAAAAGATGTATTATTAATTAATTCAAGACTGGGCTTTATTTTCCAATAGAGAATATCCGTACCAAACAGAGCGAAGTTGGGCGTGCCTGAAGTATCCTTACCTCTCGCCAAGATTCATGGCAGTTGCTATATATTTAGTTGCACGTTTCTGACTTTATACCACTGTTGATAGTTTGTACTGTTTGAATTATATGACTTCACATTGTTCTGATTCGCCATTATCCTCAACTACCACATAATCTTTGTCTGCAAATGAATCATCACTCTCTTCCATTTCACATCAATTCTTCCAACAACAGCAGAACTAAATTTTTCAAAGTTATCTTGCACTGCCAGGAGTGGATTTACCATTTTGAGGCCTCAAGCTAATATTTTTTTGAGATATATTGTCTTGAGATGCAATTAATTACACAAAACTTATTTTCCTGAATTCAAAGAAAATAACCCAAATTCTAACTTTACGCCATTATTCTACAGCCTTTTCTCCCTAATGAAAACTTGCCAACCTTCTAATCACACCCAAAAAGAATCCTGAACTTTGAATGCATTTAAAACAGTTAAATATTGTCACTTATTACCTGTGACGTTTATTTTCTTTAGATATACCACTCCGAGTAAATGGAAAACTAAATGGAAACATTAATGGAGAAAGGTTATCCAATCTAGATCTACAATCATACATTGTAATGGCAGATGGCAGAGCATACACAGCAATTTCAAAAATTCCTGAATCTATTGGTTTTGACATTCAATCTCTCCAAATATTAGGAGGTGTTTTGGGATGGGTCTTTGCCAAACCGGTATCAGATGCCATCAATGGTTTTCAGTTAACTGGAGGTGTTTTCAATCATACTGCAACAATAACTTTTACCAATACAAACCAGAAAGTTGCAATAAGGCATAAATATGTTGGTTTAGATGTTTATGATCAACTAAAGTTGGAAGCAGAGATTCAAGGAGATGTACCACATTTACCAACAGATGCAAAGGTTAGCGTTCAAGAATATGAAGAACAGCTTACATTAACTGCGCCAAATACTGTCCAGTCATCGTCATCGAGATCATTTAGTTATGCAGACTTAGATGGAAATGAAGTAGTAGTTCCATTTACTGTTGATCAGACATTTGTTTTTGATTATTGCAAATTTGTGCCTATTAATGCTGGTACTACTTGGAGATCCAGAGTTGCCAAAAACTTTATTAGTTATGAAGCCAGAGAACAAATAGTTAGATTTGGATTGAGTAATAAGATTGGTCCCCTTGGAGGTAACAATAATAAATATGTTTATAAGACCATGCCATTATATTTTAATTTGTTACAGACAGTGATCCATGTATTGAAGGAAGAGCTACATGTGGACCTAACAGTGCTTGTGTTGTGGAAAATGACTCTTTCAGATGTGTTTGCAATCCTGGTTATCAATACATACATAAAGAAAATGGACAAGCAATATGTGAAGACATAAATGAATGCCAAACTGGATTACATGAATGTGATTATAATGCACAATGTATAAATGAAATTGGAAGTTATTCCTGTAGGTGTAATCCTGGTTTTGAAGGAGATGGTCATTATTGTGAAAACGC
This sequence comes from Agrypnus murinus, assembly GCA_929113105.1. Lineage (NCBI taxonomy): Eukaryota > Metazoa > Arthropoda > Insecta > Coleoptera > Elateridae > Agrypnus > Agrypnus murinus. Next base: position 77,068,241 of record OV816029.1, on the reverse strand, counting down.
CCAATCATGCCAAAACGTTCAATGCCCAGAAAATGCAGAATGTGTAGATAATGGTGTAGCAGTATGCCAGTGTATTGCAGGTTTTACGGGAAATGGCCAAATATGCACTCCAATTGCCAGTAAGAGTTGTCATGTTGCCAATAACTGCTCTCCGTATGGTTTCTGTACCATAAATCCGCAAAACAATTTATATTCATGTGTCTGTCTTCCTGAATATGTTGGAGATGGCTATAATTGTCAGAAAGAAGAAATAGTGTCTACCACTGAAAGTGCCACTGAGGAGCCTGTTACAGCATCATGTTTGTTTGGTATTTGCGTATGCCAATTTGGTTATGATCTGCAAGATGATAATACTTGTATTCCAAGTGGAGAGTCAACAACTTCTTCAATAGATGTTACAACAACAGAAATTGAAACAAACACAGAATCATGTAAGTATACCAAGTGTCTAGCTTCCTTACAAAAGGCATCAAACTTTTAAACATTTTAAGATTTTATTGATTATAAGTATTTATCCACAGTTTCACGTCCTGAAGCTCAATGTTTCAATTCAGTATGTTTTTGCCCTCGAGGGTATAAACTAGAAGAAAGTACACAATCGTGTCTACCTATTAAAGGTGCTAATTTCGAAACAATGGGCTTTTCTGGTTTCAATAGTAAACAAATCTATTGTGTATATTTATTCTACTATTTATTTGTAATTTTCAGTTTCTTGCAATGATCTGAATAATTGTCACAGAGATGCTCAGTGTATTTATGAGATTAGTATCAGCAGCTACCACTGTGTATGCAACATAGGATTTGAAGGTGATGGTTATGATTGCAAGGAATCAGAAGTGTCTTGTACTCAATCTGATGTTTGTGACATTCATGCTACTTGTTCGTATAATGAAGATGTAGGAAGATCTATTTGCATTTGTGATCCAGATTATACTGGAAATGGAAAGGAATGCCATCTAGGTAAGTTGGAAAAAGACTTGTTTTAAAGTTTGATATCATCAGATTTTGTTTATTACATTTAATCCTACTGAAAGCACTAAACTGAATGTTGAAACGTAATGGTTCGTTACTCTAAATTACTGAATCAAAACATAACATACTGAACTTACGCCGCGCGATGGACGTCACTGTAACCTCTAAAAATTCAAATACTGAATACTTACTGCAAAGCTCATAAAAACGATACTTACTGTAATGCTCATAAAAACGATACTTACTGTAATGCTCCGACTTTTAAGATCTCTCAATAACAAATTATAACTCGGACGTAAATCTGATTTCCATGGATTACGAATTCCAAAGAAAAATAAGGAGTAATAGACATAATAAAAGGATATGGGCGCCAGTTATTCGAAGTCACCACCATTCTCGGCTAAACCCTCGAATAACAATGGATTCAGATTATATTGATTAAGATTAATTAAAAAAAACTAATCATCATTAGTTTAGTTGACGTTAAAGCAAGATAGAATATTGAATAACTTCAAGTAATGCTATGTCCATTATCATCATAATATAATTTAATTTAAATATTCATTTATTTGTAAATAGAATATTCACTTGTCTCCCATGACAATAGTAATAGTTTTGGTAGTAATACCCTAATAAGAATTCTTATTGAAGCATTATATAGACATAAATTTACAGGAAACAATCATTAGAGAAAATGGTACAGATAATTTTCACATAAAACTTACTCTAATCAAACAAATTATCCCTTTGTCCTTGATATATTGCTAGAATTTTACAATTTTCACAAACAACACTTGCACAATAATGCCCTTGTTTCACTTAACACTAGGTATAAAATACCTGACAAACTATAGATGTAAAACAGGATAAACTTGGAAAGTAGAATCGCTTATACCGTTTCTTTTTACCCAAGATCAACGAACTGAAGTCCACAACAATTGTTTCTTAATTGCAATTTTATTAGCAATCCCTTAAAGAATAACTAAACCATATAAATTCAACTACAATTTTTACGTCGGTTATGAAAAATTATCGAAATGACACTTGTGGGTGTCTCAAATTATTATGACAAACAGTATCAAAAAGATTAGTGAATTATTTTCAAACTTAACTAACCCTTGAATTCTTTTTAAGAGTTTTAAATAATCACTCAACGGAAATATTTTATTTGCTACTAAAACATTCCATTACGCTTTTTAACTTTAAACTTCTTCTGAAATGTATAGAAAGTCTTTAGTTTACTGGTTAAATTAATTTTAATAACTTGAAGAATTTAAAATGCATTAAAACCTACTTCGGTATCATAAATTATTCTCAAATAATTTTATAATAAACTGGACGATAAACAAATAACTATAAAACAAACTCCGAACCAACGGCAAATAATGGATCACACCAAAATCTTGCGGTTTTTTACAAATTCACAACCACCTTCACTAGGTGCCCAAGAGAACCTTTGGGGGCGAACCGCTCCGCAGAGGAGGCTCGAGGTCTGCTATGTGACTTCCGTCACCTTACTCATTGTGGCTTCTTACCAGACTGACTAAAATTAAAGAAGTAACCCTATACTGAACTTGAATTTTAAAAGAGAGAAAATTAAATACCCAATCAAACACAAGGCTAATACTTCTCTAGCCAATAAGAAAATAAACACTTAGGAACTTTCTGGAATATTCTAGATCTTCGAGGGGAATTCACTGGACTTAAAATCTGCTTCTCAGGGTGTAACATGATATTTTTCAGGTGACCTCAAGCCATTTTTATTTGTTTGCGTGCAGAAAAATCTATTCATATAAATTGAAAATAGGCACGTCCAGGATCTATAAATTTAAACTAAATGTCTTTTGTGACATTAAATTCTTTTGTTAAAAAGACGATATTATTTTGGGATTTTATAAACTTAGTTTTGTCTGTATTTTCGCTACGAAAAACAAATTGTAACAGTGGGAATGCTTTTGCAGTGAACTTTGATATTTACGAAGGTGCCATTTGCGTTAAGATAAAGCCTGCAGTTTTATTCTAGAAACAATTTCATCTGTATGCACACTTCGGGGTGACCTTTGGTATTAAAGAAAACACCCTTTGTAATTCGAAATATCGTCTGAATTCTTAACCCAACTGAAATATGCTAAACTACACAGGACCGTACTAAGATTCCTTTACTATTAATGCATATAAAGTTGCATTATTATAGAATTGGGAATTTGAATATGTTACAATGTATCCTATAATAATGTTTCTATTCTTGTTTTTGAGCCTAAATCTGAGTTATTTTTAGAGTCAGTTTTAATTAGAGAATTTTTGCGCACCTTAAAGAAAGGTTTAAATTTTTTATTCCATTCAGTTTTGACGAATTTTTATTCCGAGTTTTATTAGACAAACTTGTTTGTTAAAATTTTGAATGAAGCCAAGAACTAAAGCAGTTGCGTAACAACTAATTGGGAGGTCTCCATGCAATTTCGAAAACGGGTTGTTGTAAACATCTAAATAAAATTTTTGTAGCATTTTAAAGAATCTCTATTAGGTACCATAAAATGTTAACAAAATATAAACATAAACTGTAAACAGCATAAAACTATAACGAGATCACAATTCAATTATTTAAAAAGGCTTTTTCTAAATCAGAGTTTGGCTGAATCTGGAAATTACGAAAAAGATTGTCCACAGCCTCCCTTAGCAGAATTGGATTTTTTATCATGTTGTGTGTCATGTGCAACTTGAAGCAAAATTATTCTTTGTTATTTTTTGTTTATTATAAAACAATTTTTCGGTATTTAATAGAAAACAATATTATTTTCATAAAAATCCACATCTGAAACAATGCTCCATAAAAAGAAGCAAGAAAGAAAGAAATGTGGGAAAGTTATGCATTTTTATTGTTTGATAGCATCGTCTTATCCAAGTTATCCATGAAAACAGGTGTGCGCTAAAAAGTCATCGCTGTCGGTCATCAGTGGGTGTCATGCTAGTGTAATAAGACAATTGCCTTAACGTGGTGTATTTTATTGTAATTTTTTTACAATGAGATCTCATGAAGAGAATCGCTATATGTGTTGGAAGAACCAAAGAAATGCATCCAGTAACAAACGTACAAGAAGGTATGATTGGAAAATAAATACACTGACAGTCATTATTCATTGGCACTCTGCTCTTCCTGTAGAATTGTTCTGAAAGAGTATCAAAAAGTCAATTTTACACAAAAGATTAATATGTTTTCGAATATTCAAAAATCACTGCTCCGAAGCGTTTAACTTTGCTACAAATAACAACGCTGTATGACTGGTTAGCAGTATATACAATTAATAATATATACAATTTGCTAGATCTACACAAAAAGTAAAAGCAGAGTGGAGTTTCTTCCAATCAGCGAATACTGTATTTAATACCAAGTTCTTCTTTTTAACATGTGTTTTCCATCCAAGCTTCGCATCAAGTATAATGCCCAAATACTTGACTGTGTTCAAACATGAAATCTGGCTGTTATTTATACTTACTGGCATATATTGGATAACCTTATTTATAAAATTTACATGTATTGATTTGGATTAATTCATCTTTATTCTCCATCTTTTTGTCCAGTAGTAAACTTGATCAATGCTGTTTGTAATTTTTCTGTGGCTTCTGCATTGGCTTTTTCTACCGCCAATATAGCTGTGTCATCAGCAAAAAGTAGCGATGGTGTTGTTTTCTAATGCTAGAATGTCACCAGTGTAAAAAGATACAAGATCAGTCCTAGTACAGTTCCTTGGGGCACTCCTGGTTTAATTTCCTGCAATTAAGAATAAGAACCTTCCTACTTGATCCTGAAGTATCTGTCATAAATATAAGACTTCAATTCCCTCTCATCAGTTTGGATTCAGACACGCATTTTTATTGGGGCATCCCAGATTTTATATAAAAATTTTATTTTATTTAAAAGGTCTACCAATAAGATCGATAGAACTTTGAAAAGTTATCAGTGCATTAGTTCAATTGTCATAACGCACATTACCTTTAATTTGTGGTCAATATAGTCTGACATTTCACCATGAATCGCTTAACCAAAAAGTAACGTTAAGTAGTAGTACAAAGGTACTACGAAAATTCGCGCAGATTTTGGCCAACGTGGACGGCCTTCTGAGCTCGCTATCAGGCGCACAATTGAAAAGTTTGAACGCGATTACACTCTCCTGGATTGTAAGCCGCCGACAGTAAAAACAACGAAAAGCAAGGAGTGTTGAAAATATCGCTGCTGTACGGGAAAGTGTGAACGAGAATGATAATGTGTCCATTGTGCGCCGCACACTGGGGACCTCTCATATAAGTAGGTGCTCAAAATAGGATTTCTAATTTGTAGCCATTTGGAAAAAGCATAATGCAGGCATGTAGACAAGTATTTGACACATTCCTATGCTAAATATTAAATCGGTAACAGTTGTCATCGCGAAGATATGAAGGTGACAAGTTACTTTATTCACTCGGTTTTTCGCAGTTTTATCTTCTCTCTTGAAAATACTCGCGGTTTCTATGTGTTATTTCTTAAATTTTTGTGACGGATTATTATAAATAACAATATGTCTCGTTTAGAGCAATGTATGTAGATAACATTATCACTTTAAACAAACTGTTTTAAACGATTACTTTTGTTTTAAAGGCCAAAAACTAAATTGCGTCTATTATTTCATTCCAGTTAACTTAAAATGAGATTTTTTTTTAATTAACGCAACAACGTATTACAAAACTGTTTAGTTTCATAACAACAAAAGCACGTAGATTACAGTGATACTAAAATGGCAACAACGCTTTTGCGGTAATTAAAAAAAAATCTATTCGAAGTTCCCTGTAATGAAAGAATAGACCTGATTTAAATTTTGGTCTTTAAAACAAAAGTAATCGTTTAGAACATTTGTTTAAAGTGATAATGTTATCTACATACATTGCCCAAAACGAGACATAGTGTTATTTATAACAATCCGTCACAGAATTTAAGAAAGAACACATAGAAGCCACGAGTATTTTCAAGAGAGAAAATAAAACTGCAAAAAACCGAGTGAATAGAGTAACTTGTCACCTTCATATCTTCGCGATGACAACTGTCACCGATTCTATATTTAGCATAGCGAATGGGCGCTATTGCAGTTAAACCAAAATGCCGAGTTTGGTAAGAAAATCATCTTTTTAGATGAGGCACATGTTTGGCTTAATGGCATTGTCAATAAGCAAAATTGCCGCTTCTGGTGTGAGAACAATCCCCAGCAGATAATTGGGAATCAATTACACCCGATGAAAGTTACTGTATGGGGTGGTTTGCACACCGGCGCGGCTGAATCATCGGTCCCTTCTTTTTTGAAGATGCAGATGGTGTATGACCATCAGTATGACGCGGAGTGCTATGGCGATATGATAACAAACTTTCTTTGGCCTGCAATTGATGATGGAGACTTGAAACAGATGTGGTTCCAACAGGACGGCGCAACATTGCACACTGCGGGAGCTACGATCAATTTACTGAGAGAGCGTTTTGAGGAGCGAATAATTTCACAAAATGGTCCTAGTAACTGCCCGCCAAGATCGTGGGATCTTACGCCGCCAGATCTTTTTTTTTGGGATATGTAAAGTCCCTAGTGTACGCTAACAAACTTGCGACCATAAACGACTTGAAAGCCAATATTACCCGAGCTATTCACAACATACAACCGAACTTGTTGGAAAAACTGATTGAGAATTTGGTTCGTCGTCTAGACTCCTGCAACTGCAGCCGAGGCGGCCATCTGTCTGACATCTTATTCATAACATAATGTTATGTAATTTACTACAAAATAAAATACAAATCATGGAAAAACGTTCATTTGTTTTCATTTTATGGCATTTTGAAATTCTATCATTCTTATTGGTAGACCCTTTATAAGATATCATATAAGGAATTAAAAGTATTCAGAATATTTGCTCCCATAATTGTTTCACAGCAAAATTGTTAAACTATAAGTTGTAAAATTTACAAAAGATGTTTTCAAATTTGTTTTCTTTGGTAACAGTAACATTATTTGCTATGTAAATCAAGCATGAAAAAGATAAAAGTATTTTTGAAAAATATCACTACCAAAGGAATTTAAATGGAAGACATTTTCCAATTTCTACTTCTACAGGCTGTGTATATTTATAAAAAATATATACTATTATAATTCTAGTTATTAAATCATTGTGTTTAATTAATCTGTTTAATTTTTAGTAACTGGTTGCACTTCAAATGATGATTGCCCACTAAATGAGCAGTGCCTGTTTACAAGAACATCTCAAAGTTATGAATGTGTTTGCAAAGAAGGGTTTGTTCGGGATTCTCAGCAGCAATGTGTAGCAGGAACCTGTGGTGGAGGAATTTGTGCTGAGAATGGTGAATGCTTGTACGATTATGAATATCAAACTTATTACTGTTCATGTAAACCCGATTATGTTGGTGATGGAATAACAGAATGTAAACCAAGATGTAACGTGCACAATAATTGCGGCTTACATGCAAGTTGTGCATATGACCAACAACAGGAAAGTTACCAATGTAAATGTAATGATGGATTTATTGGCGATGGATTTTCGTGTTATGTAGAAAAGAATTGTCATGTCGATCCATACATTTGTGATCCTAATGCAATATGTGTCACAAATGCAGAACGTAAATATGTTTGTGAATGTCAGCCTGGATATGTAGGAAATGGTACAATTTGTAAACAAAGTCCCAAACATGAAGGCAACTTTTTATTGTTGAATCAAGGTAAAGCTACTCTTCGTATTCCATTGGATCCATCCAGCAAGAATGTGGCAAAGTTGACGCACATTAATGAATATCAAACCGCTGTTGGATTGGATATTGATTGTCTGTTGGGCAGAGTTTATTGGAGTGATATTTCCAGAAGGGTAATTAAGAGTTCTGCTTATAATGGAAGTAATGTTACAGATTTTATTATAAATGGTAATGTTAATTCTATATTAATGTTTTCTTTCTTAACTATAGAAAATTTACAGATATTGGTTCACCAGAAGGCATAAGTATAGATTGGGTTTCCAGAAATATCTATTGGACTGATTCTACTAAAGATACTGTTGAAGTTGCTAATCTTGAAACAAAACTTAGAGCAGTACTGTTTAATACAAGTTTAGTAAATCCTCGAGGGATAGCAGTACATCCACAAAGAGGGTAAACATCAATGACTAGTTATTCTTAATTACTAATTAATTATTTATTAAGAAGAATTTTACAAAATATTAAATACTTAATGAAAAGATTTAAATTACAGAAAAATCTTCTGGTCGGATTGGGATCGAAAAAATCCAAAAATAGAATGGTCAAATGCAGATGGTACTGGTAGAGATATCTTTCTAAAAGGAGACAGTGTACAATTACCAAATTCATTAGTAATTGATTTTGATGCTGAACGACTATGCTATGCTGATGCTGGAACCAAGAAGATTGAATGTGTAGATATAGATTCCAAATACAGACAAACCATAGCAGAAAACTGTACATATCCATTTGGTATTGCTGTAACTGATGAACACATTTATTGGTCAGATTGGATAGTGTATGTTTTTTAATTTAATTTATTCAATTAAAATTAAAAGTCTGTCATAAAATTCATGTATTTTAGGAAGAAGATTGAACGTGTAGATAAACGTACACTACAACGTTTAAAACCGTTGGATGTACCTCTGGCAGGCACAAATAAATTATACGGTTTAGTGGCTGTACCTGAACGTTGTTTGAGCTTAACTAATGTATGTCAGTACTATAAGAATCAATGCCCCTCTGGTAATATATGCTTACCGGATGGAAGTGGCAGTCGCAGATGCATTTGTGGATATAAAGCAGATTCTCCACTTGAAAAGCCTTCCTGTGCACCATAGAATTAATTCATCATTACTTTTATTTCATTTCAATTGTTTTCGTTTTTATTAATAAAAATCAATACTAAAAAAGATTTTCCCTTTTTCTGCATGTTATTTATATTCTCATCCAATATTAAACTTTATAAACAAAAAGGCGAACTTATTACGTTTTTTATTAGATATTTTTAATAATTGTAGTTTACTTTTACAAATAAAATAGAGTGTACATATATCTGTCTATATAATAAATAAATAAAAAACAAGTAGATAATTTAGAAGTGAATTTTTCATGAAGATCCAAATATTTATTTTGCTTCTTCAGCATTGGCTTCTTCTTTTTTTTGATATTCAGAAGGTGGAATATTGCAATATTTTTCATACTTTGATTTATATTTGAGTAAGTACACACACAATGCATTTATTGGTTCAGGTGGGCGTTCTTTGGCCAAATATTCTAGTGCTTGTATTAAAATAGGAACGACAGTTTCATCTAGGTATTGTTTGGTCGGTAGCGCTATTAAATCTGCTCTTGATCGTGAAGGCAGAAATTCTTCACGGGTTTCCATCTCCATAATGGTCTAAAACATGGTTTTTAAATAATGAATTTATTTATTGTAATCAAATTATTCCATCATCCAAACTTTACTATTCAACTAAATTTTACTATTCAATTTTAAATATAAATATAACTTTCAAAAAGCAACAATACTATTGCAAAACATCAATAATTTTGTTATTTGTCCTTCTATTTTAATAATAAAGAATGTCTAATAAGTAAACAAACTGAATACAAATGAAGATTTGATTTAGATAAATGTAAAGCAAAAACTTTTTATTTTAAGATTGTAATCAACATGAACTAAGTTTACAAATTATTGCATTACAAGCATAGATCGGAATATTTCTAGAATGAACCACAAGATGACTTTATGCACATGTGCGGATCACTTGTTTTGAAACGCCATTGTTCGTACAACAGTTGTCAAATTTTCAAACGGATTAGATATAAACACATGCCGTTACTATAGATTCAAGTACACAATTTGTGTATTTTCTTAATCATGAATAAAAACGAGTTCCGTGCAGTGATAAAACATTTCTATTTCAAAGGCTTAAACAAATAAAAACGGAGTTAGATAAAGTTCATGGTGATTCTTCGCCTTTGTATGCAACTGTGACATTGCACGACCATGTACATTGCATCTTACATCAACATTTGGACATGAGAAAGCTTAGTGCTAGATGGGTGTTTCGATCATGTTCTAAAAAATTTAGAAGCTTTGGATGTAAATACGAATGCTGATCCAGATGGGATACCGCCAATTTTTATTAAACATTGCTGCAATTCGTTGGCATTATCACTCTCAATTATTTTTTCTAAATCATTATGCTCTTCATACTTTCCTGATATATGGAAAACTTCTGATGTGGTTCCTATATATAAGAATGGTATCCGATCTCAAGTATATATATTGATATAGAAGATATAGATAGGAGTCATCGAGTAGGCAAAAAGAAATCACAAAAATCAAGGCCAATTCTTATAAAGTTCAGAAGTTATAGACACCGGAGCTGAAAGGAACAAATATGTTTATCAATGAAGATTTAAGTAAACATATATATTAAATTTACAAAATGGCAATGGATAAATGGGGAAAAAATAATGTTTGGTTATCGGACGACAGAATTTTAACTAAAATAAATAACCACCATAAAGGAAATTAAAAAAGAAGATGTTGCTGTTGAATCAGTGGCGTAGACAGGACAATACAAGCTTTGTTTATTGAATTGTAAAATAATTTTATGATTCTTAGTTTCTTTTAATTTTTAAACTTATTTCTTTGTTAATATAATAAATTTTGAATTTTCTCTAGTTATAAATTTGATTCTTTTTATTATATTTTTAGTTTTATTGGTAAAGTTATTGCATATTGCAGATTATTGAATGTCAAATGATTTTTTGATATATTACGAAAATGTTAGAGGATTACGTACAAAATTGAAGGACATATATACTTAATCAAGCGTAAGTGATTATAGTATAATAAACATTAACTGAAACAAGTCCAAATGATGCTATAGATGCAGAGGTAATTGATTTAAATAAATACCAGATATTTCGTTGCAACAGAGATCAAGATGTGACTAATACAACCAGGGGTGGGGGTGTTTTGACAGCAATGGGCAATAAGTTCAGGGTGACTAAGTCATGTGTTAGCACAGGCCATTATGAATTGTTAATAGTAAAAATAAGTTATAAAGGAAGCTGTTATAATATTATTTTGGTATATATACCACCAAATTATAACAATATTATTTATACACAAAAATTCAATTTTATCTCACAAAACGTAAATGCTAATGAAAAACATTATTTATTTGGCAATTTTAATATTCCTATAATGCAAGGGATAAAAGCAAACACAGTCTTAGATATCCTACGAAAATTATGTTTAAATTAAAAAATGTAGTCCGACATGCGAGCAATACAATGGTTTTTACCGCTTGTCTCTAGGACCAATCCTTCTGGAGATATCAACATTTACGTTTACATCAAAAAACTGCAAGAACGTCGTGCACCACGAAACAAATATGGCTACCATATTTCAATCAAAAGGAATAAAAATAAAATAAGAGTGGTTTTGATCTACCAATACTTAGACGTGATAACACAAAAGAAAATTTTTTAAATGATTGAGGGACTAGTACTGTACCACTTTATATGAATTGATCCTAATTGCTGTGATGCGGGATGACAAAGAAATGGCCATTAGTTTAATCCGGCAACCTCTACAATATCAAAGCTTAGGTATTTCTCGACTTATATTAACAATCAGAATGAGTCCAACAGGTTTTTTTATACGGAAAGCCTCTGGGCGTCCGGTCTAACGAAAAATCGAAAATTTGTAAAATTGTCGTTTTTTCGGCCGTTGATTTCGACCATACCACTGGACCGAATTTAAAGTGTTAGATACTCATCCGACGCAGAATTCACTGCTCTTTAATTCTTGTAATAGTAAAGTTTTCGTTAGAAAGTACCGCTTTGGAGCTATAAGCGAAAAACTAAAAACGGTCCGAAGATTTCGTGGTTCTTTTGATGCCCCAAGGTAAGCTCACGTCGAGGGACCGTGCAAACCTAGGATACTTATATTTGACGTCAAATGAAGCGATCGAAACGATCTCCCCCTCCACTTTCCAACATTTATTTCCACCAACAATCCCCATCGGGTCTAATTTTACTGGCCTATAAGTTAGTCATAGCTTTTTTAAGGAAATCTTCCTGAATATGAATACGATAAATATTATTAGCAATAGTTCGAATTGATATTCCATCTTCTGCGACCTATTGTGATACATACAATTTCAATCAAATTCCTTTTGATTGAATCAAATTTATTTTGCAAAATTTTAAAATTGATTGTTAATTTTTAATATTTTTGAGGTACAATGTCTTCACTATTTTTTTTCAATGCGATCTGTGCATGCATTCTTAATGATGCATGCAGCCTCTTGAATTCCAACCTTACACAAAATTTGTTTGAGGTAATAATTACATTGAGCCGTTTCCACATTTTTAAAACAATTCCAAACTACGATTTAGTTTATTTTCATCTTGAAGCTAAACAGAAAACATTTTATTTCTAAATTTAATAGGTAAAAGTAAATAATAGTCAGATGAAACAAATTCAGAAATCTAGTAAATACGCAATTAATTATGAAAGCGAACTATTGGCATTACAAAAACTTTCAAAATTTTTTGGAACCCTTTACCTATTGAAAACGACCGGTTCATACTTCAATATGAATTTTTAAGTAAAAACATTCTGTTTAGGCTTTAAGAAGAATACCTTACCTGTTTATAAATAAGAGAGGAAATTCCGTATGGAGACCCTTTTTGAATATAATTGAATAGAAACTGCAAGTTCACTTATAAAGAATGCTCTGACGAGGCACCCTACTTAACTGTACTTTCTTACTGAAACTAATTCCTTTACCTTTATTGATTGTTTATAGACAGGTTGTAAATACCTTGTGTTTGCAAAGACTGTTTAGTATTTTTAAGAATACTGGTTAAGAAAAACATACGTGTGCAAAGCACACTTTTCTTATCACATTTTTTTTAACTAATAAAACCTTAATTCTAAAGTAAGGATTTTAATTGAACACCTTGTATACAAAAGTCCCGTGTCTCGAATGATTTTTCCCGAGACTCAACACAAGAAAAAAATAGAGTAATTCCCGGGACTTGGATCCCGGGAATTTCCCGAGTCAGAAACCCTAGTTGTAAGCTATGTATCTAAAATCCAGTTGCGACTGTTGTGTTAGTCACACTGAAATTACCCTGCACACACACTGGAGGAAAATTATTTTAGTTTTTTCCCTTGTTGTACATTACAACGCATCTTGTGTGTTCATGGAGAGATTCACCATGCAGCTTGCTTTGTATACTTTCTAAAATTTGTCATTAACGTACAAGATATAATCACCTTTATGAGATCACAAAAACGTGCTGAGTTGTACACATTGCAGTTTTCTGTAGTCGTATGCTCTGTAGGCAATCCAGCTTCTTCATTTTCTTCTGAAAAAGACAAATATAATTTATTATAATTTATTAGAATTATTTTAAAGTGACATTAACATGTAAGTACTATAGACAAAAGTACAACAGAAGCTATAGCTACTGCCTGTAACTTTATTTAAAAATAACTTTAGAATTGATTATGAAAATGGCACTTAATATTCTATGTGTATTTAGTTTTTTCTTAATTGGAAGTAACATTAAAATCTGTTCTAGTTAGAACATTGAGTAATTGGTGTGATAAGATATTTGACTTGTGTCAGCACTGTGACGACTTTAAGGTTGATTGGCGAATAAACATCTCCCACAAAGGATTAAATATTTCTAAACCCTTTGTAGATTTGAATATAATGAATATAATATAAATATAAAAAAACTATTTGGAGTATCAGGAAGGTTTAAAATCTCTCTAATAAAACTTTTTAATTCATTTATCAATATTTTCTAGATAATCTTGGTACATATTTTATTTAATGGGATGGTTTGAACAGGAGACAATAACATTGAGGAAATGCATTGTTTTAAAATAACTAACTTTTGAAAACTATTTACGAAGATTTGATTTTGTAAGATTTTCAAGTCATTATTAAACCATTATATAAGAGAATTTTGATCAAATATTTTTTAATCGCCATCGTTTCCAAAGTGGGAACATTGAAATAATTTTTTTTTTAAATCATGAATTGATAGTTATGACTTCTTTTTTAAATAAAATGAGAGTAGTAATGAGAATTTTTTGGACCACATAGAAACCTATAATGTTAACATAAATAATTCTTAAAGATTTGCAATTTTTTTTAAATTTTGCTTATTTTACTAAAAATATTATTATTATGATGTCAAGAACGGTGTGAAAATTTTGGTTATTTGATATTCATGAAGAATATAGGTCACTCTATAATATTTCCAGGTTTGTTTGAATGTATTTGTTAAAATTTATTTGTAAGAGACATTGAAAGTTGGATGTCCCAATTTGGGAACGTTGGCGGTTGGCATTGTACCATTTCATGTGTGGAATACCAAAAGTATGACTGGTATTGCTTTGGCAACATCAGCACATAGGTTCCTGCGCCACTGGTCATTATAACTTTATTACACCGAATGCACTAGTTATTTCTGCACTAGAAATAAAATCTGATGCAGTATGTACTACAGCCTAATAGAATATTGTGTGAAAATCTCAGGTCATTCGGTGTACTAATAAAGTCGCAAAACCCTTGCCTACATTTTATGCAAAAATGGACTTTTAGTAATTTATACCTACATCCTACATGACTTTTGATTCATCAGACAAAATATTTTTTTTATATGATCCGTTGCTCAACAAATATGTAGTTATGTAGTTACATCAACAAAAATGTAGTTAATTCTCATATTAAATGAACATTCTTGTAGCACAAAGCGATTCATTAAAATGTGCATATTATTGTCCACTCTCCAATTTTTCTTATTGGAATAGTGCAGCAATAGACTATAAAAAATTATGGCGACATCTTGGACACTGTAAAGTTATAGACATTTGCTATAGAACTATAAAGCTTATAGAACTACAGGAGAGCTAATATAACTTACAGAAGCTTACAGAATAGACCCATTAAATAGATCTAAAATCCTTCTATGTAGATCTATACAAAAGAATTTTGTTTGGAACTACAGTAATTGGAAGACTTAAGATCTTATTAATGATAGAGTAACCATTTCTAATTGTAATTTCTGCATGTAAACATAATGCAGTCGGTCAGTCTCAGAAAATGATATTTCTAAATAGAAAATTCAACAAACATTCGTTTGCAGTTAATGTATATTTAAATAATAATAACCTAAATCGAGTTAAGGTACCATAATTTTAAAATCTTATGTATTTCGACCTAGAAATTCTTAAAAACCTAAAATTCTCCCACTGCAGCTATACGCCAAAAAATATCTAATTTAAATTGTTTTAAAGTTCATCATCAAAACAGTCAAAATTTTTGATCGGTTACAACTCTGTTACGAATATATGGATGAATGAATATATAACGCTGATATTTTACGTTATAAAATCTAGAGACCCTATATTTAGCAGAAGTACTATAAATCATAATGTTCCACAAAAGCTCTAAATTCAGGGTTCTGTTATTTATTCTGTGCATGTTTAAAAATGCAGCATTAATTTGTTGATTTGTAGTTCTCATATTCCTAATGTACAGTGTATAAAAATGATCTACCTAATTTAATAAAGAGGACATCCAAAAAAAGGTGTTGTATACCCCAAGACATTATGTATGCAGTGAAGCTAAATTAAGGTGCAATATGGTATTTCAGCAATACTTAATATACAAACCTATTAGCTGCAACCAGCTGCAATGTTATCTTGGAGAGATGTCAGTATCAGGTGTCTAAAAGCATATCAGATAAAAATCCGTTATTTGTGTGGTATGATAACCTTGTTAATATAAATTTTACCGATAATTAAAATAAACAACATTTGAAAGGTGATTTGAAATTTGATCTAAAAGTATTTAGACACCCGACATTATTAGTGTGTATCCTATCCTTTTATAAAATCCGAGATATAATGAGAACATTTCATCGTCGTTAATGCAAAGTTGAGATAATGACACACAATGCTTTATCTTGATGTTGTCTATAATATATTAGACAATTACAGCCTAATTGTTTACTGATTAGAAGATATTATTTAAAAAATGAAAACCTAACTCCTAAATTAAAATATTTTTTTGTCACAAACAGGCATATTTCATCATTGTTTTCAATGCTTAGAGGTTTTAATTATTGCATACTATCTATTATATTGTAATTACTTAAAAAGTGTTTCTACACTTGTTTTAACTAAAAAATACTTGAATTGCAAAAATTAGTGTTTTGAAAATTCTCTTTGTAGCAAAATAAACTGTTAAATTGTGACGATTAATAACTTGCAATAAACCATAGAAATCCATCTGGGCAAACCTCCCCTTAATTTATGGTATGGACATCTGTTTATTTTTAAAAACTAGCTGCATGTTTTATACTTGAGAAAATACTTAAAAATTCTTCATTATTTCTTAGGGTGTTCAAGTAAGTGGTTGCAAGGTGTACAGTCATTAGCAAATGTCTTGTCTCGAGTAAGGGCGTTGCTGCTTTAAGAATCGAAATACCCCTTATACTGTGTACGAAAGAGACCGAATTAAACAGAGATGGACAACTACCTGGACAAGATATTTAAATTCTTTAAAGCTTGTTTTGAAAACACGCTTGTAAAAACTCTTGTTACTCATTCTATTCAAAATTTCTTTGCCACACTTTATAAAATAGTCGTTTTAAATGGTAGCATCTACTAGTTAAACAAAGTTATATAGCGTATTTATGTTTCATTCTTTACCTTTAATAAAAAATAACTAAACGAAAATAATAATGAAAAAAATAATCAAAAAATAGAGGTTTAGGAGTACTTTAGATAATTAAATAATCGCAGAAATTAATGTAAGCGATAAATAAAAATAAAGTAATAATATAGGCATTTATTTATGTAAATACGTTAAAATTTTAAAAAGCTATTAAATATTCAGTTTTTTAATAAAAATACTACAAACTAAGAAAAAACTAAAAACATAGATATAGTAAATACTAAAAACAAAACAGTCACAAAACAAAAATTAAGAACACCCTTGGCAAAGCATAGAACCTTAGATTATATATATCATTAATATCTGTTTACCTAAAATTTTTAGAAAATATTTGTAAAAGATTACAGATTTTTTTAAATCCCGCCTCCTTTTAAGTAGATTAGTCAATGAGTTTAATTTTTCTCTCTAACACATTATTCTGTCAAATACCCATCTCTCTCTTGCATGTATTACCTGAGTGCAAAAGTTAAACCCTGTGAATATACCCAAACTGTATTTATTATTAAACTTAATTTATTTGACCGGCAACTACTGGGAATTTTACCTGAAGGTGAATAAGCCGGCCCTTAATGTTTAAATATGCCTCGTTTGTGTGCCCAATCCGATTCTACTTTGGAAACTCGGGGAATGATTATTAGTTTTGATTATTTATTATTTTTACTAATTTTTACAATAAAAACTTATAACAGTTAGTACTAAAAATTTAGTTTTTTTAGTGTTTACAAAATAATTAAACCATGTAAATAAACAAATCAAACTCGTAAATAAATTAATAGAGTTTATAATAAAGTAGAAAAAAGCATACGATATTTATTTCTTAAAATAGAAGAAACGATAGTAGAAGTGAAACGGCTGTTTTGTATTCCTGTAAAATGAGAAACTCACTTGAAAATAGCAGTTTTTATTACTCTATTGTTGTTATACAAAGCCACTCTAGGTAGGATAGCTACCTTTAAAACTGTTTACATTTGGTGTGTTGTTTGTAAAGAAAAGAAACTATGCTCCGAAACGTACGTCGTTTCTTTTACCAGAATTGTTAGATGTGTTGCCTACTCGGGACAAGACATTTGCTAATGACTGTACATACCCCTAAAATAAATATAACAATAATTCATTATAGTGTATACATCATAATATTTTCTTGTTGAATCATAAATACCATCAGGTAAGTGTAATAACTTATTACGGCCATTCTCATTTTTGAATTTATTATAGATACACATTTTTGATTATATCTCAAGTGTTTAGATCTCAGATGAACATAAGTTAATTCTCGTTTTTAATAATCAGAATCAAAATACGTTTTAGCAAAAACGAGACATTATTCATAATTTAAAAATATTACACCATAATAACTTCTAATCTAATTGTACATGCAATTGAATCAATTTTTTGTTGTCTCAAGTCTCAGGAAAGTTAAATCGAGATGCAGGACTTTTATATATAAGGCATTCAATTAAGGTGAAAGAATTAAATTATAAAAAAGTTAAAATTTTGTAACGTTCTACGTATGTAACTTATAATTATGATATACAAATAATGCAAAGTACCACAATAATGTATTATTTTTACTATTTAGTTTTAGTGAAGTTGGTCCCTACATTATTTAGTTTTGTCATTCAGTTAGGTCAAGGCGATAAATACACCAAATGCAAACATTTATTCTACTGGTACGAAATTAATAAGAAATAACACCCTTTACTTACTATTGCGTTTTTGGAAATTACACAGAAACAATACTGTCTAATTAGATATGTATATAGTTCTGAAAGTCACATAATTAATTTGAGAAGAAAAATGAGAATGACCTGTATAAGCAGAACCTTCTATAGAAGGCTCTGGTATAATGTATGTAAGCCTTATTTATAATAAGTAACACTAATTAATTGTGCAATTCTTTTAGAAATAGAATATTTGAAAATGAAAAAGAAATAGAAAATACACAAAGTTGTGAAGTTCTAGGATGTAATAGAGAAGTATTTAGTTCGTATTTTCGGTGCTCGATATTACTTTGTTGGGAACACTTTCAACAAGATAGTTTTTCTTGTAAAACCGACCATGGCATAGTAAACTCTAAAATGTACGAGGAAGCAGAAAACACACAAAGTTATGAAGTTCCAGGATGTAATGGTGACGTATTTAGTTCCTGTTTTTGTTGTTTGATATTACTTTGTTGGGAACACTTTCAGCAAGATAACATTTCTTGTGAAATAGACCACGGTGGTGGATATGAAAAGGATATACAGCAAAAGGATTATCTTGTTGAAGGTGATCCAAGGGAGGTACCACGCCCACATATTTCAAGTAGCAAAATCATTACGAAGCAAAGGTCTACAGTGCACAACGTCAAAATCAAAATAAGTAATTCCCCCATAGAAGAATGGGACCAACTTGTACCCCAACTTGCAGAAGAAAACTAGGATGCGGTGAATTTACTAATAGTGTAATACAAAAGACATTTGATGGTTTTTATAGAAGTGGAAGTTTGCAATTGCAAAGGGAATTTATTAATAGATATGTTCAAAGAATTAGGAAGAAACAACAAAAGCAGCGATGGAATCGCAAAGAAGTTATACAAATATATATTATCTCCCTCTTGGAGATGCAAAACATCAAGTGTGCAGAACCATGTTCCTAAATACTTTAGGGATTTCAGAAAAAACTATGAGAACGGCGTTAAACAAATTAGAAGAAACAGGGATTGTTGAAAAGGACCTCAGAAGAGGAAGAAGATATTTGTTTCTTGAATCCGATAGAATAAAAAGGGCAGAAATACAACGGCATATTGAAAGATTCCCAAAAGTGGAATCCCATTATTGCAGGCAAAATTCTTCCCGGCAATATTTACATGGAGACTTGACTTTGTCGAAAATGTATGCAATGTTTATGAGCAGCTTGGGAAATGACGTAAGCAAACCAAGCTTTTCGACATACTGATATGTATTCAAAAAAATTAATCTTTCCTTCCACCGCCCTAAAAAAGATCAGTGCGAGTTGTGCATTACTTATCGAAAGGGATCAATCACAGATAAATCTCAGTTAGAAGAGGTATATAACAGACATATAAAAGAAAAGGACAAAATTCGAGAAATAAAATCCAACTAAAAGGAAGCTTTGAACTATCCATTAATTTACTGTGGAAGGTTCGACTTACAACAGGTTATTTATTTACAGATATGTAACGATGGAGCGATTTTTTATAAATCCAGATTGGCAGTCTATAATTTCACCATTTATGACATTGCCTCAAAAGATTGTTACTGCTATACCTGGAATGAGACACAAAGCCACAGAGGAGTGTCGGAAATAGCTACAGCATTAAAATTGGCTTTAGAAAATTATGATCATAATGGTACAAAAATTGCCCACCTATTTGCAGATGGTTGTAGTGGCCAAAACAAAAATTCTATTGTCGCTACAGCTCTTTATTGTATTATTCAGAAAAGTCGCAACTTAAAAGAGATATCTTTAAGATTCTTTGCACCTTGTCATAGGCAGAGTGAAGGAGATTCAGCCCATTCAACTATCTCTTATGCAATTAAAAAAACAGGACAAATATTTCTTCCTTCTGAATTAGTTCCAGTGTTTCGTTTAGCTAGAAGAAACCAACCCTACTAAGTGTTTGCCATGAATTACAGTGATTTCTACAATTTTAAACAACTATCACAGAATTTCGAATCTTGACTATACAAAAGGATGATGTTGGAGAGACTATTAACTGGACTGAAATGGTCGCGTTCAGGTTTTTGAAAGTGGAACCTTCTAAAATATATTTTAAAACTTCGCACTTGCAAGATGGATATAGATCTTTTACATTAAAGAGAAACGTTAGTAACTTATCAGACAATTTGTCTCGGCTCAATCAAGGGCCAATTAAAATTTCAACAAAAAAATATGAATATTTACATTCTCTCTGTTTCGGGCTAAAACCTCCCATTAGACAGCCAGAACACAAACAGTTTCTATACTTCTTTACCTCATTAATAAAAAAATGATTTATTTAAAATGAAGTTTACTGTATTGAATAACTTATTATTTTTAATAATGATTTCTGATTTCTTTTGTTCTGGGTTAGTTTTTAGCTGTTTATTGTTTTTTTATATTAAAATATTTTGTATAAGTTTAATTTACTCATTTATTTACATTTCCATAAATAATAATAATATAAATTCTTTAAAACCGTTGTTGTTTATTTTTAGACATAATATTTTCTATTTAGGCATATCTTCCTTCACTCACATATTTATTATGACGTAAAGGTGTATGTCGTATTTGCCCCTAAATAAAAAAAAAACTTGTTGGTGTAGAAAATAATTATCATTATGCCATTAATTTACCTGTTGCTAGTTGCATCATTTCAGAAAATTAAGTTCATATCACCTGTAATAAAGTTTTTATAAGCATTGAAACTTTGGTAAAAAATTTAAACAGCTCTCCTGTAAAGTTGCTAAAACAGAGTTTTATACCAGTATGCGTTGAAGGCTTAAAAGGTTGCCTATATTGCGGTGTTTTGACGATTAAGCAGTTTTCTGTGTTATAATAATCAATATAACCAAAAGATGGCGCGACGCTATATCACTTGCTATTAATGTAAATTCCGGTGATGTATATAAGCTACTGCGGTAGTCATCGAAAGCATACTTACCTGGCGTAGGGGTTACCGTGATCAACAAGGCGGTTCCCCAGGGTGAGGCCCTCTCATTGCACTACGACTGGGCTGACCCCTGCGATTATCCCTAATGTGGATAACTCGGGCGCGTAATTTTTGGTAGTCGGGACTGCGTACGCGCTGTCCCGGTATAATTTATATAAACAAAATTTACATTGCTTCAAATACAGTTGGAGCAAGAGATTATATGTAAACAAGGATCTTTTACAATCATTACGTTCCTAATGAGGATAAATAACATGCATGAGGATGGACAAGTGTCAATTGGTTACTTGTGGCCAAACAGTTCCAGACGGTGGAAAATCTAAAAGAGCCTTTTTAATAATAACACCAATTATATCGAAAAAAAATTGGAAATCGAGTAAATATAGAAAAATCGTAGTTACTCGTATTATTAAGAAAGGAATAGTTTGTAAAAAAACGATAATTTCATTATATGTGCTACTAGCTATTAGTAAGAAGAGCGATTTATATCTATTTTGATTAGCACCGAATACAACTGTTTAAACAATAATTTATTATTTACAATTAAACTTTCCAGGGGCTTCCTGTGTGCAGGGACAAACCCATGGAGGGGGGATGGGAGGGGAAGCTCCCCCCTCAAAGTTGATAATTTTGAGCGAGAGATGGCAATTTCACAATTTGAGAAAAATGAGAAGATAAGAAAATGTGCCCAAAACAATTTATTTTTTTAAATTTAATCTAATTGCCATACATAGGTACACGTTGGAGAGTTTTAAATAAAAAATAAGATTTATACTAATTTTGCTTCATATAATGTTAGGTACAAATAAAAATATTTTCTTACTAGTAGTTGGTATTTTCATCGTAATAAGTTGGCAATTTTAAGGTTACCCCCCTCCAAAAAAACTCCTTAGGTTCGTCCCTGCCTGTGTGAAACGAATCTAAACATCTTATTAATCGTGAAAATGTACAAACAACATTGGATGAAAACATGTCGCCTAATGGTATTTATGTTTCAAATCTTTTTCAAAAACGAAAAATGGTATCAACGAAATAGTTGATAGCAATAAAACAATGTATTACAAGAATCTTAATGTGAAACAAAAAACATATACTATAAACAATATAAAAATTCCTCCTGGGTAATCATCCAAAATAAGGAAATCTTCTGCCTTGATATCACAGAATGTCCTCATTTTTGGATATATTGTGAAGGTTCATGTGTAACTTCCCTGTAATTTTTTTCAAATATTTTGGTGCTAATACAAGCCCAGTAGCCTAAGTCAACGTTTAGGGTCTTAGACCTATGTATTTTCCGTCTTTTTGAATTGTACATCACTTTCTTTAAAAGACTATCTTATTTATAAACAGATTTTGATGAAACAAATTTTTTTGAATTTTTCAAATTTCATTTTCTTTTTGACCTACCTTCCTGACACCCTCGTATTTTTTTCTAATTCCTTGTGTCGTGCACTTTCATAAAAATAGCGAGGGTGTTTTTGTGTAAGGGCTAATTATTAAAAATTTTACTAGAGGTACACGGTGAACCTACGTCTCTTGGAGAAAGGGTAAAAAGATAATAATAATTCAGATATTTATTAAGTTTATTGGAATAGAAGTAGTTCTACTCAGTGGTGTATTTAGGAATTTCTTTGGGGGAGGGGCTACTCTAAAAATAATTTTGGTGGGGGGGCAACCCGATAGCCCCCCCCTATGTACACCACTGCTTCTACTATCTACTACTTTCACTCAACGCTATTACATTGCGCCTCTTTAAACTTTTCACTCAACGCTACTACAGATGTATAACACAAATGTATTCAAAACGCAAACATTTACAGATCCCGCTTTTTAACTTTAAATGTGTGAATTCTTACACTGGTTATTGTAGGTTCTTATAGTGATTGTAAATGGAGGTATAATATTCATGAGGATATTTTTTAAGGTATCCAACAAGTCTGCAGCTGGTGGTCACAGATGAATGCTTTGAAGCAATTGATAACATCACATTTAGCCAGTGGATGACTATATTGAACACCTAGTTTGCAGTTTGAAAAGTCTAATTACACATAATTACATAGCTAAATCCCAAGGAAGTTAGTTTAATACATCGGAATGTACGAAGTCAATTTATGTCTTCTAATGTACAGTTGCGATTATTCGATAAGGAACGATGAAAAAATTATAATCGCCGATTTTCCAGTTTTTTGTATAATGTAAATGTAAGTTTATTATAATTACATGGTGTTCGAGAACATTTCATTTTTTATAATTGCCCAGTTTATAAATCAGGTCGGGTTACAGCGTACATTGTACAAAAACTAAAGTTACTTTAAAGTAACAACGGTGACTAAAGTAACTAAAGTTACTTTACGGTCACAAAGGAGACCTTTACAAAAACTAAAGTTAAAAAACTAAAGTTACTTTAAAGTAACAAAGGTATCTAAAGTTACTTTAAATTTTCTTAACAAATACTCCCTATTTAATAGCATGGCTACGGGGGACTCAACTGAGGAGACGAATCGGCAATGGGCGTTCCAAACATTTGCGTACCCAATGGCCTGTATTTTAAAAAATTTTCGTTAGAGGGCGCTTCGGTCCTTGACAACGCTCAGACCACGCTGGCCATTGTTGACAGTTCGCTGGAGTGCCATATGGGTCGCAATGTTTCATAAAAATTAGCCAGATTTGCGATGAAATTTGCGATAAATCGCATAATCTGTCAACACTGTCAGCGTTGTCCAGAATCGTAGCGCCATCTAGAAGTAACGTTCAAACTTGAATTAACGTTCAAGGTCGGGGACGCTTTATTTGACTCGTTTCGTCTCCTCAGTTGAGTCCCCCGTAAGCATGGCTTTGTTACGAGGAGATTGACCATCTCTGTAATAATAAAATTTCTTAATACTCTATACAAAAGTATTGATGAAAAGAAAGATTTTCTTGGCATATTCCTTAACTTAACCAAAGCTTTTGACCTTGTGGACTATAATATAAATATTAAATAACTGCCAGCTCTTGGTATTAGAGGCATACCATTGAAGTGGACAAGTGGTTCTAGAGCTATTTTGAGGATAAGACACATTTGTTGAAACTGATAATTACACAGCCACACAAAAAAAAGTGTCTGGGCCAAAGCACCGCTGACCGGTATATTCCCATGTAATTTTCAGCGTTGAATCCGATTTATCCCACGTTTTGTACATAACCTCGAAAAATGGCCAAAAATGAGCAAAATGAGATTTAACTTAAAAATTTGAAATGTCCCCCTATTCTCATGTATTTTGATGTGCTGAAATCGGATATGATGATGAGAAATTCCTCTAACTAGCCAAACTAACGCTTTCACCCCATTTCTCCCCCTATTTTGCGGTAGAAAATTCATTTATCGTAAAAATTTCAAATATTCCCCTATTCTCATGTATTTTGATGTGCTGGAACCGAATATGATGATGAAAAATTTTTTCAACTAGCCAATTCAACGCTTTCACCCAACTTCACTCCCCATTTCGGGGTAGAAAATTCATTTATCGTAAAAATTTCAAATATCCCCTTATTCTCATGTATTTTGATGTGCTGGAACCGAATAACGAGTAATCAATATTTGTTAACACGTTCGCTGCGGCATGAACACCCGGGGGCCCATGACGATGCTTTTCTTCAATTTTGGATTATTTGAAACTTTAGAAAACAATGTCAAAGTTCTTCTGCTAAAGAAAACTATCTAAAATTCAGTTAAATTGTTGCTACCAAAAATTGTAGAATTATGAAAAGTCATTCATCCATTCGGTTTCAGAAACTCGTAAGCGCCTCAAGACACATAAGAATGGTGAAGAATATCCAATTTACAATCCCCAAATGGGGGTGTAATGGTGATGAAATAGGGTGATAGCGTTGAATTGGCTAGTTGAAGGAATTTTTCATCATCATATTCGGTTCCAGCACATCAAAATACATGAGAATAGGGGGATATTTGAAATTTTTACGATAAATGAATTTTCTACCCCGAATTGGGAGGAAATGGAGGGTGAAATGGGGTGAAAGCGTTGATTTGGCTAGTTAGAGGAATTAAAATACATGAGAATAGGGCGATATTTGAAATTTTTACGTTAAATCTCATTTTGCTCATTTTCTGACCATTTTTCGAGGTTATGTACAAAACCTGAGGTAAATCGGTGATTCTGAGCCCGGATTGGGATTCAGCGCTGAAAATTACATGGGAATATACCGGTCAGGTGCTTTGGACCGGACACTTTTTTTTGTGTGGCTGTGTATCAGTCTAATCTGTTGAATTAAAAAACTGGTGTGCCTCAGGGTTCAGTTCTGGGTCCTCTACTCTATCTAATTTATATAACCGACTTCAATGTATCTAACTCAATTATTTTACAGACGATACATCAATACTTGTAAACAGGATCAGAATATTTCCAGTAAAACTCAAGATATAATTATTGCTTTAAATTTAAAAGTGCCTCTTGCGGTGTGTGTGTGCAAATAAACTTGCAAATAAAAATTACAAAACTAATTAAAAAATCGTCATTAGGTAAACTGTAAAAATAAAAACCATTTGTTAGTTGCACATCCATCTGTGAAGATGGTGCTTCAAAAATGTTCCCTATTTTCATATGGTAAAGTATATGGTGTTTCCAGTATTAATAATATTAAAGTATTTCTTATGACTGTTACTTGCATATTTATTTTTCAGATTTCATTGCATGCTAAAAAGAATTTGCACAATATTAAAAACCTGTCAAACAATCGTTATAACACTAGAAATTAAGTTAATTTATTTATTATTATTATTTATTTATTATTTTTTATTTATGTTAGAAATAACTGTTAATAATTGTATTTGTCTTAAATATTTATTTGTCTGTACTTGACTTGTTCTATACAATATTTGTTGTACACAGAATAAAGATATTATTATTATTATAAGATTTATCATTTGTCTGTTGTAAATTTACTTATTGGTGGAGAACTTATGTTTATAAGTTATGATAGAATTTAACAACCTGTTCTCAGTAAATAATTAATTACATACAGTAGTACCAGAGTAAATTTACCCCTCTTTTGGGCTTCACTAACGACTCATTAGTTAAACAATAAAACTATTTTTAATTTCTCGAACTCAATCAGTGTAAAATGGAAATAAAAATGGTCTGCCACGTGATATCTTGGATCGCGGCGTGGTCCGACCAAATAAGGTGGTAGATTTTGAAGAGTACTTTTTACCCATCGAATTAAAGCATAAATTCTATGCCAAATTAAAGGTAAAACGTATTACTTTTTAAATTTCTTGGTCTTCTAGGTCACAGCCTGGCAGTTTCTTCAGTCGGATCAAATTTATGTTTGAATGTAGTATTGAACGTTAATCACTAATACCTACTACTGAACGGTTTTTTCATTTTGTATGGCCTCGAATAATTGTAACATGAAAAAAATATTTTTATATAAATATTTTAACATTTTCAATAATATAATTAAATTGTTAATCACTGTGATAATACATTGGTTATACTTGTATAATAATAAAATAAAAAAATAAGAAAATTAAATACGAGGGAATAAGGTGACTTGCAGAAAAAAAAGGTGTAAACATATAAGAATTTCTTTTTATTTCATGTATTTATACATGTTTAAAAAAACGCAAATAACACTGTCCTACAAATTTTAACTTTTAATTTTAATTCCAATCGGTTTTGCTGTCCACCTGAAGGAAACCTACAGTAACATGAAGTTATTGCCAGCAATAACTACATATTTTTTATAGTGTATAGTTTCCAGAAACTATACACTATAAAAAATATATATATATATGACAGATTTGTGGCGATTTAAAGTTGCTACCATGGTACTGGGTATGCAGCAAGGATATACCAAATACTGATGTTTTCTTTGTGGGTGCGACAGTCGAGGACGATCAGAGCACTACGTAAGGAAAGTATGGCTGCCAAGGCACTTCTTAACACCAGGACCAGAAAACATTACCAATTGGTTGCCCAAGATAAAGTCCTATTACCACCACTGCATATAAAATTGAGGCTTATGAAAAACTTTGTGAAAGCTATGGATAGAGAAGGACCAAAAAGTTTCCTAGAATCAGTGATGCTAAGCTTCAGATGGGAATATTTGTGGGACCTTACATCAGAAACCTTTTCAAAGACTGCGAATTTGATGCAACTCTGAAAGGTGATGAGAAAGCTGCTTGGAATTCTTTTAAATTTGTGTCCACACATTTTCTGGGCAATAAAAGATCCGAAGACTACAGAGATCTTGTTATGAATCTTCTTTCTTCTTACCAGAAGTTAGGATGCAATATGTCATTAAAGGTGCATTTCGATTCGCATCTAGACTACTTTCAAGATAATTGAGGTGAAGTAAGCAATGAACATGGTGAAAGATTCCATCAAGACATTTTCAATATGGAGAGAAGATATCAGAGAAAATTTTGTTCTAAGATGTTGACAGATTACTGTTGGATCGTTATAAGGGATGCTCCAGAAATAACACATAAAAAACAAGCCAAGCAGCGCAAGAGGATCGATTAGTTTCTTGTATCGAATATTGTATAGATTATATTTTCTAAGTTATATTTTTTACTTTGTATGTTTAATTCCATTTTTTATTTAAATTATATGTAAATAAACAATAAGTTAGTTTTTTTATGTATTATCTTTTCTAGAGCCAAGAAAAAAATTCCATTAATGTTGTAGACCTATTTAGGTCCAAAAGAATACAGAAGAATTATTTTGGTTAAGTATACAAAATAAAAGTTAAAATTTGTAGGACAGTGTTATTTGCATTTTTTTAAACATGTATAAATAGATGAATAAACAGAACTTTTTATAAGTTTACACATTGTTGTTTTTTTGCAAATCACCTTATTCTCTCGTATTTAATTTTCTCAAAAATCCTTCTGAATTATGTACAATGATTATTTCTTATTGTCATAGTTTATTCAAGATTTTTTGTTATACAAATATAATCAATGTATTACCACAGTGATTAACAACTTGATCATATTATTTAAAATGTTAAAATATTTATAAAAAAAATATTTTTTTCATGTTACAATTATTCGAGGACATACAAAATGAACTGCATACACAAAAAACCGTTCAGTAGTAGGTATTAGTGATTAACGTTTGATACTACATTTAAACATAAATTTGGTCGGACTGAAGAAACTGCCAGGCTGTGACCTGGAAGACCAAATTTGAAAAGTAGTATATTACTTTTAATTTAGTGTGAAATTTATGCTATAACTCGATGGGTAAAAAGTACTCTTCAAAATCTACCACCTTATTTGGTCGGACTGCGCCACGTTCCAAGATATCACGCAACAGACCATTTTTATTTTGTTACACTAAATGAGTTCGAGAAATTAAAGATAGTTTTATTCTTTAACTAATGAGTCGTTAGTGCTGCCCGAAAGAGGGTTAAAGTCACCCTGATACACCAATCGCACCAAGATAGGGGTTGGCAGACCAAGCTTTTTTTTATCTATTGGTAGTGAACTGTTACTACAAAACTGAAATTTTCTTTAACTCTGTGAGTGCAGTGTTTTTGCTGCCGCCGCCCGGACTATAGTGTTTTTCTTACTTTTTCTATATGAATAAAATATATATATTTGTTTGTATACAGGCGAGTTTACCCAACTCTGTTTGGATTTCACGAATTAAATGTTTTTATGTCCGATTGCATTATAAAGTACTGTTTATTGTATTGTTTTGCGGCAGTGAACTGGCTTATTATTGTACTCGTAAAATAAAGTAGTAGTAGTAAAATAAAGTATATAGTAGTAAAATAAAGTATGACAACTGTATATTACATGTCAAATTTTCTTCTGTCAAGAATAGATGTCAAATTTATAAACTGATTTTCTTTTGATAATTACCCAATTTTAAGAATCGAACATAAAGCTTTGTATGCAACTCTTACATAATCGGACCTTATAGACTCGCCCTTTTTATAGGCCTTGCTCGCTTCGCTCGCTTGGCCATAAACTGGGCTTGTCTATAAAGTCCTACATTATGTACTTGTTATATAAATAGCTATTATTTAATTTTGATGTTTTAAACCGTCATTATTAGCTTCATAATAACCAAAGTAAACATGCGTTTATACGCCAGAGTAAAATTCTTTTAAAACATTTTATAATAGGGAATGTATTATGTTCCTACCAGTAGGTAATAAATTTCTGGAAAAAACAGTTCCTACCGGTAGGTGTTTTGTGTTTTTTAAAAATTCACCTATCGGAAGGTGAATTCTTTTTAAATAATTTTTCACCTACCGCTTTGTTATATTAACTATCTATACAAAGCTTAAAGGAATTGTACTGTCTGATATAAAAAAAAACAGATTTTTTTCTCAAAGATATGTAAATATATTTTGTATACTATACCTATTACAAAAATAATATATTATGGAAATATTTTATAGTATAACCAAAATAAACGACTATTATAAGGTGACCAGACATCCCGTTTTGGCGGGACAGTCTCGCTTTTGTTTCACCTGTTCCGTTGCCCACAAAATCTTCAAAATGTCCCGCTTTCATGGATAATCATGATTTAACGAACATAGACAGCAAAACAGTTTGTTTTTAATTTCTTTTTTATTAAGAAGGCCTCCTCTCCGAGCAATGTGGTTGTCTACATTAAAAAAAAAAGATTGCTCAGGCCTTTCCCTAACCTTTATACGTCCATCCTACGAAGTCATAAAGACTTATATGTGGAAGATTATAAATATAATTTTGTTTGTAAAGGAAGTAGAGAAGCAGAGAAATACATAACAATATAATTTAAAATTTTGATAGATTGTTAAACTTAACAACAGCATTCCAATTCTTAAGATTAAATTTAATTTCCGAAATTGTGTTTAAAGTTTTAAAAGGGAATTTGTTTAAAACTTTAGGAACGTAGTATGTTGATTGAGCTGTACTGTAATGATTATTAATTCTTGGAGTTAAGTATGCTCTTACATGTGGCCGTTGGAGGTAATTATGTTGTGGATATATCAAATATTCTTATTAAAATAATATTTTAAAATAACTATCGAGTCTCTTAATTTAAAGAACTTAAACACACCGAGAATATTGTAACAAGTATCCAATGTAAAGTTGAATGATTCGGGATTTTTGATATTGATACAGACTGATTTTATCATATTATTTTGAAGTCTAGTTATGAAGTTACATTATGTTTATTGGTTGAAACAGTAAACGTAAATGTAGACTTTTTAATTAATTTTCTTCTAACTTCTAAATTGCAGTAAATTATATTTAATATTGGTATGCAACGGATTTATATTTCTTTTCAAAAACTAGGTATCATTTATCTTAATTTAATTTGACCGTGCCAATTATATAAATAAATATCGCACACTTTATTTGGGTTTAAATACAAACGCTGAGTTAACATTAATTACAAGAAATAACCGTAGTTGCTTCTATATAATGCCAATCATACTTATTGTCAAACAAAATTAAAATCTGTAAAAAGGGAAAGCCCACTCAACTAACAACAGCTGTTCTTGGCAATGAAGAAGACATGAAAAAGATGTATTTTTTACGTATTAATTTTAACGCGCCAAAAATATACCGAGAGGCACGTAACTATTATATTCGATTAAGCATCACTTTGGAATATTAATTGTGGCATGCAAAAAGGATTAGAGGCACCCATCTTCATATGAATTTCTATTCCAGCACTACTTGGGCAAAAGCATCTGGCTACCGATAAGCATAAACTATATGTAAATGTTGCTGCCTCTTCTTCCAAGTTACAAGATTTTTCCGTAAAAGTAATTTCGGAAAAGAAAAGCAGTTAGAGTTAGCTGAAGGACTGTTTAAATTTTATACTATTAATAAAAATCAGAGTTTTCGGTCAATGGATTGCACATCTAAAAATCATTCAAAAATTGTTCGAAAAGCTTGCCTAATAAATTATTTATGAGGGAGGGCATCCCTAATGTACCGCCTTATCGATTCTGAAAAAATCTGGCCACCTTAGACCACCTTATTAGCATTTACAATTACCACATAACCATTTTTTTGAATGAAGCCTGATCACTGATCAATAACAACACATGTTAAAAGAAACAAAGTAAGCAACTGTTACATTTTGTCTGACAAATTTTACTGCATTCTAGTTTTGAAATGAGCATGTACAATTTGATTAATTTAAAAATATGTCAAAATGACCCATGTATGTAGTTACTTTACAAAAATTTATTCGTGATTAGGTTTTGTTGTTGAATTAGGTTGTTTTGGTAGGTGAAAAATGAATTAAAAAGAATTTTCCTACCGAAAGGTGAATTTTTAAAGAAACACAAAGCACCTACCGGTAGGAACAATTTTCTTCAGAAATTTGTTACCTACCGGTGGGAACATAATACACTCCCTTTAAAATATGATTTAATAAACTTTAATTCACTTCTTGCAGTAAATAATAGACATTTGCAACTTGTTACATTTATTTTGAATGGAAATAAAAATTGCAATCATTTAAACCACTCTGAAACAAAGTTTACTTCTATTATCTAATGTATGGGACAATTCTCCACTCTTAGTAATTTAATAATTTCTTGATTGTAAATGTTTATTTACCAATAGAACAACCTTTTAGGTCCCTATCCATGCAACCAGATCAATCACAACTAGATTTTTGTTGTCGTATTTTGCATAAATTCATAATAATTCATCAAATGAATCTTTATGGATCTCAAAATGGAATAAAATAATGTATAAATGGCATGAATTAAACCTGTTTATTTGCTTAAAGAAATCCACCACTAAACCATTCCTAAACATTCTTCTCGAAAATAAAAAAAATGGTTTAATTCACTTGATGGATAAATATTCTATTATTTATTTTTACAATTTATTAATGAAATATTTTCTATTTAGCGTATTACAAAAGTGCATAGTTTTATTTCAGATCTTATTTGTACCACCTTCAAAATTTTTCGAAATTCCAGGTTTAATTAGTACCTACCACTAATTTTGTTAATTCTTAAAATGCAATTTATAAATTCAAGGAATTTTTTTGAATATGTTAGTGAAGGATGTGGATGGTGTGGTGTTGTTGTTCTCGATGTGGTTTCAAAGCAACAAACTGATATTAGGATATCAGAAATTATTAGAGTAGTTACAATTTCTTATGTAGCTATTGTATCCCACAAGTAAAATAAGTTGCCTATATTGCAGGCGACACTATTTTCATTTATTAATTGTAGTTTTTCTGTATTACAAAACAATTTTGTCTACGGCCAAACAAGTTTAAATTAAACACTAAAAATACAGCACTGCAACAGTTTTAAAAAATCCGTCTTATTATTAAGCGGTTCTCACGCTGAAGCAATAACCAGCTGGCAACACGCAATATTATTGCTATCGGGTCGTTTACATTGGATCACGTGTCTCACCTTGTTATCGCTTCTATGAAAATGGTTGCGTCAATATTTATTGCCTGCATGTTGAAAACCGATATCGAGTCAGTAGTAGAGCAATAGTTGCATTAATATAGAGAGTGGCATTTTCTTGTATTTTTTAAATTATTTAAAAAACAGACATGTCATACGATTCAGAATTCAATATCAGATTTGTGGAAGCAGTGGAAAAGCACCCGTGCATTTATGATTATACTCGCAAAGATCATAGCAAAAGGGGAACTGTTGAAAATGCATGGAAAGCAATTAGTTTTGAAATGAAAGTACCAGGTAAGTAATTTTAAGTAGGTAATACTTTATTATTCTAATTTAAATAATGTTAATTTCCTTGTCAAGGTAGTGAATTGTCACGTTTCAGAAAATATTCTTTTAAATGATCTCATTGCAAGCAGATTTGTTATTATTAGATTGTACAAGGAGCAGACTTCCAAAATGCGTTTTGTCGAAAATTTTAAATTTTTCATTAGAGATGGCGCTGCGGAACTTGTATAAATCCGCATCTTTTTTAATTACAACGGGACGATCTAAACGCATTACGTCCTCTTTCAAATATTGTACAAAGTAAACTTGGACTTTTATAATGTGTAAATAAGGACATACTACGTAAAATGGTAATTTACGTTCTAAGTCCGGTAAACTAAAGCGGTGTTGGACTGGCCATAAAGTCAGGGTGGCATTTGCCACCCGGGCCCCAGCCTGCGCGGGTTCCCCAGGCTTACTACCTACACGCAAAGTTGTTCATATGCGAAGAGAGATGAAACATAAAAATTATAAATTAATTAAACGTTTTTGTATTCTTTATTGATCAATTAATACTGGACAACAGATATGCATATTAATTTGAACGGTATACTTTATACTATTTCTTAAGCCGTATAAGAACTTTTCCATTAGTAATTATTTATTTTAAAATAAAAGTTTAAATAATTGAAAAGATTAAAAACAATGTTTCTCCAAAATGATAGAGAATTGAATTTGGATCGATTCTATACCTATATTGAAAGTAAGTAAAAAATATAATACCTACTTTCAAATTTAATCATTTATATTTTTATAAACAATTAAAACTACACCAATAGATAAATTTTTTGAAGAAAAAATAATGATAAAGGCTGTTTTAGTATTTTTAAACCTATCGATTTCATGAAAAAAATTTTAAACAAAACTTTTTTTCTTGTCTGTTCACCCAATCCAGTCGTGCGCTGCGTTGGTCGGCTGAGAAGAACAGCTTACCTTTTGATAGAAGTCGAGTTTCTACAGAAAGTTACCAACAGAAACTTTAAAATCGGTCTCTTACCCTCTAGATTTAAATAAAATCTTTTGTACCGACACTTTGATGGCGTCACTCTGCCCAAAAAACATATCTATGAACAACTCGTCAAGCACGAGGAAAGCCACAATCATCAAGTTGCCGTGGTTGCCTTGTTAACGGCAAAAATGAAAGGAAATGTTGAACAACGTCGAGGAAATACGCAAGAGATTTTCAATAGGCGTCTCCTCTAAAAAGAATCATTGACTTAATATTCATATCTAAGCAAGGTATCGCTTGTCCTGGAAAAAGTGAGGCCTTGTGGTCTTTGATGGCACTGGAAGCTTTTTAAATTTAGTTGTCCTGTTATCGAAGTACGATCCAGTTCTGAAGACCCACATATCCGAGGCCATTACTGAAAGTAAAAAAAAGAGCCAGGAAAAGGTAAGGGTAGAGGTAGTCTCATAACCTTCCTGTCAAAAAACATCATATAAATAAATTAATAAATATATGCACACGTCAAGTCAAACAAGATATCGTTAAAGAAATCCAGAAGGCGAAATCTTTTAGCCTTAATGTGGATTCTTGCCAGGATGTTGGCGTTGTTGATCAGGCTGCAATTTGCGTTCGCTATGTTAAGAATGGAATTCCAAAAAGAACGGGCGGCAGCATGCTGCCTGTACGGAAATCAACAGGCGAAGCTTAGCGAGCACTTGTAACTTCAGAATTAGCACACTTAGGCGTAAATTTGCAAGATCTTATCAGCGTGTCTTTTGATGGTGCATATATGTATTGGTTTTCAAGCAAAACTGAGAGAAGAGGTGCCAAAATTAATTTTCACGCATTGTTACTCGCATGTTTTGAATTTAGTGCTGGGTGGCGCCACGCACTGAAGCAAAGAATTTATTCGGCCTCTTAGAATTTACAAGTCTATTTATTCCCGAATCATTCAAGCGCACCTCTGTGTGGGTGGACAAAATCTCGGAAAAACAGCTGGTAGAGATAAGTCGAGACGATTGCAGAACATCCAAAAAATAAGATGGTGGGCCAAAGACAAAGCTTTGACCACCATCATGGAAAAAAACTCGATACGTTGCGTTGATCAAGACCCTAAGTGCTATATCTTCGAGCACGGAGTTCGAGCCAATGGTTTCATTTCAAGAAAAGGCATTGATGGATTCCTTTCTGAAATTTGAAACTATTCTGACAGCCTTCGCATTCAAGAAAATGTTCGGTTTATCAACCCCGGTAAGCCAATATTTCCAAACTCCTACACTAGACTACCTTAAAACTTGGGGACTTATCAAAACTTTGGAGAAGAATTTGCGGAATCAACTGGAACATTTTGACGACGTTTTCAGTGCTGCAAGTCTGTTTACATCCCAAGTTCAAGAATTAATTCAAGCCGAAAACATCAATGTTGAAATACAGACCACGCTGCCGTTACGGAAAACTTCTAGGAAACCGAAAAAACACGATGAGTTATGCCAAGACGAAATGGGACTACTGTTTGCGGGTTCAAAGAGATTATACTCTATTACCGCGTACAAAGTCATCATCAACACGACTCTAGTTAAAATAGATGAAAAATTCAACTGCTACGATGCCGCTTGCTTGGTTCCGCAGAACTTCTATGGAATTGACAAAAACGGAATTCCTAATACTGCATTAAAGTCAATCGCATCAATGTCAATCGAGAATTACTTGCAAAAGAACTCAAAACTTGTTCGAAAAGTTTTCACCTAGGCAGCAACAAACAAATGATTCAGATTTTCAGAGTGAGGAAGAAGACGAAGAGCAGGAAGAGATCGGCGAAGATGGTTTAGATCAAACAGCAAAGAATGCTGTTTGTTTGTCTCGAAGAGGTTCGGATGCCTACCGAACGAGTACTATGTACATGTAAACTTTGGTCCCAACTTAATACATCGCTTATTGTGTAATCCTCGCAATCTCGTTTACGCAAGTAACTTGCGAGAGACGATTTTCTGCGTTGAAATGCATAAGCCGAGGCTTCGTTCTCTACTGGAGCAAGAACTGATGGACTCGTTGATTATCCTAACACAGAATCGGATCTTATCAAGAATGACGAGAATAACAGCTTTTACGAACAAGTTATTGACAATCTAGCTGAAACTTCTCCTCTTTAAAAAAATGTTGATTGGCTTCAGTGGTTGATCTGATGGTATTTTCGGATGATTTACTTTGGGTTAGTTTACCAGTTAAGTTATATCCTTGTTATATTTGCTTGAGTAATAAAAGACATGTGAATCTATGAAATATTTATTTAGTTACTGTTGTTTATCTTGTTGCTATGCCAATCCCTGTGATTCAATGTCTTTCTGTTGGAAGTTATTTATGTAATGATTGATTGTGGTGATCATTGATAATCATGTAAATAGCAAGATCATTACAGTATCATTTGCCCTGATCCTAGGCGGGCGGCGGGTCCTTAAAGTCATAATGCCATCCGGGCCCCTTAGGCCCAGTCCGACGCTGAACTAAAGTGACCAGACGTACTGCTTTGGGCAGTACAGTGCTGTTTTGCAATACATTCGTACTACTCAATTGACATGTACTGCTGCGGTACTGCTCTCCACTGCGATGGGTGGAAATATTTAAACAGTTTCAAGCGCAACACATTCCCCCGGAAGATTTAAAAATACTAGCGGAACTTTTTATGTGTCAGCACAAACTCCACTGCTGCAATACAAGTAGCGCTGGAAAAAAATTCATATGGAAGTTACGTGCCTCTAATTCTTTTTCTCACGCCAGATGCCATAGTTAATATTCCAACGCGAAGCTCAATGGCATATAATCATTCACGTACCCCGCGTTAAAATTAGTACGTAAAATATACATCGTTTTCACGTCTCCGTTATTACCTTAACCTTCACATGTTTTTGATGGGTGTGTGAATAATTAAACACATTTAATTTATAAATCCCTTGCACATAATGTCTCTGGCAAAACATTCAGTCTCATTTTTAGTGCGATGAAAAGAGGTAAGAAATCTATACTTCTCGTCATTTAAGACGAATTCAGAAAAATTAATCTTTAAAAATTTTAAATTTGATTAATTCTAGTGCTCCAGTTCAGAATTTTCGTGTATATTAACTATAACCCGAACAGTGACACTTTGGAACTAGAACGTCCATCTATTTACTGTTAGCATTGTTACACGTTTGTTGCCTGTGTTTACTAATAATTATTTACATTAAGATATTATTTATTGTAAGAAATAGCTATTTATGTAACAAGTACATAATGTAGGACTTTATAGACAAGTCCAGTTTATGGCGGAGCGAGCGAAGCGAGCAAGGCCTATAAAAAGGGCGAGTCTATAAGGTCCGATTATGTAAGAGTTGCATACAAAGCTTTATGTTCGATTCCTAAAAATTGGGTAATTATCAAAAAAAATCAGTTTATAAATTTGACATCTATTCTTGACAGAAGAAAATTTGACATGTAATATACGATTGTCCTACTTTATTTTACTACTACCACTTTATTTTACGAGTACAATAATAAACCAGTTCACTGCCGCAAAACAATACAATAAACAGTACTCTATAATGCAATCGGACATAAATTAATTTAAGGTAGTAC
The DNA here is from genome assembly GCA_929113105.1 of Agrypnus murinus. NCBI lineage: Eukaryota > Metazoa > Arthropoda > Insecta > Coleoptera > Elateridae > Agrypnus > Agrypnus murinus. Next base: position 77,030,505 of record OV816029.1, on the reverse strand, counting down.
CGTAGCTACCACGCTAGTCAAGCATAATATGCTTTATACAATCTCTCGTTTGATTCGGTGAGTAGATATACTACTAGATGGTCAAGCCAGCCCGCACTAAAGGCGAATGTGTTTCGGTGTGCCTCCCGCACGTGTGAAATGTAATACGTTTTTGATAATGTACTTTGTCACTCTAATTTGTTCTTGTTTTATATTAATAAGTGGAAATAAAGAACACGTTCTCTTTTGGACTGCATAGTTGTTTCGGTATTTTAAAATTAGTATTTCAGTATTGTACATACGTTTTTGTTAACTGAACTAATTTGAACAAATATTATTTGCACATTATTTGAAAATGGAATTTTCAGGGATAGATTGTACGTTGCATTGCATTAATAAATACATTCTTTTCTGATCATCTTTGCACATCACTTTGGCATGTAGAAAGAATGCAATTGAGCTGGTCAACTAAACTGATAGCGTTAAGTCAAAAATATTTACAACACTGAAATAAATTATACTCAAATAAAGTACCAACTTGAAGCAAAATATCTTGTTTCGTTCTTTTAAAAACAGCAATATTAAACTAAAAAACATTTGTTAGCTTTAATTAAAGAACTCTCAATTGTACCTAAGTAAATATATTTTGTATTTGGAAATAAACGTTTTTCTCAGTGTATATACTTAGACAAAGTGGTGAATGTTTAGAAAGCATCTAGAATGTTATAGCAGGTAAGTCAAGTAAGAAGGAATTTGAATGATTCTATTGGCAAAGAGTTAGCAGTAGAATATATTAAACAGTAACAATTCAGAAGTTCACAATGATTGATATGCAGTCAAGTAAGTCAAATAGTATATTAAAGTACTAGTTTCGTAAGATACGTATTTAGTGCACGCGTCCGAGTTTAGAAAACAACCCGCGTAGCGGGGACATCTTATGAAACGAATAATTTATACTATTTTTTCTACTTGCGTTATTTTGTAATCATGTAAAAAATAATAACTTAGTCTTTAAATAAAATTTGTTAGACAAACTTTGTTAATTTTTTGGGAGTTGGCAACACTGAAAATTCTAATTCTGTATTTGTTTTTCAAATTTACAACGTAAATAAGTTTGACGTTTTAAGAACAGCTGTTCACTAGTCATATCAACTTTGAAAAGTTAAATGTTACTGTTTCCAGTATTCTTTTGGACACGCAAAATGAAAAAACAAATTTTGAGTGTTCTCCACGAAATAGTAATTATAGTACAGTAAAAAATAATATTAAGAACGGTAGATACGCTTTACCAGTCGAGGCTATTAATGTATTATAATAATATTAACCGAGACTGGTGGTACCTAACGCCCGTAATGCTTATACTATTTTTTGCCCTATCGGATCTATGAGTTAATTTCAAACATATAGAGTAAACATCACACTGACAATGTGAAATTTATTAAGTCGATTAATGCGCCTGGTTGTTTTGGAGTTAAGTAAACAAAAATAACTTTTGTTTCAATCCGAACTAATTGTAGAATGATAGTGCGTGTTTTTCGACTTAAATAATGAGGTACTTTATTAACTTGCCATGGGCGATAAGTTGAACTTACCGCCCTGAAAGCAGAGCTTGTAAATGAACAAAAACACCCGATTGAGCAGACATATATTTATTGAGTGCATATGTGTCGAGTTATTTGTAACTTTCAGATTTGTTAATCTTTTAGTAAAGTATGACAACATGACAACTGTGAGAAAGGGAATATAGAGTGTTGCGTCCATTATCTGTTGTAATATTATGTTTTTATATTTTTCAACACATTAAAAATTATTTTGTAATTTGTTCCTTTATAGAGTTAATTAAAAGGAATTAGCAAAAATTATAACGTTTACTTTTTTCGTTGTTAAATATAGGGGATGATTGATGATTGATTTTGTAGAGCAGGTTTTAAACTGTTATTTAGCTGAGTTCTAGATGTGATACGCATAAATATTTATTTTAAAGTGCGTATTTCCAAAAGTTATTTGTCGTGAGACAAACAATTAGAAAGTGTAGAAGATATGTGAATTATGCGTGTTTAGCCGCAGACGGCTGTAATGGTCTTCATAAATGAAGTGATGTAGTGATGATTGTATGTCACGCGAAAATTACATCTTTTTTTTTTTTTTTTTTTTTAAATATATCGTGTATTGTCAGATCAACATACAGATGTTATACATGACATTTATAATCTAGCTAGTAATTAACAGAATAATGACAAGACTATACTAATGTCTCAAGCAGGTCAAATTAAGTTTATAACTGTTTAAGTATAATTGTTAAGGATTAACATCTTTTTTACGTACTACCTTTTTTGAAATCCTGAGGATTAATTTGTAGCATGCGAAATTTACGTATTTTTCATGTAATAACGCTACTTGGGAAGAGTATTTTCCATGATTAATGATTTGTAAAGCAATGATAAATCTAGACTAAATATTCATACATTAATTATCAGCAGTTATAGCAGTAAAAGTAAATGTGAATTATACATGCGAAGAATTTTCAGTTTAGAAAAAATACTAAGAATACCATCATATTAGCCTTGCTGTCCAGATTATTAAGAAACCACTAATACTTTTGAGAAATATTCATTCAAATAAAAAATGATTATAAAATATAAAAACTATATTGTAAAAAGTAAAATTATATGACAAACTTCTTATCTAATAAAATATAAAAGTGCTTTCTATATTCTTTTAGCCCACCAACCCCCACATATTGATTTCTTAATGTACTGCTTTCCAACTTCAAAAATCTGATTACCTTAGTAATCAGTAAACCAAATTAGTAAACCAATGTTTATAATAAAAGGTTTTACTTCCGGACGAGGCGACTCGACGTAAGAGCCGTGTCTGGAATTTAAAACGTATTACTGTAAAATCTGATCTGACGTATGACGTAATGCGTTATATTTCATACTGCAATTACTGGTTTAATTTAAAAAAATATAAAATAAATTTCCGAATTCAAAATATGGATATTAGGGTGGACCTTATTTTTCGACCATCGAATTTTTTGCACGCGACCCTCTGATCTGTTCTAGTCAGGAAGAAAATAAGTCTTGCAGAAGGAAAACTCAATTGGACAATGGCAAGAGGTGCCACAATCGATTTGAAATTTGAAGATTTCAATAATTTTACTCTAATTCTACGTATAACTCTTTAAATATGATAACATTTTAAATATGAAAGTTATTGTTATGATATAAAAATATCATCCTTTAATAACAATATTCACTTAAAAGTTTAAACAATTTATTTGAGACTTCAGATTTTTACAATATGGAGCAGAACTACAGCGACGATACCCCGCCTAGACGAGGGCACGGCTCTAGCCATAGAAATTTTCCTGCTTGAACCAAGGGACTGTTCTTCTTCTTTCACATCCTATTTCATACTCGCTTGTTTGTCCTTTAGTACAACTTGTGTCACAGTGAACAAAAATGGAGACAAGAATAAGTAATAGTCTTTATTAGACTATTTCGAACAACACATGTTGGTACAAAATTGCAAAGTATCGGTCAGGTTTTACGAGCGCTTTTTTATAATTTGCCTAAAGTGGGATTGAATCTTTGCACTAGTGCGGCTCTAGTTCTAAAAGAAGTTGAAACTTTTTGGCAAAATACACGAATTCCAGTGAAGAAAACATCAGATAGTAGTAACAAGTTAGAATCGCTTTATCAGAAGTGGAGAACACAAAATAAGACTTCGAATCGACGAACTGCGATTCATATACGACCAAGAATTTAAAGAATCGTTGGACGATTGATTTGATATCAGTCATGCAAGTGCTTTGAACATGATGAACAACGAAGAAGACAAAATATTTATGTCGAAGCAGGGGAAAGAAGGGCGAGTTAAAGTAATAGGTACTAGTGATTACATTTTATCAGAAAGACAGAAGCGAAAAACTCTTTGAGCAGAACTAAGAGAGATGCTGCAACAAAAGGGCTCAAAAATTAAATTACTGAAAATATTTTTAGGAATTTAATTATTTTAAATATATTTCTAACTTATTGGAAATAAATTTAGTAAATATTCTTTAGAATTACAAAAACAGTTACAGTTGCAATCTACGTCATCCAACCATGAAGGACGTCAAAGCCCATGTCTATTACTTGAATCTTCCAGCATTGAGAACGTTCCTGTGACAAGTTGCAGGTCTCCGGTGCCTCGAAAGTTAAAGGTGTTTCGGACATACACTCTAAAAAATTACCGGTGAATTATACCCTAAAAAATGGAGGCAACTATGTTACCTCCATTTTTTGGGGTAAATTTACTTCAAAGTGTAATTTTCATAGGAAGTGAAAAATTTCAACATTAGGTTAAGTTTGCATTGTAATGTTTCCTTTTTAAGTAAATTTACAGATTGAAATTACAATCTCAATGTAATTTTACATTTTAACATTAAAACACCTGTGTAAAGTTACATGACAAAGTTAATATTTCATGGCAATAGTACTTTTCAGGGTTAAAATACAAATGTGAAAATACTTCTTGAATGTAACGATGACTTGCGAAAGTACTTGCAAATTCAATCGTTCCTCTGGGAATTGTATGAAACAAAATAAAATCAAAGTAATTTTTATTGAACGTATGTACTTATATAAAATATAAGACATTAACAGAACTTCTTTTCAGGGGCTTTCGGAAATATTTGGTCTCTCAAAGACATTCAGATAAAGTTTCGATTCCACCTAGAAAATTAAAAAATTATAAATTATATAAACAATTATACACGAGTACCTTTCTCAATTACAGTTATGCTAGTTTATTTCGAATTCTTCAATTTTTGATTCATCCTAGAAAAACATTAAATTAAATATTTTTATTTTATTGGTTTAAATTTGTAATTTTAACATATAGGTACTTACCGATTATTATTTTTTAACTTCTACTATAAAATAAAATTCTTCCCATCTTCGGTCATACGTGTAAATATTTGCCTTTAATAAATCCGCACTACACTACAACGAAAAACAAAATATTAATGAGCAATGAACACTTCGTTCGGTATCGATAGAGTACGCCTCGCCGAAATCATAAAAGAATGGTACACACCATTCCGACCATTCCCCAAAAAGCCTATTTGGACTGTTCATAATGGATTCCTGAATTCTTTCACGAAACGAAGGTCACAAACAAGTGCGATCAGCGAAATAGCATCTCAACGGTTAAAAACATATTAAGGGTAAAATTACACTATTCTTGTTCAAGTTCATCTTATCTTTAATATTACACTAAAAATGAATTAAGTTATTGAGCAATTATACATTTGTAAGGAAAAAATTGTCTGAGTTATGTAAATTTATATTATGGATAGTGATTTTAACCAGTTCAATGTAGTAGAATTACTTATATTTGTATAATTTTACATAATTACAGGGCATTTTACCACAAATAGTAAAACTACTAAATGTATAGGTAAAATTAATTTTAGGGTAAAAATACCGCAAATAATAGCGAAAAGTTACCTCTTTCCCAAGGTAATTTTACCTCATTTTTTACAGTGTACCTCGGCCTAGCAATCCAAAGCGGAGAAAAGGAAAATAACAAGTTTTCTCTTCAAAACTCATTGGCGCTTTATTTAGATGCATGCAAAATTAGTGATCGCGATGCTGTTCGTATTATTATGACAACAGCAGAGGGTTTAGGATATGATCCAAACGAGTTAATAACGAATAGATCTTCTCTTCGACGATTTCATTGTTTTCGTGCATTGTTAAAAAAAACAATGATATAAGACATACTAGTTGCTTTTAGCTGTTATTACCCTAAAAATTACAAGGGAAATATGCGGCATGCAACTTCACGCATTACGTGCAAAAGCGAAACGGAATGATTAATTCTGTCGAACTTAATGCACTGCCAGCAAACACTGATTTTTACTTCAAGATAATGTTTGAATGTCTTTTTTACGCAGAGTAAATAAATCGGAACCTTCGGCGTACATTTTGCCGATGTTTGAATTTTTGAACAATGGTCGCCGATGCCGATGTATTGGTTGAGTCGTAGTTCTCTCTTAAGTGGACACTTCCTATAACCGGACATAGTCGTTTTTTATGCGGACGTCTCCAACAAACGGACAAAAAGTGTGGTACCTGTTGTCCGCTTACGGGATTTTCACTGTATTATTATTGTTTCTTATTTTCCGAATTTGTACATATGTATTTATAATATACAGATTTTTTATATATTTTAATAAGCTTAGTTGTAATTTGTAAGTTTATATGCATTAGTAAATACCCTAAACAACTAAATAGTTCATACACAAAACATTGATCACTTTTATTTTTTGTTTTTCCTTATAAATATTTTCCTTTTTCCTATAACAATTAGAATATTACATTAGAATAATATTTAATAATCAATGGAATTGGAAAAATGGAAAAAATTTTTTTTTGCAAAGTTCAACTTTTTTCGTAAATAAAGCCGTTTTGGCACGTCTTCCCATTGTCCGATCAACTCCAAATTTGGAGAAAATTAACTTTTCAGTAAGTAGAATAGAATGCAGGGATCGCGTGGATCTAATTTTGAAAAAAAAATTCGTCAAGAGTAACTAAGGTCCACCCTAATGGATATCTATGATGGATGAGTGTCCATGGTAATTTAATAATAAATAATTGTTCAATTGATTTATTTTATTGAAATCCTGCAATAGTATATTATATACCAAGGTTGTGAAGAGTTTTTTCTAGAGCCGAGCATTATTAGATCCCGAGATGCGCAGCATCGAGGGATATAAGATGAGAGGCTCTAGAAAACACTTCACAACCGTGGTGTATATATTATTTTTTTCACTACTAGTACTTTTATTCCTTTTATTCTTCTCACATAAAAAACGTAATAAAAACTATCGCGATCACGGATTTTTTCCTGGATGCCAGTGTATAATGGGATGAATTTTTGCCCCGTGTTACACTAAAATCTGGATTATTGACTAGTAGTCAATAATAAAAAATTATTTACCACTAGGCAAGAAGGCTAACTTCACAAGGTGACAACAGACTAGATAATAGTATGTTTTAAAGCTAGTAGTGAAAAAAATCTTTTATGGTATACTGACTTGTAAACATCTGTTTATTGAGCTCAGTCTCTAGGGATAGCCCGTTATGCAGCCCGTAACAATTATTGTGGGCTCTTTATCATCAATACCATAGCAACATACGTATTTATTTAAAACATTCATACATATCTTACGTATTGTGCTGTACTGCTTTAGTAAATGAAAGAATTATTTATTAAAAAATTACGAGTCAGTATACCATAAAACGTAGTACAATGCTCGACCGTTACACGAACCCTACGTGCTTGCATGGATAACAAACTCGCCAGTCCCTCGCTTGTTAGGTACGGTGTTCGCACGTAAAGTTCTAGGTAACGGTCTTGCAATGTAAATTACTATTACAGTCATACTCGACTGTAAAACCGCAATTACCAAACTGCAAAGTTTGACGTAAAACTGATAAATGTAACGCAGTATGAAATAATATATATTTGTAATGTTTAATGTCTATTTATTATAAAGAATATAACTAAAATCATGTTTATTAATGTTTATATTTCATAAAATGTGCATTATTCTATATATTTTCAAACAAAAACACTTTAGTCCACCTTGGACAAACAAAATGATTTATGTCTTTTTAAGTTGTGGAGTTTTGAACCAAATTTGAAACTCCCTCCCTGGTAGCAACTGCACGCGAAAATGACGTGAAAAACTGGCCATTTAGTGACGTAAATGTCGTTGTTGTATGACGTAAATATGACGTAGCAATGACTTCTTAATGTCATAGGCCAATGACGTCATATGCTAGACGTTAATTTCACGCCTTACAAACACGTTAATTTGACGTCTTTTTAAACTTATATTTGGTACCCTCCTTCCCCCAGATTTTTAGGAGTACATATGAAACTAGTAGTACTTTTTAAGGTTATATATTGTAAAAAATATGTAACATAATTATAATGAAAGGTTATTACTAAAGAAAATTAAAAATTACGTTCACAGTTTAGTTGACCATTGTCTCATTATTTCTAATGAATGTCATCTAAAGTTACAATGTTTTCTTTAAAGACTTCAGCGATAAATCAAATACCATGAATAAGAGGCATCACCACAAAACAAAAGCCAAACCAACGCATTTGCAAATACGTATTTCTGTAATAAGCCATAACTTAGATTTTGACAAGTTTTTCACCGCAAAGATGTTCAGTTCTTAAATGTTCAAATCAAAAATCGCGGAGGAGGCAAATTCCACAGAAACACAGAACAAGTGTGTGCTCTTCGCGTAAGCGACGCCTACACCGATTGGTTCAAAGTTTGAAAGTAGCATATCGTATTGCAGATCATGAATTACTGTTGAAATTTATTAAATATTACAAAATTGTACTAAAAATGATGTTTGTACGAAAATAATATAGGTTCGCCGCAATAACACGCTTTAAACACAATGAGCCTTTGCAATAGCCTTACTGAAACATATACCATTATGGAAAATATAATACAAACTGAATAAAACTATCTACGAAATAATGCTAATATTACTTACGATACAAAATGCCGTGTCGGAAAATTTAGTTTTTGACTGTGAAAACCGGTAAAATAATAAACTATAAATAAATCGGTATAAATGACTCGATTACCTAAAACAGACGACATATGACGTGATATGTGTCACGTCATATTAATGTCATTTACTGGACGTCATTATGTCGTCGACTTTTGGTCCAATAACGTTTTATTACGAGTTGTCATCAGGACGTCATTATGATGTACCTTTGCTACCTGGGTTAATAAATTGCTTATTTTTTATAAATTTATAATTCTTAATCTCGGTTCCGCTATGTATCGTAATTAACTGTCAGTTTTTTGAATTCATGAAAATTGTATAAATGGGACAAAACTCATTTTGTATGTCTGCTCCACATATGTTATTAGATGGTATTTGAGACGTGCAACCATCTTCTTTTGTGATCTGAGAAATCGAGAATTTAATCTCCGTTATTCTTATAAAATTATGACAAACACAAGCTTGCCTTAATAACTGAAATAACCGTTTGCTCATTACATAGTATTGACCTCTGAAATATTTGAAATTTCAATACCAGTATTCCAAATGCACGTTCTACACTCTCGTCCTGTTGGTAATCTATAATTGAATATACGTTTATCGTTGTCAAGAGTTCTTTGAAAATAAGGTCGCGTTTTTTTTATGGAAATGCTTCGTCTCCCACGAAGTAGAATGGAAAATCATCTTCATATCATTGGTGTTAGTTTTGGAATGAAGAGTTTCTTTTTCTTGTCTAGTAATTCTCCAAGAGCAAAACTTTGGAAAATTGCGCCGTCACTCTTTCTGCCAGCTTCACCCACATAAACAGTTGTAAAAATCCCATCGGCATCTGCTGGTCTGTGCAGAAGACGTGTTAAGACGATCGAAAGAATATTTTATAGTTATAATGTTGGGAACCGGTTTTGTAGAATTTATTTATACGGCAATGCTTTCCATTTATTGCGCCAATGCAATTTAGAAGATCTCATAATTCATAGTAACGCTAACGTTTTGCTATCGACTTCAACTCATCCTCAGTTGGAGGCATATACAATGGTTGAGTACCAGATAGACGTGGTACATGCTTTCACAATACTTCTTATACTATTGTTTCCCCTTATGAATATATGGGATAATGCCATGAATGTACATCCCGAGGCCAAATTTCTAACCCTGAATATCAATATAATACTATATCAAATATAAATAATAAAAAGTACCTTCGTGTAAATAACACATTGTATGTATTCCTAAACTCAAGACAAAAAGTAAATTATTAGTAATTCAATAATTTATTTTTCAGTACCTCAATGCAGGGAAAAGTGGAAGAATCTGCGCACAGCTTTCGCCCGCAGCTTGAAAAAAGCACCTTCGGGGAGCAGTGGTAATAAAAAAAATAAAAATTACTATTTGAAGGACATCATGCAATTTACTGTTCCCTTCATGAAATGTATACCTCAAAGCGGCAATTTACCATTCTTAAAAGAACACGACAGTAGTAACGATAGCACCGAATCGCAGCTGCATTCAAATCATCCTGAGGATTCTTCTCAACAAGATGATCCATTACGCTTCGAAAATCAGAATTATCAAATAAGAGTTCTCGATCCTCTTGCAACATCAAAAGAAGATACAGAAACGCCGAATAATAATAATTCTAAAAAACGAGATATTGCTAAAAGCGTGGCAAATGATGGTGATAAATGTTTTGTTGATGATGTCAACTGGAAAAAGGCTAAGGTAGATAATACCGTGTCAGAAAGCAATAACCCGGATCTTAACTTTTTCAAAAGCTTACTTCCTGACTTGGAAAAAATGAATGATTATCAAAAACGCCAATTTAAAAAACGCACACTTGATGTCATTGATTCAATTTTATGTGATGCTTCTTCACAAAACTTTCCACATGTGCTTGTATCTGCACCGCTTTGACCAAATGTTGTGACCAGTCGTATCCAACGCACCCTAACTTGGCTTCATCATCATCATTTTATCAACAAACCGTCAGGTCAACAAGAAAATCTAATGAAATAGACCCAACACCAATGGAAACCTATATTAACAATTTTTCTACTTATTTTTTTAATGAACTACATAATAACGTTTTCATTTTTAGTTTGTAGATACCAGTAACTATTATAATAATTTAGTTAATAAAATTTAATAATTACTTACTTCAGTGTAATCAATTATCTCTCTCTGTAGGACTGATGGACTTCTGGCAATTCGTGTCTCGTTTAATGATCTCCGTTCAACTAAATTTAAATTAAAGGCTTTCAAAGGTATTTGAGCACATCCGATAACTGTCGGCACAAATGTTTGCAGCATGATTTATCAGCTCTGCAAATCGCGTATTCCGCGGTTACGTACCGCGACGCGTTTCCTCGCATTTTTATGATTAGTGAATCCTCAAAATATATTTTTAAAGAACTAAACTTTTAATTTGATGCAGTTTTTGCTCTTAATAAAAATACATTTGTTTTTTTAATATCTGATGCCGTTTAAGAACAGATCAAGCTAAAACGTACGTTACGTACAAGTGACAAAATGGAGACATGAAATACTAGGTAATTATAAGTTTTTCAATAGTTCTGTGAACTATTTATAAATACTTATTTATTATTTATACAATATTAGAGAAAACACCAAAACTGATGCCATACCTATGGTTTTGTTTTAAGATGCCCTTAAAGATCAATTTAGATCTTGAAGGCGTTACTTATAATGTCACATGCGATACGTACTATGACATGTCAAAAATTGCATATTTCATTCAATATTATTATTGAAGTTCAGACACAATTTCTTTTAATTTAATCGATTTTTAGTTGTCTTAACACACTTTTTTATTATTTAATAACAATGAACTGCAATTTAAAACTAAACTCACTGACATTACTGTCCTTAACCACCACCGTAATTACATGCACCGAATGACAGTTTTCATTCTACTGCACAGATTTTTGCATAAAAGTCTAACAAATAAGCCATTATGATCATAGTTTGGCTGCGGCAATTGTAATTTGTGTTATAACAGGAATTTGACACCATGCATTAGTTTAAGTCTTTTTAAGCATTATTGAACATTGCATTTTATCTGTGGAAGTTGACCTTTTCGCGGAATGCACGAAATGCCGGATTAACCCAATGACTCCTCATTCTGTGCCTTCTGTTTCTTAAATGCCACCAAATTAAAATCGCATCATCAGAGTCGTCAGATGGTTGTGATTGCTTACACAAGTTAAAAAGAATCAGTTGCTTCAGTGTAACAGGTGGTCAAAATAAAATTGCCAGTTACTAGTTGCGGATTGCTTTACTATGAGAGCTAACTTATATAGTACCCATATAGAAAATCAAGTTAGAAGTATCTAAGAAACCATATGTATGATAAGGAACGCGCTAGTAAAATAAAGAAGGGTTTATATCGGGTCACGCCTTTGCTCTCCTTAGTTTGTAGTTTATTAAACAACTTTAATGCTCGAATATTTCCCCACTAACACAAGCTAAGAGAGCAAAGGCGGGGCCCGATATAAACCCTTCTTTATTTTACTAGCGCGTTCCTTATCATACACACATATGGTTTCGCAGATACTTCCAAGTTATTTTTCTAGATCTGTATATTTAAAAAACCAGTGCAGCAATATTAAATCGCTTGAAATACATCGATGACTAATAGAAACCGTGATCCAATCTCGTAATTTGACATAACCAAATGTTTTATTCAAAAATGAGGAGAGTAGTTTAAGGTGAAAACCGAAAGTACTTTTATTTAAACAGTATTACAACACTAAATAGGTATGTTCATAGGCGCCCGGAAGGGGGTGCAAGGAGGGGCGCTTGCCCCCCCCTGAAATTTGAACAATTTGAATTTTATTGAAAATGTTGTATAATACCGTTTTTTTCTAGGCTTGCTCCCCTAGCATGCCGATTATTCTAGGCTTGCCCCCCCCCCTAGCATACCGTTTATTTTAGGCTTGCCAACCCCCTGGACAAATTTCTGCGGGCGCCTATGGGTATGTTTGTGTTTTGATGTAAAGAAATCAAATGATTTCATCAGTGATTTCAGAAATGAATAAGAGCCAGGATACTATAAAGTAATGGAGATTTCTAACAGGAGATAATCAGCCCATGATTGAGAAAAGAGTAAATGATCGTGATATAAATAAAGAAGACTTAGAAGAAGTTTATTTGCATTTCTTATGAGGCATGCAAGGACAAGGGTGTCATGTTGCTTATTACAGCTGCTGCAAGACTTGGTTCGGATTTTCTTGCAGACGCAGCAATAAAGTTCCCCTAATCAACCTATGCGTTGTTCACCCAACAGAAATAGTTAAGCCACTCCCCACTAATTTATGCTTGCGTAGAATAATGAACGCAAATCAGTTTCACGCGCTACAAATTAAGAAATACGCGCCAAGTTTCCATTCAGTGTATTTTTTTCTTTTTAAATAAATGATAACAATCTTTTTTAAATAAATGGTTATAAATAAATAATAAATAAATTTTCAATAACCATAAATTATATGCATATAGTTTTATTGATAACAACAAAAAATTATTATATGGGATTTACAAATTGTCACATTAAAAATTGTAATACGTATGTATAAGACTAATTAATCAATATTAATCGTTTTCAGTACGTACTCTAATATACACAAATGTTCATTAAGTCTTGAAAATTTTACATAAATTAAGTGTAATATCAGCAAATCCAAACAACGACTAAATAAATAACTTATAACAACTGTAACCACCAACGAAATTATCTGGCCGCCGCGCAATCTGGGCTCTGCGATGCTAATTGGGAGGGAGATTTCCCTTAAGCATATATATTTTTTCTTTTTAAATAAATGAGAATAATTTCCTTATAATAAATGATTATTACAATTGTTTTAATCTGTTATAAAAATTAAAAAGTTATAAAATAAAGTAATTATTAAATAATTTAAGTAGGCAACCTCTCACACCTGGGCATCACTCGGAACCGGAACTCTTGACAGAACAGTTTAGTATTCGCTTGCTTGTGATGCAGGTTTTAGAAAACCGACCAATAGAAAAATGTTATTCAATATAGCGCACTTTCGTAGAGAGTGGCTTAACGATTTGTATTGGCTGAACAAGATATAGCAAGTCGTAATGTCTAATCTTACGATCGAGAACGCAATAATTTCCTGAATTAACCGAAACTGGTATTAATATTCAGTTTGTATGCACACATGCAACTTTATATGTAAATTACTACAAAGAAACCTAGAAAAGTATATCGCCAAAGATAATATTTGTTGTTTTCTTATTTTTGCGCTGGTAGCACTTAAGTGCGTGGTGTATTTAAATCGCAGCACATTTTACTACTATTTAAAAATAAAATAAACCAGTCATACTGCTCCAACCTTACTGTTTGGTATTGCAAATAATCTCGAAGTTTGCTACTAGTTGTACCAAGGGCAATTATTTTCTGAACAACACTATAACGGTACTTTTAGCTCTATTACATCTTTAGTACTCGAAACTGTCATAAATTATTCATTGTATTAAAAAAAATAGTAACTCTTGTCCGGTTGTCCCCATAGAATTATTTACTTGAAGTTTCTTTGTAACTACAAGACATGTGTCTTTAATGTTTTTGCTTAGCTCTTGGAAACATTTGTTGCAATTGAAGCAATTGCCGGAATTTGGATACCTAAAATAGCATCCTCATCATCGTCATTGTCGAATGCTAATACGTGTATTCTAGCCCCAAAATTATATTAAAATTTTATGTGTTTCCCGATTTGTTATTTGCACAGTAAGTTGATGTTACCGAATTGTTGCCAGTTGCTAAGACTACAAGAAAATAACAGAGCTGTTATAATTCATAACGTGTCTGGGTGCTATTATGAAAAGATATGAGTATAATAGTATATTATGTGTTTAGGGCTTGATTAACTGTTTTAGAACCCGTAATAGACAGTTAGCTGAAACATAAAGGGCTCTAAAACACTCATTAAGCTTGAAATGCATACATTAGTTTATGTCCGGTCTAAGTTTAAATTAATATTTAATTTTAAAATAAAAATAATTTGAAAAGTGCAAGGCTTCAAGAGGGTATGTGTAGTGATAAAACATCAAGGATGTAGGTCCAGTGGTATATAATAACTGTTATTACTATAGAGACGACGTAAACAAGGGTAGGTATTTTTCTAGGGGGCTTTAAAGTTTTACAGCCCTAGAGGCACTAATTTAGCAATGTATGCTTTAAAAACAGGTTCATAAACCGGTCAAAATCGCCCGATCGGACATAAAATAATTAAAATACCATTCATTGTGAACATATCGCAAGACATATCAAACCTTACATTTGTAATTCGGTGACAGCTAACGCTTAGAATTTGACATTACAAAATCACAAAAGTAAGCTTAGTATTTTTTGGCAGACTGTTGCGTTGCGAGAATAGAACATTATTCCTTTTTTTTGGGAATTCTAGCTTAACAAATCGTACGGGCTATACTACCTGTTTTCGAATGCTGTACAGCAGACCGAGAACTTCACACCGTTATTACAATCAAACAAACAAGAACAAACATAAAAGTGTCACGAATAGGTTGAAAATGAGTTAATATGCACGTCCTGCCACTGATTAAAGCTAACGAAAATTTATATTAGATTTAATATAATTTTATGTTGTAGAATTCCAGGTGTTAGGTACCACCAAATTCCCAGCTACGTCTATGATGTTAAATATGATGGCGTCAGTAATGCATGTGTAAAGTTCATTGAGTAAATTTTTTACTTTAAAAAATGTAAAATGATTGGGCTAGGGAGTTTTAGCATAGACGTAACTAGGTCTATATGCTGAATAACGTATAGTTTGTTCTGCACTTTAATAGTATATTAAAGAAAGAAGAAGAAGTTTTATAAGGGTTGATTTGGCGCACGAATCCCAAGTTAGAAAACGAGCCGCAGGCGAGTTTTTCTATGGGATGAGTGCGCCAATGCCCTTATAAAACGAGTATTTTATGCTATTTTTTCTAATTTGCGCCCCCTTTTTTCTTATTTTAAAATATTTTGGTCGTCTAGAGAATTTTGTTGGTAAGAAGTTTGTTGGTAACAGTTGGTAACACTCGGCGCCCACTTGAGTTTTTGAATCATTTGTCATCATCCGTCACTTCAAATAAATTAGTTATTACTTTTGTTACTTTATTAGTGTTACAAATAAATAAAATATGAGCGAAGACAACTTAATTTGCACTCCGCCCGAAATTCGCGAATTGTCCAAGCAGATTTGATGTAGGTACGAGACTTGTTTATGTTACTAATTAAGAATATCCAAAACCTAACCTTCTTTCCAAGTAAAAATATACCATAACTTCAAGTGAAACTTCATGTAAGTAACAATCAACAAACAGCGAACCAATTCAACGATATTAATTAAAAATTTATCGGAGGTTGACAATTTTGACAGAGACTTGCAGTTTGAAGTTGTCACATTCCACGCATTACCCATCCAACTCTTAAAAACTAAATAACCCTATAATTCATTAAAGTACAGTGTACTTTTATAGATAGCCATAAACGACTCCTACTGATAGACGTTAATAAACGTATTACAAACGCAAATTAGAAAAAAGAAATTTTAAAATGTAAACTTCAATTTTTAGTTTAGCATAGGAAAAAAATGATTTCATAAAATATTTTTTTGTACGACCGTGCTATTTCGGATTGTTTACCATACTTGGTTTTAGAACAGTAGGTTATATTTACTGGTTGCTAAGCAAAAACGCGTCGGTAAGTAATTACTTACCGTTCAGTTCTGTCAAAAACAGAACGGTAAGTAAATTATATGTAATTTATAAAATAAATGCATGATCTTTAGATGTCTCTTTCGTGAAAAATCATTTATTTTCTAAATAATTGGACTATTTAAAAAAATGTATGTTGTTTATTTAAATTTGCTCAGGCCTCTTCAATATCCCAATTATATTCGTTTTCAGATTCACTCATTCTCACGAGTTTGACTAATATCGTGACATTCAAAAATAATAGTAATTGCAAACGTATCCATGGTAACGACAAAACCTACTTAATGTTTGGTGGATATACAGGGCAAAAATAAATTACCTTGAATCTATTTTATTACCATCTTTGAGATATTTCCTTAGTTAATACATTTGTATTCATAATGGTCGTACAAAAAATAGTATAAGCATCTCAAACAGTAAGGAGTTTACCGATCTCCTCCAATATTGGCGAATTCGCTTCGCTCAGTCGTCAAACATTGTCGTCGATTGGTAAACTGTCCTTACTGTTCTTGATACTTAATATACTATAAATTCTTTGTTAAAAATAATATTTGAGGAAAATGTGGAAATAAGAACGCGAAATCTACCAAAAACGATACAACCAAAACAAATTACTCTATTATTTCATAATCTACTTTCTTTCTGAATGCACAAAAGATTATGTGAAAAGGTGATGAAGGATATTATAATATAGGATACTAATTCTTATCTAATAATGACATCCTATACCTTCATGAATCATAAACACAATAGTTTAGAAAAATTGCACGAGATAATATTAACAATTTATCAGAAATTGTTATTTGATATTATTAGTTACTCTATAATTTTATGTAATTGTTTCTATAATAGCAATAGTTCTTTTTACAAAAAATGGTAAAACATTTGAAACGGGTTTATTAAAAATTAAAGTATATAAGATACTATCGCCAACTTCAACCTAATTAAAATAATTTATCTTACAAAAGTTTTAAATAAATCAAATGCAAATTTGATTCTTAACTCGCATAAAAGGTATACTAAAAATATAAGCAGAAATTGACGAAGAAATTATTAAAATTACAAAAATAACGAAATGCTTGTGTATTTTAAAAAGTTTATTCCTAATTTAGCAGTTGAACAACAAACAATTATGAATAGATTATATGTGATATCATTATATTTCATAATGAAAGATAAAGGATGTGCATGCATACTTAAGTGTTGAAGACAACATTTTTTTTCTTAGAGAAAAGTTGACATGTTACAATTATTATAGTCCAGTCAAATTAGAAAAAATAGCGGAAAGTTGAGGTAAGTCCACGGATCCTCGTGGGTTGTTAACTAACCCCCTAAAAGTCAATACCTGTAGGTGGTGAGCTCGAAGAGATAATGAGTGTAAACCACGCCCACTAACGGTTTTTGTCGTTTTTTTCGGAAACTATTAGCTTTATCTAGATGAAGCAGGTTAGGTAAAATAAAACTTATTTAAATCTCTGACAGAAATGTCACTCAAAGTTACCACAAAAAGTTACGTCCGAAAGTTTTTTGAGCTTTACTGCATTTATAAAAAAGCATTTAAACATTTTTAATAAGAATTTAAATAAGCTTTATTTTACCTAACCTACTTCATTTCGATAAACCTAATAGTTTCCGAGAAAAACGACAAAAACTGTTAGGGGGCGTGGTTTACACTCATTATCTCTTCGAGTTCACCACCTACAGGTGTTAACTTATAAGGAGTTATTTAACAGTGACGGATCTTGAGAACTATTTGGGGGGTGGGGCATTTTTGGAAAAATTGTTTTAAGGTAGTTGTGGCTGTAGAGAAAAATGATAAAAATGTAAAAGAAATTGATAATTTTAATGCAAAAAATTATTTCCTGAAAAATCTTTAATGTTTAGGAAGATTGTTTATTCATAAATTGCATTTAAAAATAACACGCGATCTTATGCAAAATGGTAAGTTGTTGATACATTTAGTATAATAAATCCATAAAAAATGAAGAAAAGAATTTGACATTCAAACATTTCACGTAAAAACGTTGTACGATTGGCACAATTTTCAAGTTTCAAATTTGTTAGATAGTTTTGCAAAAAAAAATAATACGAAGAATTTGTCGATTGAACGCTTGATATAGCGCGATGTAACAACGTCTCATTACGACAAACTAGCGGGAAACTTAAATGCTGTTATTGTATATATATATAAACGTGTTATATAAAATAAAAACTTTAATATAAAACATAAAACGCATTGGATTGCACAATAACAATTATTTTTTTATTGATTTCTTAAAACTTACAGTTATGCAGATACGACCTTTATCCTTAACACGGCAGTATTAATACACATTTCCAATATTAAATTTCGTTAAATCAAGAAATAATAGTATATTAAGTATCAAGAACAGTAAGGACAGTTTACCGATCGACGACAATGTTTGGCAACTGAGCGAAGCGAAGTCGCCAATATTGGATATCGGTAAACTCCTTACTGTTTGAGATGCTTATACTATTTTTTGTACGACCATTATGAATACAAAGGTATTAACTAAGGAAATATCTCGAAAATGGTAAAAAAATAGATTTAAGATTAGGGTTGCCAACTTTTGAAAGTAGGAAGTAAGGACAGCATTCAATGAAGAACAGTCAATAATCTCCAGAAACGTCAATCTAATCATTTACACTAATCAAGATTTTCCAATGCCATTTAAATGAAAATGAAACGACAATGTAGTAAACCGGCAAATGTCGTTAAGAGCTCTCTTCAATGCTCGCGAAGCGGGTCTCTCCACATATACACGAGTTTACCTCTAGAATAAATTCAGGAGATAGTTATTATAGAAACCAAGGTTTTTTCGAACATTATTTATAAAATCGCGCTACATCGAGTTTTGTTAGTTATTGTAAATAGTATCAAAATAATTTAAAAGCCGATACTCGGTATTATAGATTTTCGAAAATCTGAATTAGCAGATTTTCCAGGCTTGATAAATGAAAAAGGATGATAAATGACATTCGTTAAAGGAACAAAAGACATGAACAGACAGACAGCATGACCGACTAGAAGGCGCACTGGATGTACGATTTCAAAATCCCTGTTCTATTCCCGGTTCGGGTGTTCTTTTTAATAAAATATTTTATATATTTTATAAATAAACAATCTTTTTATAATTATAATGTTTCTAAAAACAAATAACTTACAATTAAATACTAATATGTTATGCATAATCATTTAGTTTTATTTTTATTTAACATAAATATACATAGCTTAAACAACGACTATAAAATTAAGGGATCATTTAATGTAATTATTCTTTTTTATAAATATTATGTATATAAAAAAATATAAAAACAATGAATTAAGAAAACAAACGAAAAAGGATGATAAATGACATTTACTAAAAAAGAAAAAGATATGAACAGACAACACGGCCGAATGGAAGGCGCGCTGAATTTACAACTACAAAACCTCGAGTCTATTCCCGGTTCGGGTAATTTTTTTTTAATAAAATATTTAATATAATTCAGAAATAAACATTTTTTTATAATTATAATTTTTATAAAAAAGAATAATTACATAAAATTATTCCTTAATTTTATACTCGTTTAAACTATAAAAATAAAACTAAATAATTATGCATACTATATTATTATTTAATTGTAAGTTATTCTTTTTTATAAATATTTCAATCATAAAAAAATTATTTCGTGATTATGGAGTTTTACCATATAAGACTAGAAACAATAAACATAAAAAAATTGTTTATAAAATTTTATTAAAAATAAATTACCAAAACTGGGAATAGAACTCCGGTTTTGTAAGTCCAGCGCGCCTTCCAGCCGACCATACTGTTTGTTTATGTCTTTTGCTTCTTTAATGAATTTGTCATTTATCATTCTTTTTTGTTTGTTTGTTTTTTATTATTAATTACTTTTTGATGATTTTTTTACAATTACTAATTACAGTACGTTCAGCTATTAATTGATTAATATTAATTAATCAACAATTAATATTAATTCATTTACGCATGCTATTTCTTGTATCACTGCCTGAAAATCTGAATGCAGAATAGAATAATTTTATTTTGTTGTCATTTTATTAGTATTAAATTTAGTTTCGGGGGGGTTTAGACCCCCTAAACCCCCCCATGAATACGGCCTTACACATACGTTTTCTTTTTTTAACAGCATTTTCTTTTGTCGTCCGGTATATTATAATCTGTTGCTTTACTCATTTTAATAGCTTTTAACAGCAATAATGTTCTAAATGACCTAACGTAATACAGCTTGATTCATTTTGCACGATGTTGGCGGTTAATTTAAAATTTCTTAAATTAATTCTTGAAAACTAATTTTAGCGATTATAATAAAGTTTAAAATTTTAATTAAAATATTGAATATGGAAATATAGAGAGTAATTTTCGTTGATTGTTTTAAATAAGGACAAAACCCGTCCTTTCCTATAACAAGAAAGGACGAAGGACACACTCTTAGAAAAAAAGACCTGTCCTTCCGAAAAAAGGTCAGTTGGCAACCCTATATATCCACCAAACATTAAGTAGGTTTTGTCGTTACCATGGATACGTTTGTAATTTTATTTTTGAATGTCACGATATTTTTGTCGTTACCATGGATACGTTTGTAATTACTATTATTTATTGGGTATTTTGTCACAGTAAATTTAAATCAAAAACGTACATTTTTTTAAATAGTCCAATTATTTAGAAAATAAATGATTTTTCACGAAAGAGACATATAAAGATCATGCATTTATTTTATAAATTACATATAATTTACTTACCGTTCTGTTTTTGATAGAGCTGAACGGTAAGTAGTAATTACTTACTGACGCGTTGTTTGCTTAGTAACCAGTAAATATAACCTACTGTTCTAAAACCAAGTATGGTAAATAATCCGAAATAGCATGGTCGTACAAAAATAGTATATTAAAATACAAGTTGCAGAAGGGATCTATTCAAGCACGAATTTGAAATCCCGAAACGAGCCGCGCAGCGGCGAGTTGAGGAACAAATGCGTGCTTGAAGGACTTTCTGCAACGAGTGTTTTATACTATTTTTTCTATTTTGCCGCTTTATACCATTTTATAAATTAAAAAATAAAAATTTTAAATCTAGGGATTTTTTGGGTGGTTGGTGACATTTATGTGACGTAAATTTATGCGGCTGTGGAAAAAAATTAATTTGAAACGTCAGATTTTATTTTCGCAATTTCGCGTTGTTTGAAAATGAATAGTGAAGGAAATTTATCACTAACGCCGCCGAAAATTAGGCAAATTGCATAAAAAGCGTTAGAAATTTTTTTTGACGTATGTCAGTTCAACCAACGCTACCAACATCAATGCAGTAAATTTTACTAGCCTATTCTAGCACACCAACCGCTTATTCTAACACAAAAATGACGTCATTTGGGTGCTAGAATCGACTTATTCTAAACGCAAAATAGAAAAAGATATTTACTTATTTTTTATTCGAACCTACGGTTTTTCTAATAGGGAAGACGCATATGTCGTCAATTGAGGAGATTCTTGCATTTTCATAAACGTCATTACTAAATTAGTTAGAATATCAGTTATAAATGCATTAAACAATTACCAATTTTAAGTAATTAATTTTTGAAAACCTTGAAAATTTAAATAAATTTAAAATGCAATACTGGTGTCCTCTAATGGATGAAACTTTGTTACCTCTTACAGTTCCAAAGACGACCCACTGTTGGTGCTAATGAAACAGTTAAGAGTCCTGTATTACCCGTCAGTTTGAAAAATTTTTTATTTTCAAGTTCAAATATCGTCTACTTATTAACGAGTAATTAATATAATAATGTACGTTATGCTGTTGTGTAATTAACTGCCATAATTAAAGTGGTGTTAAATATTTCTGGTAATATTAATTCAAAATTCAGTTTATTGCTTTTCATCAGCGCCATCTAACGTTGAGTAGATCGTCAATATTGCTTCTTCACATTCACAGCGCTACCTACTTTTTTACATCAAATAGCTTTGAGGGAAGTTGCTCAAGGCCAAATTCAGTTTTAAATGAGGACAATTTTTAAATTTAATTTTTTCAAATAAATTGAGGGTTTTTAGAAATTCCGCTTATCTGGAAATATTTTTCTACCCAAAATGAACGAATACAAAAATTAAAAAAAATACGTGCGTCTTCCCTATTGCTTATATTATTTTGGGAGGACTGAACCCCTCCCCTTGTTACGTCTATGGGTTTTAGGATTTTTTTTTGAAAGACTCTTTATGTTTTGGCGGCGGAGACAGCCTTAATATTGAAATTATTGAGTTTCATGAATATTAATTATGCATTTACATTAAATCTATCAAAATAAGTTGATGACTTTTATTAAAAAGCAAAACTATTCAAAAATTCAAACATACCCACCATTGAGTTGAGCTGGTTGAGAAGTGCTGGCCTCTAGCGATTTCTTCGGTTGCTTCTGCGCCGACTCTTGTTTACGTAACGATTCCTTTGAAATGTTCGGTCGTGGTGGCGGTTCGAATTTGCGCATTTCGTAGAATTTATTAATACAAAAAATCTATTTTCATCCAAAGGATATCGAACTTTACAAACGTCACTTTATTTATTTATCAACGTTAACCAATCCAGGCAAATGGGATCATGAAAGTAACTATTAAAAGTAAGCGTTTCTAACCTCAAATTTGTTTGTTATGAAAATTTAATGATACTATTTTGCTTTTATTTTAAGATTGGGTTGGTGTAGCCACTTGGAGATGGGTGGCAAACGATGATAATTGCGGTATATGTCGAATGCCTTTTGATGGTTGCTGTCCAGATTGTAAATTACCTGGTGACGATTGCCCGTTAGTTTGGGGACAGTGTTCGCATTGTTTTCATATGCATTGTATTGTAAAGTGGTTGCAGTCTCAGCAAGTTAATCAGCAGTGCCCTATGTGTCGACAAGAATGGAAATTTAATAACAGATAATTGTATAGGTAAGTATTTTTGTTTGTGGGAATTTAGATGTAGTTTTGATGTCTGTAATTTGAATTTTGTAACTAAAGATAACGATGCTATTATAAGCCTTTTTCTAAGTTTATTTTTGTTATAAGTTATATATAGGTCATGATAAAGTAGATTTTTGTGTTTTTTATAAAAAAAAATTCCCATGCAAGTCATTGCATGTAATGTTAATGATGATGTATTATCTACAAATTAGGCTAAAGATAATGGCGATGATTTAAATAGAAGGTAATTATTCACACTATGGTTAAGAATAGGCTTAATTAATAATTTTACAAAGGATTTTAAGATTTAAATGCATTGTTTTAATTAGCCAAAATAAAGTAGTATTATTCAGTATTCAAATAATATGATTTTTTTAAAATGTGATTTAGAAGAATTGCTAATACTTGTTTTTAATTAAAATATTGTGAACATAACATTTTGTTTTATTAACAACAATATCATTCTATCTTCACTGTTCATTTTATCACTGATAGGTAATGAAACTTATTTTTTAGTGTGATCATATTAGGCAATTACGAAAATTGAATCGCTTCACACTGTAATACACTAAAGATGTTCGATAGTGCTGATGCATTTACTGAATTGCGTTCGAAAATTGTATTTCTTGTACTAGTAACATCTAAAAATTTGACCAATTTTAGAACAGAGTACATTGACTACATAACCTCTCTTTTTATTGACATTGTTTCATTTTGTTGCGCATTGTACATAATTCCATTGTGACTAATGTAACATTTAAAGATTATTTATGAACATTTATTTTAAATTTTTCATGATACAGCTAATTATTATTATTATTTTTTAATATAAATGGAACGGTTAAATTGTTTATATGTATTTTGCATAGCATATTTTTAAAATATGAAATATACAGGAATTTTATTTTTTAAGTAATTTTGATTTTTCTGAAAATCATATTCCAAATTGTTTTATATGCTGACACATGTGTTTTAGGGTCATAATGCAAACATTATACAAACCGGGTTAAATAAAAAGTTGTACACCATAAAAGGCATTTTTATAAAAAATCTGACATGTGACTAACGCAACGTGACTAATGTAACCAATGCAACACATAACTAGAAAGGCAATAAAACAATTCTGACAAATTATAAAAAATTACTACACTAAAAACTTTTTTCAACAGTTTATATACTGTGCATTAATTTTTTGCACAGTATGGAATATGGAATTATTTAAGATATCTGTTTATTGTTTCCAGCCTTATTTTGTGGAACTCCATAATCATGAAATAAATAAAGATTATTAAAAGTTTCACAGTTTTATTAAAATATACCTGACAATATTGTTTCGACAGCTATGCTGTCATTATCAAAGGTAATATAATTATAAACAAACACGTTGCTAAGGTAGATACAAAATAGGTAATTAGATAAAATAATAATAATAAAAATTAATAATAAAAATCATAATTAAACATCTAATACTTCCAGTAACGGAGAATTACTGAGCTCAAGTTGTTCATTCATTAAAGGTACCCTGAGTTTGTGTTTGTATATCTCAAAGGCTTCTAAAATGTCTAATTTGCGTTTGTTATTACAAAAATGTAGGAATTTAATATTATTTTGAGGAGTCATTGTGTGATTTTGTTCTAAAAGGTGTTTGGCGTAATTCGATTTTTCAGGATGTTTATTTTTGTAATGACATATACAAACACAAACTCAGGGTACCTTTAATGAATGAACAACTTGAGCTCAGTAATTTTCCGTTACTGGAAGTATTAGATGTTTAATTATGATTTTTATTATTATTATTATTATTTTATCTAGTTACCTATTTTGTATCTACCTTAGCGACGTGTTTGTTTATAATTATATTACCTTTGATAATGACAGCATAGCTGTCGAAACAATATTGTCAGGTATATTTTAATAAAACTGTGAAACTTTTAATAATCTTTATTTATTTCATAAGATATCTGTATCCGTATATGCATTCAGAAGATCGTATATTCAGAACACTGCTGTTTTCCTCAACTTTGAGCTTCCTCCATGAGCTTTTATAAGGTTTATACTTGATGACAATGGAACCTGATCCGCAGTGTTCGTAAACAAACTGACAACAAGATTTCCAACTCTGACCACACTCTAGCATTTTTTGATCTTAACTGGTTCAATTTCCATGCATGTGAGGTGTCCAAAACATCTCAACTTGGCTTTCTCTACCCTTTTCACTGCTGACTCTGTTTCTAATCCTTTCCTCAGTGGCTTGTAAGGACCCAGCTTTCACACGCAAAGGTCAGAATGGGCACAAATACACAATTAAGTATACCTATTTTTGTTTTTCTTGAGATTTCTTTCTTCCTGACCAGAGGATTTCTCACTGCATGATACATATTTGCTGCATTTTGTAGTCTTGCTGCCAATTCTGCTTCCTGATTACCTTTATTGTTTATTTATACTCCCAAGTATTAAATGTTTTGACCTGTTCAAATCTCTTTCCCTTAACGTCTATTGTGGTAGCTGTCTGTTCTGCTTCTACTCCAATAATTATTGGTTTTACCTTCATTTATTTCAAGATTTCTTTCTTCAAATGCTGTGCACCATATCTTCAAGTTGTATTGTAATTCGCTTTGATTACTTGCAGGGTCTTCCTGTCTCCTAGAATTACTCAATAGACCTTGAACACCTACAAGATAAACTTTTCCGCGTTCTTCTAAAATAATTTTCATTGTTAAGGGATGTTTAACGGGTAAGAGAATCGGTTTTAAAAATGGAACATCATCTTCTCTTTTAAGTAGTTTTGTTCTTAAACGCCAAATGCTTTCATCATCCCTATGGGTGTTTCTTCCGAAATCCACAATTTGGATGTGAAAAATTCTCGGAAAATGTTGAAATCTAATTTTCTAAGAAAGAGTATGAATAATTTACTGTATAGAACAAATACCATTATATCATCTGCAAATGCACATACACCAATCCTTTCTGTTGTGACCTATGTATAACTTCGCTGCATCTTCATTTACTTCTTTTATTCTATAGTCCATTATCACATTGAATAACACTGGACTTAACACTCTCCTTGCCTCAAGCCTTCCTCTACTGTGTGTTCCATTGATTGCAGATTGGCAGATCTAACGTTTCTGGAGGTGTCATATAATCTCATTACTACTTTTCTTCGCTTTATGTTCGCCTTTCGTCTTTTACTATTTTCCTTGATATTCTATCGAATGCTTTCATTAGATCAATAAAAGCCATATGTACATGTCCTGATCTTCTGGTCGTTCTCCACTAGCTGTTTAACAGTGAATATATGGTCTTGGACGCTTCTTCTCTTTTGGAATCCACTCTGCTGTTCTTCTAACTGTGGTTCTATCTCAAGTCTCAATCTTCTTTCCAGGATTCTCTTATATCCCTTGGACACCATACTCAATAATGTAAGTCCTATAGTTTCTACAATCTATTTTATCCTCTTTCTTGTATATTGGCAATTAATGCCTATTTCCTAGTCGTTTGGTATTTTATCTTGATTCCATGCTTTATTTACTTTTACTCGAAAAAAAATTCACTGGTTACATGCATTTAAGTTTTTCAGATCATTATCAAGTAGGTAATTCCTGCTTCTTGTCTTAAGTCGTGACAGTTGATTAAGTCATCTAAGTCATTAATATTTTTTTCTAATTAATTGTGCAAAAATGGCAGATTATTCTTTTGAAGAGATGTTTGACATGCATTTATGTACAGTTTCGCACATTGTTATAGGGTGGAAGCAAGAAGACTTGACGTAGACCATTTCCTAAATCAACCCTTCCAAACGAGAAAGCATTCGACACACTTTGTTTTAGATTAAGGAAAACAGGATCTATCAAACCGGTGGTCTGAGATCATGTCCACGAACTACAAGAACTTCGGGCTTCGAAGAACATGTGTTGGATCGTGTTGAGGAAAGTGCAGGTGAGAGTACTTGCAGAATTGCATTGGCAGAAGGTGTCGATCATATGAGTGTGTGGCAGATTGTAAGAACCAATCAACTTTATCCATACTACGTGCAAAGAGTACAGGGACTTAGTGAGAATGACTTCCCACCACGAGAAGCTTATTGTGCGTGATTGTTAGAAACATGCACTGCCGATCTTCTCTTTTTGCCATCTGTGCTCTTTAGTGATGAAGCTGGCTTTACAAGAAATGATATCCGGCAATTGTCACAATTTACATTAGTGGCAAGATGAAAACCCTCAGGGCATTATTTAATCACAGCAGTTTTCATTAAATGTGTGGGTAGGAATTATAAACGACTTCTTGATTGGTCCTTTTGTACTACCCAGACGACTTTCTGGCCAGAGTTCACGCAGAATACCAATTTTTAAACACAATATATCTTGGAAGATAGTTTGGTTGTAGTGGACCTGTAACGTGGCCTACATGGTCTTCAGATTTAAATCCTCTAAATTTTTACGTTTTGGAACATCTTAGAATCTATGGTGTAGTCTACTCCAGTTCAACACATTGAGGATCTTTGATCATTGAGGGCCAGCATATTCGGAACACATCAGGAATTGTTGAGCGCGTGAGACAGTCTATGATTTGACAAGGTGGAGGTCATTTTGAACATTTATTATGATTTCAATTAAACAACTCCGTTTTCTGGTATCTTTTTGAATTAAAAAAAATTGACAAATCTCAAGTAGCTGTTACTCTATAACGAACCATTTTAAGACATATGTTTATATAAACTTTTTCCATATTTTTAGTCATAGAAGCCGTCAGTGTATAGTCAGCCCACCAATTTTCTTACACTCTGTATATTCTTATCACATATTTGACTGAGCTGTTTTTGAGTTATCATTAACAAATGATGGCCAATTGAATATTTTAGATTTCTGTCTGAATCGCAAAATGTATGAACGAGAGTGAAATGGAGATATAGAGCAACTTAAAAACCTTATGAGGGAAGGGATATGTTTACCTAATTTGAATCCAGAAAGTAAGAAATTCAGAAAGTGAAAAACTGAATTCATAAGATGTAACAAATTCGTTGAAAATAATGGTGGTTGTGTTGAACATCTTGGTTTTTCTTTTTATAAAATAGTTTAGTAGGTACTAGTTCAATTTTCTATCATTTCTTAGCAATAATAGAAAATATTGAGTACTTCAATTATTGAAAAATATACAGGGTGTTCTACTTTAAAAAGACACTTTTTTTCTATCACTATATAATGTAGGAATTTTCAAAAATGCTTAGTATGTTTAAAAACTGCACATAATATTGTTTAAAATTATGTTTTGGGTAGGGGGGTTAGCATTTACTAGAATCACCTTGTACGTACATTCCATTGGTACTAGAATTATAATTTACTTTTTGAAACACCTAAATGAGGAAAAACAAACTTGAATAAAATATGAAATAATACTAAAAATGCTACTTTTTGATCAAACAAAGAAATTGATATATCAATTATACCACACAATAATTCTAAATGGTTTGATGAGTCGGGTGACGACTTATTTAAAATTTCCTCCTCATTCTACTCCACGATAAGTTTTTAAATTCATCTATATAGTGAAATTAAAGTAACAGATTAAATGGTATCTATTGCTAAATATAATTCATTCAAAATCAAATAAACAGAAATTTATTTGAGTAAAGCTTTAAAATGTGCTCCTTGAACTTCCTCATAGTAGAAACGCCTATTCACTATTCAGCAACTCTTTTTGAACTTTTCTAAGTTTCTAGGGTTATCATGCCAGACAATAGGGGATTGTGATTGGGTTAAATTGCTAAAGGTTGAAAAAAAAGTGTTCCATATGCAGAATGAAAAGGGCTTTGCAATGCGTTGCCACTTGACCCATCATACTGTTTAAAATTATTGCATATCCGTGCCACTGCAGCATAAAGAAATTATTTTTTGAAAAAGTAGCAGTTCACATCCTAAAGTTTGGTTCTCTTAATTTATGTGTTTCAAAAGTTAAGCTGGGAGGGGTTACTGTAGAAATCCAGTGAATAGAAATTTAATCTTTAGAAATAATGTAAGTACATGTAAAAGAAACGTTTTGCTATTAAATAGGTAGGTATAACATTTATATCCGCCTTATACAACAGGAAAATGCTTGTAATTGCTTTGTTTAATTATGTTTTTAAACAATAAAAAAACCTTACGAAAGAAATGAGCACTAACCACCAATTAAATATATAATTTGGTGAAATTTGTCATTTGTTGCTGAATTACAAATTAAATGAAGGTCAATTCTAAAACATTTTAGACAATTTACATAGTTTTTATACCTTGGAAATTCCATTTTGGGTTAATATAATAATATTTACAATTATAATGTTGGGCAATTTGACATTCTTGTTTGCTATTTTACACCTGCTGAATGGATTATTATTGAAAAATTTAATAAAATGTGTTTTTTTAAAGAAGAAATGCAAATGCAAGGTTAATAAATGGCAACTTTTACAAAAAGGAGAAAATTTAAATAAGATAAAAATATACATTTCTAATAGAATTGAATGCATAAATGAAGAAATCAACTTACTATCTGAAATTTAAATGTCTGAATATTCATAATAGCCGATCAAGTGTAAAATCTTATTCCTATAAAATGCTGTGTAATTAATAGCATTCAAATGAACTGACAATAAAATATCTACAAAAAAATCTTTCCAGTCCTTTATAATTATTAGTTTTCAACTCAAATATTCAAAAAGATTTACTACTATGTTTATGATTAATAGTATTTTATGACTCAGTATGACATGGGTAATACACCATTACTAAAAAACATCTTTTGATGTTATTAAATGGAAAAGTTGTATAGAGTTTTAAATATTACCTGCATAATCTACACCAGGGGTATTCAACCTGAAGTATGCAAATTCCCAGAGGAATGCAAATCTTGCAAAAACTTCCATTCTCCATTTAACTTTTATTAAGTTGTACCTCGATGTTGTCAGGACAGCTGTGACGATTTTTTATCCTAAATGATATCCACACATTCATGTAAATTAAAGTAGATGGTGCAACATAATAAAATTCTAAATGAAACCCCCCCCACACTATTACTGTCAAATACAAAATTCCACTAAACGAAAAATGCTTCATAAACTAATTTGTTTATGGCGTATAACTCCCGACAGAGATGTTTTATTGATTTAAATTGTTTTCAGTAGTCATGGGTATTAATTGCAAAAGCTTACTAGTTTCAGATAGGAAGCAGGAATGAGTAAACAATAGAAGGGCGCCACCCAAACTGTTGTTGTCATGGAGGCATCCACAATTTGACTCAAAGACAAAAATATTCAGACCAGACCATTTAATTTATATTAAATTCTTTATTACTTGTTATCAATTCTTTGATTTCCAAGGTTTATTTTGTTGAATGTAACACCTTTCCTTAACACCTAAGGGTATATTAAGGTTTCGATTATATATATATGTAACACAAACAATTGGTCAGCAATGAATAGTTTATTTATTTATTTTTATTGAAGAAGAAGAAAGAAAATACAAGTTAGTTAATGAAATAAATATAACTAACAAACTAGCAAAATATAAGTAGCGAACAAAAGAATTTATGCTTGTATTTAATAATTGTCACGTGAGGTTTCGTGACTGAGGGTCGTAGTCAGAGGTAGAGATAAAAAGTAAACACTGGTCACAAATTAATTATGTATACTAAACAACAAGTCACAATACAATAGGTTACAAACATAAGTATGAGGACGGATAGGTCCTCCTAAAACTAACATTGAACACGAGAGTAATTGGAACCACCCTGTACTAGCAACAATCTCCTACAACTAAGCATTAGGAATAGGAAACCTGGTAAGCGGTACCCCTGGGTACTAGCTTCTAGGCTTCTAAAATGTTACAACTAAGCACATTAGGAATCAAGTAATCAGTGCCCCTGGACACCAGACTCTAGATCCCTAATACTAAACGGAGGGGATCAGGTAATCAGTACCCGTAGACACCAGATTCTAGATCCCCTACAATTAATTAAATATATAGTTGGTATATCAGCTTGCTTCAGGATCATGGTTGGATGGGAGTCAATTCACGACAATGTTAGACTTGAAACTAGCTGTTTATATACTGTATTCTCATGAATATTGCGGAAGCCGTTAATGCATAAGTGAATATATTGGGTATAATGAGATGCATATACAAATGCATATTGTATAAATGAATATATTACTTCTAATGACATGCATACATTATCATATAAATAGCGATTCGCATGCGATGCTTTCTGCAGGTGGTCTTGTCGTGTGGACAGCCGCTGCATAGACGAATATAACCGAATTATGAAATTATTCAATTCGAAATAATTCCGTTTGTGACAGAATTTTAAAATGAAAGTAATAATTTAGATTTTAAATTAGGAGCAGGAACCGACCTAATCAAAGCTTGTGTGTTGATTGCTGTTTCTACCTATTTATATCTAGCTCAACCTGTAGTGGTGTCATTAACAATTTAGATTAACAGATTTTTAATTTCTTTATCAGAACATGATATGTTGTCTATACCCGCAGCTTTACCTAATTTCAATTCGTTTATAAATGTGATTGATTCTTCTTTATTTGTTAGATATAATAACAGAGAATGTTTACCTAATTTCTCATTACTAGTGATTTCGGATGGATGTCTATCTTTAATTTTCTGAGCTATCTTTTCACCCACCATAAAAAAATACGCGTTAAGACTTTTAACAATTTCCTCTTGAGTTTGAGGTTGTTATACCGTTCTCTATATCTATAGACCTTATATCGGTTTTGTTGTTGTTATGTTCATTTCTCAAACTTTCTTTAATGACCAAAGATGTTTGGCATCTTTGGACCTTCTTGTATTTTATTTTTATAGTAATTGTTCTTAGCCGTTCTAATTAGCATTGATAATATATTTCGGTATTTTTTTTGTAATAATTCTCAAAAAAGCATTTATCGTATTTACGCTACAGAGATCCATGGTTTACGTTTGCGGCTATTTGAATTTATACTTCTAAAAGAAGAGAAGCCTTGTTTTTGCATTCTACAATAACATTTACTAAAAACTCGATATCAGTGTTTGCATCTGACCCTTTATAGAACGGGTTCCAGTCTATTTGTTCCACTAAAGTATAGAAATATTTTTTGTCATATATTTTTAATACCCGATGTTGAGGATTATTACACGAAGAGTATCCTCCAAGATAATTTAATCCTAATATTGTAGCATAATGATCAGTGATGGATGTTTCTAGAACAGCACCTGTATGTTTTAAGTTTTGTACTTTTTTTTAAGAAGATGTGATCAATACAACTCTTACTTTGTCTTTGTACCCTCGTATACTCATTTATAATAGATTTAAAACCATACTTACTCATTAAGTTTAAGTAGTCAGATGTTTCACTGTTAAATTGTTCACTGTTTAATTATTGTCAGGTTGTATTTTAATTAAACTGTGAAACTTTTAATAATCTTTATTTATTTCATGATTATGGAGTTCCACAAAATAAAAGGCTGGAAACAATAAACATAATTATGGAAAATTTTAAAAATCGCATGGCTTGTTGTATGGAAGTACATGGACAACATTTTGAGCATCTGCTGTAATCGCCTTTACTGTATTATTCAAATTAAACGAGTTTATTCAATCATAGCCATCTAAATGTATTATTTTAACTTCGGCGGAGATAATGTAAATGTAGCTATAACTCCGAAATTATGGCGTTTAGGTATAGGGAACATTACATGAAAAATAATCAGTATTTCTTAAGGATTTCAAAAAGCAAAAAATATACAGGGTGATCCATTTGAAATAACAAAGTTCATTATTATTCCGGAAAAAGGAAAGATCTGACAACAATGTAAATACCACCATAATACCGGCCGTATCACAAGACCCTTGCACACCAAAATCTATAAAAATCGTGCAAGCCGTTTCCGAGATAATTGAGGCGTTCCATACTTAATATTCACTCTGTATATATATTAATATCGCCTATTAATATTTTGTTTGCTGCATGTATAACATACATTTTATAAAACATACACAACAGTTAATGGTTATCTGAAAGGTACTGGCATTAAAAACTTCTACATTCTAACTGAATTTGGGATCCCATTCTAAATACATTTTCAATGTCAATTCGTTCTTTTATAAACTTTTGAAATTCAAGGAAACTTGCCTCAGTATAAGGCCTTATTTATCCAGAGTGAAATAATAAAATAGATTAAGATTATGTAGAATCCAAATCTATTGCATGCAAGCTCGCTTTTTGGATGATTTTAAATAGAATTGAAATGGGTGCGTGACTAAAAACAAGATACCATCTCGTGGTAAATACATTTTGTTTATACAAATGTTAACCCGGTTTTAAACGGCTACGACAAATGTATACAATAAGCTGGACTACCTACGGTTATATCTGGCCTGACTTTTGGTTTAGATTTATACTCATGAATTTATCTTCAATATTTATCCTATAATATTTATTCGATTGCTTTTTCACATATTTTGTAGAGATAAAAATATTGTTTTACACATTTTGGCAATAGATACATTTGCTGGCTGATTCGTTAGTCGATTCTAGTGCACACGTACTTGACGTTATTTATCTCCGTCAGTGTCTATCAACCGTCTAAGAGGGTGTTGTTTAGCTAGAACGGTATTCAGATAACATAGGCTGATACATGTTTTCATTTGCTTATAAATTAGAGTGACGTTTTCAGTTGTTTATTAATTGACAAACGTGCAATCTTAAATTTTATAGACAAAAGAATTTATGCTGCAACCTTAGCAGGTGTCATAAAGGATATAAGGAGGTAAAAGGAAAGCAGGTAAAGGATAGCAGGTAAAAGGATATAAAAGGATCAGTTGAACCTTTTTATTAGACAGCATTTGAAATGCCTTTTGGGACACACTTATAATTCATATACACCGTGTTCGTTGTAACATTTGCTATAGGCAATTAGTATGGGAAATCTGAAATATGCCAAATAGTTTGTTCTCGACTAAAAGTCGGGGAAATTAATAGTTGCAATCGATAGAAAAGATATTCTAACGTACTCTCCAAAAATATTACCCTTAATGACAATCCCAATTCTTCAGAAATTATAAATTCATGAATTATTTGCAAAACATTATTTTAAAAGCCGAAAACTGAAAAGTCTTGTCTCCGTGGTTCAATGGTTAACGTTCGGCTTGCTAAACCGCATGGGCTCGTGGAATACAAGATCGAACCCCGTTGCAAGCAAGACTTTTTTTTTAATTTTATTTGTCATTAATCTTTAATTTAATTACAATTTAAATAATTTGTTATTATTCTTTTATTCGAAAAACGCACAAGAAAAATCTGGGAAACCATCTAAATTTTATTTTAATTTATCCACTGTTTGTAATGTCAGGTTTTGTACAATTTGACGTAATTAATTGAATACTCATTTTTGTGTAAATATTTTAAAGCCGTTCAACTATTGATTTGAATAATTTAATTAAATAAACAAATATATTAAATTAATTTTAACACGGTACCAGTATACTGAATAGCTTCTAACATAGTAGTCAATCTGGTCAAGTCAGATATGAAGGTGGCTTGCATTTTAAAAATAATCAAAAAGCTGTGAGACTATCTAGATTTGATTTTAATTTCTCCACTATTTGTAATAGCAGGTTTTGTACAATTCGGTGTAATTCGTGTTTTAAGGCTTTTGCCTGCTCAACAATATGCACTGTTATATAAGGCATTGATGATAATTTACATTTAATATGTACACTAAATAACATGAGCGGTAAGTATGACCGCTTAGAAGGTTTTATAATTGTTAATTAGTTGGGGTTCACTATGAGAGCACAAGGCATGTTTAATCTGTTCACACTGTTGTCACTCAGAAATATATCTTGTATATAAATGTAAGATAGCGCGTTTTAGTCGTACATGGATGCCACACTGACCTAGTGTATAAAAGCAGCATCACTGCAGTTGTTGGATTGACATGGAATTTTTTAACAAGCTTCATTATATGTTGGTCGGATGTAGAAATACCCAATTCATAGTATAGTTGCTGGTTGGTGATCAACCAGAGAACATTGATTGCGATTCTAAGAAATTCGTTCTGGAGCACTTGGATTCGATTGAGATTAGTTTTGGATGTATTGCCCCAAATGACATACTCACGTAGAGGGTATCAGAGACTTGTACAGGATAGTGGCACATTGGTAGCCAGGTGAACTTACGATTCAAAAGAGAGTATAATTGGATTAATCTCCTGTGTTCTTCGTTTAATTTTCGAATACTTACAAATGAGCCTGGTGTCAAGATAAATACCTAAGTGTTTAATGGGCTCGTCGTTGGCGTTCCACTGGATGGAGTAGCCGTTATGTAATTGTGGTTTAGGATGGGTTATTAATTCGTCTCAGTGTAAAGATCTTTGTGATACATAGACATAGCTGATGGATAGGTTCCATTTCTTGAACCAGCTGCTTAGTGTAGTGATAGCATTTTGTAGTTTAGAGATTACCGCTTCCAGGCAGATGACTGTGGCATCTGCGTACATTGCAAGGTCAGCATTGATAATGGTAAGCCTTGCATTAAGATATTGATGAGGATTGGACCTAGAATGACTTTAGGTATCCCTGCATGTATGTTTCTGGTGAAGCATTGGGATATGTGAATTTTAACTGAAAACGTTCGATTGTCTAGGAAAGAGAATAAATAGCATGAATTTGATATAGTTGGGTATTTCACGAAATTCTGAGATTTTGTATTTGAGGCCGTTTATCCACATGCGATCGAAAGCTTGTACTATATCAATAAACAGAGTTACTGCGAATTGTTTGCTTTCAAATCGTCTTTCAATGGTCTCTGTCACACGTTGTATTTGATGACAAGTGGAGTAGCATCCTCTAAAACCGAATTGAAAGGTTGGTAGAATATTCAGACTTTAGACTTCATCGTTAATCCGGGAGTGGATAACTTTTTCAAATAGTTTCGAAATTGTTGATAGTAAGCTGATAGGTCTGTGACATAATTAGTTGGATACTCATTTTTATATAAATATTTTAAATCTGCTCAACTATTGGTTTATTTGAATAATTATAGTTTTAATTTATTTATTTATAGTATTAACACAGCTCTCAGTTATAAAAGTATTTTCATAATCAACATTAATTACTTTTTTAATTATTAAATTGCCTAATAAGGCCCTCCGTGGTCGAGTGGTATAGATCCTACCGTAACCTCCGAGAATAAAGAGGCCGCGACCAAGCAATCGTGACGTCACGAAAACCGGCTGACAATTGCGAAACGTAAAATACCCAACATAAAGACACTTGTATATTTCTGAGTAAAACTGAATATTATTTCAAAAAAAGCACTTATATTATGATAAAAAACAATGAATAGGGTTTTCCACGTCACCGTTGAGGTACCCATGATAGACACGTTGGCTCTTATGGAGGCCTCGCCAATAGCCCTATCTCCATGCGTTAATGTGTTCTATAACTTCTTAACCATTAAATTTAATCAGTTTTCTCTTTGATAGATCCATGTTTTGGGTGTTAATTTTGTCGTTGGTTATTTTTGAATAGTTATTGAGAAATATATTGGCAAGAATATGACAATTTTTTAACAATATCGACTTCCACGTTTTGCTACATAAAATACATTTCTCATTGATTTCGTGTACATATTTTTCCAATTTTAACATTGTCAATTCCCGTAAAATAATCCTTTGTTTACCTGCCTTTAGAAATTCAGTTTCATATTTATCATATTGTTATAACCGATGACTCTGAGAAATGTTTAATACATACTACTGAATGTTTTGTTGGATTAAATGAGTCTCTATGAATGCATTTAATCCACGTTTTCTTCAACTCTTCATCTTTTGGAAAAGAAAAGACGGACACCTACGTATGGGTACTATCGTAATTGCTTGAGCAATTAGGCACGCAACATTTATCAGGCATTTTTAATTAAATAAACAAGACTCACCCAAGTATCTCGTCAAACTGTTGGCTTTTTTGATTAACTAATCAAAATATTTATGAAATTGTATTTTATATAGGTAAACGACACAATACACAATCATATTATGAACGACACCAACCGAAAGTTATTTTATAAGTAATAAAACAGCTTTTAAATACAAAATTTATCAGCGGCCATTTCTGCCAACGCCCACACTCGATACGGCAATTGAGAAACAGTCTCTTTTCACTGATTTTATAAATTGTCTTCACATAAATCAGGTAAATCTGAAATTCTACACCTTTAATTTAACACTTTAACTTATTTGAACTTATTTATGAGAGTTTTTGAAAGAGAAATTTCCGAAAAAGAGTCTAGTTCACACGACTACGATCACGGCAAATCTAAACTACAATGGCGTTTGACTTGTACGCATCGCCTGTCCCCGCAAGTCGCCAGCCGGCATTCGTGACGTCAGATCACGTGACACAAGCCTTGTTCGTGGCCTCTTTATTCTCGGAGGTTACGATCCTACCTCTCGTTCAGAGGGACAGGGGTTCAAACCTCGGTTGTGAATGCATTTTAAAAATTTAGTACTATCGTGTTTGAGCTCCTTAGGTTAAGGTGTGAAAGTAGAATGAGTGATAAAGTATGTGGGAGCGTAATGTACTTGCTACAATAGCTCCATTATCTCCGTTGCACTCCCATAACAGTTTGTGTGGAATCCCGACACTGCGAAATGCGGTATTGAAAAATGTTTTTTTTGTTAAAGTTTAAACAGAAAACCTTTGAAGGAAATTTTTGTTATTTAGCTTTCATTTATCTATTTTCTTTCTTTTTTGTACACTTTTCTTATGTGGTCAAAAAAGAAATGTTAACTGTATTTCACTTATTTTTCACTAATTTAAGACTGGCGCTTTATTGTTTGTTTAACCACCATTATCTGTGTTTCAAGGTACTTAAATTCAATTCAAACATGCACACGATAAAATTTGCAACCGATTTAATTTTCCATAACGTATATAGTCGTGAGTGAAATTATTTTTATGCTTTAATATCTTTAATGTCCTAATTTATTTTTAAAACCAAGCACAAACGGATGTTAGTGTAAATAAAGGTAAATGATAAGAATGTATATATAATGCCTTAATTTGCATATTATAAGATAGTGTTATTGTAGAAAGGTAGCGGTGCATGCACAGACATAAAGATAAAAAAGTACCTTAGTTTTTACCTATTATATACTTATACTACTTCACGTGTAACCATAATTATTAATATATTTACTTAACTTTTATCACCTTGAAAATTTGCGCACTTAGAAATTTCTTTTTTACTATTAATTATACAGAACTACTTTTTTGCAAATAGAACTTGTCCCTAAATTAATTCAAGCTTCCATAAATAAAGTTCACCTACATTTAAATGTTTTGAAAATGTAAATTTAATGTATTACTAACAGTACTACGTCTGTCTGGTTCAGCTGGTTTGTTTTGATGACAATTTTTGTTTTAATTAGTTAATTTGTAATAAAAGTAATTACACATGTTTAGAGAGCGATATAATAATAAATTATAGTACACTTTTTTGGAAACAATAAAAGTATTGGTAGTAGATACTAATGATAGATTGTTCTTTTATTCCTGTAGCTGATATATAATAAAGGTGAAATTTCGAGAAAGTTGTAGGAAAATCTAAAACTTTTAAAATAACTGAAACTTAATAACGAAACTTACCATTAAAAATAATAACATCCACAATAATTGAACATCCTGCATAAATGATACAGTAATTAGAATATAGGTTTAGTATCTCCTATTCCAAGTAATAGCAAACAATCTTTTACTACTCGTAACCTGTAAATACATACGAGGGTGGTTTGATAAGTCAGTGACTTTTTGAATTTCCCGCGCAAAAAAAACATCACCGAAACCAAGGAAAGGCTTGATAAATACTATGGGAACTCTGCACCATCAATTTCTATAGTTAAGAAGTGGTTTACTGAGTTCCGTTGTGGTCGTACCAGCCAGTGGCGTGCGGTGAGAATTTAGACTAGGGAAGCAACCACCATTTTAATTTTAATATACCTAGGTACAGGCGCGGATTCACGAGGGGGGAGGTTAATGGGGGAAATCCCGCCAAATCTAGAAATAAGTATACATAGGATAGAAACAAATAATGTTTGTTTAATTATTATTTATTAAAACAATTATTTTTCCAAAAATCCCCCCCCCAAAATAATTCTCTGGATCCTCCGCTGCTAGGTACAATAAAAAACAGTGTTATAATTATTACGCTTAAAAGTTTTTCAAAAAAGAACTGTTACACTTTATACTTAGGGAATTTGTTGAATATTATTCTTTATTTTAAAAACTACTACTATGTATTTAAGTATAATTCAACTCGATTTTCCGATCCTTTTTAGTGAAATACGGATGCAGGTTTTAATCTTTGTTGTTAAATTTGAAAGTTCTGGTTTTGATCTGCCTTTCTCCTTGCCTGTATGCAGAAAATACTTCTAATAAAAATATAATAATTTACAAACTAAAGAACAAAATCGTCGCGATTCGGATGTATCGAAAGTACTCGAACCTTCCATCGAAGCAGCTGAATTTGCAGTCATGACGATAATGCAATTTTAAATTTGCATATAGAGCAAACAAATAGAATTGTCTTTAAAAAACTCCAACTTATATAAATTGAAATAATAAAATGTTTCAAAATACAGTCTCATTCGCAGATTTACATTACTTAAGTAATATTAAACTTAACAAACACTAAATCGAACAAATAACCAAATTATAATAAATACACATTTGGGCACGGAGCACACTTCAAGATAACGATCTTATACGATGTCAACCGTAACACTATGGGCGGACTCGGCGAGGAGAAGAGCAGTAAGCAACGAAATCGGTGCTTATATGCAGTGTATGTAACACATCTGAATTGGTATTACCTTTCCGCGCAAGTTTAATGAGCCTAATTTAAAATAGTACTCTAAATAATTATACTTTTTGCTGTACGGAATTGATATTAAGCTTTAGGTTGATTAAATATTACAAATTTAAATAAACGATAACCATAATTTTATAAAAATATTTTTGTTAGCATTGGTTATTATTTTTAATAAATTCTTAATGGAAGCATTGCTTCCATTGCTTCCATGGACCGCACGCCACTGGTACCAGCACAAGTGACGCCGAACGTTCAGGTCGTCCAAAAGAGGTCGTCACGCCAGAAATCGTCGATAAAATCCATGGAATGATATTGAACGATCGGAGAATGAAAGTGCGTGAGGTGGCTGAGGCTGTAGGCATCTCAACTGAGCGGGTACGTCACATTTTACATGAATATTTATTCATGAAAAAGCTATCCGCGCGATGGGTACCGCGATTGCTCACAGTCGACCATAAGCGCAACCGTTTGACCACTTCAAAGGAGTGTTTTGTGGATGTTCAGCCGCAATTCGAACCAGTTTTTGCGGCGTTTCGTTACCGTAGACGAAACATGGATCTATCACACTACACCAGAGACCAAGGAACAATCTAAGACTGTGGGTTGCTCCGGGTGAACGTGCACCAAAGAAGGCCAAGGTGGGCCAGTCGGCCAACAAGGTCACAGTTTTTTGGGATGCACGCGGTGTCATTCACATCGATTACCTTGAAAAGGGTAAAACGATCACCGGCGAATATTATTCAGAGCGTTTGGACAGATTCGATATTGATTTGAAGCAGAAACGACTGCATTTGGCGAAGAAAAAGTGCTGTTCCATCAAGACAATGCACGGGTACACACGTGTGTAGTCACCATGGCAAAAATCTATAAATTGGGCTACGAACTGCTATCTCATCCAGCATATTCTCCAGATTTAGCCCCCTGTGACTATTTCTTGTTTCCAAACCTGAAGAAATGGCTGGGCGGTAAGAGATTTGGGTCGAATGAAGAGGTCATCACTGAAACAAACGCCTATTTTGAGGGCCTTGAGAAAACCTATTATTTGGAAGGAATAAAAAAATTGGAAAAACGCTGGACTAAATGTATCGAGCTAAAAGGAGACTATGTTGAGAAATAAAACGCTTATTTGCCGAAATAAATATCTTTTATTAAATATCACCTTCGGAGTTAATTGCACACAAGCGCTTTAGTGTACCAGCATCAATTGTACAAAATAGTGTACGAATCAAACTCGTAGGTTAAAGTTTGATTTGATGCCTTCCTGCTGTAACTTTTTGAAGGTTACCAGCAAGTTCGAATATGTATTTGTGTTCGTCTACCTGTCCTGGTTTTTTAGCATTTTATGTATGCCATACTTGTAGTTCTCACCGAAATACTGTGACCACTGGCACTCTTCCATACCTGTTTCTATTAGTCATTTTTTTGTACCTTTCTTTGGGATACGGAAGCTCTTTGAATTATTTTGGACTCATTCGTATAAACAGAGCCTTTATCTTATTTTCTACTAAACTAGCTGTATTTCTTCTGTGATTAGCCTTCTGCAACGCCTACATATTTGTTAACGCTGGTTTAACTTGTAACAGAAGATCATCCGAATTCCTGACTTGCAAATTCTTCCAATTTCTTGTGAACTGCTTGTCAAAGTCTTCTGTTGCTGCTCTTCTATCTACTTCCGTATCATTTTCCATGAACTAATGCATACAGCACGTAACCAATATACAATGTGGAACAAAAGTAAGGAAACCTTAAAGTATCCCTGGAATGGCTTACACGGTCGAGGCGACTTTTGGAACACTTTATTTAGATAATTTGCTGGATAAAACTGATGTAACACTGTTGCCAAGATGTTAGTTTTTTTGAAAGCCTTACCAACTTTTGTATATTAAATAGGACGCTCTATATATTTCTGTTTTGGGGTTCCCTCAGTAATTTTACACACAATTTGTGTATCCATCGTGTAAGCCCTTCCATAGATACTTGAAGGTTTCCATACTTTTGTTCCACATTTATATGGCGCATTCCGCGAAGCGATCAACCTCCACAATAAGATTCAATGTTCAATAATGCTTAAAAAGACTTCAACCAATGCATTTTAGGATGTCAAATTCATGTTATAACACAAATTACAATTGCCGCAGCCAAACTAGGATGAAGTTTTTTATGAATAGTTCGCAGAACTATTGCAAAATTTATAATTACGTAGTAAGTATTTCATGTCTCCACTTTGTCACTTGTACGTAACGCACGTCTTGCTTGATCTGCTCGTAAACGGCACCTGATATAAAAAAACTAAATATATTTTTATTAAGTCCAAAAAATGCATCAAATTAAAAGTTTAGTCGCTTAAAAATAATTTCTGGGAATTCGCTAATCATAAAAATGCGTCGTAACGCATCACGGTACGTAACCGCGTAATGCGTGATATCCGAGTATAGGACCTAGAGTTGCTGTTAAATACCTAAAGAACTGCTGTAGTCTCTTGCTTTCTTAGGAGAGCTTCTTTCCTTTAATTCTTAAACAATCGGAGATACCGACTCTACTTAAATACATAAATAATGTGTTTAAGTCTAAAATCTTGTCTCTTGCAACTAATTCATTATGATCGTTAAATTTTGCGATATCGATTCGACTGGCCTAACGGTGAAGATATCCTCTATAGCTATACTTGAGCTATAATGACACTTACTGAGTGAAACCTTTGGCCTAAAATGTTGATGTCAGTAGTGAAATAAAAAGATTTGCATGACCTAGCTTTAGCTTTCCATTTTCCTAGTTTCGCTTTCACAGTATCCTCATCGTAATGTTTCTCATCCGCCTGATTATTTATTGTACAGTAAATTTTTCACACGAGAGTTTAATCAATTTAAACAACAACCCCAACGGTACGATACGGTAGAAAATCTCTATGAAAACGAAACAAACAACAGAACCAACAACAAAACATACGAAAATAAAACAAGAATACCAATATTAAATAAGAATAATTACTAATTAAAAAACGTCATCAGTCGAACGTTTTTTGCATATAAAAAGAAAGTACAATGAAGATGTAAATCACGACAATAATACTTTTAAAGAGGATGAAATAAACAATATCTTTATAAAGGTCGTAAAACAGTGACGATATAAATCGAATTTGTCAATAAAGGAAGCATTTGCTTTGTTTATTAAACAGGATTTGTTTTATGTTGCATTAAAAACGAAAAATTAGCTGTAACAATT
The DNA here is from genome assembly GCA_929113105.1 of Agrypnus murinus. Taxonomy (NCBI): domain Eukaryota; kingdom Metazoa; phylum Arthropoda; class Insecta; order Coleoptera; family Elateridae; genus Agrypnus; species Agrypnus murinus. The sequence goes on along the minus strand of OV816029.1, from coordinate 76,987,076 downwards.
TAATCAAGTATTAATTGCAGTTTAACTTTGCAATTTGCTTGAGTGGATGAGTGTTTAACATGTTTATAACAGAATCCAAGGGTTGCAGATTCGACTATCAATTCTTGAGTTGATGCTTTTGTAAAGCCAAGAAAAAGATGCAAAGCCAAAGCTGGATAAAGAGATAAAGCCGTATGACCTGCACAAAAGCGATTTTTGACCGTTAATTCTAGTAGGCTCATAGCAATCAGTGCCAATATGGTACGCCACTCTGGTGTCTGTCATACATACAACTAGGACCAAATTACCCAATAGATCCGACAGGCCCGGGTCTTGGGCGGCAAACTTTTAAGGATTAATTTTAAAATTAAAAAAGATAATTAGTAATAAATTTTTTTTATTGTTTTAGAAATGGTGTTTACTAATCTAACAAAAACAGAAAATGTCGTATTATTTACTTCACAAGAATCTGACAGTGTACGTTTTTGATTTTGTTTATACAACTATAAACAATTATTATTTTATTATCAATTATTATCAGAGCATTGCATATGATCACCGCACGATAGCGGCTAATGAAAGGGACAGTGCGTGACGATGAGCTGTCGCATAACAATATACCTACAACGACGGACCGCGGCGGCTACGTTAAAAAACCTTAAAGGAATCATAAAAATGATAAAAAATAAAAACTTTATCATAAAATTTTAAAAGATTGAAAATAATAATTCTTAAAAGAATGAATTGTATATAGAAAGCTATTGGGGGTTGTAACGAGCTTATTATTGCAGGTATTTATTCCGCTTTGTTTTTAATTTAGTTTGACATAAAAATATAAAAATGTTGTCGTTTCTGGGGCGCGACAGGCAGCCGTATTTCAAGAAATTTTTATAAATGCAGATAATCCAACTAACTGTAAAATTTGTGGTATATAATAATGGTATATAATCTCCTTCCCACGGAATGGTATCTTGTTTTAGTCATGTACTCCAATTATGCTTAAAATTATTTAAATGTCAGCTTGCAAGTAATAAAAGTGGGTACAACATAAATAATGCCTTATATTGGCATTAAATTTCTTTGAATTTCAATAATTTACAGAAGAACGAATATCGTTTGGAAACATAATTCGTGTTTTGAGAGACAGTTTTATAGCTGGTAATTAGTTGCATTCTGATAAATATTGTTTGTAATTTTGAGTTTAACAGTTTTGTGTACACTTTCGGAAATTTCGTTCTGTTTATTTATCGGTAGTTACTGACGTTAAGAACATTGTGTGGTTGGTTGTAACCACTAACTCCTCTTAAGTTTTAGTAGAGTTTAATAATTTGTTCCCTTCCAGGAGGCAGTCAAGTAAAGTACAAGATAGATAAGGGCACGGTCAGGTAGTGCGCCTTTACACTAGCGTTGAATAGTTCATCCCCCTTAAATTAGCATTGAGGAAGGATACTGTTAAGATAGTCCAAGGCTGTGTGAAATTATCGTTTTGTTGGTTTTTGGTTTAAACCACTTATTTGTGAAATTAAATATTACGATTATGATTGCCGTGTGTTTGCCTTTTTAACAATGTTAGTTAAATTGAAGAAAGGTAATAAATTTTCTAGTGAAACAAACTCCAGAATTTGCATTAACATGATGGTGATGGTGATAACTGGGTTATCACCTATGAAAAGTTAAAGTGTTAATGCTTTTTTCGTAATAAGAGTCGTTAACATTAATATTAACAAACAGTTAATGAATTTATAGGTGGAAATCATTGCTGCCTTCGAGATTTTCATGTTCATAAAAAAATAGTTTAGATTTCGAGTTTATTAACCTTTATTTTAAACGCTTGTATAATAAATAACTATTATGTATTGAATAAGGTATCGCAAATTAAATTAAAATGTAGATATTTATAATGCAAGTAGGTTTTCAACGATCATTGACTGGTATGCATGTTTTATAATAAGAAAGTGGATTGCTTTGTCGTAAAACGATATTCTTAAATTTCATTCAATATACAAAGTTTAAAACTCCTACCCATTGTTATAGTTTGACACGGCAAATTGTTGGTGTTCCAGTCGCATAATAAATAAATTAAAGGGCAATCTTTTACCGCATTTTAGTCTCATATTTCTGCTTTTAAACAATAACCTCAAACATTTTGGGTGGCGCCCTTCTATTTTTTTTACTTCAACTCTCCTGCTTTCTGTCTGAAATTAGTAAGCTCTTGCAATCTATATGACTTATCTATGGTTTGTGCTAATTTAACGTGTTGCAATTTTAAATTCTTGAACTTAAATTAATCAAATTAACACAATTTATGGACATGGCAGATGATACGTGACACCTCGACATTGACGCACGCTTGATGATGAACTAATAACGCTCTAGTGCAATTTAATATTCTGAAACTATGATTCCTGGGATGGCGAACTTATATATCATATAAAAACAATAGAAGATCTGATTTAGCTCAATAGAAGACCCCAGCTTAGCTGTATATAGAAGTTAAGAACTCGATTGTTCTTAATATAACACCCTGAAGCCGCTCTTTGCATATTTACTCAGACCGTGAAAGGCTTCGTAATTGTATCAACTATGAACTTAATTATGTAGATAAGTCAAACTCCGTCCCGCCCCCAATAAATAATTTTATACATTTAAATTTTTATATAATATGCCTAACGCAGTTAAAGGGTTTCAAACTTTCTTCTCGAAAATCTGTTTACCTTATGGTAGATTTCTTCAACTACAGAACAATAACCACAATTTCACTGTTACATTTGAAATAGTCGTTACGATAATAATTACCTATTATTAATTATATTTTAGAAAGTGAACGTTAAATATCAAATCCGACAGAAATCTGTACTGCTTAGAAAGTTTTTTTTAAATTTTTATATAAAATAGAGGACTATTTAAAATTGCAACTATTAAAACAGTTTTATCGCTTCCGTGAATTTTTGATAAATATTACATAATAATATACATAAATACGGATTCAGACATAACACAAACCATCATTTTGATGGATTCAGAAGAAAATTTAAACTATTATATAATGAGCATCAAATAAATTTTGTTTATGCCGTCTTCAAGGAGGCAAGGAGTGTTATGATGATGATATTTTTTATAATTTACATAATTCATTAACATATTTAATGGATTTGAAAATAGATGTGGTAAATTGACAAAGAAGAAGAGTAGCAGCAAACTTTTTTAAGTTGAAGGATCATCTTCTGATTGGGCTTCCGTATTTTTTGCAGGTTATGATTCTTCCTACAGTTGAATGCACAACAAGAGAAGTGAATAGATTGAATCTTTTAAATTTGACAATAAGTACCTATCATCAGTAAGAAAATTAGAAAACTGCTTGTCGATATTATTGAGTACATTAATCTATTATAACTATCGAAATGGCAAGATTGATTATCATTTCTCATAACGGATTTGTTTCGTTTATTATTATTCAATTTGAAAAGTTGTTTTTATGTAGGAGTAAGGTTGTAAAAAAGTACGCGCTAAATGCTTTGAAAAACACCCACTTTATTGGCTATTTGATTATTTGCGTCATATATTTATAGGTATATATTGATTAGCATACATATGTATGTAAAGTATTTAAATTATTTCTGAAAACAATGATTTAGAATACAAGCAACCTTCAGCAGGTGTTTAACACAGTTAACGGATCAGTTAAGGTAATTATTTGTCTAGTCTTGTTTTCATGCGAATGTAGAAAACTAAATAGTGAACAATAAAGCTGGAACAGAAAAGTAAATGCCAGCTATTTCTTGTAATCTACATGCTTAAACTTCTAGTTTATCGGGGAACACCTTGGTTTAACAAGAGTAATAAAAGAACAGAATAATAAATAGCTACTCAAAAAGCATAACGGTACCTATGCTAAATCGATTATATTAAACTATACGAGCTCGCATATTTCAAAATATAACCTTCATTTATAGAAAATTATTAATGAAGTGGAAAATCTTAATCTCTTAACACGCCGTTTGAATATGAACCTATATCTGAGATCGGCAATTATAGACTAGTTATAACTTTCGAGTTCAGATCAATCATATTGAGAACAACAGAAGAACACAACATTTTGCCGACAATTCTAAGGGTCGTTACTCCATACACGTAACTCCTCGTCGTGCCCGCCGTAAAGTATAGAAATCAATGGTGAAGAAAGAGTGCAATCTATATCTCAACCCGACGGTGTTCTCTAACGTTTTTCAGCTTTGCACGGAATAAGTCATGAGTCATCGCCAGACGAAGAGCTGCCGTCTCGTATTCAGTGGTGAACTTAGACCAACGATTTCTTCCATATGCCAAGAAGGCAACTTGGTCTGAAAATGACCAAGTGGCACTTACGGAGACCCACCCTCCAGGTGACTCCCGATAACTGTTCCTAAATTCTACACCACAAATTCAGTCAGGATATCCATAACGACCGTTCTACCATGGCTTCGGTTTCCCACAAGCCGTTGTTACCCACTAGTAATTGCCAATTTCAAAAGTTGCTCAACATTTATCTACTATCCAAACCGATTAAGTTAGCACCACGCACCTTTTCCAAATTAGTGTGTTCAGACGCCGCTCAACACTTCCACCATTGACTGCTATTCTTCTAACATCTACAACCGTCGTGTCATTTCATTCCGGATATTCTCTTAGGCGTTTTAATTACTGTTTCTACAAAAGCTTCTTACAAGATTGCGGACGAAAGTTAAATTTTACTGTTGGTTTGTCGTTGTAGTCAAAGTCGTTCTTTGTTCATTGACTGTGGCCTTAACTTGTTTAGGTTAGATACACGCAACATAAAATGAACGCAATTTCAATCAAGAAATTTTCATAAAGTCTATTTACGAAAGCTAGAATGATCATAACTTAAATAGTGTAATGAACGGGATTAACCCCTACACGCATGACTGACACCGAATGATGACACATCGACCGCTAAATGAAAAACAACGCACCCGACTAATCTAGAATGTTCTAGCAGTCTTGTATACGGTATATAAAGCGCCACCGCGCAGGAAGGTTCATTAGTCAACGAGTTAAATGAATACGCGCATCATAAATAAGTAGAATATAAATGTGTAGTACAAGATAAATGTTAAACATAAATATTGTAAATAAAATAGTCTGTAAATAATCTAGTTTAAGTTCGTTACAGTTTATAATTATAGTGTTTGTAATTAATGTTAATGTAAATATTTTCCTTTGTTAATAGACGATTAAATCAACTTTTAGCATTATTTAAAAAGAACGTTACAATAGTAAGAAAAGAGTAATTGTGATTAAAATATCTGTATTACGCAGAGTTGGTTTCTTAACTCGCCTAGGATTTACTTTTACGGTAACTGGTTCTAGAGGATAACCCTCCAGGGCCGAGAAGTGGTAAATAACTATAACTGGAAGGGCAAACAAATTCGTCCAGACAAAAAACGAACAAAGAAAAAATCTCTAAAAGTGAGATAACTACTTTGTTTTACAATCTTTGAAGATAGTGTAACTGAGGCTTTGATTAAATGGAAAATAAATTACTCGCTTAAGGTGCTAAATTACTTGCTTGGATTCCTTATAATCGTGCGTGCAAAGTCGTTTCCCAAAAACCTCTAAGGTATACGACAAAATTCCCAACCAAAAAAAAACCAAAATATTAGCAGGAATGGTCGTAAACTAGGAAACTACCAACCCATAAAATTCTCAAAGTAAAATTTTTCAAATCAGAAAATGTAAAAAGAATTTTTCATGCACACAAACTACGTCCTAAAATACCCTGGATGATTTCATCAAATCCGAAAAAGCTTGAAAAAGAAAGAACTTACCTGCAATTTTTTCTCGAAACGTCTCTCGAAATCCAACCAATAAACAGTCTTACCACCAAAGTAAAATAAATAAGAAATCAGATAATGGCGGGATATGGAAGCAGACTACAATAACCTATAATTGATTAATCCAATCGGCTCGAGAAAGCCTTTACAAATATATTAACAAAGAGGAAAAATTCATTAAATCGCTTGCAACAAACATAATATAATCTGAAATACTTAAAAAATGAATAAAGCGAAATCAGTCTGAAACGCCCTTCCTAATACAAAAATTGGTAAAGATCTGGACTTAACACAGATAAAGGCTAAAGAAATTAACATTGATAACGTGACACTTGAGCGGTACAAAGTGTTGCCTAAATCTAAGATAAATCAAGCTCCATAGACGATTTCAAAATCGAAATGCTTTAAGATAAATATGATCTGTAACAATTGTTCTTTATTACATCTAAGAGAAATGTTTAGAAATATATATTTTTTAAATGATGCCCTGTTTGCAAAGGATTGGTCACATACTAATGAATTTGGAGATTAAAATAAAGTCCATTAACGATATTGATAACAAACGAAAAGCCATAGAAAAAGGTAAAGGAGAAAGGAAAACGCTATACAAAGTGTAACAGCAGTTCGACTACCCTTAAGATAGTGAAACTCGATAAAACAACATTTTGCGAATCTTTTAATTGGATAGAGATTAGTAAAAGAAGAAATATAAACCTCGCTACGTACACTGGGACAGGAGGTGGCAATCTAGTGAAACAGGAAACCAAATTCTCCCCTTCATGTATCTAATGAACACGTGACGCAATCGGATGTAGATATCTGAAACGATTTTGAGTTATAACTGTTAAAACAGCAAAAGACGGAATGCACTAATCGATAGGGTGGTAATTTCTTAAATTTGACTGAATTACGATCCAATAAAGATGATAAAGAATCCCTCATAACTAACTGAGTTTGCTTTATATAAGTATATCCTTATTGTATTTTAACGTCATCAACATTAAAGATGAAATATTAGACTGCACAAGAACATAGAGGTTGATAAGAGACCTACGAAGATAACATTTGTTTACTATTCGTATTTGTAATGGCATAACAAGCACACTTTTTAATAATCGTATAATCGTAAATATTTACAAATTGTCTGTGATGGGAAATGAGACTAAATATAAAAATTTGGAGACAAATTCCCAAATTGCAAGCTACAATCTTCGAACAGGTATGGTTCAACTGTCTCCAATTTAGGATTATTACGAATCTTGAAGTGCCACTGCATCGAAAATAAGTCTAACCATTTATATTACAAGAACAGAGAGAGGGGATGGACACCAACTTAATTATAATTTGTGTTCTAATTTGAAGATAAACGTTTTTAACGTCATTGAACTTTGAAATATTTTCTAGGATCTATGATAGAATTTGGAACTCTACACTAAAATCTTCAAGAAATCCAAATCGGAATCAATTGTGTAATCTGTTGTAATTCGAAAAATATTTTATATCTAGAAGAACCTGTAATAAACATTTATTTCTATGTAAATGAAACTTCATAGGCATTTATGGTAAATAAGTAAATGAGTAGTTACAGCTACGGGGCTTGAAACATTTTACAGGCTTCTAAAAGAGACGTTCTACCATGCTCATCAACAAAAAACTAATAGAAACTAATGTTGCTTAATCACACCATGGCAACGTCTAGCTATAAACTGTCCTACCACCTTTGATTATAAAAGGTCTTAAATAAAAAACGCTGACAAAAATAAAACTAGACTAACTGGATTATGAAGGCTCGCTCCTTCGTCGCTCGCCCAACAAATTTTCCAGCTCGCCCATAAAGATTCATTTACAAAGCTTGTCACGTAAATAGCTATTACAGGCTTCATAACGGGCTAGGCCGTAAAATGAATCTTTACCCATAGAGACAGAGCTCAATAAACAGATGTTTATGAGACATATATGGGCACTGTATGTAGAACTACGGTAGAGACTGTCGCTCTGATTTACCCTTCAGTTTTAAACTCTACGCCATATGATTTTAGATCTTTCTTTTATTGAAATACGTATAAGGCTTGAGAATTGAAGCTACTGATGAATATTATATTTTTATACAAATTAGTTGTTTATATTTTGTATTATGTTGCTGTTTTAATTATTTTTATTCCTGATGAATGAGAGGCGTATTAAATAACATTGAGTGGGCTTATCTCATTATAGAGTGTTTTAAAGTATGTCATATCGTTAATAAAAGTCATAACGCATAATATTGCATAAAATTATTTTGCTATATCCTATATTAACAAAAATCTAGTCTAGTACACAGTTTGATTCAAAAGATATAACTAATCTGGGGCACTTACTCGACTTTAAAAGACTGTTTCCAGGAAACTGAAATAAATATGCATTGAATAAAAACCGAGTCCGTAGAAAACCTCTTAAAACCACCAGGAGGTTCAATTTTGTAATAGTTTTCTTAACATAACTTTGCGCACAGATATTCAAAGTTATTTAACATGGCCCACCTATGTTAGCTTATGACCACGCTGATTAGCTCAATAGCGTCAGTTACATTTGTAAGAGCAACCAGTAGCTCACTGGTGAGAGCCATGTTGCCTATCCACCCTCTACTAGCTCTCCAGACTAGTGCCGGAGTTATTAACGTGCTCACCCGTCGGGTTCCGTCTTCGAGGGAGTCTTATCACCCCTAGTCCAGCATGCAGACTTTCACTGTCCGAACCTGGAACCTTTCACTTATCCAACCTCAAGTGCGGCTGGGACTTTGAAGCTACCTAGGATATCCTAGAATTTATTCACCCCGCCCTACTATATTAAGGCTTGGTGAGCCCCGTCTGCACTCTACCCTAAAATAGAGCCCCGGCCAATACCAACTAAGAGGTGGGGGTTGGCTTAAGCGTGGGAGGCTATATATTCACATCAACGCCCCTTATAATGTGTTCCCTGAAATAGCCATCCTGGAACGGGCCATACCTATAGAACTTAAGTCATCGAAGTGACTCAAACTACCGATCCATCGCAAGATCTAAACTCTGAGACCAGTCCAGTCATAGTATAGCGATACCAAACGCCGGCTTACTTTGCGCAGATCCATTTAGAGTCACTCATCCATTCGTCTAGATCAGGCAGCGGGTAACTAACATTATACCAAACCCTGACGTCAGATAAGAATCAAATTTACCCACACCGGACCCTATGTTAGCAGAACTTCCTCTCCAACGTTTATGAGTCATCGTCGAGAAACACTTACGTGTAACTCTACACACATTATTTTTTGACTGTTTAATCCGTTGCCCAGACAAACCTGGGATTGAGGAGACAGCAACCAGTTCTACAGGTGAACGCCATGCGGCGTGCTCCTAAGCTAGTCTCAGATACTAGTCATGCTCGACACGTCAAACGACTGCCCAATCCTCTGTCATACTGGGCTAATCTCGGATACTAGTGAAACCATGACCGACACCTCTAACGACTGCCTGGCCGTTCACCCCGTGCTTTTCGCACAGTAGGAATTTCCGTCTTCCGTCGGAACTTTGTCATTTGGTGCATCCGGAAATTCCTACTGTGCGCAAAGTACAGTAGGAATTTCTGGATGCACCAAATAACAAGCCCGTCAAAATGAGCTATCGCATCATGTTAATCTACTCAAAGTTAGCGTTTTGACCTTGTACATTTTTCTATACCAAAAGTATGTCTTCAAGAAATTCGTAATAAACAAGCTTAATATAAAGGTAGATGCTTTGCTCCTCTCCCTCAGTCTTCAGTTTTTTTATATCATACGTCACAGCATTTCCGCGAAGTGAGTAAAGCTGATGGACATTGTATTTCATATTAGCTAGTTGTTTGTATTATGTATTGTGATCTTCTGTCTTAAGGCAAAAGCATTCGTTTTAAATAGAATTGTGAGGGTGTTGTTGTCATTGAGGTGGGCTTATCTCATAATAAAAGAGTTTCAAAATATCGCCCCTCAATAAGGTTATTATTGATATCACTTTGTGTCAGTGTGTAGCAAATTAACTTGTCATGCGCGACGTTATAAACATCTCTTACATAACGTAATTAAAAATGTTGCCAATCGCAGTGACTTTTCAAACATTTCTTTTACTGAGTAGTAAAACGAAATAACAGTTATGAGGAGACGGTGAGCGTCTAAAGTTCGAAATAGAACTTAATAGTAATTTCTTTTTAGTTTATTTGTGTGCAAAGCGCACTCACACTTCAATTTTGTTTTTTATTGGGTGTCTGTTTCGTATGAAAACCGATTATTTCTTTCAAATTACAACTCCATCTTTTTTCACCAGAAACGAAAAGTACTCGTTTTTACAATAAGCGAGGTCTGAAACAACATAGGAAGTTTATACATCTCTAGAATACGGGTCTTTGGTTTCTTATAACTTTAAAATAATATTTTTAATCTGCGATGATTCTTAAATCAAATAAATAAAACTGTCAATATAAGATGGTGTACCACCATGTACAGTTTCTATCAGACAGTATCTGGATGCAGTAATTCTCAACATATGAATTGACAAACTCCAAAGATATTTTATCTCTCAACTCTTCAAGATTTTTGGTCGGTTCCGGTATATTTTTCTCGTTAAATATCCGTAGCCAGGGGACCGAGCTGACCGTTCCGCAAATCCACGCCTGTCAATCCATCTTTTGGGAATTACTTCATCCAGCTAGTAACAGCATATCATTTTGTTGATACCAAGATTTTTTTCTAAATGATTTTTAACTATCCGTGTCTAAAGGTTACAAGAAACCAAAAATCTTTTTGTAACTATTTGTTTCGGAGGCCCCTCAGGAAAGTATACTTTCCATTATTGATGAAAAAATATAGACGTAATTTAAAAATTAGTCGATAATAAGGTAGTAGGGGAAAATAAATAAATTTTTATACGAAACTTTTATACGTAAGTGAAAGAAAGTTTTCTTCGGGAACATAATCGAGCACGTTCACGAACGTTCTTATAATAATTCTAGAGAATTTTCAGAATAATAGAGCACAATCGAGCATAAACAAGAACATTAATAATCGAAAATAAAACCGACACGAAACAATCTTAAACCACATACCCACGCAAAATATACACGTGTTGCTCGCAGCTGCTGTCGGCGTCTGCTGTTCAAAAGGCAGACTAAACACAACCTTACCTCTCACGCGTTTCAGTAGTTGCAGCGCATTTTAAAAGCATCCAATGCTTGCGGTCAACGTAGTCTCTATAACTGACAAAATGTCCACCTCTTGCGTTCGGCGTAGTGTTTGCAATCGGTAAAGTGTCCACCGCTTGCGGTCGGCATAGTGACCACCATCGACAAATTGTTCAGTAGTAAAACTTATTTTAATGGTCGGTGTAGTAAACACGGTCGGCAAAGTATCCAACGCTTGCGGTCGGCGTAGTGTCCACGATCGGCAAAGTGTCCACTGCTTGCGCAAGTTAGTTGCGCACGCAACTAAACATATAACTAGGTTAGATCAAATGATTAGGGTTAGTTGTTAGGTTAACGATGAGATTAGTTACGTTTAAAAGCGAGGTTAGGTTAGGATAGGGATAGGTCAGCTTAGACGATAAGAGATGGGTTATGTTAGCTAAACATAGGCTAGGTGAGAAAGCAGGTTATATTGTAATAGCTAGGTTGTAGTTTAGGTTAGGTAGTCAGAGGTTTTATTAGAAGGTAGGTTAGAATCGAAGTTGGGAGAAACTGAGGAAACACATTTGCTTTAGGGAGATCGTGAAAGGCGATTAAACCATATTCTGAGAGTACCTGAGACAAACTTGTAGCAAGAATCTTCTTTCGGGAGGGGCTATTTTAAAATGTTGTTCACCTGAAAAGAAGAGGTAAAAAATTACAATGTGCATGGGGAGGTGGGGTATTATATCAATATTTTGTGAAGAAACTATGAAGTGGGCAGTACTAAATATATGATAGTATATTGTGTTACAAGTGCAGAAAAGTGTCAATTTCTCGCGAGTGTGAATCAAAGATTTTGAAAAAAGAAATCGAAAATGTTTTTGTGTCATTGTAGTCATAATGATGATGATATAACATAAGATAGCCCTTAAAAGGAGCTTTAAGATGAAACCAAGATGAGCTTTCTAACTCAAATAGATGGTGAGATATTTTCATTAACGTGAATCAATATCGCAGAAAGATTGACGTATTTTTGAATATTTAAAAATCAGTAACAGGCAGGGGCGTATTATCGTTGAAGCCCAGGAAGCCCATGCTTCGGACGTAATTTTTTAGGGGCGGCACGACTCAAAGAACTGAATACGTAAAAAGAAAACGTATAAAAGCAAATGGAAATAAGACTTATTTATCTTAAAAGAGTTAAAAATTATTTAAGGTCAAGATTATTCAAATCTAAATTAAGCAGTTTAGCCATACTGATCATAGAATTAGAATTGATAAAAATTTTTGATTTTACAGAAATTATTAAAACTTTTGCTGCCAATAAATTTTGAAGAAAGACCTTTAACTAACATCTAGCTAAGTAATAGTCAAAAAAATATTGACTGTTACTACGTTCCTTAGTATCCACTTTCTTCAATGAGAAACAGTTTATTAATAGTATATACGAGGGTGGTCCCAGAAGTACCCGACCTGACCAAGAGGTGGCGGTAGTTGTTTGAAAATATCACTGTATTGGAAAGTACGCAGTCTATAAAGCATATGTTTCAAGTTTGAAAGCGCCACGTTGTTCAGAATTTGTTTGGCAGCCATCAATAGTGAACGTTGTCAGCGAATTTGTGAAAATGGAGAAAATTGGTCATCGTTATGTGATACAATACTTTTATTTCAAAGGCCTCAGCCCAACCAATATAAAAGCTGAACTGGATTCTACTCTGGGTGAGTCTTCTCCTTTGTTTACAACAGTACAAGAAAGACCTTTAACTAACATCTAGCTAAGTAATAGTCAAAAAAATATTGACTGTTACTACGTTCCTTAGTATCCACTTTCTTCAATGAGAAACAGTTTATTAATAGTATATACGAGGGTGGTCCCAGAAGTACCCGACCTGACCAAGAGGTGGCGGTAGTTGTTTGAAAATATCACTGTATTGGAAAGTACGCAGTCTATAAAGCATATGTTTCAAGTTTGAAAGCGCCACGTTGTTCAGAATTTGTTTGGCAGCCATCAATAGTGAACGTTGTCAGCGAATTTGTGAAAATGGAGAAAATTGGTCATCGTTATGTGATACAATACTTTTATTTCAAAGGCCTCAGCCCAACCAATATAAAAGCTGAACTGGATTCTACTCTGGGTGAGTCTTCTCCTTTGTTTACAACAGTTACATTTTGGGTAGATGAGTTTAAACGAGGCCGTACGAGCTGCCAAGACGAGCATCGCAGTGGTCGACCAACTGAGGTGACGACTCCAGAAATGGTGGAGAAAATCCACAAAGCGGTACTTGATGATCGTCGACTGAAAGTGCGCGAGCTAGCAGACATTACGGGCATTTCAAAAAGTGTGGTACATCGCATATTATCTGAAAATTTGGACATGAGAAAGCTGTGTGCAAGATGGGTGCCGCGTTTGCTCACACTCGAGCAAAAACAGTGTGAAGATGTTTCAATTGAGTGTTTAGCGAAGTTTCACAGCAACAAAGCAGAATTTTTGCGCCGTTTCGTAACAATGGATGAAACATGGGTCCATCATTTCACACCCGAGACAAAAGAACAGTCGAAACAATGGACTCAAAAGGGCGAACCGGTTCCAAAAGGGCGAACCGGTTCCAAAGAAGGCGAAGACCGTTTCATCTGCAGGCAAGGTTATGGCGTCGGTTTTTTGGGATGCGCGTCGAAAAAGGAAAAACTATCAACGGCCAGTATTATGCAAACTTATTGCAACGTTTGAGCGAAGAAATCAAGCAAAAACGGCCGCATTTGGCTAAAAAGAAAGTGTTGTTTCATCACGACAACGCGCCAGCTCACAAATCCGTTATTGCAATGGCCAAAATTAATCAATTAAAGTTTGAATTGCTACCTCATGCATCATATTCGCCAGATTTAGCCCCCTCGGATTATTTTCTGTTCCCAAACTTGAAGAAATGGCTCAGTGGTCAAAGATTTTCCAACGATGAAGAAGTGATGTCAGCAGTTAATGGCTATTTTGAGGAGCAAGACAGTTCTTATTATAAAAAGGATATCGAACTTTTTGAACACCGCTGGGAAAAGTGTATAGAGCTGAAAGGAGATTACGTTGAAAAATAAATAAATCTTTTTCCAAAATTTTTGTGTTTTCTTTGTTGGGTCGGGTATTTCTGGGACCACCCTCTATTTGTGTTTAATACAATGCTTATTAATAATATATGTCTGTGTTCTAATAAAATGTGGGTTTACTTGTAATTATACTATGTGTACATCAGAACAAGAAATTCATATAGTTCAGTAAGAATGGATATAAAACAATTAATCTCCGATTAACTGCAAAGAAACTGATTTGGTAGAGACCTTTATTTTATTATTCTAAACATATTCTGAAAAGTCGTGATGATTTCGCCCGGTACTACTACTGTTACACCCCTTGAAATAGAAGGATTATTGGTTTTTGGCAGACATCTGCGTTTCTATTGATTCTACGACAATAAAAATATGCAAAAAATCAAAAATTATTCTCTATCAAAAAAGTCCTATCAAGTTTTTTGTACTAACGATAGTTTTCGAGAAATCTGCCATTTAAACTGTAAGAAAGCGTATTTTCGGGTATTAAGGGTAATCTATTCCACATCACCCTTAAGGTTGAGTACAAGACTCGTTTTTTAAGTAATATCCCTGGATGTGAGCCTAATCCACTTCTCTAGAACCCAAACAGAATTATTACAGTTCTGTTATTTTCTTGTTGGCATAGCAACCGATAACGATTCGGTAACATCAACTTCCTGTGGCAAATAACAAATCGGGAAACACATAAAAACAGGTCGGTAGGGCAAAAAAGATTTTTTTTAATTTTGGATTTAAAGAATTATTGAATTTTTATTTATTTTATTGTTTTCTTCGTTTCCCCCGTATTTTGTTTCATCGTTATTTTTCTCATCTTCCATTCGCTTGTTATTTTCACATGAAGCAGTGAGAACACCTTGTTCCTGGAAATCTACCGGATCAACTGCAGTGACTTATCCTTGCAATTCACTTTCTATTGGTTTAGCATTTATACAAGACTGCTAGCAGCAACTACCACAAACTGCTGAGCAATGAAGTCCCATTTTTGACAAGTACACCTTAGTCCGCACCGTTTGCGACAATTGCTGAAAATTATTTCCCATCATATCAATTCCCATTCCCTAGTTTTGTTTTTATGCAACATGCAAAAGGAAGATAAGAAGAAAATAAAGATGAAACAGAATATGAGAAAAATATAAAAATTATACAATTCAAGATGTAATTTTAAATTTAAAATTTCAAAAAAAAGTTCTAAAGTAATGGATTAGGACCACAAGGGATACCACTTAAAAACGAACACTGTACTCAACTTCAATGGTGGTTGTTAATACCCAAAAATACGCTTCTTACATTTTAAATGGCCGATTTTTCAAAAATTATCTCGTACAAAAAAATTTGATAAGACCTTTTCAATAGAAAACTATTTTCTTGATTTTCTGCATATTTTGTCGTTGTCGTAGAATCAATAGGAACGGAAATGTCCGCCAAAAACTAATACTAATAGTAATAATCCACCCCTTTCAAAGGGGTAACACTGGGTGAAATCATCAGGATATTTTCAGAATATTTCTAAAATGATAAAATAAAGGTCTCTACCAAAGATCAGCTTCTTTGCACTTATTCTGAAATGTCGCGGGCTTCTGGCTCGTCTTGCTTAATACGCCTCTGGCAACAGGAAAACAACATATTCAAAAAATCTGAAAATTGGTAGTTTTCGTAAGCTCTTTAGGTACATCTTAAATAGCAAAAATCATCAGAAAAGAAGTTATAGATCCTGGTTGATTTGGCATGGAATGACCCTATTAGTTTTCTGAAGATCAAGATATAATCAGCTGAGAGCGACCACACTCACAAGTCAACTTGTGTAACTTTTTAAAAAGTCAATTGTCCACTACTCTGTTGGGTGCGGACACCAAAGTAGAAATAATACCCTGGCTAATGCGTTGTTAAATTTTGCCATAGGTAGTGCCCAAGTCAAGATTAGTGAATTGTGTTCAACTTCCTTTTAGTATGCTTTGTTTTACTATTCGCTTCGGTATGTTATAAAAATGTGAATTAATCTTTTTTTTTAATTTTGAGCAGAAGATTTCTTTCTAAGTATTATTATTGTTAGCTCTTGTTAATATAGGAATTATATTTTTAAGTTTTCTTGGAAATGCATTATCTTACTAGTCACTTAATTTCAATAAAATGGAGTTACTACTAAGTTTCAAGGCAATTCAGTTTAAAATCTCTGTTTAAAAGATAAAAAACACTTCTTAGTTAAACGTTTAATAATTTTATTTGAACTAATGATTTTTGTTGGACTGTACAGGACAGCAACTTATATACAAGTGAGTAAAAAATGTACTGTTCTACCCTTCTCCCTGACAAGTAACCCCTGAGCTATGCGCCCCAAACATGCTAAAGTGGACGATAGGCGAACATAGCCGAATAAATGTACTTAATAAACAAATTTGTACAATAACATAATTATTAACCTAAATTTATAACGTAATTAAGAGAAGACACAATGATACAATAAATAATTAAATATGTAACCTAAACCCTAACAATCTCCTGTAAAATAAGTAAAAAAAGTTAAAGCAACATCTGAGTCATTCCTATTCCATGCCAACTAACCATGGAGCAATTGATTTTGAAACTTTATCTTCTAGAATACCACGATGTTTGGATTATGAAATGTACCTATAGAGCTTATCATAAATTTTCAGACTGTTTGAACATACAGTGCTTTCCTGATAGTACTGATTTTTGAAAATTAAAAAAAATAATTTGGGACCCTGATTCTCATAAATGCAAAATATGTTAGCACCTCTTTGAGTTAGAAAGCTCATCTTCAGCAATTCATTGCGCTCTTATCTTCCATATTCATGTTTTTGTCTGCAATTCTAATTATAATTGAAACGCATTTTAATTTGCCAATGGCGACGTACTTTTCAATAATATCACGTCACCCTGTCAACTTGATAGATAATCGCAAAAGCAAACAAAAAACTGAAAACAAGGGAAAACCACAATAACTATATACAAATATTTATGAATTCTTACCATTCACTATTTATTTAATGATCACGTAATTTATTTTAATCGACACGCAATGTGCACTCCACTGCAATTTCAACGTTTGTTATCTTTATTTGTGTTGAAATCTCGGGCTAGGGTGATTATACTGATTATGATTATCGAGTACCTTATGCTTTACACATTTACAATACTTTTGCAAATTATTGGACTGGGTCTGAATCTGGATGGGCATAATGGAAACTTTAATTTTGTCAGCATGGTCAAATTTAGATTTTTACTTAAATTAAAAACTAGGAAATAACCATTTTCATATATGGTATAGGCACAGTATATATAACACACACATTATATATACTGTGGTATAGGTGTGTATTTATAATGTAATTCTGTACACATATACTCGGCATTGTTGGTTTCAAAATATGAATAGGTACTTGTTTCCTTTTTTCAATTAATTTCCTTTAGATAATGCTTTATCATTATCGGCAATCATTATCAGACAAGATTTTTATTTAATTAATCACTACTATCTACTTCCTATTAATTAGTATTATGCTTATGTTTTCGTTTTTAACTTATATTACCTGTGGATAACATTGTTATACAAAATTTATCATCAATTAATTAAATTTTATAAAATAAAATAAGATATTCGATTATAAAGGCTAGTGGATGGTTGTTTCTCCTTAAATCGCCTGTAAAAATGTAAAACGTTCACGAGATGATCTTCAGTTAATTTAACATCGATTAATTCGCAGTTCTTCTTGGTTAATTAGGGCTTTCATTACTCCTACTATTTATCTAATTCTTTATTTATTTGCGTAAAAATCATCTAATCATTTATTTAACAACCTTTTAACAGCACTTTTGTAAGAAGTTGTAAATTTAAAATGAGTCTCTGTTATATAATTGTATTAATCATAATAGTTGATTAAAAATGTAGATAAGTGAAGAAGTTCTTCATAATTTGGATGTGGACATTTATTGGAATTACCTGAACTACTACAAATCTATGGTAATTGATTTTGGAAGTTTGGATGGTTATTGATATAAACTATGGAGTGGAAATGTTTATTTTCGACAAAAAGATAATTGATTTGGCATGGTTCATTATATGGAGTACACAGTATGGATGATTTTGACAGTTTCATTATTAAATAAATAATCTTTTAGTTAACTTAGTTTTCGTGTCATTTTTGTGCAGCAGTTAATAAAGAATTTAAAATACAACAAACGCCTAAAAAATACTTAAAAAGCAGTTTCTTTGAGTAAAAAAAGATCTGTCGATTTGACAGTAAGTTTTGTGCATGAGGTATACAAATATACATATGAATGGGAATTAAAAAATCTCATATTCTAAATGGAGTATTATTTAAACTATAGATATCTTTGAATTTCAAATGCACTGAATTTATTAAAGAGGTGCTAAAATACCAAACGAAGCTGGGAAGTACTAGAAATAGTAGAACTGTACTAGCAAGACCAATACTGGGTACGGGTATGGAAGAGCATTTTCATCGCAGCGGACTGGACGGAAATTTGAATTCTTGTCCAAACTTGAAATTATTTGCAGTTTGGCACAAATTGTTATAGTTAAGGCCAATTTCACCAACTTTACTTAAATGTAACCAGAGATTATTTGCAAAATACAGGGTGTGAATAGTTAATGTGTTAATTTTAAGGGATGATAAAAGACATCAAAAGAAATAAAAAAGGTCTTATACAACTTGGTTCGAGGACGTACCACTGTTTTAGAGGGAAAAATAATATAGTTGGAAACTTTAACGCCATTTTCCCGCCTTAATAATAATAGTTTAATAATGAGGCTTTGTCAGAAGATGCATCTCATTTAGCACAACAAAAAGCTGAATAACATTTTTTCGTATGATCAGTCGTTTACGCGTATAATCGGATTCTTTTTACATTTAGAAATTGATTTTACACAATTAACAAACGTGGCAACCCTGCAACAGTTTATACCTGCGTAAACAACTTTTAAAGGATGCACTTTTATTGCTTCTTATCTGTACTTCGGTCAGTAAGGTCTTTCAGTGTTGCTGCGTTTTTCTTGTGTGTTTCGTCATTTGTTGTCGTTTGTTTTGTTGCCTATTGTTACGGTTGTTATTGTTTTTGTTATTCTCATTATCGTTGATTAGTTGTTAAGTGTTGAGATGGGAGATTTTAGCTGCAGCAGCTCGTTTGTATCATAAACGTTTTCCTGGGCGACGTGCTTTGATCCACGAAAATTTATCGCGCTATCGCAACGTGTGCTGAAGACTAGAAGTATTCTTCCCATAGACTGCATCGCCTCAACGTTTCGAAGAACTTCTTGCTATGGAAGAACAGATTTTAGTATGAATTTGAAAGTAAATTGATATTCTGGGATTTTACCTGCTTAAACAGGTTGTTTGAAATGTTTTAAGAAAACAATAAAATCTAACTGTTCATTGAATACAGAAGAATTTTTCCGATAAAAGAAATTGTATGTTAAATACATTTTTTTCTCAAAGTTCTTTAGTTTGCTTCATTTGGGTGACAAAAGAGGCGACAGTTTTATGTTTTTATTATCCTTTGCATGCAGTTAAAAACGGATTATGTTTTCAACCTTTCAGAGAAGACAATTGGCTAGGAGGATAGAATTTCATAGGAAAAATAACCCTCGGGTCACCACCTTATGCAGTTCCTTAATTCTCCTTGAATAATGCATATTCCTTTCTAATTCTTTTGTACTAAAAAGTTATTAGGAATACAATCACCAATTCCCACTAAAATTAAGGGTGTCAGAGCATCAACCTAATAAGTAATAAATTGTGCTTTAATCTCGCTTGTACAGCAAAACGAGGGCTGCATGATTTAATTAAGTGTGCTACTAAATAAACAAAGCTGATCGGTTGGTTTAGACTAAACGATTTTAATTCAGAAAAGATCATGGGCTTGTGAAATGCTATTCTTTTTCAGCAAGGTTGACAGATATGGCAGTCATTTTTTCTAAATTACTCGGAAAATAATTACGATAGAAAACACTTTATTAAGAAGTTTTTGTTCCTTTTCATGTCTTCTATCACACCTTAAATTAAACTCCTAGTTACTCCTTACACCCTGTATATTATGTTATGAGTTAATGGTTTGATCATTTTCTCTTGTAACAAATGATTTTTTACCATTGGCTAGAGCCCGAGATGGAGGGCCTACTAGATATTTGCCCAGTTGCTCAGCGGACCAGTCCGACACTGTCGTCATAAATAGAAACGAATGGATCGAAAGTTTATAATAAATTGTGAAAGATATCAAAAATCTTTGTTAAGTACAAAAATCTTAGTAGTTAATAATTCCTCAAATTTTACTCGCTTCTATTTATTTTATGTTACTGTATAGTATATATTATATACAGGGTGGAAACAGTTACGACGCGTTAATTTTCAGGAGTGATAGAAGACATCAAAAGGAACAAAAAGTCTTAAATTTTTTCTATGTTAACTAGCTTTCGAGTAATTTAGAAAAACCATTGCCATATTTGGCAACATTGCTTAAATATAATCGCATTCTACAGCTGGGTCTTGACCTTGTTTCAGAAAATCAAACAGCCGTAGTGTAACAATAATAAACATCCGAAGCAGATTAGTCGGGTGAGTAATTTTACGAAAATTGTAATCAGCACTGTTCTTCCGTAAACAAAGTTTGTACGTGCTTAAAAACACGCTGATTCATAACAAACCAACTGTAAAAATAAGACAATAAGACAAAATTATATTTAGTAATTTCCGGAATATTTTTAAAATTTCCTGACGTATTTGTTTTTTTATTAAAAAATACTATCTCTTGTAAAAAAATTGATTAAGGCATCTAATTACCATAAAATTAAAGATTTTATTAATGTAGCTAAAACAATACGTTATCAAAGTCCCTTAACCTTATTACCTTATATAAATCTTCTCTTACTATAGATATTCTCTTATAAAATCATTAAAAACTGTTATTAGATAAATAAACTCGTGCTTTATTGACAAATTATTTGCAGTTCGACAAACTACAAACTCAGCATTATCTCCCTCTCAAAAGGTATTGAAAAATCGATGAAATTGGTTTCATTTGTGGGTATGAGTGGTCAAAAAACAACTGATTATTTTTAATATTCCTTTTATTCAATTGTGTAAATTTTCGCCATCATTCGTATGGCTTCTTCAGACACATGAAATTTGGATATTAAAAGTCATATTTATATGTTTGATACAATTCATGGATCATGGCGATGCTTGTTTCTATACATTTAAACTTATTTTAATAATTAACAATCCTTTTTTAATTTTTGTTATATTTTTGATCTTTTGTGAAAATATTAAAATTTGTAAAATCGTTACAATTATAAAAAGAAATAAAAGACTAATTCTTTTTATAATTGTAACGATTTTGCAATGATCCTACCACGATCCATGAATTGTATCAAACATATAAATATGACTTTTAATATCCAAATTGCATGTGTCTGAAGAAGTCATACAAATGATGGCGAAAATTTACACAATTGAATAAAAGGAATATTAAAAATAATCAGTTGTAAAAAGGTATTATTTACATAGTTGTAATCAGGCATTGACCTAAATATTCTTCATTATATTGTAAGGCATCATTGTACCAGCATTTTTGTCGTGCAAATTTTATTACAAACTTTACAGGGTTGTCACGTTTCTTATGGAGTAAAATGAATTTTTAATTGTAAAAAGAATTCAATTTTGCACGGAAACGACATACGATGCAATAATAGTTATTTACGTGTCAAGCTTTGTAAATTAATCTTTACGGATGAGCTGGAAAGTTTGTGGGGCGAGCGACGAAGGAGCGAGCCTTCATAATCCAGTGAACCCAGTAAAGATTAATTGCAAAGCGTGTCGCGTACAAAGTTTTATTTCCACCTTCACCAGCGTTTTTTATAAATTGTATAATTTTTATAAAAAAGACATTTTGTAATCAAAGGCGATAGCACAATTTATAGCTAGGCTTTGTCATGGTTGTTGTGGTTAAGCAACAAAGCACTTTCCATAGCTTTCTGTTGATAAGCATTGTAAAATTTTACACGTCTCTTTTAGGAGCCCGTAAAGTTTTACAGGGCTGTAGTTGGAACTACACATTTACTTAGTTACTATAAATGCTTGTAAAGTGTCATTTACATAGAAAATGGAAATAAAATGTTATTAAGGTTTGTTGTGATAGATGAGATGCATCTGCCTACAAAGACAAACACAAAATAACATCTTTTGTGTTTTATTTCAGGCAAGGTTGTTAAATAGCACATAATATTTACTTATTAGTGTATATAAAACAACATTTAGAACAAATAAAAATAATGATTGCACCTATATCAATTTTATTATTTTAACTTGCACAAATACAGTTACAATTTATCTAAACCAATTAACAAAGTTCATACTAATAGGGTATTAAAATAAATAAGGCATAATAATAATAATATAAAGTTGTAACTGGATTGGTGGCTGTTTCGATATCACTTTTGTTATCATTCATGTTAGCTCGTTATCTTTAGTTACAAAACAAACCAGCAGACTGTATCAAGCAACAAAGTGCGAAAGATACGTAATCGACGTTGGTAAATAATATACGCGGCCAGTACCATTCTCCACTTCACCTAGAAACCACAGCCGGGGCCCCCCTCAACACCTAAGTATCTGCTTGTGCTACCTGTACGCTGTAAATGCTAAATGTTAAACTTTTCTTGCCGGTCCGTGTTGTGTTATTTCAGTGTTGCGCGGAGTTGCTGATGGTCGGTTGCTTGCTGTGTGAGGATTATCTCCGTGTCCGCGTAGTGTGACGATGATAAAGATGATTCATTGGGTACGGTGACTAATATTTTCTTCTGGTTATTATAAGTTTATTAATGTGCACTAGTGAAATGATCATGATGAGATCTGCATCAGTGACAAAAATGGCAAAACCGCCACCACCTATCCCACCACGGCCTAGTAAGGCCCTTGTTGCGGAAGCCCTTGCAAAAACTAGAAAATCTCCGGTGATGATCAACAGGAATGGTAGTAACAGCAGCGACAAGTTTGTAAGGGAGAAACATTTGTCGCCCACTAGGTGTGCTCCACCACCACCACCGAATGAAACAATTCCTGACACAGAAACTTTCTTACCTGTGCTAAAATCACAATCTCATTCTACAATTAATTTTTCAAATAGAAAAATACCTACAGTTCAAAGATCGACTTCACATGTAGAAAACTCAAATGACCCACCTAAGGAAAGTTCAAGGACTGTAGTTTTTCAATCTTCAAATTTGAAAACGTCTAGAATTGAAGTTACATTGATGAGGAATGGATCTGATAAAAGATGTGAATCTAGTCAGAAAGATGAACCAAAACAATACAAGTTAATTACTGTCCAAGATAACAAGGACAACAAGAATGATGTTAATATTGAAAATAAAACAAATCAAATCAAGAAAAGTGACAGTTTCAAAGAAGATTCCGCCTCGACTAAATGGAATGACGTTTTAAATGGAAAAAATCACGTCAACACACTTATTGATGAAATGTTTGCCAGTATACTTGATATTCCAGATGAAAAACTAGAATTGCCTGAAGCAATTAATGAAAACGTAATACACAATAATGGTGGTTTAGAATTCTTTAACAATCTTGAAAATAGTGAGGATATTCTGATTGCTGAAGAAAAAACTAAAATAATTGTTAGCACTAATGGTGACTCTCACGAAAAAGAATCTGAACCTGAGGAGCACTCACTAAATACAACAACGGTCCTTGTAATTGACAACAATAAACAACCGGAACACATAGAAGATAAACTTAATAACGACACAGCTGAAAAGCGTGTAAAATTTGACGATAAAAAGAATCACGAATTTCTAATTTCCGAATTGCAAAGCATGAGAAAAGAACAAGAGAGGATTCTGAAACGCCAAAGAAAACCATCTCAAGAACTGTTTGATGAAAACAACGATAAAATTCAACATTCTGATTGGGTGGAAGTTAACGACGGTCAAGAAGTGCGGTTATCTAGTTGTCAAATTATTATTGAAGACGGTGATATTAATAAAAACATTTCAGACATTCCTTCAGTGGATCCTATTCTTTCCAGATTAAGCATGTCTTCTTTGCACGGCCTGCCCCCATTGCCGAAAAGTTTGAGCGGATTTAGCCTTTTGGAAAACCAAAGGAATCCTCAAACTCCAAATCGAGTTGCACCAATACGAGGTGGAACTCCCCCAGGTGCGGGATTCGTTTCTGGCCAGGTGGTTTACCCTCCACATCCTCGAGCTGTCAATGGAACGCCGGATTCGACTTCCGGAAGAAAAGCAACGAATCTCGACAATCAATTGGCAATCTTGAGGCGAGAAATGGTAAGTTTTTCTTATTATTTCTTTTTAAATGTCGATTTGGTTGTTAACGATTTGTGTAAGTTTAATTAAGGAAAGGCGAAACTCTTTTAACCTTCTTGCAACATCCGGTTAGGTAACGTCTTGACTGTGTTTACGCAATTATTTGGGGTTACGATGTGATTTCCTTTTAGTTTTTTTTATGTATGAATTTATAAGTTAAAAAAAGTGTAGTCCGTGGAAAATTAGAGAAAGCGCAATTCTTATAGGTTTCAAGATCAAATTCTGATGTATAAACGAGATTGTCATTCAATTCAGTGTGAAATCTAAAAATTTAACGCACGTGAAGTCCTTGAAAGTCACCATAATTGTTATTATTTATAAAATTTCCCATAAATGATATATTTATGTGCAAAAAAAGAACTGCGGTGCGTTTTAAGGTCGATTTATCTTTTGATGATTAATCTTCATGAAAAATTTATAAAAAAATAATTCCACGATGTAGACTGGCTCAAATCGATAATTAATCAATTATTTATAATTTTATAAACAATAAACTTATAACTTCCTTAGTATACCTATATTAACCTAAGATTGTATTATTAATACAATAACTTTTTTGGGTACCATCCTATTAGTATCTTCAGATTTTTAAGCAGTATTTCCTCATACATAAGTCAAGTGACGAAAAATGAGAAGGAGTGAATTAACAGGATTATCATTATTTTTCAGCTAATGTTTTTACTGGCCCAAAAACCTAGACATTTCGACCCTTTGAATCAAAGACTAATTCTTTCAAAATCTAAATCTCTGAAATTTTGAAACTTTGAAATGGATCTGCGAAGTATCTTTGGGAACGTCTGGACTCTGGAGTATCAACTCTGAAACCTCGAATCTTAGAGTTGATGATGAGCTTTGGTAATGAGTTAGTCTCTTCTAATGTTCAGACGTAAAAATCTTAAAATATTGAATATGTAACCCCGTTTGCGTTTTTGAAGCTCTGAATCTATGTATAAATAAAACGCAAGAAGTATCTTGAATGAGTGAACTATAAAACCCAATGAATGAATTACCAGCTCGCTTGAAATTTTAAAATATAAAAACTTAAAATTTAGAATATTGTTGAAACTTAAGTAACAGCCTAATTCCATGTCGAGTGGTCCAAAGAGTTGTAACTCGCCTTCTTGGTAGTGTAATGCCTAGAGTGCTGGACTTTCACCCAAGCGGCCCGAGGTCGATTCCCGGTGCCGGCAGATCTGGTTAAGGTTTTCTTCAGTTTTCCTTAGCTGTGACACAAATGTGACATTTGCGCTGTTCCATCTGTAAGTCGGCTGCAGCCGCACTTACGGCCTACGTAATAATAATAATCACCCCCTCCCTCCCGCACAAGCTTATAGCTACTGGGGTCTGGTTTCCAGGTTATGGGTTGTAGCAATTATTATTATTATTATATTCTTTGATTTGTCCCAGATTTGGCACAACTGTTATACTACTAAAGATAAGTCATAATCTAAAATATTATAATTTTTACACAAGTGGTTCTTAAGTTACAAACGTTTAAAGTATACAAAAATGAGAAAATTTGGCCATGTTGCCATATAGATTATCTTTTATAAATTTGATAGAAATAAGATAAGAGTTAAACAAAAACTATATTAAAGTGCATCTTTTGGGCTTTTATATGATTGGGCGCATGGCATACTTTAAGCTGAAAATGTTTTGTATTTTGGCCCCTGAGATCTTCGATCTTGAATTTTTCTAGAAACATGATTAAGAATTTTGAAAAAATTAGGCATAGAGTTCCACATCTTTTAAATATGTGTAGCAAATTTCAGCTTAGGATCTTAATGAGATCATTCATAATAAATTTTCTGATAGTTATTTATGTACCAAGGGCGTTATGGTGATGATAATGCCAAGACTTGGCCTGGAAGTTCGATGGGAATTATCATCTAGGTGCATACAAGATTTTGTTAGGAAAATATTACAAGTAGGAAATTTAAGACTTATAATTGTTGGCATTGCCAAGACGTTGTTCACATTTATAAAACTAGGAATTTTTAAGTTTGCCAGAGGATAACCACTTTTACTAAATTTGCAAAAGTCAAACAGATATGAAATTTTAAATTCAAATGTTTTTGATGTTGGTTAATACCAACATGAAAACAAAAAAAAATGTAATAGCACATGTCATCTAAAGAATAAGTCAATTTTATCTAAGAAACTTCTGCAAAAGTCGGCATAAAAGATTTTTTGAATCACTCGCCCATAAACTATGTTGCAAACACTCCTATTATTTGTCGTGTTGTAATACATTCGAACGCAAACATACAGTTTCTGGCCTAATGATCCAAATCACTATTGAACGTAACGCCGGCTCCGATTGCAAACGTAAACACGAGCGGACGTTATAAACTATAATGTCCTAGTTGTTATGGACTTGTTTATATAGTTCGTATCGCAGATATAAAACAACAAATAATATTCAAATGAAACATAAACATTTTATCGATGCCACTGATCCTATATGTATGTGTGTGCATGTTCCTTTATTAATTCACCGATTTACTTCAAACTGGTTCCAAAGTATTTCTTGATTTTTCGAGCTTCCCTATCTATGTCATATCTTCGATATTATCCAGTCGGCGGCTACAAAACCGGTTTTTTGATATCAATCTGGGGATCACCACTAAATTATCTTAACAAAATAACAATATTCAACAGTTTAACATAATTATTCTTTTCAATATTGGAAAATTTAGAGTTTTTTTATGAATCACCCCCTTTGACTAGTAACTTTCAGTTACTAGAAAGTACTTTCAAGCCATTGTTGAAACTTTCAAAAACTTTTTCTTTTAAGTTTGAATCGCTTTGGGGGTAATCTAAATATTGTTCAGGGGATCATCATCTATCATTGTGCAAAGTTTGAATCGATTGTTACGAAACGCCAAAAAGCCATATTATTTAGATAAGATATAGTTATTCGATAAGGCTGTACAGAAAAAAAATGAAAATCAAAGAAGTTACTAAGGCGTTACGATTTCACAATTTTTTCATACAATTTCTTATTGAGTAAGTCTTAACATCTAAAGCGTTCTGGATGAAATCAAGAAAAAAATTCCTAATCTTGGTAGCATCTTCATAGGTCATTTTTTTGAAACATTGGTTTAGAGACTTTTTCTTTACTGCAGCTGCTACAAAACCTATTTATATTTTGGCTTTTGAGACCGCTATTCTGCACCATTATTAGGCCCCTATATATTAAAAAATTTCCTATACCAATTTTAATAATAATAGCTTTCGGGTGATTGGAAAATATAAGACAAATTTATTTTCTGAATAAGACCAAAGACTAAGACTTTTGATATAATTAAGCGAACTGTTACATTCTTAAAGAAATCTTAGCCATTTATCAATTCAGGTGAGTCTTATGTAAGAATAAAACTTGTACCAACAGTTCGCATGGCTTTTTCGATAGCTCGATAGTTAATTTTTCTGAAGAAATGTAAACAATTTAGAACAATGAAATAATTTAATTTTACTGTATCTTACTCAAAATAAACACAATAAAAAATAAATTAAATACATATTAAAAATATCTGGCACATGAAATTGGTGTTTATCGTAGATATAAAAAAATAATATTAAAGAAGTATGACTAATAAGATAAAAACTAATGTAGGTATTAGGTGCCTTAATATATCGAGGACCAAAATTAAAATTAACAGAATGAATTAAGAACACAGCTGAGGAACTCCTAATGGAATAGGCAGTATGCAGTAAATGCAACGTTGTCAGATTTCAGAAAAAATCAGGCTTTAAAGTATTAAATTGCTAGCAAAATTGTTAACATATACAGAGTACTGTTGTATAGCCCTTACACCAAAGTTGACCAGAGCATTTCTGGTGGCATTTGGAACAAAAAAAATCATAATAAAGTTTTTTGATCAGAAAAAGTAAAAAAATTTAGTCATTTTGGCTGGCGTTTTTAGAAAAGTACATATAAAATTATAACGCGTTCATGATGATATAATTAATAACTGTAAGGTTCAGCTTTGAAATTTGACAAACTAATTTGTCAATAAAGCACGAGTTTGTTTATGCTGCATAGTACTAAGAATCAATTTTATTTAAAACAGAAAACGCCATCGAATATTTCATTTGGTGAATTATTCACATAATTGCAAGATCGCTTGCATCGTTAATGTCGTCGTTTACAAAGACTTGACTTTTACCAATATTCTTTTTCTTAAATTATCGGCGTTCTCGGGATTATCATCTGACTGAATAACCTCATAATTGTATCGTTTATCAACAAAACAGTATCAGGTTGCAGGATCAGATACATAAACATATCAAAACATAAAATGTCTTATTTTGAAGAGCATGGCATAAGCTACTGTATGTGCTGAAAACATTGTATCCTTCATCATTTGTACTTTTTTCGAAAACTACGCTTCTGAGAAAAAAATGTTGCAGGGTTTGTTTGTACTTGCCGCGTTTGATGTAGATGTTATAAGATACCCTAAATAGAAAACATATAAAAATATATTAACACGATGGTACGTGGATAAACAGATAGAAACATTTACAAAAAGAAAATAAAATTAATAAAAAGCAATAACATCAGCACCTACATTTTTAAGGAAAAATGTACAATTAAGAAGTGTAACATGCCAAGCACCCCTTTTTGGTGCTATGTGATCTAAAAAAACCCAATTATTAGAGCAGGCAGGGCATGACAAAGTTGATAACATGTCTTTCGCCTACCGGGATCGTATGCGAAGACACTATCAACTGCGCAAAGCAATAAAAAAGGTGCCAAAATCAACTTCTGCAATTATTGGTATTGACAGCAAATTAAAAAAATGCTTGAAACAGTTATGTCAAGCTTCAAAATGACCACGACCAGTAGGTTTGATTTGAAGTATCAAATCCTTTTTTATTTGTTCGCATAGTATAATTATTCTATAACTACGGTTGCTTAATCATACTTCATATTTTACACTCACACACAGCACTAATATTAATAATACAAACAAGTGATTGTGTTTTAACATTCGTTTAAAAATACTAAAGACATAATTATAACTTTTGAAAATCCAAGTGAGTCATAGTTATTTCACAATTACGCGTATAGTAATTATCTAACTTTGTGTAATTCTTTTTAAAAATATACAATTTAGCTAGATATAAATAATGTGGTAGGTTTTAACAATATTCTTATTCTATACGAGACAGTCATGCATTTTGAAGCACCACCTTTGCATTCCATTACTGAGAATGTGAAATTTAATTTAAAAATAAATTTAAAATTGTATGTGATCTACGAGGACTAAATATTTAGTTTCACAATAGCTCCCCAAAAATAATTTATCGAATTTTTTGTGCATAAAATTCGATCATTACCGATCATCTTTAATATTCTTTGACTACCTTACGAGATATCTTTTTTGTCCATAATTGATCATGCTTTACAATTCCCTACTGCTGTAAAATATATGGGTGGTTTTTACCACGGTAGTGGTAACATTGTCGTTGGTAACACCAAAACATTGCCGAATGATCTTACAGAGATCGTCAATTGCAAGCTACAAAAAATTTTAAAATGCCAGCTTTGCGAGGTTGACCCCTCGTCAAAGGTTAAATATCCCATTCGGAAATCCCAACCAATGATGGTTGAGAAATGGCCAGTTCAAATATATTTTCGAAATATTAGCCATGGGTGGGGGGTGGGGTTAAGTTAGCTCCATTCCTCCAAATCAAACAAGACAAAAAGAAACTTCAGTATTTTGAAACGCTTCAATTTTTTTCGTTAGCCATTTGCCGCCAATGTACGAATGCTGTTTCAGTATATGATAGTAATTGTGAAGCATGCCCTCGCATCGTTGTTTGTGCACTGTGGGATGGATATTAGAGTGACCTGTTACTGCTGCAATTGGCCAAGTAACCTAATGCAGGTGAGATGAGCTGGTCACTGGGAGTGTGCATTCTGCTATATGACCGACAAAAACGGCTATTTCTCTTCTTTCTTTTGTGAAGCTTGTAGTTCGAAACTTGTAGTAGAAAATGCTTTAGTTTTCATTACTGAATTTCTGCAACCCGTCAGTTCAGTAGAGGTTACAATTTCGTAAATCAATTTTGTATTTCTAGAAATGTACCCTCCGACGACTCTCGGAACTAATCTTCATGCGAAATCGCCGCAAAAATTTTGAGAGACCTTCTCCTTCCGGTGCGTTAACTCTTAATATTCCTCTTCCAGAAACTACTCCATCTTCTGCTATTCTTGCTTCTTTTCCATTTCTTTGCAATAGAATTGATTTGATTTTTACTCTTCTTTTGTCTTCGCTTCTCTACATTATCCTTTGTCTTTCTTGTCTTTCTGCTACATTATTTCTTCTTAATGGGGTTGAAGTTTTTCCAAGCCGATGGAAAAAGAAGTTTGAGAAAGTACGTATTTTGAAGCTAGAACGTTCATATATACATATTTTTTAAGAGAAATTTGAGTTAGAGCTCTACACTTACAGTTTGGCCCCGTTCAAAACTGGAAGCCGCGAAAACCTATGCGAAAGATTTATTTACGAATGGGACACTCTTTAGTCAAACGTACCATATTGAAGCCCCCTATCATTTATTGATAGATATCTTTAGGGCTGGCTTAGGTTGATGAGCGTCCATGCTATGACAACCAATCACCAGCCGGAAAAACAATATTAGTTCGTATTTTAATGCTTTTGTTCTATTTTGCACATGAAGTCACGTTGTCGTTTCAAATCTTTGTACTCCTAGACTTATAATCTAGCGTTTTATACATTAGAGACTGATCTAAAATCTGTCAGCAATTTTTATGTCTACCCAGTAATGGGAACACGGTATTGTATCTACACACCAGGGTACGTCTGATACAGGTTTTCTCGCACTTTTATCACTGCATTTCCCGCTGAACCTATTTGTTCATCCGCCAATTTACTTGTTAAAACATTCGCGTTCCGTCTGGCCCATACATGAATTATGTAGTTCAACCAATTTTCTCTCTACGTCCTCTTTCAAGAGTCAAAATGGGCAAAACTGTTTCGCCAACATATCAGCACACTTTCGTGTACTATACAGAAACTTGATCCAAGAACGGTTGAAGTTGTATAGGTAGGT
The DNA here is from genome assembly GCA_929113105.1 of Agrypnus murinus. Lineage (NCBI taxonomy): Eukaryota > Metazoa > Arthropoda > Insecta > Coleoptera > Elateridae > Agrypnus > Agrypnus murinus. The sequence continues at coordinate 76,955,558 of OV816029.1, read as the reverse complement.
GGTTTGTATAACTATACAGATCAACCCACTTTTCGCGGAAAATGGGAATTGTATAACTAGAAACGTGCGGGAAATTATATATTTCTTGTAAGAGCGACAGAAATGGGAAGTAAAATTGTTTTTGTTGCTATGTGTTCTCTGCTCTCATAACGTTTACGATTGGAATTTAAAATTTAGAAATCCATGGAACCTGTTGTTTGTATTTTTTTTTTAATTTTATCCAATTCGCGCTTCGGTATAGCAATAACGCCACTTTTAAAAGATGTACTTAAATCAAATATTTTTTTCTTTACCTATTTTTGTTCATTACTAGAACACATCGCTTTTGTTTTTAGATGGACAGAATGTTTAATCTTCACATTAAATTTTATGTGTAGTTTTGTTTCAACCAGTACAACTTCCTCCATTGTTAATTTGAGCACCAAGGAAGTTAAACTACGGTTATTAGGAAACAAAACAAGGAAATACTAGTTGTTAATTTTCAAGTATGTTAAGTAGAAATGTTATACTGTTATAAATGAAGATTTGTTATTGACATAATTAAGTAGGTAGAATTCAACTATTCTCACTGTTAAATAGAATTATTGTCCACTGAACGTTAATAATAATGGTAATTAAATCTAACATTCCGCACTTAACAATAGTTCTAACATTTTATTAATTAAAACTGTGAATGTTAGATATTACAGAAATTTCACACATTTTAAGTATAAAGAATTTTTCATCAGGAGTATTACAACACACGAGGAAATCATTGGTTGTCAAATGCTAAACATATTTATGTTTAAGATGCTTTTTCCTGATATGCTGTATGTTGTCGAGAGTTTATAACTGGTATTATTTATTTACTTGATTATCAGATGAAATTTAATTAATAATATTGAATTATTATTTGTTTATAAGGCAGTTGTTTTTAATTAACAAAGTGTATTCTCCAAAAACATTTTACGGTAATTTTCCGGGTAATTTAAACAATTATATACGTATATCATTGATTGTCGCTTAACTTTTGGATTGAGTACCTTCACAGCAATTTGGTATTTAAATAAGTAAAAATAATCAAAATCATTACAGAAAAAAACATAAAATCGCTGAAAGGAAATGGTTATTCAGACGTCTGAATGATATCTATCCCTTATCTTCACTTAAACAGTTCAAGAAATCACCGTGTTCTTAACGTGTAAAACGAGAATATGTATATTGAATGTAAATTTAAAATAACTAAAAGAGTGTATAACTAAATTACGAATGAATATAAGTAATTTAAATATAAATAATCAGTAATTGCCATTATAAGACGTTGTGGTGTTATTCTCTTCACTTTCAATAATATTTTCAGATTTAAAAAATTAAATTTTATTGTCAACAGCAGATTTAATACAAGAAATTCCTCACATGAGTAATATGCCTTGAAGACGTAGTAAAATAATCGCTTAAAATATTCTTCGTTATAAAAGAAACGACATAAATAAAAATAATAATTCATTAATCTAACAGTTTGCGGTTAAACGTACACTTGTTTATGAATACTGATTTGTCCTTGTAATAAATCATAATTAAAAAGACTTAAATGAGAACTCTTGCCATCTTCCTGTCAGTAACTATCACATCGTGTTGAGGTTTTACCGGTATTTGTTACATCATTTTGATAGGAAAACCTAGAGAGAACCACAAGAAAATCGTTAAGAAGCGTCAACTGCCCTGGAATCACAAATTTAAAAGATCTAGAATATCTATGGTTCCTTGCTTGTCCAAAAAATGCAAGTAATAAACTTAATAATTGTTCTTCTGTTTGTCTGTACTTGTATGTTAAATCCCTTCACATCAAACATGAGCATCCTAGTCTTTTAAGTACTTGTTTTAGTTTCTTGAAAACGTTTCTTGTTAAATTATGGCACTTTCATATCTTCCATATCTTTAGTTCCTAAATAATGAGTATATATTTTATACATTTAATATATTTTTTCGTTGACCGTTTGTTAATGTCAATATTAATGAATTATTTTGTCTAAAAAAGGATGCATTAATGGACGTCATTAATACACTCTTTTTTATTAAGTAACAGTTTTGTGAAAAAAGGATGCATTAATGGACCTCATTAATACACTCTTTTTCATTAATAAACCCGTTTGTGATTTTGACGTTTTGATGATGTTTTACTTTGGGCAACCAGATATACGCACAAGTTTGGATTCGGTATTATTTGAAATTTTCTATCTTAAAATCGAAGAATTTTACGGTCAACGAAAAACTGTTGTAATCAATTCGTTTGTTAATGAGCAACTAATGATCTCAACTATTAAAGGCACTCACTCCCTATCGCTCGTTCGTGCTTTAAACAGTTTCGATCATTAATCGCTTTCATTAACAAACTAATTTATTAAATAACTATTTTGTACTTTGCGTTCACAATGGGCTCATTGTGACACCGAACACGATTTCATAATAGAGGCTATTATAACATCGTTTTTGGAGACTATTTGTTTTGTAAGATTGGTAACATTTGTTTTATATTACATATAAACACATTTAATCTTGACACATTCTAACCTCACAAAACGCGAAAAGTCATTTTATAGTGTTACCACATGTTAAACGCAAAAATCACTAGATTGTAATGCAATGCTTTTAATAGCTTGAATTTACAATTTCTATAAAATTAATGGCGCAAAGTGCAAAAATAGTATATTATACTTGTTTTATAAAATGTATTGTAGCACTCGTTCCTTTGGAACACTCCTCGCTTCTCTCGTCGTGTCCCAAACAACTCGTGCTACAATAGACCATCTTATACAACTCGTATAATAATATACTATTATGGTTGTACTGTTTTAGTTTATATGATTGACTTCTAATAAGCTTTTTTCTTGCGAAATTATCTACAATGTAGGGTATTCTGTAATGACTTATGTATGTTGAGTGACGTGTATCTTCTCAATTACTCTCCCTTTTTCTATTTAATTGCTTCTTTCAACTCTCAATTAGTGATTATTATTCTCTCCCTACAAAAATCGATGTATTAAGATTTTTTACTTCCTATTATTTTTCATCTGGATATGTGCTTGTGAAAGTTATGCTTTTTAAAACGTGTGTACTTGTCATGTAAACTAAATAATCTTACAGCATTTAGCTCTTTAACGACTTTTGTCGTTGTTAATTATTACTTTGCCTTAAAATACCACTTTTTCCACTACTAGCTATGAAGTTGGCAATTATTGCGTCTCCTAGCCAACTGAGAAGTTGAATTTCTCTAGTAGTGGTTAATAATTTTTTCTATTATTAACCTAGGTTAATAATGGATAAATTCAAATGTTTTGAGAATCCAGGGATAGTTGTTTAACAAAAACTTGTGCAACATAGTATACCCAGGAGATTGTCTAACGTATTTGCTGCTTGAAGTTACCTAACACGATAAAATTATTTCAATAAAAATGCCATTAGTTATTAGTGGAAATGTCAATCTGCATCAGACTACTTGATTTTTGTTTTATTATTGGAAAGGCGAATTTGCATTCCTGTGCTACTTGATTTTTACAAGAAAAATTTTAATTTTTTAATTTTTGCCTTAAATTTGGCTAGTAGTGGAAAAAATAGTATATACACCAAGGTGGTGAAGATATTAATAGGTCTCGCACCTTATTCCGCTCGGGGCAAAGCCCCTCGCGAAGTAATCTTGGTGCTCGGTCAATAATAACAGTCTTCACCACCTTGGTGTATAATATACTATTTATGTGCAGTTGTACTAGACCGTTGTTACACTCAAAATTGAATTCCTTGTTAAAAAATTATTTTGCATGCATAATACTTTGTTATATATTTTGTTATAATATTTTAATACGAGGTGGTTTGATTTAAAAATCAATACAGATACAGATGCAAACGCAATAAAGATGCAATACACAACTCACTACATGCTTACCTTTTAACTGAAATAAATGCTTCGGTGAAAGATATTATAGTGGAAAGTCTGACTCTCCACAAATTGAGACTTTCTCAGGCGGGTTACTTCAGTAGATATCTAAAATCTTATATATAGGGACACGGTTATATTAAAAACACTTACACAAAGTAATTTCTCAATAATAACAACACAACTTTATATTTTTAATTTAACAAATACTAAACAACAAGAAAATGAAACAAAAATAAAATTGAAACTAGATACCAAATAAGTTAAAAGATAGAAACGCTGCGTAATTACGAATTTATTTCTAAATATTTAAATGCAATCATATGCAAACATTTTATTATTAGTTTCTATCTTTTTAATCATATCGTTAAATTCTTTATTTGGAGATAATACTTTTGGTATCATAATATTTCTTAATTACTAAAATTCAAACTTATAACTTATATATTTAAATCTTTTTTAAATATTTGCCGCCACGAGCTTGCCAACTGTATTTTTATAAATTCCCAAATCTTTCATTCGTCTCTAAAATGAAATAAAGCAAGTATGTCATTGACATCTTGCAAATATTTTCACATAAAGGGCTTTACTAATTGGAATTACAAATCCGTTTATTTGTATTACAGTGATAAGTAAATTAAATTTTATAATTAAGAGTTCACATCCATTTGTAATCCAGTCATACATTTTTTTATAAGTTTTTCTTTATTAGCAATTAATAAAATTTCCATCGCAGAATAAATTAACACTCGATTAGTTTGAAGTACTTGTTTAATATTCACTTAGATTTACCGAGCTTTTTTAAAACTTTAAACACTTTGACGTTTCACAAAAATAACGTTAACCTCAAAATTTTACATCACTTTGTTTACATTTTTAACTTAAAACATAACCTTAAATTACATTATGCTCTCCACAAGGTTGTGCACTTCTTGAAAGATTAATTAGAAGAGAGATTTTGTTACAAAAATGGCCGTGTTAATATATGATTTTGGCGAAAAAAATGAATGTGATACAATTTTTGCATAAAACAAAAGAAACTATGGCAAATCGATTTAACATAACCAAATTATTGTTTATAAATTTTAATTAACATAAAAACTAATTATATAATCTTATAGTTAAAAAAATTCCCAATATAATGGTATATTACACTTATGTTTTCATTACAATATCAACCCTCTATTGAATGTCGATGACATTCCTATCTCTTAATAAACTTTTATTAACTTAATTACTTTAAAATGCCTTTCACACCTTCCTATCTTCACAAATTTAAACATTGTATCCTAACAAACGTTGTTTGCATCAACAATATGAAAATCAACTAAAGAATCTCGTTAACATGAAAACACATGTTTTACTATTAAATACTCAGGTAATGCAGTAAATACTTGCATACCTCCTTATTACATTCCTTATCTGTTTTAGGTTAAATTTTATATTAACTTTGACCTAAACTTGTCCAAGGAAAATCCTTCTCTATTTTCTGATAATTTATCAAATTTCTGATAAACTCCGCTTATGTGTACATCAAAGTTCTCTTGAAGTCCTGCTTTGAATGAATAAAATAACTGTTAGAACTTGCAGTTTTTACTTGTGCGAGAATAATGAAAACCCTGATGACTTATCAAACTTATATTTTGATTATTGTAATTATTTTCGCCAACAACAGATTAGTGGACTGTATATTTTACTAGCCCGCGCAGTGCAATTTAACGCGTGCATTATTCTTGACTTCTTCTTCTTCTGGTACATGCATCGAATAACCCCTCAATGCTAACCTCGTGCCCTCATACAAATCAGGCGCGAAAATTTTGAATTTTATTAGGATGCTTAACAGTAACTATACGTTAAAAATTGTTTCGGTGAAGTTATACAAATGAATAGAAAATGACAATTAAACAAGGTTCTTAAAAAATAATCAATTTTACACGGTTTTTGTATCGTGGATTAGTCATAACACTTCCAATACCTATGCATTATTGTTTATAAACAACAAACAAACGTTTAAATGCCCACCGTGTACCTTTTTTTATTGTGAAAAATTAACTACTTTGTAAATTGCATGATTCTGTTATGTAAATCTATTAGTATTTCATATGATTAGGAAGGTAAACCTGTTTTTACTGGTGATAGAAGGAACCTTGTTGAGCCAGTAAAAACAGTTACTTTGCGCATAATGTATAATATTTTATTTGTTATTAATTCGTAAACTACACACAAAATTTATTGCATTTATAAAACCTGGTCCTAGACCTAACAATGACAACAAAATGTGACACTATTTCAATAATTTTTACTGGCTCAAGAAAGTGACAAGCTCGCCTATCGGCTCGCCAGTCATTTCCTTCTATCGCCAGTAAAAACAGTTACTTTGCGCATAATGTATAATATTTTAATTGTTATTCATTCGTAAACAACACTCAACATTTATTGTAACTATAAAACCTGGTCCTAGTCCTAACAATGACAACACAATGTGACATTTTTTAATAATTTTGTGATCCGTGGAAGTGTGACTAGACCTATAGTCTCGCTGGCAAATGAAGGATTTTAATGAACGCGTGCACATCAGCTGTGAGAACATTACGATAAGCTAAGAATGTAAGCACAGTATCGTGTTACTAGAGACGTTTTAAAAAGGTCAGTAGCGTACGTTCGGATAGTACTTTTTAACATTATGTAAATTTATCATCGTTGAAGTATCTATTCAACCTTAATAACGATTTATAATTAAAAATCTCATTACGTTTTAAATGGCATAGGGTAATGAATACATTTAAAGAAAAGTAATTGCAAAAATTTTAACTATAAATCGTTAAAAGTAAAAAATAGGGAATCAATCAATAATCATAACTACACAAAATCATAACTGGTGTTAATTTACATTTTTAAGTGCATAAAACTGATACTAAATGATGGCAATCCTTTTTATATATTAGGAATCGTACTGTATAATAATTTACCAATTTCAATAAAACAATTAATGTATAAACAATTTGTTACTGTTTTAAAGGAATTACTTAACTATTATAGTAGTTCTTAAGAATTTTTGTTTATAACAATATTTCTGCTTTCATATGTTTAATTTAATCTATATTTTTTGCCGTTTACTTGCATACATGTTACATGGAAAACAAAAATATGCCTAACTATGAGTCAAATAGTATTTTATAGGTGGAATGAAATAATTAAACTTGGACGTTAATAATAATTGTTCTTCTAGTATAAATTAATTTCATTTTCCCTATTTTGTGCGTGTATTTGATTATAATCGAATACAACATTAAGCATCAATGTTAGCCTTCGTAAAGGACATTTTGTGACGCTACTGAATCATTCCAGTTTATCAGTTATTTCTGTTATCAGATACATTTCTCGAGTCGACCACGTGATCATGAGGTGCACACTGCGTGATTTGAGATGCTTTTTACAATTCTGCCCTCGTGATATCGGTAGTTTTAAATCCTTCATTTAAATGTTAGGGTATAGATGTTATTATGACCAATAAAGTTTAATTTTCAAATGTCATATTCTACTAACTTGTAAACTTTTTATAGGTCAACTGTTAGTTTTACAACTCAGTAGCTCGTAAAAGTAATTTTCGCTGTTTGTGTTCTGTTGCATTAAATGACGTTGACGTGTGAGTAACAAATAAGAAAATTAATGTTAAATCATATCGTTACTATGGAGCTTATAAAAACTTGAAATAGATGGTATGTTACACATAACATTGTCTATGTATTCTGATCTTTTATAATGTCAAAGTAAGTGATGGAGTAAGTAGTCAATAAAAAAAGTTAATAAACTCAGATTTCCTGAAAATTGGTACTAGAATCGGCAATTTATGGTTGGTATTTATCCCAAGCTTAGTATATGCCAATACCACAGTATAATAACAACCAGTAGATATATTCTCGAAAATACTTTCAGCCGGTCCCGTGCGACCTTGTTATGTTATGTTAGTTATGCGGTGACATCCTCTGCTTGATATCACCAATATGCAATGACGATGACAATCGGCAAGCCTCGGCGAAATGGCCGTGGTGTGTGCGATATGCGTATTTCAGAAGTCGTGGTTTATACAGCGTGGAAATAAATGATTTTCATCAAGTTCGCTATGGAATTTTTTCACATGTAAATTTTTCTGTACCGCTCTACTCTTTTTGATCTAGTACTAAATTAGTTCTGTCAATAAATGAAATCAATCTGTCAAACAATTCATAGAATTTATTGGTTTGAGGTTATGGTACTGCCTTCTCTATTTTCGTAGAGCGGCACGTCGTGCTTTTACATGGGGAATGCAATGGTAACTTGATGAAAATCATTTATTTCCACCCAGTATAAACCTAATAAAATAAGTTTCAGTTTAGAAAGATACTTCGAAATGCAACGATTAAATCCCAATCAAATTGGATCTCCTATGTATTAGAAACTTTAACTCTAAGTACCAAACTTTTAACTAAATTCACAGGAAATATTTAAGGTTCACCTACCCACCCCCTTAACACATCCACCCACTTAAAAACCTCAAAGAGGGAAATTTTTAAAACTTCACAAGTGAATGGCACGCATACACTACTACATCTTCAAATCACAGCCAAGGTGGCAAAAAGGAAGATTTAGTTATCTTTTACAAAGTTTTCCAAAAAAAAAAAGCAGAAAAACCAATCAAGAATCCGAAACCTAAGCATTACTAGATATGGAATTTTCAATAAAAATATCTAGTTCAGATCCTGACTAAATTAGGAATGACAACATTAGATAATAACACAATGGGGAAAGGCTTTTTAAGAAGAAAGTTTTAAATTAAACACTGATGTGAAATTGAACTGGGGAGAAGCCAAAAAAAATGTAATACACATCCTACAAAGTGGATTTATACCTCTTGACGGAATAAAAGAAAGATATAACCTATTTATTGAATAATTAATTATGAAGTTATTACCTTTTTGTAGAATTTCTAAATTTTTATAAACATGTATTGAATTGATCTGGTCAACAATGTTGTATTGAGCTGTTTTTTTTTTCATAATCTCAGGTTCTGTCACTTAATGACTTGGAATACAGATGAGTTGGAGTAAGAATGTAACCGACGAATTATTGTTATTAAGAATAAATAAATTAAATAAATTAAAAAAAGTAGCGCTAGTAGTTACCGCATGTTACCGAATACCAAGACACGTATTTCCTTATTTCAACTCTACTTTCACTAAAAGAAAAATACTGAAATCGTCAACCCTTGAACTGATCCTCTTGTTTTTGTTTGTATCTTAAATGTTTTTAAAACATGAAAATTTAAACTATTTTTATAAATGTAGGCTTCTAAAGATTATTAATAGCTTTCGATAAGTATTTGTCCTTAACATACTAGTTAAACTTTAGATGGAAAATTCTGTATTGCAGATTTCTTGTTGTCCTTGCTGTCGGCTGCATAATAATAATAAATGTAAATATGTACATCTAATCACGATGTTCAGTGGTTTGTTACGTCACGGTGGATAGTATGTAGTATAGCAGGTGAATCATGTGCAACGTTCTCACGTTGTCGCCATCTGCTTCTTTTACATACGTTTCAGTTGAGTTGCTTTCCGAATCTATAAAAAATATGAAAGGAAGTCGGCCGTTCTAGTAACTAGACGCATCTAGTACAGATAGCCAATAATTTGCTTTGGCCGCATCTACTAATTGAATATCTGCAAGGAAATCTCAGAATAATAAAGTAGGACTACATTTGTGCATTAAAATTCTTTACATGTTTTTAGAGAGGTCTTTTTTCAGAAACAAAAACAGTCAAGGTGAGGGAGATGAAAAGAATGAAGTTAAGTATTCAGTAGTTGTAATAGAGGTTGTATTTTTAACAAACACTAGCCTTATGTACAAGAAGATTGTTTCAAATTCTATTATAAATTATGACACTTTATTTTAAAATTGTGTGTTACTATCAATCGATTCCATTTCAATGGCTGCTATAGTAAATTCAAACAAGGTCTTGTAGAATTTGTCCATATATGGACCTATCCATAAAACAATATAATTATTTTATAAATCAGCGATTGGAATTACTTTCGATAATACATAACATAGAATTACAACAAAATTGTTTTCTTGGAATGCCCACGTCTAAAATAAAAGAACGTCGGAAATTTTCTATTCTTTTCTATTTCGCTATTCGTTGAATTAATAACGGATTTGGATCAAAATTGTCGGTGCTAAGATGACATGAAAAATATGAAATGATGAATGTATGAGCTGTGGTAAATAGTAATTTACATAAGCTATGACTAAGTGTAGAACAATTTACTATCTTGGCTTGTTGATTAAAAATACCAGCGGTGAAAACCTAAAAATGATGACATACAAGGTGCATGAATGTTAATTTCATTAGCAGCCCACGTATGCTTTTATCTGTAGCAAACAGTACATCTTTGGCGATAAGTACATAAACATTATATAGTTTTAAATAAATCTTTGTTAATAATAACCGCATGCTTTTGGTTTATGATCAACAGATAATAATTAATGTTCTTTATTCATATTTATTGTTAAATTATGGCCAGTGGTCTCTTCTAGCATATCAGTATCAATACCGCCTTAAATATCAATCGCATTTTAATTAGAAATATTCTTTTAATTCTTACTGTCGTTTTCGAATTCTTAAAGAATGACATAATACAAATGAATTATTTTTGAACTATAGAGGGATTAGCCTTGAGGAGGATTATGAATGAAACTGATAACCAAATGAAGATAGCGTTAGACAACATAGTTGTATAACATGGATTGAACACTTGAAGTAAGTTTTCCCAACTGGAAGTATCGATTTGGAAACGAAGAAAAACGCGTTTCATAATACACAAAACAAAAGCACAATGGCGGTTATAAGTTGATTCAGTCAAAACATGTTTCCAACTTATTATCTTCAATCAATCCTCCCAAACGAATCTATTTGCGACCAAAATCTCAACTTTTAAACTTTAGAGATTTGTCTATTAAATAGGTTAGGGATGCATTCGTGCAGGCAATTTCAGTTTAGATTCGATATTAGATCTGTGTCGACAGTTTTTTAAGTACCATAAAGATGGAGTTTTTGGTAGATAAAGTATCAGCGTTTTTGTAGACCATAGATTTCAACCTTTTCATCACAGAACTGTAAATAACGCGGACGATCATTAACGGCAAAATTGCTATAGCTCTATTTAAAAACAATAAATTGACGGTAGCGACGACGTATCCCATGCTCCGTCCCATACTTCGAAATCTTCTAGAGATGTGACGTTTTGTTGATGAATAAGAGAAAGCGAGAGAATAATCTCGGCTAGTTTTCGAAAATTTTCGAAAGTATCAAAGAAGATCTTAACGGCGGATGTGTAGCTTATTAATATCTTTGAAAATTTTAATCTTGGTCTAATAAAGCTTAATACAAAACACTTTTGTTATAGATCTGTAATCTGAAAACATGGAAATTTGACAGGGTATTTTTGGACTAGAGGATTGGAATCGTTCTACCCAAAAGAAAAAAAAGCAAGTTTTTATATAACCACTTTGAACTTTTCCCACTTTTCCACTTTTCAGAAATCTATAAAAACTTTCTTCTCAATGAAATATAATATAAATACAAAGATTAGTTAAAGTTTCACAAGTTTTATTAATATCTTAACCTGACAATATTGTTTCGACACTTTGTGTCATTATCAAAGGTAGATAAGATTGAAAAACAAACACGTTGCTAAAGATAAATACATACAGAAAATAGGTAACTAGATACAATACATAACAAAAACTAAATATCTAACACTTCTAATAAAGGAGAATTACTAAGCTCAGTTTGTTCATTCATTAAAGGTACTGTGCGTTTATGTCTGTATATTTCAAAAGCTTCTAAAATGTCTAATTTGTGTTTGTTGTTGCAAAAATGTAAGAATTTAATGTTGTTTTGAGGTGTCATTGGGCGGTTCTGTTCCAAAATGTGTTTGGCATAATTCGATTTTTCTGGATGTTTAAGTCTATAAGAGCGTACGTGTTCTTTGTATCTTATGTCGAAATTTCTAAGTGTTTGTCCAATATAAACCGAGTTACAAAAAGAACAATTCAAACGGTAAATGCCGGATTTCATGATATCTTGTGTTTTGTCTTTAGCATTGAATAAAAATGAAAAGGTGTTGGTGTTAGTTTTATAGGTTATTTTGTAACTGGTGGTTTTTCTTAGTATAGTTGCAATTTGTTCTGATATCTTGCCAAAGTATGGTATTGATATGTAGTTTGTGTCTTGTATTTGAGTGTCAATTGGAAATATTCTTTTGATAGCTAACCTATAATCTTTTTGTTGAATTAAAGTGTCAATCATGTTATGGTTATAATGGTTTGTATATGCTAATTGTTTGATGATTGAAATTTCTTTATCAAAATGTGATCGTTTCATTGGAGTAGTTAAAGCTCGGTGTACTAAAGATCTATAAGCCGCTAGTTTATCCATTTTATGATGACATGAATCGTTAGGTATAGTGACGTCTGTGCTTGTGGGTTTTCTGTATATGGAAAAATCAAATTCATTGTTTGTATTAATTGTAATAGTTAAATCCAAAAAATTAATAGCTCTATTTTGTTCTGTTTCTAGTGTAAACGTGATGTTTGTGTGAAGACTGTTAATAAGAATTAAAAACTCATTGATAACCTCAAAAGAACTGTCAAAACAAGCTAAAATGTCATCAACGTAACGAAACCAAAAAATAATGTGTTTAGAAAGATCTAATTCAAATATTCGATCTTCCAAATTATCCATAAATATGTTAGCTAATAGAGAATTACCCATAGGTAAACCATCTTTCTGTAAATAAATTATATTATTAAAAGTGAAATAATTTTGACTGATACAAAGATCAAATAATTGAATTACCTCTAATCTTTTTACTAATTCTACATTACTATTAACTAGGAAATTATCTAACAAAGGAATACAGTCTTGTGGTGGAATCTTTGAAAACATGTTACAAATGTCAAAGCTTACAAGTTTTGAATGTGCTGGAAGATATATGTTCTGTAGTTTTTCTACTAATTCTAATGAATTTTTGACAGAGTATTTCGATTTGTATCCTATGATGTTAATAATATGGTTGAGTTTCTTGGACAAGGTGTGATTAGGTGCGTTGATATATGATACTATTGGTCGTATAGGCATGTTGTGTTTATGTGTTTTAATCAGTCCATATAGCTTTGGTAGTTGTGGGTTTTTATGTATTATTTGTTGTTTTTCTAATTCGTTAAAGCAGATATTGCAGTTTGCTAAAGCTTGTTTTATTTCTTTTTGAAATTTTGTGGTAGGATCTTTGTTTAAGACATCTAAATTTTCTTTATTAATAAAATCATTAACCTTTTGTGTGTAAACATCTTTCGAAAGAATATTGTCAGGTTAAGATATTAATAAAACTTGTGAAACTTTAACTAATCTTTGTATTTATATTATATTTCATGATTATGGAGTTCCACAAAGTATGATTATATTACCTTTTAAATATACAATAGGCCGTAATAATTGTACTTTAGGTATTTGATTTAATGTCTTTGTCTGAACTTTTAGGGAGTTCCGTCCCGCCTTTTAAACATGCCGAAGCATGAATTGAGATTACGCTCAATTAGCGCGCATTGGCTACACTACAATGCTATCAGTAACTCACTGGTGGGAGCGAGATACTATCCATACTCTACTAGCTCTCCAGGCTAGTACCGGAGCGATAAACGTGCTCACCCGTCGGCTTCGTCTCCGAGGAGAATGTGAGGGACGTATCACACGACCAAGGAGATTTCACCTCGTCCAGCTTCGGACTATTCCCCTAACATGCTGTCCCAAGCTGTTAGGAGCCACTGCCCGATCGAATCTAACCTCAATTGCAGCAGGACTTGGTTTTTTAATGGTTTTGCCAGCCCGATCTACCAAATTATAGTCTTGGAGAGCCCTCGACAGTGCTTCGTTTGTAGTCTACACGTTATAGACTTCCAGTATGTACCTCAATAAGGTGAAGTTGTCTTGAGTGTGAGAGGCTGTGTATTCGCTTCAACACCCCTTGAGAGTAATGGCTTTTAGAGCTTCTCCTGATCACAGTACCCAGCTGCAGTCTGGATCATAAGGTGGTCTGGATAGCATCCTAAGCACAGTTACCTGGCGGCATGCAGTTTCCCATAGGCATGAATTTGCCCCTTCACACCGGGATTAACCTCACAGCGGGTTCCTTACGGTGACCATAAGTGACCTTGTCCAAGGCGAGATTCGAATCCGCCCACACCGGTCTAATATTACCAGGGCTCCTCCTGATCGGTATGAGTAACCGTCGAGAATTCTTGCGAATTTCTCTACCATACACTTGATCTGACTGCTTCATCCGTTGCCCAGTCATGTTTCCATGCCCCGTATCCAGGTTCCAAGGATAGGGTAGAAGACAGCCAGTTTTATGGGTGAACGTCATGTGGTCTCCCGTTCACCCCAGGTATGAAGAAACACTACCCGTTTCTTATGGATTATCCTGAAGCTGAAATTCGTATACCTATACGACTTTGTTAGGCATTTACGTCATTACTTTTTTTTTGCCATATTTACCTAATATAGTATTTACCTATTAAATACCGATTAAACACTATGCAGGATATTTCATTTAAGATTCGTAACCTCTTAACAGGTGATACTACACATAAAATGCAACAAAAAATCCTTGAAATCATTAGTGCTTATCTTTTATAATAACCTCGAAAGAAAATCTAAAAAGTGGGTTGGTGGTCATTGATTTAAGAATCACGATTGGAGCGGAATGTACCTAACTGAATTTTCAACATGATATCAGATACATCGATGCAGCTTATGCTAGGTGAGGTCACAGTTTGATTTGACTATTATTTCCAGCAGTCCCCAAAACAAATTTTTCTCGATGTGCGTAAAATCAAAAATGGCATAAAGATTTTTTGTTTCCATTGATGAGTATACTATAAATTTATACTAATGTTAAGTGGAACACCCAGCAAATCGAAAAAGACGCCTGAAACTTTCTACAGATGAGCAAAATTGAAGCAAAGTTAGTTCAGCGATGTCAGAAACGCATGGGTAGATATTTTCCCGACGCATTTATTTCACGATATTCATAAATTTTCTCGAATTTTCCCCCGAAATAGGTAGTCAACACGAGTTGTACCGCCCATATATATTTTATTATTAATACTAATTATGTAACAGAGCTTTTTTGTTACTCTAAAATTCACTGATTTAAAAGTCCAAAAATGAACTGTCACTGTAATCTTAATAAAAAACTGAAATCACTAAATACGTACTGTACTATATGCACCGGCTGAGATCTCTAATTATGCAAATTTAAATTCAGGTGTGGGTGTTAACCCCAAAAGCTTCTACTTAATTAATGGAATCAGGAAGAAATAAAAACATATTGGGTTGCCACCAGCCTGACTGATGTTAAAGAATAAAACAAATCAGGAAGTCCCAGACTTGAAATGACTTCCCATTTAAAATTGACGCTAAGTTAATCAAACATTTATCAAACAATACAAAATTTTAATTGACAAAAAACATCAGCAGTTCGTTGGGCCTAACTATATCAATCAATAAATAAATTTGAAATCTGTATATTAAAACATAAAAGGAAGACAAAAAAGAAATACAAAGCACATCAAAATCAAAAAGTTATCATTCCTAGAAGTTAATTAATTTCGGGATCCCAAATAATTTTTGCATAAAAACTTAATTCAAAAAATCAATACCTTAGAACATTGCAACACAAAGTTCAAAAATTTCTTGCACAAATAACTTCAAACACAATACTCTATAAAAACAATAATGACCATACACAAAAAAACACAATAACAAACTGCTGACCTGGAAGTTGCGGGAACACATTATCTTGTTTAAGTTTGAACTGTATTATCTTAACGAGATTCATCGAACTTTAACATAATTATTTGCAATAACTTCCAAACGGAACAAATTCTCAAGAACTAAAACGTTAACTATACTTTAACACTCTATACTGAAAGGCTGCTTAACAAATCCTTAATCGGTAATACGGAATTATACTTAATTTTCCGATATAACGAGACGGTACTACCTTTCTTCGCTAAATTAACTAAACTTGCGAAATAATCCTTATATTGGACCAATTTCTACACAACGAAATCGGTACGATATAACGAATATTTTATCTAATTCACTAATTCCGAACTAAATACTTAATAATAAGGGCATACATTCACCGTAACGACCCTTTTAAGATATGCTCGGGGCGCGAAGCGCCCGCAGGAGCCTTGGGGACACCAGCCTCTTTGATGGTTCTCTTCGACCGTCTTGTTAAAAACTCAACTGAACTAAGGGATCTGAATTTTATATTATCCGAATCCTAACTAGGAAAAAACAATTCGCAACCGCGAGAACACTTTATTTAATTCGAAATACTGTCTGCATTTGTAAGCCAACTGAAATATTTTAAACTGAACAGGACCGTACTCAGGTTCCTTTATTATTTATGCATATAAAATTGCATTTACACTAGATCGGAAATTTCTGTCCGTTACAATTATAAGTAACATTGCCTAATCACAGAAGTATGATATTTGTACATACTTGTACGTGGTATATGGCGAAGTGTTATTGTTTACGATAACCACAAGTAGATATTGCGTAGTAGCCGGGACCGACTGACTGCACGTGCTTCTCGGTAGCAAGGCGAAGTGTCCTGAAATAATCTTCTATCCGGTTCCGGGAATTGAATCAGGACCGCCTGCTTAAGAGTTAGACTCTGGACTACGCTGCTATTCGCAATCATGTTCATTGACTTTCGCGACTAGAATAGAAGCAGATACACTCCTAAGATGAGGATAATAAAGCTAGGATTATGATAATAAAGCTAGGATTATGATTTTAGTTTGCTCGTCACTTATGCGCTTAGTCGTCAGTCATCTTTGATCTGCGGCACACGACGGAAAATACGAACTGTTAACATATCTAGTCATATTCAGTGGACTGCAAAATATAACTGTTAACCAATTGTTACATTTGTTTCTATAAGGTCCTTTTTGGCATTTGCTGCTTAGTATATGGTCTTCTTTATTAGTCTTTTTATGGTTGCTAACTACAAAGCTTCTACCATGAGTATACGTTTACATCTGTAAAATCTATTTTGCTAGTCATATTACATTTACGTTTTAGTAATTAACAAGCTTTTGTCCGCGGCTAGGCCCGCGTGAAAATTAGATTTTGTCTTGGTATATTGCGTGATTGTTTTAAAATGAGTTTGGGGCTAATTTATGTGACGGTGAGTTAGGAAATATTTTCGATGTTCTCATTAACACGACTATTCAAAATTCTTAATAGCCTACAACGTGGAAGGTAGTCCTAACCCGCTCTATAATTATGCCTAACTAGAACATGGTGATTACATTATTTAAAAGTAAATACTTACTTAAAAATCGATTAAACGGAGGGCAGTCTTAAATCTTGAAATATTACTAAGGACGAGCTGTTAAACTCTTTTCAAATAAAAAATATTTTTGTAAAGGATAAAGATTCTGTTAAATGACATTTGTATTTCTTTACAAAAGCTGTTTGTTTTCTTATTCGATTATCTCCAGCCTTAATTGTTTTTCATATTATAGAGTTTTCAGAAACAAGACTTATTAGAAATTACCGAAAAAGGATCCTCCATTCAGTTAGTTTCACCTGTCAGATTTAAAAACCATCATTAACAATTTTTGTATTAGCAAATTGTGTTCCCAGAAAGCTAACCTAGCGGAATATCCAATTATCTTTCATTAGTCGTCATGAACGAGCATACCTATCCATCTACGATGCTACTTCCAAAATTTTATGCACTATTAACAATATTAATGTTGATATCGTGTAAACGCAAAGAGAGAATTACAGTTTTTAAACCCTATAATTTGTTTATTATTATGGGTTACTTTTTAGGTGTTATTATTCAATAATATCATAACTGTGTTTTTATGCATCTGTATTTTTTTCCTATTTAACAACCTTTTTA
This sequence comes from Agrypnus murinus, assembly GCA_929113105.1. NCBI lineage: Eukaryota > Metazoa > Arthropoda > Insecta > Coleoptera > Elateridae > Agrypnus > Agrypnus murinus. Next base: position 76,937,615 of record OV816029.1, on the reverse strand, counting down.
TTACATTTCATGTTTTATCTGTTAATTAGTTGTTACCTTCCTTTCAAGGAAAATGAAAGTTAGTTTTTGCTAAATTGATGGAATAGTACAATAATGTATTTTGGGATGCATTTACCGCGGATAATTATTAATTACTGCGTTGAGTTGTGACCTTTTAGTGTTTATAGGTTATGTAATTTTATAACCTAGTTAGTTTAAACAAAAGCAATTACACCTATTTAAAGAAGTTAATTATTTTTCATAAATTGAAGAGTAGGTACAAATTTAAACCAGATAATTTTTTAATAATTAAAAAGGGATCATCAGCAAATTGCATTTTGTATTTAGGATCCATAAATTGATTTTGTAAATGATAATAAATAATAATTAGTAGGACAAGGATTGTTTATTGTATATGCAGAAACAGATAATACTTTAACGATTTCTACAGATTTTTAAAAATTAAGACTTAAACATATATGCCTGAATGAAAAATAAATGGCATCTTTTATTTACTACTAGAAAACGGCTTAATATTAATTGAAAACAGGAAAGGAGTTAATCAGGACTCCAATGTAGGACCATTACTATTTATGTTAATTGCTAATAATTAATAACATAGAAAAGTAACTAATAGATGGATTTACTGGCAAGGAAGGAAATTCCTGTGCATCTTGTAAAATGCAAAGTTAAAGCTACAACTCTGTGTTGGCCCACTTAGGTTATGCGCGGGTCTAGGCTGCAGCGCAGTAATAAATTCATATTTTTGTATTTTGCGCCTACCTTCCGGAACAACCAACATCTAAGGTCATATGTGCCCCATCTAACATGGTGACCGCCAAAAGTCGGATTTGGACCCAAGACCTTTCGAATGCGAGTAGCACTCTAACACCACCCGTCTACCGCTGATCCCGATGTTTTTGTTCTTTTCAACGTTGCGTCTTTCTAAATTGAATTATTTATAGAATCTACCTTTTCTAAACCTAAGTGTTTGTTGATCCGCACACCAAGAACCAGATTAAGAAACGCTGTTATTCTAGATCTTGAAGATTTAACCTATTTCTTATTGGATTTTCTACTGCTTCGTTTAGAGTATATATTCGGTTATGTGAGACATTTACCAATATATCTTCTACCTGCACCAGTATACAGTTCTAGATTATAAAACTAAGGGGAAATTTTAATTTGTATCTGAAAATAATGTAGGCTATCCGGACCTATGAATGATAAAACAATCATAGCGAAATTGCGTTTCACAAAAGTTCATACTTCGAAGGTCGGCGGCACATGAGAATTTTGCTGCACGTACAAAGTTTCTTATACCTGTCTGGAGACAGAAAGGGTATAGTTGTACGAGTGTTGCAAAGACCAAACCGAGAAATTAGCCGTATCTATCAACTTGTTTTAAACAATGGAATATCGAAATAATTTTATTCCCATGTATAGTAGACTGAATAGTAGTATAAGAGTAAAAAAGTAAAATGATATTTTGCTAATTGTACCTACTATTTAGAATCTGGTCAATTTGGGAATGAAGAGTATTTTGACGAAAAACAGAAAAGGCAAATATTGAATAGTGCTAATGAATGATACTGGCGAGATATTGGGCTAGCCCCGTTAGGTAGGGAAAGGCCGCTTATCGAAGAAGGGAAGTTGAAGGTTAGGCTACGTTAGAGGTTAGTTTAGGTTAGAAGTTAGGTTAAGCGATGAGGAGTGTTAGTTCCACTTAGGTTGGACGGTAGGATGTTCATGATGATGAAGACGATTTTCTGATCTATACTAGCTTCGTATTGCAGCTTCCTGATTATGTCAAACACAACGGATAACTTGTTTTTAATGACCAACTAGAAAACTAGAGGTCAACGAATCGATTGGGACCCGAGGCTACAGTACTCCTAGCCACGCGACTTACAGGTGGCGCTACTATGCACTGTGGACGCGAATAAGTTATTTTAGGTTAGGTTCGATGTTAGATAAAAGTTAGGTTTAGAAGCCTGATTAAGGATTAGGTTAGGTTAAGGGTTAGATTAGGGATTAAGTTAGAGGTTAAATTAATAATTAGGATAGAGGTTATGTTAAGACTTACATAAAAAAATAAGTAGGTTATGTTAAAATGTATGTTAAGGGTTAGGTTAAACGTTAGCTTACATGTTAAGTGAAGAGTTAGGTTAGAAGTGAGGTTAAATGTTATGTTAAAGATATCAAAAGTGAAATTTCTCAGAGTGTAACGATCTTTTTAAATAATACTAAATGTGCTGTTTTAACTGTTTATTATACAGAGAAATATTAACTATAACACTAATTAAAACACAATTATAAACTATTAACGAACTTAAACTAAATGATTACAGGTTATTTATTACTGCAATATTTATATTACGCAGATATTTATTTCAAACATTTATTTTATACTACCACACGATGCGCATATTTGGTTACCTGGTTGACCTTCTAGCGCGGTGGTGTTTTTATATATCCGCCATAAAAGCTTTCACAACATACTAGACTATTCTCGCGGGTGTACTGTATTGCCGCCGCTAGTAGGCTCTAAATGAGATGGGAACCTTCTCGCTTGTTCGCCGCTAGTATAAGGCGTTTTTGTACGACCATGCTATTTCGGATTGTTTACCATACTTGGTTTTAGAACAGGAGGTTATATTTACTGGTTGCTAAGCAAAAACGCGTCGGTAAGTAATTACTTACCGTTCAGTTCTGTCAAAAACAGAACGGTAAGTAAATTATATGTAATTTATAAAATAAATGTATGATCTGTAGATGTTTCTTTCGTGAAAATCATTATTTTCTAAATACTTAATTTGACTATTTAAAAATATGTATGTTTTTTATTTAAATTTGCTGTGAAAAATATCCAATAAATAATAGTAATTACAAACGTATCCATGGTAACAACAAAAATAACGTGACATTCAAAAATAAAATTACAAACGTATCCATGGTAACGACAAAACCTACTGAATGTTTGGTGGATATACAGGCCAAAATTGAATTAATTTAAATCTATTTTTTTACCATCTTCGGGATATTTCCTTAGTTAATACCTTTGTATTCATAGTGATCGTACAAAAAATAGTATAAGCATCTCAAACAGTAAGGACTTTACCGATCTCCTCCAATATTGGCGACTTCGCTTCGCTCAGTCGCCAAACATTGTCGTCGATCGGTAAACTGTCCTTACTGTTCTTGATACTTAATATACTAATAGGGGTTTTCCGTTCATTACGATATGTTAGATTTACTTAATGTCAATAACGTTAATAAAGCGTAATATTGCTCTTTCTATAGCTTTTACTTTTTAGTTGTATATATTTGTAAACCTCGCTCTCATTAGATCTTATTTATAAACGTTAAGTTGATAGTTCCGAAGCCAGCTAAACTTTACTAGATCTATGGTTTTGCCAGTACAGCTAATCACTTCCTCTGCGGTCTTGAAAGAAGAAATTTCGGCTACTGCAAACAATTTCTGGAGCAGTGTTATTAATAGTATTTTGTGTCTCAAGGGCAATAAGTTAGCATTTAAGCCCGCAGGACAACCAAGGGCTTCAAATGCTTTTACGTCCGAGTTGACATACAAAGATTTTTCGCCTACCTGTATTATACTTTAAAATGGAACTTAAATTTTAAGCAGCAACCCAATTTACCTTAAATTAAAATAAACTTATGTTAGAACAATGTGATGCAGTGAATGAAAACAACAACGGCAGATTTTTTTTAATGACAGATACTAAATTAATATAATCAAAATCTCTGGCTGGAGCACGTGATTAGGTGCAGTATTGCAAGACGTGTGTGGTCGAGTTCAAGTTATTTAAACGAGGGGTTCTCGATTCGTGTGACATGTGCGTATTTTTGCTGTTGCAATTCTAAGCAATAATAATAGAATAATTCTATATCACCTATTTATTAACAAAATATTACTCAAGATTAAAGTAACAAGACGACTAAATAATAGCTAATAATAATAAACTTTTAATTATTGAAAAGATTCATTACATCTATTTTTATTTAGTAGCAGTGTAGAGGTTATGTATTTAACATAAGAGGGCAGCAAAAATTTTCACATAAGAGGGCAGGAAAGAAGCCTTAAACGATCTCAAAACACATTTACAAATTTAGACACACAGACATTTAGAAAGCACTTTCTGATCAGTTACGCGAAAAATACATTTGTTTCAAAATGGTGTTTGAACGAATTCTAAATAATGTTTCTGTTTCAGCTTTTCTGAACTTCTACATTCACTAAAATGAATTGGCATTTTGAAATTTTATATCAAGTCAAACTTGGTTACGCTAGAGAAAGACTTCTGTAAATTTTCAGCTCAATCGAAGGACTTTGGTGATATTTTTTTAAATGAATCTCTATGGCCCCACTCTGACCTTAGAAGTGAAAAAAGTTAGGTTGTCTATTATGCATCGTTACCTGTATTTGACGACCTTTTCAAAGTACATATGGTCATAAGTCCTTATGGGGTTTTTTCAGGGGTTAGAAATTCAGTTGTGGTAATAACACATTCAAATTTAGTTTTCTTTAGTAATTACAGTGTGTTGAGTGCCACTACTGATTTATTGATTACCACGAAGGTTATCTGAGATTCTTATTAAGAATCGATTATCTATCTGTTCTGTTATTATGTCAAATCGTTCCAAACTGATGACTGCGCATAAGTTCATAATGGTTGAGACTTGACCATATGGTTGCATATATTTGCTGTATTCATCTATTAATTGCATTATCGATCAAAAAGCTCACATAACTTATTTAACGAAGTTTCTTAACGCAGGTAGGTTGTTAATACGACGACAACCTCTCCGCATTAGTGCCCAGTAGAACAAATTTAATGCGTACAGGAAACGATCCATAGAAATTTTCTTCCCGCATGTAATAATAGTTTTTAATCATAACAAAATGGAAGAAATGCCCTGCTAAGCGAAAAGGTCGTATCTGCAAAACTGCAATGTAGAAATGTACTATATAGAATGTTAATGTGATTTAAGAAACGATATGGTATATTTCGGAGTTGATGTATTGCAGATACGACCTTTTCGCTTAGTAGGGCAGTATTTCTAGTTGGCATAATTAAGCAAATTAATCTTATTACCTAAAAGCTATGTTTAATAATATCATTTTCAAGGGGGGAAACTCCGGATGCATGGGAATCTCATTAATAGCATCGTTATCGTTTTATACCTTCATTACATTAACAACAGTTTCAGTACCTTAATGTCATTTTTGAGAAAAAGTGAATATCCTAATTAAATTTTAATTGCCTCTCTAATCATCATCAGCTCCATAATTACTACCTTATTATATATACACGGTTATAATCTCGGTTAATATGATTTTGTTTTCAACATATTTAATGAATTACGGTAGTTACGAAAATATATTTTTTTTAATAATCTTCTTTGGGTTTTTAAGTCATCTTCAACTAAGAAACTTGGAAGTATTAGGTAATAGTATTCATAATTATTATGAAAGAAATGTGAAAGTTAAATTTTACTTATTTACTTACCCTTGCAATTAAAATTTCTTAAAATAAATCTAAAACACGCAAAAAATAATTATAACTGAAGATATATCTCTTACGTAAGCTCTTTGAAACAAGTTTCAAATGCACCTAACCTAGTGCTTTAGGCAGTGAATGTATTTACAAACTCTTTCATCTGAGTTTTAAGGCGTAGGCAACTGGGAAATTGATCAGCTTCAATGGAATTTATTTATTGCGAACACACGCTTTTAGGATGTATAGGCTATGCAGCAAAACGTGACACGAGAAACAGAATCGCCTTGACACACACGTTTGGTTTTTAATATGTAGGCGTTAAATGGTAAAAAAGGGCATTTAAATTAACAATATACAAACAATAATTACAAACGAAACGTGATGCTTGCTCACTAGGTGATATAGATATATTTGTACAGCGCCCGACTACCTACTACGCTACCTAGGCTATAGCCTACACAACCAAGTAAATAAGGGCGCCACGGGATCTCTTTATTGATTAAAAAACCAACCCCTAATCCGGCTCTGTATTTCTAATTAAAAGAATGGCAAAAGAACTAGGAAATAACCTATATAATCAAGGTCTAAAAGAACATGAGAATAACGCTATTCGTGTCACTACCATGTCGTTCGCGCTGTCTCTTTATAATAATAAAAGTCATGCTAAGATAAGTACATGTATTCATTCATTCGCATTCATTATTATGTTGTTACGAGATACCTATTTTGTTGTTCTCAAACAAAATACTTAATACTCATCTTACATAAGAAAACGCAAACTGTATTTCATGGAAATGGCATAACAACAAGGGCATGAGAATGTATCTACAATTGTATTACAGTAAAATTAACAGCTCAGATTGAGTTAAATGAACTTGAGAAGGGAAACAACACAAACAGACCGCTTGGTGCATTTGAATCGTTTGAAGAAAAAACAAGTGAATCATTATCTGAAAAATTACCATTCTCCTAGTCATTACCTATTCTCCTCTTCTTCATCAATTGAAAAGTTTCGATCATTCTATCTTGTCATTACAATCTGAAATTACATGCATTTATGTATGTATCAGCAGGAAGTTCAAGTTATAGTTGACATCCTGTTCTACAGTTCACGCATCAGCCATCATTAAGAAGAACCGTTTTTAAATCAAGACATGAATAATTGAACGGAACTGTTTTTCTCGTCGTCATTCTAGAAATAACATTTTCAATTTCAATTAATTACAAGATAAAATTAAATCAGTTTACGGTAAAATAAATACCTACCACACGAGATATTAACTGATCTGGGCTTCATTAGTCTTTAATAATAGTGATAAATTAGTACAATATGACAATTTAGATTAACACCTAAGAATTATAAGAAAATATTATATATATAGTTGCAATAAAGAAGAAAATTAATAAAACTAAACCAACTAATTCGATATCATTAACTCTAAAATCGCTATGCCATGCTTGAATCAGTAATAGAGATGTTTTTAAAGATTTATAACGGTTAGCGAATTTCCGCATCCGAGATTACCACAACTTGTCCTCACTGGAACTAACCCCATGTTAGTGTTAGGATAGTAAACAAGCTTAAGAAAACAAATTGTAATATAATTTGTGTCCATAAAAATAACATAGGGAAAGTCTTAATTAATAATAAAGATAAAAAGGAAACGACGAACAAACCAGGCGTGTATAAAATTTATTGTCAAGACTGCGAAGCATTTTATATTGGGCAAAGTGGGAGAAACGTAAAGAAACGTCTAGCGCAAGTCGAACATAAAACGCGATATTTTATATAATAAGAAATCGTCTGGAATAGCCACCCATTGTACAAATAATAATCATTTCGTAGACGTAGATAGAGTAGAGTTACTGCATGTACAAAAGAAAGGTAAGAGGTTAGATTTGCTAGAGCAATTGGAAAATAAAAAATCCTACATTAACAACGCATTTATTGTAAATGACCAAACAAGCTTCATGAACACCCCCCTTGATAGATTTGCTTTTAAAGAAAAATTATTAAAAACAGATGGTTAAGATTTCTAAAAGGGTCGGTCCGACCGACGAGTCGGATATGTAGTTAGAAGCTGAAGAGCAATTCTTGAAATGTTTAACAGACCGAAACACGTGTAGAGTATTTTGCATCATTTATGGAAACATTTCAATACAATAGTTTTCTTAAAACTACTAATATAACCATGATTGTAGGTAGTACTACACGAAAAATAGCGCCAAATATGCCCATTTCCTTCAGTATAGCGCGAGGAAACAAATAGATCGTTTATAACCTGAACGTTTTTTTATCAATTACTAGAGTTGAGTTTGCTGTCTCCAGCCTTACTTTGTGGAACTACACAATCATGAAATATAATAAACATAAAAAGATTAATTAAAAATTTTATTAATTTATAACCTGGCAATTGTTTTAGCATTAAAAATGTCATTATCAAAGGCAGATAAGATTGTTAAACAAATACATTGCTAAGCATAAATACAGAAAATAGATAACTACTTAGATACAATACATACAAAAACTAAATATCTAACATTTCTAATAAAGGGGAAATTACTAAGCTCAACTTGTTCGTTCATTAAAGGTACTCTGGGTTTATGTTTGTATATATTTAAAAAGCTTTTAAAATGTCTAATTTGTGTTTGTTGTTTCAAAAATGTAAAAATTTTATATTGTTTTGGGGTGTCATTAAGTGGTTTTGTTCCAAAACGTGTTTTCCGATTTAGTCCCGATTTCGATCAGAAAAGTTTAATTATCCTTTTGAAAGAGAACTACCTAATCACACCTAAAACAACATCCAATTCTTATATCTTTGTAACAACAAACACATTTAAACATTTTAGGAGCTTTTGAAATATACAAACATAAACCCACAGTACCTTTAATGAATGAACAAACTGGGCTTAGTTTTTATATGTATTGTGTCCAGTTACCTATTTTCTATATTTATCGTCCCGCAATGTGTTTGTTTATCAATCTTATCTGCCGTTGATAATGTCATTTTTATTCATGAAAGAATTGTTAGGTTATAATTTAATAAAAGTTTTAATTAATTAATTTAATTAATCTTTTTATTTTTATTATATCTTCTGTGTCATTTCAAAATAATTTGTTACTTTTCAAAAACTCAAAATTAATCGGCAAATCAATTTGCCACAGTTTTTTACATGATGTAGGATGGGCAACATATAGAGTTTCCGAGTTATCTCGTCATTCGTTGAATAAGAAAATCTCAAAAATCGCTCCTTCAGGGCGCGATTGCATACTGCAAACTGAAAAAATATTATTTGGATGGTTATTGGTTATCGCATACTTTTACCTAGTTACAGTAGGTAACTAAACATCACCTTGGTCCAGGCACGTAGCCAGGGGGCGAGGGGCTGAAGCCCTCCCCTCCGAAGCATATATGCGACATCGAATATTTTTGCGTTTTAAAGTTTATTTTATTGCATAAAAGATTTTTTTGTAATAATTAAATTTGATTTAGTATGTTAGACCCCCCCTCCGAAAAAAATTCTGGCTACGGATCCAAGCCCAGGCTTGGTCATAAGCAATCATTACGATTAAATGTTCGAAAAGATTCGAAGACAATTTGAAAATCATTGTTATGTTCTTCAAAACAAGACATTTTATGTTTTGTTATGTTTACGTAGCTATTCCTGCAATCTGGAACCTGCAACTTAATCCCGTTTTGTTGATAAACAATATTATGAGCTTAGTCAATCAGATGATCATGCTGAGAACGCCGATAATTATTAAGAAAATGAATATTGGTGAAGTGCAAGTCTTTGTAAACGATGACATCAACGACGTAAGCGGTTTTGTAAAGTGAAAAATTTATCAAATGAAACATTTTATGATGTTTTCTGTTTTAAATAAAATTGATTAATAGTAAAGATCGCCTTTTAATTTAAGACTATAACTCTAACCATTAGTACAATAAATTAGTCATCACAAAATCACGTGCTGAAGATGGTTAAATATATCCGGGATCACGCGGATACCATAATAATAATAATTTATTAACTTCTGTAAAATCTTGTACAGTTGTCATGCAAAGATATTGCAACATTCAGTTGCGTCCCCGATCCCCTTTTTTAAATTTTATGAAGAGCAAATATTCTAAAGATCAGTACAGATCATTACGATGCGCCACTGAGATGTTGTGATAGATGCCAGATGAGCAGCGTGTTTTAGATCCATACTGTTTACTCACGTGAATAAGGATGCGTTATCACGCAGTTGACTAATTTCTTGTATTTTTGGTTTAGATATAGTGTACATAATTTCCGTTTCCGTAAATCTTTGTACTGTTCGTAAAATTTACCGCACATTAAACCCGAAGGTCTTATTAAAAACAAGGCAACATATTCTGGAGGTCCCCTATCCTATCGGATTGTTAGAATTCGTAATTGTAATTTTCTTATAAAGCAGAATGCGGCTTTAAACTAAATTCAAAGCCGGCCACACTAATAAACATTTTACCTTATTAGTAAATCAAATGATTTTCTTTAAAAATCAGATAGATATTCAGATTTATTTAAATGCTGTTATTAGACCCTGATTTTATTTCTAGATCAAGTCTCCATTCTTAGTATTATGCAGCATAAAATAACTCGTGCTTGTTGTTGAGATTTATGATGAATCTCGAAAAAATTTTAAGAAATTACATTATAAAATATTAAGGAATTGTTTGGTGCAATGGTGTGCATATGCAAAAAAAGCATAATGGCTTAATTTTGTTGAAGCTGCTCAGTTGCATCATATGAATAACTACGTCACAGAGTGTACGATATCGATTTAAATGTTGTTAGATTGTTTTCTGCATCTAAATTAACGTAGTTTTTCGTATATTTGGCAACACATTTTCTGTGTGTAGATTTGCTGTTAATATTTTTGCATCGAATATTTGCAGCAATTTTTAAAAGGGCTGTTTGGTTTTAGAAAACAAACAGCTTTGTGCTTGAAATATTTAAAAATTTCTAAAGAATGAAATTTACTTTATGACTTAATCCAGAATCTCACCGATTTGCTGATAAGCTTCTTTCCGTCACTGTATTTTTTTACGAACGAATTTTTTTTAAAGAGCTTTTATTCATTTCATAATTCATCTACTAATAAAAATGCAGGATTTCCATGACTAGCAAGCTTTCATCAAAACCAAGCAAATCCGACAAAAAGTCAAACTCTTGTGTATTCATCGCCGTTAAATCAAGTTATGTTGTGTTCGTCAGTCATGTAGTCGCAATTTATTTATCATGCTTTTTCCATATTATCTTCCAACTCCGGATAAAATCTCAGGTTTTCTTATTTTCATTTACAACTGAAGAATAATTTCTCAACGGAAGTGACCACGGTTGCTGCCATATTAAATGATACTTGAGGAACCATTGCAGCAACGAAAACAATGTATTTATGGTCATATTTCATGCCAATTTGTTGCATCAATGGATTCGAAATTCAAAGTAAAACAATTAGGCTCCATTTGGTTTGAACATCTTTAGCAACAAATTGCACCTCCTCGTTACTGTTCTTTGTGATTGGTGTGCCTGGTGTGTAGAATTGGCGTAAACTGTACCTTTTAATGGAGCATTTAGTCCTGATTTTTCGTTCGTTGGAGGTAAAGGTACTACAGGTATAGCTAGCTGATAATTGTGCTAGTGCGTATGAAGCATTGGTTCATATAACTACTGATATGCTAATACATCATCATATCACTTGTTTAATTCTTATTAATGTTAATATTAATTCTTATAATTCAAGATCCCTCTGAGGTTAATTACATCTGCAACTGTTATCAGTTGCTATAATGCCTCTGCTTTGAGCGTCAATAACTTAAGTTAAAAATGATTATGTCTCTGCGTTCAACTATCTTTGCGTCTAATTGTCTATGTGACCGCGGCTAGACGTCCGCCTACGGAAAATCCTACTTTTTTTAAAGCTAATTTACTGTTACAACACTTGTTTTCAAATATTGAAGTTGACTGAAGGTCCTTTGAAGGCAGGCGCGTGCCGGCAGGCCCCGCAGATCCCGCAGTGCGGGGGGGCCCACACGCTAAAGGGGCCCACCAAACCGACCACAATTTAATATATTTTTTTACTTTTGATTATGCCTGTTTAAAATTGCAGAGCTACAAAATATTGAAAAGAACAAGCTTCTGTTTACTCAAAATCATGTTATGGGTTATGCTTGTATTTTAGATTCACAGATGTGAAAATGAAACCCTGTTTAAAATCCTCTGCCTTTGTGGGGGGTTCGCCGCCCGCCGGAATTAGTGTAAGAATGATAATAAAAGACATGCCGACCGGTCATACGCGTCACTCATAACGGTACACACTGATTTATTGCCTTTTTCAGGAATACCGTCAAGTTATTATTAGCATTTTATGATACTTCACATTTATTTCCATTTTTAAACTAAAAAATTTTGCAATTGAATTTTTAGTTTGGTTTTTGCAATCAAAGCGTGAGGGTGTCTTTTGTGAACTTACAAAAATTCGATTTTTGTTTAAATTAGTTTATTTTATTCTTTCTTGTTCGTACAATGAGTTCCGGGAAAACATATTTAAGTGGCGCCAAAAAGCGTAAAATAGCACAAGAAAAGCTACAATTGGTATCTAAATTGCCAAAAATAACTAGTTTTCTTTCACCTGCTCTAGTTATTTCTGCCGAACCTCAAGCTTCCAGTTCATATGCAGCCAATGACAGTGAATGTGAAACTATCAGTGGCAATAGTGAGCATAGTGACTGTGTAAAAGTGTTAGATCAAAATTTGGATTTGCCTGTGGATACAACAGCATCAGATAAAGGTGAGGAAGAAGAAAGCGAAACAATAAAAAAAGTCCCTGAATCTGTCGGCTTTTATAATTCAGACAGAGGTAATTACGATGTACATATAAACGATAACAACTTGAAACTTGCAATAATAAATTACGATTCTTGTAGACCCACAAACATTATCTTTCCGAGGGATCCCAAAAACAGGTGCTTCTCACCTGAATTTTATTTTAAAAAACACAAATCAGGCGAGACTACCGAAAGACAATGGCTTTGTTATTCTGTAACATTGGACAAAGCCTATTGCGAACCGTGTTGGTTTTTTGCTGACAGAAATCACGCTTCATATTGTGAGAATTGGGCAAAGGGCATAAATGATTGGCAGGGTTTGTCAAAAAAAATCAAATTACACGAAGCTTCATATATTCATTTGCAAGCATGCACTGTTTATGATTCTTGGAAACATAATGAGACAATCGACGAACGTTTAAAAACTGAGGAAAGCAGAAGACATAATTATTGGAAACAGATACTTCGTCGAGTAATCGATGTCATTATCACTTTATCAGATTGCACCTTGGCATTTTGAGGACATAGTGAAAATATATGGGACTCTCAAAATAAAGAAAATTCTGGAAACTTTTTGTCAATAATTCAGTTACTTGCCAAATATGATCCATTATTGAAAGATCTTTTGGACAACCATCAAAAGCGATCGATAACTTAAGCCCTAAAATACAAAATGAGATTATTTTGAAATTATCGAATAACTTTGAGCAAAATATCTGCGTTAACATCAACAATGCACCGTTTTTTTCAATAATTGTGGACACAACCCAAGATATAACAAAAGTTGATCAGATGAGCTTCATTGCTCGCTATGTTTCAACTGGTACTCAAAATGATAAAAAAACTGTAAGCATTATAGAAAGCTTCTTGGGTTTCTATCCAGTAGAAGACCAATCAGCAAAAGGAATTTCCCAAAAAATAGTAAATTTGCTTACAGAAAAAGGACTGGATATTAAAAAAATTCGAGGTCAGGGTTACGATGGTGCCAGTACAATGAGTGGAATTTATTCAGGTGTGCAAAAAATAATTAGAGACCTTGAACCGACAGCGGAGTATGTTCACTGCGCTGCACATAATTTAAATCTGGTGTTGAATGACGCATGTCGAGTACCTGAGATTAACAAGTTTTTTGACACAGTTGAAGCTTTATATGTATTCTTTTCTGGCAGTATCAAACGCTGGGATGTATTTTTGGCTGCTTTAGAAACACGTAAGAAACACACTTTAAAAAAACTTTGTCCTACTCGTTGGTCATCCAGGCAAGATTCTCTAAAGTCATTACGGTATTCTTATCCAGCCGTGATTAAGGCATTATCAAATATTACTTTGATGTCAAAAAATTGTGCAGAGCGTGCCGAAGCAGGAGGCTTAAAGAAACAAATCGAGTGTTTCGAATTTATCATGTTAGTAGTGGTGGAAGAAAAGGTACTTCGATGTACAAATTTATTATCTAAATTACTTCAAAATGCAGGAGCAAATATATTTGACGCAGCACAATTATTATCTGATGCAATAGATACCCTTAAAAGTATCAGAGGGAATTTTGAGGAAATTAAAAAAGATGCAGTAAGAATTGCCAATTCTTGGGGGATAGATTCAACATTTCAAAATGAAAGAACTAGGAGAAAAAAGAAGCATTTTGATGAACTTTGCGAGGATGAGCGACTTAACGATCCGGAACAAAGATTTAAATGTAATATATTTTATTCTACGATGGACATTTTGGTATCGCAACTAAATAATCGATTTATTAGCTTTAAAAAAACCGTTTCTAAATTCCAATTACTAAGTCCGCAATTTTTACTAAATTCTAGTGATGACAAAATTTACGAAGAAGCAGAAGCTTTACAGTCTATATATGAAAAGGATTTCACAGACTCTCTGCCTGCTCAGATGCTGTCCTTTAAAAACTTGCTAAAAGAAGAAATCGCAAGGTTGTCGGAATACTCTATAAAAGCTGTATGTGAACTGTTAGTTACAAAATACAGTTGCTTGTCTTACAGTATACCGGATGTTGTAACAGCATATTTGCTATTTCTTACTCTACCTGTAACTGTAGCTAGTGCAGAACGGTCGTTTTCAAAACTGAAACTTATAAAAAACTATGCTAGGAACACTATGTCACAAGACAGATTAAAAGCCCTGGCAGTTATTAGTATAGAAAGCGACCGTACAAAAAAGTTGACATTTCCGCATTTATTGATAAATTTGCGAAATCCAGCCATCAACGTTACCGCAGATTTCAGCAATGAATGACTTATATACTGTTCAGTGAGTGATTAGTGATATTCTCCAAAAAACAATACTGATAAGATAACTGTAAATTATAGTCTATGATATTTATGAAAAAACTTTGTTCAAAATGATAGAAAAGCAAATATTTTCTCAACAGATATACAATTCAAGTGAGTATTTTTTCTTTTTCTTATTTCTAAGTGTGGTCGTTTTTCTTATTTCTAAGTGTGGTCGTTTTTATCTTTTAATTAATTTTCTTGCACCTAGTATTACGTTATTTAACATTTTTTTTAAATATTTCATGCCAATTATTATTTAAACCTTACGTCGAACGCTTACTTAAATTGGGAAAAGATTTTCGTATCTCGTGGGCCTCAGATTATTTTTTGCGGGGGGGCCCACTTAAGAAGCGTTACGCCACTGTTTGAAGGTCCTGTCGTATTTTCATATTTTCTTTAGTTTTAATGGCATCAATTATAGATGCAATTAACTTATAATTAAGCAAAACATTATTCTGCTGAAACAATACTCTCTTTCCCATATCCTTCACTACAACTTTTATTTAGAAAATCTCTTGTGTTCTTTGCTCATTTATTCATTATAGGTCACTGTTAAATCGATTATGACACACAAGGCCATTGCTATATTTTCAGAGATTTCAGAGAGGTCATTAAATGTCATTAAATCTATTAAATTGTATACACATAATTTAAACTGTGCTGAGCACATAATAAAACAATAAGAATATACAATTTATATAAAATAATATTGAATAGTATTCTTTTATTAACAAAGTAGAAAAGATATAAGAATTGAAATCATTTACCCAGATTTTGATGATTTAGAAAAGAAAAGAATTAAGGAAGAGTTTTAAAGGAATGGAAGTTTTTGTGCAATGGACTCGCTTCGTACTTGAAAATAATAAAACCGGAAAGACAAATCGAAAATAACTTATTAACGAATTTAATTAGGCCATGTAACCTACCTGTTTTTACAATTAATTTAGGTGGACAGTGGACAGGGTTGTATCAATGATAAATTGAAAAACTCGAACATTTGGTTATATAAGGAGGTAATTAATGTATTAATAATTATCTTTATCTAATTTATTTATTCGAATTAATTTAAAATGATGTACAAATTGAACTAATAAGAAATAGCATTAAAATCGTGCGCGTTTCCATGTACACCTATTCAATTCATTGTGCGATGCTTATTATTGAATAAACCCGTAAACAAGGTCATATATCTAATTACTGAAGTTTAGTTTTCATATTTCTATATCTCAAATTTAAGAGATAATCATCTCAATTTCTATATAATAATTGAATATTTTGTTTAAAGATTAAAATAATAGTATTTATTTATTCTTAATTAAATTATTCGATAAAGGATAATACCTGAATAGTAACGAAATATGTAAACAAATTACAGGTTTTTTCATTATTTCCGTAAACATATTTTTTTTGTTTTTACTTCTCTCAGCTTTGAGAATTTATGTGGAAATCTTTATAATGAAGCATCTATAGATTTAAGGGAATAACAAGTAAACTGAACGCTCAAGGTAGCCATTGAAAAAGCCCAGGGGCTGGTAGCAATAAATAGCAAATTGGTACACAGCCATCTTTCAAGTAGTTTTTGAAAGATTTATCTTGCAATCCTCCTTAGTAATCTTTGCTTTTTCCTTTTTTTTATATTTAACACACTTTGTTTCTAGTTAATTAGAGCCGTGTTGCATACATTACCATTAGTGATCTTGCCTTCAATGTTGCTTTGTGCCCTGCGAAACATGGCACTAACTTGTATAGGCTTTAACCTGTTGGAATTGTTGGTGTGCTTTAGAGTCGTTTCCATCAACAGTTGTTGGCGATGTGGCTTGACTGTTAGTGTCGAATCGATAATTGGTGGTTGTTGGCGGCAACTGGTATATATTGGGTTTTGGTGAGGCGACACCCGCCAGCAAAGTTGTTAGTTGTATTTAGCTTGCTGTTGTGTTGGATGATAGAACTCCATGGACAGATGATATGTATGTTGTAAGTGAAAGGCTAGCGTTAAGTGGTGAATATTGTAAAAATGTAAAAAGAAACGATAGGAAGGAAGGCAATAACAAAGATAGGGTTTGGTAAAAAATGACCCTTTTCAGAACCACACCGCGATTCAGGTATGTCACGCATTATGTTGATACCGCAGATCGTTCATAATGCAGCCGGCGATGGTTGACTACCGGGGGATGAGATAATGCTGATAATGAATATTGGGACTTGCAGGCGTTTGCTGATAAAGACGGCTCGCTGATGGAACATCCTAATACCATGTTGGAGCCATCGTGGTTGTGGGCCTCTTGTCGTCGAACAGAACAATTACAATTAGCTTCCAGGCTAAGTGGCGACCTCCCCGGATGAAGTCTCGGATTCTTCATATGTGAAGAAACATCGCCTAGATGCTACTAGGCTACCATGGATGAGGAAAGATGGTAGCTTGACTCCTGGTGACGGCGCCTCGTGTGTTGTTGTCTCAAAACCAGGAAGCCATTAATCTCGTTTTCCCTATTTTAATTGTTTAGCTTTCAATGAAAATCGAACAATGAAAGTATGAAAATACTCAATATTCTTAGATAACCGGTAAGGGTGGCTCTATAAAGTTTGGTCTAATTCCACTTAAAATCTATTAATTCTGATTGTTTAAACCATAATTGAAAAAATTAATTAATTACGGGAAATACCGAATCTAATATTTAGTAACCTACAGCGTTACTTAATAAGCACAGGATAGTTATTAGTTAGGAAGTTATATATTATAGGGTCACCATACTTTATTTATAGGATCACTAGCCTACTACTAACAGGAACGAGAAGAAATTAACTTACTAACAACTAACTTACAGTGTTACGTAACAGGTGCATATTCGATTCACGGTGTAATTAGACCATATTTTTGTATTTTTTTATTCCTAAGAAATTATTTATTTCACCTAAACCATAAATACAAGAAATGAGTCATCACAAATCATCTGGGCAACAGCTGGGAACTCCCAACAGTTTAGTGCATTCAATTTCTCATGCATTCAACCCGATGTCGCCTAGATGATTTGTGATTACTCATTTCTGTATTTATGGTTTAGGTATAGTCGAAGTTGATGTAGTTGGGAGTAATCTGACGTTTTAGACTTCTTGGTTAAACCAAACATTCTGGTTGGCGATTCCGTTTCTGGTATTCTTCTACTAGATACACAATGAGATACACTCTCAATTTACTAACTCAGTTCTAAAAAATGTATTTTTGACCAGTTGTGTTTTAACAAATACAGTATTAACCGAAAAAGGCTCGTGAAGTATAGAGATTAAACTTTAATTGGATAAGTTCATATAGCATGCTGAATACCAATGGTTGCTACTGAAAATGCGATTTACTTTAATTAAATGATTCCTTCGTATCACACTCCTTCAAGTTTGACACTCTTATATTGTAGAAATCCGTGCCCGTGCGACTGATTACTAGACCCAGGCGTACCTTGCCGATTTCGTAGTTAAATTACGTTGCGTATTATTGTGCCTATGTAATTACGAGGATTGGTATACATACATACGACTACATTGTATTGTATATTATTTAACTATGTACAACTGCGGATTTGTATACCTACGTATACAATCAGCAAGGTCATGCCCGGACCTGCTGATTAGTTATAGTTGTCAGTTTCGACATGAAACCAGGCTGAATAATTGAAGCTGGTAGACGGTATTTTGCTAACAGTAACTCTTTTTCTTGCAGCAGCTCTTCTTTACATAGGATGCTATAGTAAAAAAAACAAAAACTGTCTAGAATCTTAAAGTTCTAATTCTAAGGCTACAAAGTTTTTTGTCATTTAATTTCGTGGGGCGGTGATATACCAATTTAGGGGATGATTCTAAAAATAGGTTTTGTACCAATGAATAGCGTTTAGTTAGCTTTAGCCTACTTGATTAGAAATTTTAAAAACCCCAGATACTTTCTTCATTACTGATAACACACACACATCTAAAAGTTTAGGACCTATTAATATTTGTTTCTAATATGTATCTAGTTATGAATGACGTTTATATTATATACAACATACTCGTATAACACTAACAATAACACTAAGGTTTTACAACGACTCGATTGAGATTTATCTTATTTTTATTATTAGTTTACATAATACTATGTATATTCATGCTTACATATACAATGGACACTTAGCATATTATCAACCTGTTAATCGTTATTTAAACATTATTGTGCCTCATCTTTATTCTTCTACGTGCATTATCTAAAGATGTAGACTAACAATAGAAAGCTAAGCTATAGATGTAATGTAATTTTAATTAACTGAGTAACAACGTGGCAAGTTTACACAATAACATCTAACTGCACTTCGTTTGCATCAATGCATATATGAACTTAGTATCTAATAGAGTGAAAATACCTGCGCTCTTTTGAGATTAAGAATAATACTACAATATAACAAAAACATGCAACTGTTGAGAGCAAGAAAACTTTTTTTCTATGATCGTATAAAACACATCAAAGTAGGGATGATGCAACGTTTAGTAAAACTTTCTTAAACGTGAAAAAACGAGGTAAACCATAATAATACTTTAACATACCCTGAAGCATTAAAAAATACAGAATTTGCAGTCAATGAATCTAAAAAAGTGTTTTTTAACGGAAATGCGATATATTAAAAACTTGAATTATAGTAATACCGTATATACCTTAATTTTGGGGTACACATTTTTAAAAAGTACACCCCGTATTACTTACCTCGTATATTCTGCGCATCCGGATTCTTAGAGACGAATTTTTGGAAAAAAAGTGCGCAGATTCTTCGCGTAACTTGTGTTTAACCGAAATAGTAAACTGCTGCAACCTGCCCATATAGAATTTGCCGATGTTGAACAAATGGACCAATATTGGCAGCCAATATTGGCCCAGTGTCGAAATGATAACACTGGCATGTACTTGGAACATTTTACATAATCAAGATTCAGACTCAATGTTGTTGATATGTTGGTATAACTCTGGTCTCATACTGGCACAATATTGGCTGTATATCGATTGCACACCTGTGCATAATAATGATCATTATTATATTTTTTAATTATATTATACTGTACACTGAGAAACATAGTTCGAAAAATCTATTAGTTTAAAAATTATAGATCAAGAGAATTAATATGACGACGCTTACATAACTTTTACGAACCATATACTACCAATATTGTGCCAGTATGAGACCAGATTTATACCAGCATATCAACCAATATTGGCTGCCAATGTTGGGTATGTAAAATGGCCCAAGTACTTGCCAGTGTTATCATTTCGACACTGTCCCAATATTGACAATAACGGTGCCAATGGTGAGCCAATATTTGGTCCGTTTAGAAAATTCTATTTGGGTGTAACAGCTGTAACTTTTAACACAGTTTTTTTATTTAATTCTGAAGATCACAGCTAGATTTTCTAGGCAAAATCAAATATCCATATAAACAATATTTGGGAAACAGTAGATTCTCAACAAGTTCGGAAAAAGTACAATAACAGCTAGGTTCCGCAAGATGTACCTTTTATGTATTTTTGGTTAATTTTGGAGGTTACATTCTCTATGCAACTGTCATAAAACAATGTTCAGGATGCAGTAGTTTTTCAAAAAGTTCGGAAAAAGTACACTATAGCGACTATTTTTTGCAAGTTTTAATCTTTGATGTATCTTTTGATTACTTCTAAGGGTTGCAGCTAAATTTGCAGTGCAAGTCATTGTAATCAGTGTTCAGAATATAGTAGTTTCTTAGCAAGCTCGGAAAAGTACAATTGCGGGTATGTTCTGCAAGTTGTAAACCTTTGACACTGCCAGTGGTTATATGACAACTGAGCCAAATATAAACTACATTTATGCAACTCACCCTTGATGTATTTCTTAAGAGTTTTGAAAGTTACAGCTAGATTGTCAATGTATAATCCATATAAACATTTTATACTGCTATTACCATATACGTCCTATTCTAGGTTGTACGTGTACAACAGCATCAAGCTTTCTGTCAAATATGCTAACGTTTCGAGGAGTTTTCAAGGGATTCCTCGAAAGTGATTTTACCGATTGTATTAATTGTTTTGTCCATTATGACCTTGTAGCTTTTAGAGGTTTACTGCCGATTTACACGTGTATTGATCAAAGCATTTTACAAGCTGTAAAAGAATCTCAGAAATTAATAGTCAGAAAACGATAGCCTTTGTGGAACAAACTATTGCGTTAGTCATTTTCGTTTGATTCAGATTTTTGTAATTGTTTATAGGAGGTAAGCTTTAAAAGTTTGAGAATATTGACTAGTCGTCTTAAGTCCTTTGTTCTTGGGACTCTTGGTTTAAATAAGAAGAGGGCCATTTAATGAAAATAACAAAGAGGGGTTGTGCAACGTAACTTATTCAACTCATAGATGAGCTGCTTTTGGTTGATAGAGAAAAACGCAAAGGACCCTAGAAATAGATTGGGTAGATGGCATATTCATGATCAGAATGAAATTCAGCATGCACTAGGACCTCGGTTTGGAGGGTTCAGTTATTTACTGCTGCCATCTTTGAAAACAACAAATACGTAAAACCATTTATTTGTTCAAATAAACAAAATAAAGGTTAGTACCTTTTTGTTTTCTTAATAGAATTATATGGTTCAATAATTGAGAAGATTAAATATTGACTTTTAACATATACAATGATGAGTAGTCGTCTGAGTTTAAAAAGTTATTAAAATTGTTATTACGTAATAAGTATTGGAAACAATGACATGGAAATATTTTAGTACAAGCCATTATAAAGGAGTCGTAATCATTATCAATTTTATTAATTTTAGTGTTAAAGTGTTAAAAGTAAAATAGACTCATTATGGCCCAATTTTGGATAATACTTCAAGAGCGCGTAGGTACTTCTTAAAGGTGACATCGGAGAAGAAAATGTTATTAAGACAATTAGACTTTTGAGTTTTGAGTAGAATTTTGCTCTCGAATAGTTACACCCTGTATACATAATTAATGTTTTCTTTTAAATATTGAGTTTGGCTTCCTTATAAAATAATTAAACGAGTTTATTTTCAAAATTTTCTTCCATTGCCTTGATTGCATTGATCTATGGCAGCACACACGTTATTTTGGTGTATTTTGTTCCACGCTTTCACCAGATCTTCACGGATTTGTTGAGCACAAGCCATTGCCTTAAGAATCCCCCAGATGGCGTAGTCGGACGGATTCAAATCGGGTGAGTCAATGGCGGCCACTCTTGAGGACTGATAAGGTTCTGCAGAAGTCTTGAGTTGGGTTTGCTCGATGAACCAGTGCTGACTAGGATAAGTTTGTTGGACCAGGGAATCACCACGGCTTCCATAACATCGGTCGACGAAAATCAGATCAGTTTTTCCTGCAAAGGACACACCAGCCCAAACCACCCTGCACGCTTCTGAGTGCGTAATATGTTACGATCTTTTGTATTAGCTTCTAAAGAACCACTAGCAATACTCGGGTCATTTTGGATATTGTGGCCATGCTCAATGGCGAAGAATCTTCTGTAGAATTGATCACCATATCTATGCAACAACTTTTGGCAGCGTTGCAAGCGCACTGTGCACTTTTTATTCTTGAGGTGCTGCCATTTTTGCTCCAAGAGTTGAGTGTAAGGTTTTTTGTGATGATATTACGGGCGCTGGACTTATATATTCCTATTTTCCTGGTCATTTTTCACATCGATCTTCGAAAATTGCGCCTAATTCGTTCACGAATGATTTTGTGGTTCGCAGGAGTATTGGACTGTTGGTAGTGCTCGGCAGTTTACTTCGCAGGCAGTCTTTGGTATAAACGCTTAATTGCTTAAACACCACAAATTTTTATTTTATCTTTGGTATTGCAGTTACAACGAAATTATAACATTACGTACATTCTCTCGTTCGCCAGCCATCTAGAAACAAAACAAATACACTAAATGGATACTTAAATAGACAACTGAATGGTTAATCCAAAGCATATAAACACATTTACAAAAATAACCTATATTCACAAAACATTTATGTATAAACAAATAATGTTACCAAATGCTTGCTTCTAGACGTCTTAAAGAACGTAGGACTGCTGTTGGCTAAGCGATTCTCTGTACCCATTGTATTGTTTGTTTGTTTGTTTGTTTTTGGGTAAGGAATCGGGATGGCGGAGCATCCTTCGTCCCTCATGGCACCGATTGCTATGATTATTTGGCCGACCCTACTAGAATTTAGCCGAATCTGGGGGAATTCCACCCCCAGTAGGGATCTTTATCGTGCCAAACATCGCATTGGCACGGGACCTACAGTTTTACTTTCTATCCGAAAAGAAGGCATGTTTTAAATTTTTCTCCGCTATGAAAAATTACCAGCTCTGCCGGGGATCGAACCTGCGATCTTTGGATTATGAAGCAAACATGCAAACCACTAATCCACCGAGACTGGCACCCATTGCATTGCTTTTCAAAATTGAAAAACCAGTAGAAATGTAAAAGGCTATACAAGTTTTATATGCAGCCATGTTTTGATAAAGAAAGTGAAAAGTTGTATTATTTTACCCATATTTTTTAAAATGTTATCAAAAAAATTAATATATAGGTCATGCGATACGGAAAATACATATACATTTTTTTTAATGGAATACCCTGTATGTTATTCTATTTTCGAATAGCTTTGCCTTCCTTGTAAACGTAGAGGGTAACTAATATATCTAGCAACCACGTAATCCTGTAATGGTTTAGAATTATTATTAGATATAAAGTTGGTATATGTACTATAATAGTAGTTTTAAAAATTCTCTAGAAACAGTTAATAAATGATAATCTGAATGAATGAATTTTGTCACTAAAGTAAAAAGAAACAAAAAATGTTTCTGTTTCAGACAGCTTAGTTTTGGCCTAGAAAGAGATAGATTTTGACATCCGTGTCCTAACTCTAAAATAGCACACTTAAAGTTTGCATTTTTCAAGTAAAATATATCGAAAAGTATTAATGATAGATTTCTACAACATTATATAGGGTGTAACTAATATAAGTACAAACCTCGTAATGGGATGGGGGTTATTTGGAATTATTTAGAACATATTTTCCTGGTCGATATTTGGTCGCTTCCTGCTAGTTTTCGGCCATTGTACTCACATTACATTAACAATACTAAACAAACAAATGAAATTATTTATTTTTTGCTTGTTTAGTATTTTTAATGTAATGCGAGTACAGCGGATGTACGTAAAATTCGAAATGCGAGTTTCTCACAAACTAACAGAAAGCGACCACATGTTGATAGAAAAATATGTTCTAAATCATTACAGCTGCCATCCTCCTTTACGAGGTATGTACTTATATTAGTTGCACCCTGTATATTTAGAATCAGTAGAAAAATACTATTCGAAATTGCAATAATATACAGGGTGTATCGTATTTCATATCACGTGACCTATACATACAATTGTTTTTTATGGTATTTTAAAATAATATAGCAGATAGACCAGTATATAACTTTTATAATTTTTTTTTATCTCCAATAGTAATAAAGAGAAAGGGGTGGTCAAAAGTAAACAAATTTTTGCTGACAATTCACGAATCACAGAAATGACAATCTTAATAACTATTGATGACTCTTTACTTTATAACTTACTCAAGAATAATAAAAATCAACTAAAAAATTTAAAAAGTATGCAAAGGTTTTTTAAAAAATGCAAATTAATTAATTGGTCCACCTTATACAGGGTTATTAAATATATTTTAGGAAATGAGTAGTGAGAACTTGGAAGCTAAAATAATACTCCTACAATTCACGATTAAAAGTAATTTCTAATATAATGATTCAAACATTTATCTTCTTTTCAGAAAAATTTATTATGTGCTACTGACTTATAAATTCTGATAATTGCCACGAGTTTGAACGAATAACTGATAATAACTTTATAATTTAATTCAAATTTTGACAGAAATGAAAGGAAAAATGTTAATATCCAAATTTCATTAAATTCTGCTACTTAAGAAGTGAATATACGGGCATTCAAAAGAGGTTCAGATTCGTTTGGCCCACAGAATATATTTTATTGTTATTACAGTTACGATTTATTGCCTGAATAATTTATTCTTGTTTGTATGTACCTCTCCTACTTTGTTTATTGCGAATAAATAAATCTAATGTAAATATTTATTTATTTTATCCTATAGTTTAATAGCTCCTCTACAACTTCCTCGTAAAGATATAAATATATGGAGAATATAATTTATTTCAATATCATACAAAATATTTTTTCAAAATTGCTTTAAAATAGTTCTGAGCTGAGACACTTTTTTCCCAACTCGATGACCACTAAAAGAGCTGCAAAAACTGACAGTAAACTCTTATGATACTGAACGCGTCCAATAATCTTAAGATGATTGATATCAATGTGATCTTTATAAACATGGAGAAAACGATTTTCCAAAAGTCTGGCCACTACGCTAAATCCAAACCAAAAAGCACGATTCTGTCATTTTCTTGATTAATCACCTCATAGTACACTTTGAAGAACATGAACTTTACCAATGACCTCCATTATTCAAGCCACTTTTTTTCTTTAATTCGTTCATTTACATTTTTGTGACCAAGGTGGGTCTTTTGTACGTGCTATAAATTTTATATTGCACATGAATTCTAGATTTCCCTACACACCTTCCACGATGTAGAACAATGTATTTTAACACGGACTCTGTACACAGCTTGGTCCTTTGAACCTGGTTATTAGTTATGCAACGGTGAGTTTTGAACTTGCCTTCCATGTATACACAATTTTCTTTCTGAAAACGTATAATACACTATTTTAATAATAATACTACCCACTGTAGGATTCTAATGTTGAAAGAGTCTACTTTAAAAGTTAAATCTATTCACGCACGAATTGTTTAGGAAACTTCATGTCTTAAAGAAATTTCTTCATTTTATTGCTTAGTACTTTTACGTTCGATTATTTTTTATTTGTGTGCAAATCACATCCAATTGAAATTGAATAGTTTCATTATTATTTGTAAATAAATAATTTTTTCGTTATGCTTTAGAATTTCCAATTCTTTCAGCTAACAGCTCACCATAGAATAAACCACAATGATGATGATGACGTTATTACCTCACGAGATATTTCTGTATCGGTTCTAAATTGCTTTCCGGATTCCTTGTTTTTATTTTTTATTTTGTTATTCATGCTTGCTTGCCGTACAGGTTTATTATGCACCGTTTATTATTAATAATGTCGCATTTCGTGTTGCAATCAGTAGCGGCTCGTGAAGATGTATTAGCAATATCCAATCAGGTACTTTTATTCTATTTTACTCGTTAGTTCTCTGGTTTTCAGCGATCAAGTAATTTGTCACGGTTTACAATAATTTCAATTTGTCAACGGTTATTATAATTTACCTAGTGTTTTACCCATGATTTATGGGCCTGTTTTTAGAGCATAAGTTGCTAAATTAGAGCTCTGGGGCTGTAAAACATTTTAGAGCCCGCTAGACAAATAGCTACCCTCGTTTACGACGTCTCCATAGTAATAACAGTAATTATATATACCACTGCACCTACCTACTTAAAGTTTTATACTGCACCTACCTACCTGAAGTTTTGCATTTTTCAAATTATTTTTATTTTAAAATTAAATATTAATTTAAACTTAGACCGGACACAACTAACGTATACATTTCAAGCTTAATTAGTGTGTTTTAGAGCCTTTTACCTTGGCGCTAACTGACTCTGTGGGCTCTAAAACAATCAATTAAGCCCTTAATACATAATATACTATTAAACATGTGACAGTTTTAAAATTTTAATTTGTTGGCTCTAGGCTCTAGGTGTAAATTTTCTATAAGACATACTAATAGTATAGTGACGTGCAGAGAGAATGACGCACTTTAATGTACGACTTAATTTTTATTCATATGAAGGTTATAATAAAAATTCTCGAGTTAATTAATTAATTTAAATAAAAAGAACACTTTTTCAAAAGCTGTTTATGGCACTGAATTCATCTATTTGCTTCTATAACAGTTGTTCTAAATGCCCTCCATGTTTGCAAACACAGATCAACTGTTCTTTTAATGTCTTCAACCACTTTCAAGTACAAATCCGGGGTTCAAGATTTTTAAGAGCATATTTTTCTGAAATATGACATTTTTTATTGTAAAATCACACAAAATTATAAATGAGTTAATCCTGAGAACTTTATATGGGGATATTCTGTCAGCAGATTTTTGCTGATTATCAGTGACGTAACTAGACCACTTGGCGCCCATGTGTGAACATAATCTTGACGCTCTTGAATATACTACCTGATTTAACAAAAATAAAAATCAATCATTCACTCTGAAAATGAAAAGCATTGGTGGTTGATTCCACCACGAACTGAGAAACAAAGTACTTCCAGAAATAAGCAGTGTGCGAATAGCACAAGCAGGTCAGCGAAGAAGAATATTAATAAAAAAAAATAATTACCTCAGCTGTTGAAGTTAAAGCCATGAATTGTTATTGATAGCCAGTAAAGAGACGTTATATGTTGACTGTTTGAATTTATCATTAATAAAAATAAATTAAGAATAATAAAGATTTAATTTATCAAGAATTTATGATAAAACAATTCTAGTTTGAGTTGATTTTATTGATTTGGTACATGTACATAATAAGCAAAATTTGATTAAGGGAATTATTTTGAGTTGATAGGATTTTCACTTTCAGTTATATCTGAAAGAAAGAAAATGTATTAGTTTAGTAAAATTATAAAATATTACATATCTCATTTACAATAACATAACAAAAAAAGTAGCCTTGACTACGGTTATTAAAAAACCAATATCGGTCTTGAAATGCAATTACATAGTTGACAATAATCATGATATTAAAATAATGACCAAAGGGAAGCTATTATGAATTGATATATAAACAACAGTAAAATATGAGAAATAATTGCAACCTAAAAGAATATTTATTTACTAGGAGTAGTAGTAGTAGTTAAGTAAATAAAGGTTCATTAAATATATACAAAAGGTATTAAAACAGAATGGCATGGAATGTAAAGTTTATATTTCCTGTAAAGAAATGTTTTAAAATCAAGAAAAATAAAAAGTTTAATAGTTTAACAAGTGTAAAAAGGCGTATATTTATTTCAACAATAAGAAAAAGAAAATTAAAAAGAAGAAAAATAAAACTTAACCAGAAAGCTGTAAAGGTGAAGTTAATTCAACGAGACCTGCTAGATCCGAAGAAACCGAGCCCCGAGAAAGCAAGAAAGAAATAAAAATTATTCTTGAACGTTGTTCAAGAAGTAGCATAAAACATGAATTTAATTAGGCGCAATTTGCTCCAACCATTTAGCTTTGACTGAGCATCCAATCCTGAGGGGAGTCCCAGATTCCATAAGCAGTAAGCAGATTTCTGATTAAAAAAGATTAGCATAAGTGAATCAATATACACGGGTTGTGACAAATTAAAAAAAAGGTGTTAATAAAAGCATAGCTAGTGCTCTTCTAAAGGAACAGAAAAAGTGATGTCATTTTAAGATCAGTTTAGTTAAGGTTAAAAGAACTCGCCATAATTCCTTAGTAGATTTGTTTATAAAACTGCAAGTGTTAAGCCACACAACCTAAAAGTAGTAAAAGTTAGTTATAATTCTCAAATATTAAAAAGGAAAGCAAAACTTACTTGATCAATTCACCACAATTGTGTTACTCACCTTTTTGGGGTTATGTTATGAACCAAACGCCAAAATTGACGTTTCAAGGTGATTAGAGACTTCCCACTTAACCAAACCATCATAAAATCAATGAAAGGTATGCATACCATAAGATAAACAATTATTCTATGCAGGTTAATGAACAAAATAAAATTTTATATCAATAGTCTGCCACATTACAGCATATTACTCGTATTCGTATACATACTCGCTTTCCGTATATACCTAGTCTGATCTGCACTATAAAGGTACCACTATTAGACCGGGAAAAAACTTGCAAAAAAACTACGTCATCGGGTTTCGAGATGCATTAGTTATAGTATAGGAATAGGTCGTCTATAGTATGTTAGAGAAACAATGGTCGGCCGCGCGGGATCATGGTAGGTTATGACGATGACGTCATCACTCTCACACCGATTTAGTAAATACAAAATAGATAACTTTATGCCATTTAATAATATATACTGTTTATACCGTGTCTAATCGAAAATAAAGTTGCTACAAAGCGTGGCGCTTTAAATCAAACAGATTGTATATCCTCGGGCGCTGAGAATTGGTATAATGGGCACTTTTCGGAGAGAGGAAGTATGAAGGTTGCTTTGAAGACTATTATATAACTGAGCGCGACAAGCCGACAACTAACTCTTAAAGCAATCTAGTTAGTCAATATCACGCAGGTGTAGTCACACCTGACGGGTATCATCTTACACGCTGAATGCATCCGAGGAAACGAAAAATACACGTTACATACAACACGCAAAACTAAACGTGGAACTCCAAAGAAAAATTATATTAGAAAAGGGAAAATGATGTTAGTCTAATCCATTATAAACTGGTTTATTTGAAATAAACATTTTTATTTGCAAAGTGTAAATAAAGTCGTAATAATAATACACACCAAGGAAAAAGAAAACAAGAATAAATTACATAGAAATATAATAACATTTCTCAGTAAGTACGTAATTTAGAGAAACGGTGAAAATTTCTTTATAGGTAAATCTCGTGTTTACGGATCCGTGTTTCCTGTCATAATGTATCTTTCCCATGAAATAAAAATATTGTTTGTACCGACTTGAATTGGTATTAGACATCCAAACGGCTATAGATATCCATTGATATACCAATTATAGGGGAAAGTCGTGTAACTTATGCATAAATAAGATATAAAACGGCAATAAAGCATGCATAAATGCATATCGACTGCATTTATTTTCTAAGTTAATCTTTAAAAAGTTGACACTATTAGGACCGTTTATTACTAGAGATAGAAAGTGTCATAAAGTGCCTCTTCTTTCATCTTATTTTAACTACATTTATAATTAATGTCATCTCATATTAAGCTTCTCTCTTGAAAAAATTATTTTTTTTAATCTGGCCTGTTAAAATATCGTCAACTAAATAAATTGTTTATGATTCTTGTATACCAGTAGTTCTCAAAGTGAGGTCCGCGATAAGTTCTAAGATGATCCAAGAATAACACAAAAATTATGTTACAATTAATCTGTTAAATATGTTTTTTATTTAAAGTTGTTGAAGATTCTTTCAAATTATTATGTAAGTTACAACCACATTTAAAAATTATGTTTAGCACATTTTCGAAAATGGAAGGAGCTAATGGACATATACCGATATAAATTTGATGGCAAAGACGCAGCGTCAAGAGGTCCACGAGATTTTTGAAATTACTAAGGTGCCCTAAGGCTTAAAAGTTTAGGAGCCACTGATTAAATACTGTACTAATAGGTATTCAAGATAACTACCAACTAACTAATAAATAGAAGTCAGGTCAAAGTGTGTTTGTGTCGGTTGCACTTGCAACAAGAGTTCATCTACACCGACCTATAATAAACAATGTTATTAAATTTTCAATATTATTTAATGATGTTTTCTTTGTTTGGTTTTATTATGGAATATCTTTCGTATTTCGCATTCATAACGATGCCCTAAAAACCTCGACCATGTCCTCCTACCTGAGATACAGTTATGCTGCTCCTACGTGAACTCCTCTCTAACCTACCTCTATAGTAATTTAATAAAACGCCGACTTGCGTTCTGTTTGATACGTGATTCTGTATATTATGGTCAGGTATAGGGCATCATATGCCTCGAAGTCAACAAAATTATCAAACATCTTAAAAGGAAAGAGCAACTCACGGTATTAGTATGCCGATGCTAAAAGTGATGTTATTATTTATCTTTAACATTACGTGCTGGAAATTATTTGAAAAGATTATCTGGCGCGGCATTTACGTTTTAAGAGAATGTTAAGAAATTCTGTTATGTACATTGAAACTAACATTAGTTACGGTAATAATATTTGTTAGTATTTGTTTTTTTTTGTTTATTTGCTAATTATAAAGCTGCCAATTCCATGAAGGTAATATTGTTTGTTGCATTTTTAAATAAATGCACCATAACACATATTAATACGATTAAGTAAGCATTTCAAGGCCCTCAATTTTATTAAAAGAAATTAGTAATTTCATTTGGTAGTAAATGAACAAAGTGGACAATGCCAAGCAGGGTTGGATTTATATCTTTAGGGGCTGTAGGCACTAAAGACTTTGTCCCCCCCCCCAATCACCAAACCGTCTTTTTCATTTTCCTATATTTTGTATATATGGCGGTCCTAGGGCAAAAACGTATCGTTTTTTTGCCCTAGGGCTGACGTTTTTGCCCTAGCCGATTTTTTTGACTGCAGGAAAATACGATATTATTATTAAAACTATGAATTAAAATGTACCTACCTATATTTAGAATTCATTTACATTTCAATTAAATAATTTAAAACAGTTTACTTCTACATTTTTGGGTAAACAATCGGTGCACAATATCAGCTTCGATGCATAATAAAGTGTGTCTTGATTCATATTGGTTCTAAAATGATTTTTTATCTATTTCAACTAAGATCGCTCTACTGAGCACTTGGTAATCATCAGAGTTAGGAAAATGCAGCATGCAACCTCTACGTTTGGAAATGCGGACTGTTCAATAGCTGTGCCCTGTATATGACTGGGGCCCTAAGCACGTGTTTAGTCTGCTTATCCATTAGTCCAGCCCTGATGCCAAGAGCTTCATTACGTTACATCAAGAATACAGTGACTCCTAAAGGAATTCTAGACTAATATTGCACATATTCTATAATATTATAATTCGCTATAACAATATTAATAGAACAAGTTATAATGTTAGTTTTCAAGACATAAAGTGCTCGATTATTCAAGTAAAATATTATTTTTAATTAAAGAATATTAATATTAAAAGTCATTAAATAAGAAAATTAACAATAAAGGTTTGGCCTGATTATTGCAATTAAATTAAACTTGAACACACGATGAATACACAAACATACCTGTCCCTGATGAAAAAGAATTGATATTCCATGCTTCTAACATTTCTAATAAAAGATTACAAGGACTTTCGTTTATCACAACGCTATACATTACACGGTGTCTCCAAACCAACTGCTTTTGACGCATGCCAATATTTATATCGGTACATAACGATGTTACTTTGTTCACGGCGAATGACCGTATAATTACGAATTAATATTGTAATCAGATGATTTTTCAAATGTGTTGCTTTGGGACATCGTTTAACAAAATGGCGACAAAATCGCAATTCAATTACACACAGGTATATTGTACAATTCTACATACGTACATGCTTTTCCATCCATGAATTTTAAAACTGACACATTTATAATGATATTATGATTAACTATCTATTACCAAATTTTTTTTATTAGAACATTAAAAACTGAATCATATTTTTGCAATAGTTCCAAAAGAAGAGCAAGATAACTAATCTCAAAAGAAAGAGATTTGGAAACAAGCAACGGGATCTTCTGGGGTTAAACCATTCCATTTCTGAGTATTGCGAAAATCGCAGAACTGATAGTCGTGAATAAAGTAGGAAGATCGTCCTGTTTTTAATAAACCCCAACAATCTGTATAAAAACTCTTATTTCGGTGTTCAAATGGCCTCATATAAAATGAAAAAAGGCAAATACTATCCTGCACTTAAGACCATATTCTATAATTGTAGACTGTAGATTGTATGGGGTGTTTCAGCGAAGCTCGACATTATTTAAACAGACATTAATATACATAAAATGAACCAAAGCAGCCTTCATTATCATTAGTAAGATTTTGGGAGTCATTGGTTTAAAAATCAGTAATATTGCTGTAAGTAAACACCTATATTGCATATTTAAGATGGTATGGTACTGACACAAATTTTTTGGTAACTCCTCAAATATCCAATATTTGCGGGTGTTCTGTATGGTATACACTGACTTATATGTCCATCCGTCGTCTTCACTGTACGAACGTCCATCCTTAATGGTCACCACTGTGACTAATGACGTGTTGCAGCAGCTGTCGAACAAAGCACCTTTTTAGCCCTTTTCGGTTGTACGCAAAATAAAATATGGTAAAATATTTTTTGTCTCTCTATCACATATCTAATTAAAATAGGTCTTTACTGAAACATCCAGTATGCTACAGACTTTAGACAATATATACACAATAGAGTGCCAGGCTTCGGCAACCTATAACCCGCGGGTCACCAAGTGACTCATTTGATAATTTCAAGTGACCTACTTGAATGCAAATAAAGTATACTATATAAAGATAAATTATAAAACATAAACATGAATCGAACACTTTGAGATGAAAATGAAAATACCCACTGTAGCCCAGATAAACAATGTTTTGAAAAGGAAAAAATTGGGGAAAAGCTGAAAATTGGTATATAGGCGTAAAAAGTGTTGAGAAACATATAAAAACTACCCATGCGTGGGTGGCGAGCCGGCTGCGGCATCTTGAAAAAATGGTGCACACAATTGCTTTTTCTCTAATATTTCAGAAAGTATTGACGTATCTGTATTGTATGTAGCTGACAAAATTCCCCATAATTTCATTTTTTTATTGAACTTCCAATAGTGAGCGTTTTTCTAAATTTTCTTAGCAACTGTCATTTGTTGATGCCCGTAAAATTAATAACTTCTGAAAATTAGCGACATAGAAATTGTGTCCGCCATTTTTCCAACATGGCGCAGCGGGCTCATCACCCACGCATGGGGACTTTTGATATGTTTCTCAGCAACACTTTTTACTCCTATATACATACCAATTTTCAACTTTTCCCATTTTTTCTTTTATATTGCTGAAAATGATTTAATTTACCTGGCCTATTGATCCGAAACGACTTCTTAATAGTCACATTTTGGTTGATTTTGACCCGTAACCAAAAAAGGTTGCCGACACCTGCAATAGACCATGGAATAGCTTAGATGTAGACTATTCAGTGCTTTTAAATGTGTGACACTAAATATCATTAGTTAAGGATCATTACTGACACTTACAATAAATCATTATTAAATCTCTGAATTTACATAAGTTATTACATAATATTAATGTAAAAGTATTTTAGTTATACCTACGGCCAGGTTTATCAGACAAAAAAAGAATAATACTACATTATTTTATATACCATGGACTAGATTGTAATTTTTGGACTATATACCCTATGAAACAGTGGTTTTAAACCTGTGGTGCACAGGTACTAAAAACGGATGTGCGTCTAATAATACTTTGCAATGATGTTTTAAATTCTTCATTCTTAGTTTAAAAAATTCAATTATAAGGTTAACTACACTCTAACAAGTAATAGAATAGCTACAATATCTAGATTCAAAATAAAGCATTAGAGAATAGATCATTATTGCAAAAATGTAGTATATCCATGATCTACTATTATTTGTAAGTGAATGAACTATACGTATCAATCTCCACGTTTCGTCCATGCTCTATCGAATCTGTATATCATATACTGTGAACTGAATAGATTTCACCAAATGTAAAGCCATGCATTGTAGATATTTCTAGGTATCTCAAGCTTAAATAGGTCTGGAAGTTTTAGAACGTTGACGAGTAGCTGATGGGCTTATGAATGAATCTTTCAAGGCCTCCAGCGTCTCTATTGCCAAGTTTAAGATCTTGAAATTCCATAACTGAGATACATTAGAACTTCAACTCTTTAAAAGCTTAAAAATTTGGACACTGAATGTAAGACTGTGATCCGGAACCCACCAAAAATAAATTTATTATGTACAGACTGTTTATTTACAATACGACATTTATTTTTAACATTTATCTTGTACTATTTTATATTCTACTA
The DNA here is from genome assembly GCA_929113105.1 of Agrypnus murinus. Taxonomy (NCBI): domain Eukaryota; kingdom Metazoa; phylum Arthropoda; class Insecta; order Coleoptera; family Elateridae; genus Agrypnus; species Agrypnus murinus. The sequence continues at coordinate 76,903,096 of OV816029.1, read as the reverse complement.
ATTCAAGATGCGCATATTCTATTCACTGGTTCACTAATGACCCGCTCCTGTTGTGACACGGCTTTATATGTGCAAACGTTCACGTTTTAGAACAAACCCGTCGAGTCTCAATCTGCCGTCAGTCTGGAACACTGTAGAAGGCTGTCGATGTGGCGAGAACTTTTGCGTGGTTTCCCCGTTCATTACATTATGAAAATCTGCACATTTCAGGAATTATTTTTCATGGTAAGTATTTAAACATTAATAAAGATCACAACCTGAGAACCATTCATCATTCAGAATATATCGATGAAGTTTAATGTACATAACTTAATTGAGGTCAAAAACTGCCATTTTAATGTTCGTGAGTTGGGGTAAAGAAGACAAAAAATTTTATTAAAGTCCTTGTCCCCACCCCCACTAAAGCTTCTAAAACTAGTGTCAGAGTCAGCCTTCCTGCTATGAATTTTTTTCTAGGACACGTTTGCTCTGTTTTTCTGCTGAGCAAAAGGGAAGATTGCTGAATTAAGGGTGATTGATTGCGCTAGCATTCGTATGTTCAACATGTTACAAATGAGGTAATTAAGTTTATGGATACCTAAATTACTAATATTTTTATAGTTCGGTATATATTGGACAAACACTTCGAAATTTTGCCTTAAGATATAAAGAGCACGTGCGTTGTTACAGAAATAAACACCTTGAAAAATCTAATTACGCCGAACACCTTTTAGAATAAAACCACATAAGTACTCCCCAAAATAATAAAAATAATCCTCAAAATCACAAACGCAAATTAGACATTTTCGAAGCTTTTGAGATATACAAACACATACTCAGGGTATCTTTAATGAATGAACAGATTGAGCTCTTAATTTCCGTGGATTTTTTCTTATCTAGTTATCTATGTTTTGTATTTATCTTAGCGACGTGTTCGTTTATATTTATATTACCTTTGATAATGACAGCTTAGCTGTCGAAACAATTGTCAAGTAGATTATAATAAATTTGTGAAACTTTCAACTAATCGGTTTTATTTATTTCAAAATTACTAATTTATTTCCTACTGTTTATTTATTTAAATTGTATACAATCATTTTCTCATTAATACACCAAGAATAAATAACAGGCAAAAACTTTGCATGTTCATAATTTAAGAGGTGTAAGTGTGTTTGAGCTTTCACTAAATTATGTGTATTTTAACACATCGTAAATAATAATACTTATTAAACGGTTGACTCAACAAAACAACAAACAACAACAAACTCCTTTGGATGCCAGATAAAAATCGAACTTCTAACTACAACCACAGAATATAATTATTAAGCCCTGAGAAAATGCGCCAAAACCGTATACAGGAAATAATGAACATTAAGCCTGTCATTTGTTTAGATGAAGGTACAATACGAGCGTCATTATTAGTATGCAGCAGTATGGAAATCTTATTAAAATTCAGCCCACAATCGTTAATGATGAGATTTGCAGATAAACTAACACAACCAGTATAAAAAGACAAACTCAATACATTATAATTTATAAACATTTTTAATTTCTTTTTTGACCTTTAAAATAAGTTTCTTTATATGTATTTTAAATTTAGTTTACCTACTTCCACTTTCTTATAAAAAGTAAAAATTCAAATCTTTCACGCCGTCATTTTTGCTAGATATTTTTAAGGTATCTATCCCATTTTGTTCCGTATGACCTGCCCTAGTTTCATTTATGTTATTATGAAGGCGTTAAAGAGAACGTACCTAAATGTATGTAAATCCATTTATTATTGCAATCAGTGGCGGTTCGTTTTATTTTCCGATACAAATCAATGTAAAAATATATTTAGTCGATAAATCAAAGAACTAATAAAGTAATAGTAATTATTACAGGACATATTGTCACAACAGCCTTTTTGAAACGCCAAATGCAAAATAAAGTCACCCTCTCAAGTAGTCTCAGTGTGAGACAGATAGGTGCTTGCTTCGAAATATCTTTATTGTAATTTGCCAAATGAATAATTGTCTATTAGAACAGTGTATTTATTTTATTTAGCACAAAATTATTGCTTTTTAAGAGTAAAATATCTAATCTGTGCCTTCGTGTAAACCATAGAGTTAACTTTCAACAGTTTTAAGTCAAATTTGTAATCATTTCGGAGTAAGATTTTGGCTTTTGAATCTTTTACTCTACACGGGAAAAATATTGCCTATTTAGAGTGGATTGTTATAAAACTTTTGTATTTAATTTGTTTTCTATTTAGTATAAGATTTAGAGTGAAAATAGTGTAGTTTTCCAAGGTCAATAATAACATAAGTGATTTATTTATTTATTGCAATGCAAACATACATAAAAAGTATATAGTATATACAATTAAAACATAAGAACGTATTGAAGAAATACATACGAGCCCAGATGGGACACATATTTTGGTTAAAGAACACCCCAGAACCTTTACTTCGGAATTGTTTTTCTTGGTCCATGGTATAATAATAATAATTGCTACAACCCATAGCCTGGAAACCAGACCCCAGAAGCTATAAGCTTGTGCGGGAGGGAGGGGGCGATTATTATTATTACGTAAGCCCTAAATGCGGCTGCAGCCGACTTACAGATGGAACAGCGCAAATCCCACATTTGTGTCACAGCTAAGGAAAACTGCAGAAAACCTTAACCAGATCTGCCGGCACCGGGAATCGACCTCGGGCCGCTTGGATGAAAGTCCAGCACTCTAGACATTACACTACCAAGGCTGTTTAAATAATTGATTGAGTATGGTTGTTAAATGTTGCTCGAGTGAACTACTGCTCGTGCTCCATGCCAACTCTCATGAAATTTCTATTAAGAGATTCTCTTGCAGGACTTCGTGAACTCCCCCAAAGTTTAAAACTCAAAGTTTAAAGTTTATCTTGTGATGTGCGAATTAGATATAATTATAATTATTGCATGTACAGTTGCGATCATTCACTAAGGAACGATGACAAAATTATAACCGCCGATTTTTCAGTTTTTTGTACAATGTACGCTGTAACTCGACCTGATTTATGAACTAGGCAATTAAAATGTTAAAGAATGAAATGTTCTTGAATGCCATATAATTAATTTTTATTTACATTGTACAAAAATCTAGAAAATCGGCGGTTATAATTTTGTCATCGTTTCTTAGCAAATGATCGCAGCTGTACTTGTCTAATTTCTTAATATCTCTGTTCATTGTTTGAAAGTAAAACACTGAATATGAATTATTGAAAAAAGTACAACTCAGTTGGATATCAATATTAAATAGTTTACTGTTGAACATGTCTTATAAGTTTCCAAGTGCTCCCGTCTTACTCATCATAAGTAACACTAATTACTAAAATTATAAAATAATACATGTACCTATTAATAAAATGTTTAACAAATAAAATTGTTTTAAGTTACCTTATATCAATTATTAAAACAAACTGGGAAGTTTCACATTCACACGCAGTAAAAAGACGTGAACATATTTACACTAACAGGTCTCTAGTTCTAATTGTTAAAACTTTGCAATTTGAAAAGTTACTAAAATTAGCCGGAATTTCAAAATTTTACAAATCTAAACTTAATGTAGGTACTATTATTTATGTACAGATATCTGTTTTTGGTCTAGTCAATGTAATTCTGATCTCTAAATTTTGCTTAGTGTTCATTACATTTTAAATTGTAGAGCTACATTAAGTTATTTATAGATTTGTAAAATTTTAAAATTCCCACCACATTTAGTAGCTTTTTGAAAGTTTCAACAGTTATAACTAGTCGAACTTAAATACAGCAAACAGCTGATTGTTGCCATTTTTTAGTAACGTTATCTCGCACGCGAGATTTCTAAACCTAATGGACTTTCTTATGGATCTACATTGTAGCGCCGTGATTGGCTGTTTACGTTCCCACTAGTGGACGGCCTTCGGCGCTTCGAGAAGTTTCATAACCTGCTTGCCTTCATCTTTACAATATAAAAGTCACAATAATTGGTGTCTAGTATTTATTAAATACTGTCGTGTTGTTGCGCTATGATTGTTGTGTGTTAATGATAGTGTTAATCGTACGTAATAATAATGGTACGTGATTTCCAGTTTTATGCTTTGCTAGATGCTACCCCTTATTAATATTTCTTATAACAAGTGCTTGTGCTTTATATATTTCTGTGGATTATAATTAGTTTTTTGGATTAAATGGGTATTTATTGAGTAATTAGATGACTACTTTATCTGTAGATGCATTTAAATGGTTTTTCTCCAATTCTCCGAAAATATGTATCATGATTTCTTTTTAATTTAATTTTTTATTCAACTTAATTAATCGTCAGATTTGAATTAAGAAACTTGTTACTAGTTTGAAACAATTCGATAGATTTAATAGTTTCCTGTACATATTATCTCACACACGAACTATAATTTATTTTAAAGAGCTTTACATTAGATTTCCTTCTTTTTTAATTTAAAATCCTTAATAATGTACTGATGACATTTATATTTTTTGATATATTCTGTAAGTTTAAAGGCTTTTTCCTTGCAAGCAGTGGTGATTAACTTCGAAAATTATTTAAAATATTGATATTTATGTCACATTTAATATTAAAATTAGTCCTATTTACATAATAAATTTCTAAAAGTGTGAATGGCCACAATCTTCATAATCATTTGAAAGAGATGATGGGTTCTGATAATTGTTGCAAAAAGTTTAGTCGACCCTGCTGTTTAAATTATTGTGACACAGTATTCGACAGCACGAAATCGATTATATTATTTATTTAAAATATCAAAGCTTCTTTTAATAGTTAAACCTTTAAACATCTATCGTTTTAATTAATTCTAATTAATTAAAACGACTTATTAATTAAACTATTATTAAGTCACAAAAAGGATTAATATGCACTCTACTATAAACAACATTGAATTTATCTAAACACGTCAGTTGTTAATGATAGTTTTCATTTCATATTTGTGCGCCACAGAAGCTGGCCAATCACGGCGCCACAATACACGTCCGTAAGAAAGTCCATTAGATTTAGAAATCTCGCATCTCGCACACGCTTCTCTGGTCAAATACACTGTGAAGTGCATATTGGTGCCAATTCTCTTTATTTATTCTAACTAGAGTAACATGAGCACTAACAAACTTTTTTTTACCAGTTTTGATCACTTTTTAACGGCTTTTCTTCTCTTACAAAAATTAAAATTAGGGTTGATTTATATTCAATCTACTATATAGAGTTAATTAATAATATAGAGAGAAAATAGATTTCAGTAGTGAAGCATTATTTTTGTTATAAGAATAGAGTGAAAAAAATGTTTTTTACTCTAAATTCTTTATCCAGTGCTCTAAAAATTTGTTTTTTACTGTGCAATGCCCAGTACACTACTCCGCGAATTGAATTAGGTGTTGAAATAGAAATGTTGAAAAGCATTACCATCCACAATAATTGTCTTTCTTCATATTCCGATAACTATATAAATATGTGTACTTCGGACAACACTACTCTTCTAAATTTTAGAATTTTGCGGACTTGGTGTTTTAATCTTCGTTTCACGATTAAGTTTACCAAAACTAAAACTGTCACAGATTCCAGTATAAATGATCACTAGGAGTCGATCAGGGTATAGTAAATATGCGACTTTGAGACCTCTAGCTTGTCCTCATCGTGAAGTTTTGTACTATGCAACCCGTAAGAATTAAATACTATTGAAGAAATGCCTGAAATGGCGACATGATTTCTGAAGCTACATACCCATATAAATTTACTGATCACAGCATCACATTTCTGTCAACTGCTGGAGAGGAAATAACCACCCTGAAAAGACACAAGGGTTGGAAGTTGTCGAAGGCTATGAGATAAAATAAAGATTGCAAATGTTTTGAAAAATGCAGTATTTTCAAAATACATCGACTGTTTCAATTCCATAATCAGCCTCGCCTCGCACACCGAAATACCGTCACAGAGTCAATTTTTAAACGTTTGAATTCAATAAAACGGTTTGGTTTCACAGTTTCACTATAAATGCAATACATTTATCTAGTGCGTAAAATTTTACTTTACACACTGTCTTGAGTGCATAAAAATTCAATTTTACGCACTGTGTCTAAAAAAATCACAAGTGTGATATAAATACTTTTCGCACTACTGGCTCAATTTTAATGAAAATTAATCGAATTATGCAATTTTTTCTTATTAACCAGGCGCGGATTCACGGGGGTGGGGATGAGGAAAATCCCACCGAGATTTTTCAATTTTGAAAAATTTTAAAAATAAAATAAAATCCATTGTTATAATTACAACAAATTTGTATATTTATCAAATATCGAAATTTTATCAGAAAACAGTAGAATAATTCTCAAAAATAATGGGGCACCATAGACAGGTACTTTGACAAGGGCAATGAAGGGAACATAAATATATGGAAGTTGTCGAAGGCTATGAGATAAAATAAAGATTGCAAATGTTTTGAAAAATGCAGTATTTTCAAAATACATCGACTGTTTCAATTCCATAATCAGCCTCGCCTCGCACACCGAAATACCGTCACAGAGTCAATTTTTAAACGTTTGAATTCAATAAAACGGTTTGGTTTCACAGTTTCACTATAAATGCAATACATTTATCTAGTGCGTAAAATTTTACTTTACACACTGTCTTGAGTGCATAAAAACTCAATTTTACGCACTGTGTCTAAAAAAATCACAAGTGTGATATAAATACTTTTCGCACTACTGGCTCAATTTTAATGAAAATTAATCGAATTATGCAATTTTTTCTTATTAACCAGGCGCGGATTCACGGGGGTGGGGATGAGGAAAATCCCACCGAGATTTTTCTCAATTTTGAAAAATTTTAAAAATAAAATAAAATCCATTGTTATGATTACAACAAATTTGTATATTTATCAGATATCGAAATTTTATCAGAAAACAGTAGAATAATTCTCAAAAATAATGGGGCACCATAGACAGGTACTTTGACAAGGGCAATGAAGGGAACATAAATATATAAACAATTATTTGCTTTGTATTATTAAACAATTTGCGAATATATGACGGCATGAGGGAAATTTCCCCCTTCAAGATTTTTTGGAATTTCGAAGAAATTAGAAAATTAAAAAATAAAATCCAATGTTATTATAACCACAACAAATTTTGTATATTCATCAAGATATCGAGATTTTACCAAAAAACACAATAGGTAGCACGATTTTCAAAAATAATGGCGCACCACAGGCTGGTACTTTGAATGAAATTCTGAATGTAAAAGTAGTTAATGTTTATTAAGTAGTAGTGATATCCTGGAACAAACCTCATAAAACTTTAATAAAAAAAAATACTACATGCATGTACAGCGATTTAGTAAAAAGTTGTTTAAAAATTGCAATCTCGTAAAGAGTACATTATTATTATAAATATTAATATCGTTTTTACAGAACTCGTATGACCATTATCAAATGTTTGTTAAATTCTGAATATTTTTGGAAATAATTATTATTGAACCTAAGATTTATTGCGAACTGGAATGTAAAATCTGGTAATTTTCAGTGTCGCCAACATGGTTCTGGTGTTTTTGCTCTAGCGGCGAGATCAGTTATCGCTACTATTTACTTCATTCATCCTTTGTTTTATTTATCCGTATATTTTAACTTTGGGTTTTGAGGTTAGAGTTTGACTTATAAATGTGATTGTTGGCATTCGTATCGATCAAAACGCACAATTACTCAATAATTTATTTATATTTTAAACTAATAGTAACAACTTTAACTATTTTGAAATTTTTACAGTCTTATATGCATAATTAGTACATCATTAAATTATTCCACATTTCACTTAATTAAATCATTAATCTAATTACTCAAACAGTAAATTACAATTAGATTCTATATTACGTAATTAATTCTTTTTTCATAACATTTCATTAACAAGTACATAATATTAAATTCAGTACTGAGACTGATTACATAAACCAAAAGAAATATTAATAGAGGCAACAACAACAAGTAGGTATGTTGCAAAATTCGAAGAGAATTATAACCTAGAAATGTAATGTAAACATAATAACTTACAGCTATCAACCAAACAGTATTTCCTACATATTTTATAACAATCAAATCATGATTAATAAATCCATTAAATATGAATAACACGCACAACTGTACAATGGTCATTGCAGGAAATACAGCGTTCAAATGAACATCCAACGCATATCCCCATTCAATATCTTGACATCTTCTTTTCAAACGAAAACACTTATTTAACACGGCCCAAAGTGTCGATGCAATTATAAATCCACTTCCAAGGCAGTCCCCAAGTACGATATAAAACACAAAATTAACAAGATTGTAAAAATTCGATTGCAAGATTAAGCCGATGCCGGTAGAAATTAAACTGAACCATGCCAATATCAATATTAGAAAGGCTGGATCATCTCTTGCATATTGGGATTTGGTGTTTTTTCTGTATTTGAAGCTGCTGTAGACCTTTTGGGGAGCAACGAAAAGATACATCATTTGCCATAATGCAAACTCAAAATCCATCTGATTAGTTTTGAATATTCGTCGTAAATACCTCCATATTTTCGTAGATGATGAATTGGGTCTTTGCTGGTGATCTAGCGGAAGAGGTAACGTAAAAGAAGAACGTTTATAGCAGAGCATTTTGACTAATTGAAGAATATTTTAATTACAAAAGCTGTTCAATCATGTATAAATATTCACATTTCAATTTTACTTGACACTGATCTGACAATTGACAGTGGAAATCAACGATTCCTGGTAGTCTTTTGTTTTAATGCTCGACGTATGCGATAGCTTTATAATAAATACTATGCATGATTTATAATCGCAAGTGTTTGGTTACAAAACAAAAGTCACTATTAATAACTTGAAGAATAATCGGATTTTTATCTTATTACTTAGATTGCGTCGTTTATTGTTTATTTAAGAATGTATCAAAAATTCTTAACAGAATTTCACTTTACACCACGTGAGTCAGAACCAGAAGATACTGCTACCTGTTTGAATTTCCTGCAAATTCGATAAAATACCAATCGTTGGAACCACTCGTCTTTGTCACAATAATATAACCCACGTTAACTTAAAATTATAGATATGAAAACGACGGTAGGTACAGACGAACAGAAATGACAACGTTAACGCAGTAGTAATGCAGTTGCAAACTAAAACTGATAAAAACTGGTTTAATGAGACAGAGCCATAGGGTACGCGTTGCGCATGTATAGTAGGGCAAATCCGTGAACCAATGAAAATGAACGAAAGTATAGAGCGCGGAGCCGCGCAAATTTGAAATTATGTAAAATAATAAACGTCATACAAAGCAATAAAATATATACATACTACTGTTTAAATAAGTACGAGTAATTATACATAATTTTGACAGCTACCCAAAATCAGATATATTTGTATAACCTCATTTAAACGAACAAGCTTAATGAAATTAATTGATTATTTCACATAAGTATTATAATTATGTATTATTTTCCACGAGGGCAAATATAACCTCAAATACTACCATAATTCATTTTCATATTACAAAAACAAATTATTTACTTATAGAATTTAATTTTATTTAATTATACAACGTATATAAGAACATATTCGTACAGAAATAATATTTATAAACTGATAATAATTGATATACCATGAGCAAACCTTAGGAGGTGAACAACTGAGGGCCGGTTACATAAAGCATTATCAACTACATAATTAAATAGATGTGTTCGGTGTTGTTAATCCAAGTGATTAGTTAATTCAAAGCAAGTTTTGTATCGTGATTGGTTTTTTAAATCCGTTGTTAGGTTTTATCCAATCAGGTTGCTTAACCTCGAGATCAGTTTGGCAACGTGGTTAACTACGTTTTACTTAACTGTCATTTTTAGGGTGTTCTAAGTTAGGGTGACCCTAAAGGTGCGTACAGACCGCCGCGCCAAACCGCACGAAACGTTTGCGACCGTTGCAGATATAGTCAGTTAGGACGGCAAACCGCGCACAAACGTGCTACTTCGCGCTCACGCAAACAGGTTCGACTTACTGTCGGTACATCAAAAGAAATTTGTTGCTGCAACAAATCCAGTTAGGACGTGTTTTGTTCGTGGTGCGTTGCTGTTTTATTATTATTAAACTATTTCTTTATTACGCTTGTCGCGGGAAAACTATTTAGATATTTGCATTATTAATTTATTATTAATAATAACAATGAATGAGTGAAACCTCTTTTACGTCTTCCTCGTTCATGACAGATTGGTAATAATAATTAGAAATGCAATATAAGTAATAGCAAGTTGCTTTAAAAATAAAATCGGAACCTTTATAAACACGAACAATTTGTATCTGTTGCAGCAGTGTGGACGTCTTTAGCGCACGTCGCTCGAAAACATTTGCGAACGTTTGGCGCCGCTTCGCGCGGCGGTTTGTACGCACCTTAAGGGGTGACTAGACGTCCTATTTTTAACGTAGTAGTTTGACTGATCGGAAAACAAACTTTTTGATGAGTTTTATCATAATTATTATAAGTAACCTAATAAATACGAGATTGACGCCAGAATTGAAGAAGAATTCTACGATAGTTAAATAGAAGATGGTGTAAAGTACTAAGTTCCTTGAATAGTGAAACGATCTTTTTTGAAAACTTCTACGCTATTATTTAATACTCCTTAAGTGTTCCAAGAACAAATGCAGCTATGGAACGATTTGTTTCCATCACAAATGTGCTATAGACGTATGAAGAAATTTTCACGATTTTTACTAGACAACACTAAGGCAATACTTGTGTCTAAAAATCATTTTGAAAACGTCTTGTGTAAAAATATTTTTCTAGTATATCCAAATAGTATATCCAAGAACGAGTTTCATAAGGCAAGATTTATTGCACGAGTCCAAATTTCAGGACGAGTTCAATTATGATTTTCTATACAATTTTTCTATTTTGGGGTTTTATACCCTTTTTAAATAAAAAAATCGCAATTTCAAAATTTAGGAAATTGTGTTGTGGTTAGCAACATTGATGTGATATTCAAATTTTTCGAGTGAAGTTTTTGTCATTTTCTTTTTTTTTTTCAATTTTCTTTTTTTTTCAACGCTACCAACTTTGTAGAAATTGGGCTATTAAAACACTGAAATGGGTTATAAAGGCACTGTTTTGGGCGCTTTAATAGCTTTATTATAGACGCAAAATAAAAAAAAGAGATTTAGAATAATGTAAACAGTAACATTTTATTTTATTTCTTAAAATGTCACACTTTTTTACTACTGCAAATTTGAAAAACAAACGCAGAATTCGAATTTCAGTGTCTCGCTAACTGTCAAAACTACTTGACAAACTATCCCTATCAAATTTTATTTAAAACTAATAGTCCAGTCAAATTAAACTTGTGAAATGGAAAATGGAAGTACATGAGATTTTTTCTTTCGAGCATGCAGGGGGGGTCTAGAAAAGCTTAACTTGAAGTTTTCGACCTCAAATTCATATGAGCTTTTTCCGCCATTTTGAAAAGAAGAGATGAAGTGTTGTTTTGGAATTATCTCTGTAACCGTAGGTCCGACAAATAATTTGTATGAAACATTTAGTTTACCTACCTATAAGTATTTTTTTTAAATTTCATTGTTCTAATTTCTGATTAATGTTGTAAATACATTCCACATCTATTGTCCAAACTTCAACCAATGAGGACAAGAGTCAATGAATTTCAGTGTCATAATTTTTTATAAAGAAAAGAAAAATGCTTTGTTTCCTTCCATTTCTTCTTGTATCTCATTAAACTTAAATACTGATTTTGTTACATTTTATTTTTCAGGAAAATTAAGCAACTCTTGAAGCGAACGTTTTGAACTGTTGCTTTATTTTATCGTATTTGCATTCTACATAGCTTTGTTTGTTTCTCTTGTTGAATGTAATTTTCGTTTTAATATTTAAAAAACTACCGCCAATAATAACCTACGATTTATGAGAGATTGCTCTCTTGACAACAAATACTTTAATATTATTAATACCGGAAACTCTATATACTTTACCATATGAAAATAGGCGACTAGAGACCCTTCAATTAGAGTCTGGCCAAGGCAGCCATTTTATATCACAACATGTGGCGGAAGATTTGAAAAGTACAGAAATGGTAACACGGACTAATATTTGCATGCATGTAAACGGCATTTGACTTAATTAAAAAACACGAAATAGTAGGTTGTGTATAAAACATTATTTAGCAGCAAGATTGCATGAAGATTAGGATGTCAAAATCTAAATTATTATATGAAAAATATTGTGATATAAAATGGCGGACACCGTGGCAACGCATTGGCCAGAATCTAATTGAAGGGTCTCTATAGGCGACTTTTTTGAAGCGCCATCTTCGCAAATGGGTGTGCAACTAATAAATATTTTTTCGGTGAGAAACCTGTAGCAAATTAAAAAATAACACTATTTTTGATAGGCAGTGGTTTCTTATTTGTATGCTAGCTTAACATCAATCTTTACAACTTATCTAAACTATTCAATCTTTCATTACAATGACTATTGTTTAATTACTTTTCAAATATTTTAGAAATGCCAGCTTTAGTTGCAAGAGGCGCTATTAAATTTTGCCTCTCACGTTTGAAAATAAGTTTCCGGTATTATGAATATTAAAGTATTTGTTAACAACTTTGCGAATTCACAACCGGATAGTGATGAAATATTTCAAAGGTGAGATTAATAATATGCAACCTGAATGCTTCGTATTGTGCTGCCCCCTTCAAAACAGAAATAATGCCTGGAACCATAAATACGACCGACCAGATGTATAAGAGAAGTTTCTTCCTCAAATCCAGGAGAGCTTGTTTATTTGTTAATTGAGCCGCACCAATGAATGTAGATGGCGCTATACAGCAATATAATTTAGAGTCACTACATCTAGTCACCTAGGCCGCTCTGGTCGATCACAGTACAAACGCCGCCATATTGGGGCAAAGGAAGCACAACAGAGAAACCACTGTTAAAACCACTTCATTTACTCCCTATAAGCTTCTGAAGGTACACACAGCTAGAGGACTATTACGACACTCCGGAAACGGCAATTATCGCAAGATTTTGTTTTCTAATAAAGAATTATTTACAATTGAACAATCAATTAATCCCCATAATCACAGAATATGGCTACAAAGCTTTGAAAGAGCAAAGTTGAATGGATGTAAAGTTTCAAGATCGCAAAGAATTCGTGTCTGTTATGGTTTGGACTGAAATAACGTCAAATGATCAGAACAAATTATTGTGGATAGAGGAGTGAAAATTGAGCAAGGAGTATACCGTTGTATTATTCGTAAGAGTTTTCTGCTTCCGGGGTGTCAACAGCATTTAGGAGAGCAAGAATGGATCTTCCAACAAGATTCGTTTCCTTCTCACAGGGCTCGAACTATGCAGCAGTGGTGTAGAAACAATTTGCCAGCATACATTAGCACTGAAGATTGGCCGCCTTACTCGCCGGATTTTAATCCATTTGATTATTCCCTATGAAGTATTCTGGAGAATAGAGCTTGTGCTACATCCCATCCAAATATTAAATCGCTTAATCTCTTAAATCTGCTGCCTGGGCGCCTGGGCAGATATCGATGGTGACACAGTGCGGAGAATTGTAGAACAGTTTCCAAAACGTTTGGGAACTATAGTTAAAGAGAGGGAGGGGTGGTTACATTGAAATTTAGTCTTGTTGTTTGTTCAGTACATAACAATTATTATAAATATATACTTTGATTACAGTTTTTTGATTTATTTAATAAACGTGTTAAAGATATAAGTGCGTCCAAACATAATTAACACCCTCTACTGTGACGTAGATCTGTGAATGTCTAATTCTGTTTAAACAAAACTTTTATTAATAAGATTTTCGATAAAAATGCCTAATATGATTTTTTCCATTTACTTTGGTATTGCAGGTGGTTTTGTATGTGAAAGTGGACCATAATGTGTTCCATCTGTGGGGAAAATTTGACCCAAATCGGATAAGAAGTTCAACAGATATAAGGATGTTATAATCTTAGTGGGACACGCTGTATATTGTCATCTCTAGAATTTATGATTTTTTCAATCTAAACGCTAATTTAACTAAAATTGCGTAATTTTTTACCAATTAACTCAATTTTCAACGTAACTCTATCTGATCTACTTTTGTGCTCTCTTCCATCACGTGGTGTACTAACGCCATACCAAACACCGTCTGGGATTCATAATTAAGCTTCAATAATAATTGTGAGTATTTACATATTTGAATATTTAAGAATTTAGGTGTGGAGTAAGGGGCGTCAGCTCCAATTTTGTAGTCATATGAGTTTACTTATCGGTGGTCGAGTAACTAGGATTTATACAGGGTGTACCTATCAGTTAAATGGATAGAATTTGTAGTAAATAGATCATATTTTATGGTGCCTTTTGAATTGGTAGTTTTTGTATCTACTCGAGAAATTTAAACCGCAATACAATTTTACGTTAAACCATCCAATACAAACGGAATCCGCCAAAAATTCGTTTACGCTTTCTGATTAATACAATTGCAATTGAATACGTGCTTGAATACTTTGTTTTTCAATAATGATTTAAAGCTTCCACTCTTAACAAGATGTAAAAGAATTTACAATCGACTTTATTATATTCACTACTTCAACGGTGTAAAAAATTGCATAAATGGATACTCTTTTCTTGAGGTACAACCTGAATAGGTCATTATCATCAATAGGCATTCAATCATAAATTTTTGAGATCTACCAAACCTGTTCTTATAGATGCAATAGGAATTGCGGTTAACACATTTAAAAACTAGTCTAAGAAATAAAAACGCGATGATTTAAGTCTCAAGACATCACTAATAAATCGCATTAACTAATATGCAGTTATGTAAGTTAACTTGACATGAATTAGAGATATCACTTTAGATTTGCTTGCAATGACCCATTTTCTTTCAATTTTAGTCAATCAAAGAAAAATTGCTTGCTGAAATATGAAGGAAAAAGAATGTAGTGGTATCCTATAGCATCAGTTTGTTTTTCTATTCTATTTCTCAGCAAACCTGTTATGCTTTAATTAGTTAACAGTTAACTCTAAACGGTGACGGAAATTGAAACTACCGGGCGGTAAAATTCTCGTTTAAACATACACGTTTAAGTTTTTTTTTAAATATTTTTTTCCTACCATACCATTTGTAGTTATGGGAAGAGGAAGTTAAATATTACATAATCGTAAATTTCGCAAATGAAAATACACATGTAAAAAGTTGTATCGTTTACCTTTAACTGTAATCAATCAAAAAGAAAGCACGCGTATTTATAATTATGTGTGCCCCTTTTTTTATTGCCCTCTCACTTTCTCAATTAATAGGTTTTATTATATAATAATAACACATGATAAAAACGGTTTAGATGTCACCCTCTTGTATGTAGCACGTCGGTGTCGTGAGAAAAATTGGTGTTTAAACTGATTAGGCCTTGACATTTTTCCATAAGGTATTATATTATTATATACCTAGTATATAATTATAGATTGAATTAAATTGACAGATATGGAACTGAGATAACATAAATATATTGTAAATCAATATGAAGAGAAAAATAACATCTGTTAAAAGAAAAGTTAAGAAGAAAGATCTCTTGTGAAAATATTTACAAATAGAAATAACAACAATGTTTAATTAAGCAGACAAAAGAAACAATTAGTAGTACAAGACTGAGTGAAATAACAACGGTAATGATTATTGTTGATTACGAAATAAAGAACATATTGTGATAGATATTCTGTTAATTAACACTATTAAATGTATTCATAATTGTAGTAAAATAATAAGCAAATGTAATCAATACTGTAATAACTTTGTCAAAGATAAAACTAGATACTAAATGAATAATAAATAATAACTTAAATGAAAATGAGTCAAGAAGAATTCGCACAATTCATCTTATCATCATCATCTAGGGATCTTGGCTAAGTCAACAATATTTTTCCTTCTCTGATACAGCCTTTTCCTAAGCCTTCCTTGGTATCATTTTCCCTCTGAACTTCTTTCAGAACTGTTCTTATACTGTCCCCATTCTCAATATTTGCTTTTCCCAATTGATTCTGGCTGCTTTTATTGCTGATAGTATGCCTTTAGAATTTCAGATCCTAGTAGGTCTTTTAAATAGGACATACACGGTCTTCCCCGACAACGTCGGCGAAGACGTCGTCGACGACGTCGGGGACAAGGTCGAGATAATGAGGTAATGTTTACATTTACTGTAATTTAATGCATAAACAACTTCTACTTCCAAGCTGGACTGTTTATAATAAAATTATGAATATCGTATTTCTTTAAAACATCAAAATGAAAGAAAGCAGTATTGAGCATAATAAAATGCGTACTGAATCTCTTTCTTTAAAGTATTTCGAAATAGCTTATGCAATTAACAAAACTTTTCATAAGCGGAATAATATTGATATCCATCGGTAGAATTACAAATCAAGTCTTTATTAGGCAACGAAAACTCTTGTTTTTTATTTATTTCATTCTTAATTTAGTTTAAAAATGGATATAATTAACGCAGGATTTAGGATTCTGAGTTCTGGCGCTCAAACAATGTACAATAATTTCCTATAAAGGACTTTCCGTAAAAGAACACTGGTAAAAATCTGCTGATTTTGGTATAGGAGAGGTCAATGGACAAATTATTATATACATAGGTATCAAATATCATTTTTTTCGTTGTTCATCAAGAATGTGCTGATTCTAGTAAAATAAATATTGTGTTGCATTTGTAGAGACCGTTTAATAAATTCAACCGAATTTGATGTAAACTGATTCCTAATTTTACAAATCATGTTTACAATATGGGTCATAACCTGATAACCTTGGAAGATAATTACAATCTGTACTACTAATAATTGTCACCTGAACACTTGATGCCATCTATTTTCTTGTATAATAGGAAATAAGTACTGAGAATTTTATACTTTTTGAAAGATTAATTTTATTTATGTACAATATTTTATAAATGTTGAAACTACAGTAGGTATTATTTAGCCAACTTAAATGTTCAACAGTTTTTCATTCGGTGAATCAGTTTATATCAAATTCAGTTCAATTTAGTAAACGGACGTATTTAATAGATGTGACAAAACATTTATTTTACCAGAATCAGCATTATGATTCATGTGAATAAAATGTAGCAAATGCTTTCACTACTATTAGTAAATGATGACAGATATGATAAAAATCAGCAGATTTTTAACATTGTCCTTTGGTAAGTGATAATCTTTCTTTTGGTTTCGGAAAATTGTACATCGTTTGCACACTGGAACTCGGAATCCTAAATCCTGCGTTAATTAATGATATACATTTTTGAACTAAATTAACAATGAAATAAAAAAAAACTAAAGTTTTCGTTTCATAATAAAAGATTGATTTGTAATTCCACCGATGGGTGACGTCAAGGTTATTACGTTTATGAAGACTTTTGTTAATTGCATAAGCTATTTCGAAATACGTCTAAATAAAGAAAGAGATTCAGTACATATTTTATTATGAATGATTATTATCAATAATACTTTTTTCATTTTGATGTTTTAAAGAAATACGATACTCATAATTTTATTATATTCAGTACAGCTATAAATTACAGTAAATGTAAACATTACCTCATTATCTCGACCTTGTCCCCGACGTCGTCGCCGACGTTTTCGCCGACGTCGTCGGGGAAGACCGTGTATGTCCTACATTAGTTCCACTTTTAGTTTCTCCATGTGTCTTCTTTCACTAGTTTTTACTCGTTTTTCCAGGTCTAGTATGATTTTCCCCTTGCATCTTTTAATTGGTCTACCTCTTGGGCTTTTCCACTGTTATTTCTCATAATATGAGAAATAACATACTATAAAATACTATATTATAGTATTTTTCCTATTCTTTGAATATGTCCTAACCGTTTAAGTTGTGCTTTGACAACCTCACTGTATTTTCATCATTTATGAGTTTCTTTTGTCTTATTCATTTCCTTCTTTTATTCCTCCACATATTTTTCTTAAGATATTTATTTCCCTTCTCAGCAACAGTTCTTCTTCTGAGCCTAGGTACACAAATCTATTGGCATTTTCTGTGCTATACTAATCTCATTTTTAGATCTACATTTTTTATTTGCCTTGAATATTTAATGTATTTAATTTTTTAACATTTATGTTTAGGTCTAATCTTTTACTCCACTTTTCAACATCTTTATAAATCTTCGCCAATAACTTCTTGTTTGTGTTTCTTCTAATTACTACATTATCTTCATATACTACTTAGCTGTTTCTTTTTTGCTTTTATGCTTCCTTCTAGGTTGAATGTGTTTATGGCTAGTTCTAATTCTAAACTGGGAAGTTGTGCTTACAATACATCTCTTTGTTTTACCGCAAATTGCCAGATTGTATATCAGAACTATCTGTTGTTGCTTAAAAACTTTTATTTTTGCTTTAGTTTCACTAAAGAGTATTGTATCCTCTTTGTTGTGTTTCTTTTTCTCTTTAAAGTTTAGTTCCTGATATTTCTAGACTATATGAGAAGTTATAAGATGCTCCACTCTACCTTAAGAGTTGTAGAGCTGCTTAAAGTGTCGATATTGATATTGACCTTGATATTAATATTTCTATAAGGAATGTTATACTACTATACAAAATCAATATGTTGTTCATTCTTCGACAGTATAGCGCATCCACAAAACCTCACAAAATAGAGGTCACAGTATGAAAGATTTCTTCTTAAGTTCATCATATTAATTAATTTCCGACATTCTGTGTGCGCCAAGGTTGACTGATCCTGTTCTTAGTGTTTCATAGTTCATACTATCAAATACTTGTTAGAAATCTACAAAAGCACAAGTCATATTTGTGGGCTTTTTCACCAATCTTATGCCTAGTTTTCAAGCTTTGGACAGTTCTTTGTTTTCTCACATCATTTGAATCAATTTTTGTATTATTTATCTTCAGCTCGTTTCCTCCCATGCTTGATTAATATGGATTCAATGTTATCAGTTTCTGGTGATTGGTTATCTTTGAGGTGTTTCTGCATCTATTTCTTCTGTGCTTGGTAGTGGATCATTTTCTTCCTGTGTGTTTCTTGTCTCTTCTGTAAGTTATTATTAGTTGGTATAGTAAGTATTATTATTATTAACAGCCTTGGTAGTGTACTGTCTAGAGTGCTGGACTTTCACCCAAGCGGCCCGCGGTCGATTCCCGGTGCCGGCAGATCTGGTTAAGGTTTTCTGCAGTTTTCCTTAGCTGTGACACAAATGTGGGATTTGCGCTGTTCCATCTGTAAGTCGGCTGCAGCCGCATTTAGGGCCTACGTAATAATAATAATCGCTCCCTCCCTCTCGCACAAGCTTATAGCTTCTGGGGCCTGGTTTCCAGGCTATGGGTTGTCGCAATGCCATAGGTGTCAGAAATATGGTCATACCAAGAATTACTGCACCTTACCACAAAAATGCGCAGGCGCCCATAACCACACCGCCTGCAATAAGAAAACCAGCGAAAAACCAACATGTGCAAATTGCGGTGGAAACCACGCAGCCAGTTATCGAGGATGCAGCCACCACAAGGAACTTCAACAAAAACGCTTGAACAATAGGAGCACTAACAGAACCTACCCCAACAATGCCCATGTCAATGAAAATCAAACATACGCCAACCGAGTGCAAAACCTCTTAAACAACATCTCAAATACTAGAACAAGTACATCACACTATTCATCCGAACCTACCATTCTCAGCAATCTCATTAAAGTTTTAACTGACCTGATAACCGCATACCTTCCCCAAATCAAAACCTTCATTGTCAACACCATTCTACCCCTATTCCTCAATGGACCTTAACGCACTAATAGCGTCTGGCGGAGTGGCTATCATTATTAAACAAAAACTCTACCATAATCCAATCGCAGGCCCTCTTGATGTTACACTAGAAACTACAGGACTAGAAGTCAAATTAAACGACACAAGTAATCTTACTATTATAAGTGCCTACAGGCAACCTAACAAAAGACTAAGAGTTAACTGACTTGAAAACGCTATTTAATACAAATCAACCAACTCTGATTATAGGAGACTTAAACAGCAAACTCATAGCCTGGGGCTGCAGAGCAACCAACCCTGCAGGTGTAAAACTTGAACAATTTTCAACAACGCATGGTCTCCAAGTTTTAATACCAGTCGAATACACTTATTTTCCCTATAGAGCCGATCATCAACCGGACATATTGGATATTGTCGTCCAAAAAAATTTCACCAAGCCTATTGCACAAAGGGTAATATCCGAACTAAACTCAGATCATCTGCCCGTACTTATCTCCTTCGACAGCCCTCCTAAACCCAAACCACCTCCTGTGCGATTAACCAATGGACCAACAAACTGGAACCCCTTCCAAGAAACATTGAACCGCAACCTTACAAAGATGAGAACCCTTAACAATCAGGAAGACATCGACGTAGCTGTCTCAAACATCACCACATCGATAGTTGATGCTGCCAAAACGGCATCCATAAATAAACCCAGACATCACCAACCTGATTATAATCTCCCTCCTCGCTATATAGTTGACCTGATCAAGCATCGTAGCCAAACTAGAAGACTCTGGCAACGCACGAGAAGCCCTGAAACTAAACGACTATTGAATAACCTTACACATCAATTAAAACGCGAAATGGACGACTATAGAATACAATGCTACCGCAAACACATCGCCGACATCGGCCCCGGCGACCCAGGGATGTGGAAAACCACTAAAAAAATCCTAAAAGCTCCTCAAGAGATACCCACACTTAAATTAGACAATGATACCTACTGCACAGATGACGAAAAAGTCACAGCATTTGTCAATCACCCTGAACTGACCTTCACACCGGCAATCTCCAGTACCCCTACACAAGTGGTACATATTTTGAATTGCATTGAAACACACCACCCTGTCATCACCGACAACAACCAACCCACATCCCCAAACGAACTCGGCGAACTTATAAAGACACTACCCAAACGTAAATCACCTGGCCATGACCTAATACCCAACATTGTCCTCCAACACCTAACTAGTAAAGGTCTGGCTTACCTATCAACCCTGATAAACGCATGCCTGAGAATAGGATATTTTCCTCAAAGCTGGAAGCACGCTCATGTGCTCATGTTCGCCAAACCTGGGAAGAACAAAGAACATATGACTAGTTACCGACCAATTAGCCTATTAACTACCCTCTCCAAGCTTTTCGAAAAAGTCATACACATACGTGTACTCAAAGTAGCCAATGCATTACATATTCTTCCATCCTTTCAATTTGGATTTAGAAAAGGACACTCAACCTACCATCAATTACAAAGAATCAGCGAATTTGTCGAAACAGGTTATGAAAACAAATGCTACACCACTGCAGTTTTCCTAGATGTCGCCGCAGCCTTTGACAAGGTTTGGGTTGAAGGCCTCAAGAAAAAACTCCTAGATTACGAAATACCACGTTACCTCCAAGCTGTCATTTTCTCTTTTTTAGAAAATCGGACTTTTGCCGTTAAAATCAACGCAACAATCTCCGAAACCAAACCAATACGGGCGGGAGTCCCACAAGGCAGCATCCTAGGCCCACTCCTTTTTAATATATACACTTCCGAAATTCCCGAAATCCCTGCCACAATAGCAACATTTGCTGACGACACAGCCATCGTAACACAAAACACAAACCTGGAAATAGCAATCAGACAATTACAGAACGCAACAGACAAATTCATTAAATGGCTCAAAAATTGGAATATAAAAATTAACCCTTCTAAATGCCAATGCAAAATTTTCACTCTAAGGAGAATTGTTGATCCCACCCAGATCCTTATCGATGGAACCACAATACCCTGGAACCCCAGAGACTCGGCAGTCAAATATCTCGGAGCACACCTGAACACAGGACTGAATTGGAGCTACCACATCAACCAAAAACTAACGCAATGCCATAATAGACTACGACAACTGTATGCTATCATCAATCGCAAAACTCCAACCAGACCCGAATGCACCATTCTCCTATACAAATCCCTACTACGACCTCTAGCACTCTATGCCTCTCCAGTCTGGAGCAACACCTCTAAATCAAATATTTTAAAACTCCAAAGATTCCAAAATAAGGTCCTGCGAACAGCAGTGAATGCCCCATGGTTCATCCGCAATGCACAACTGCACCATGAGCTGGGAGTCACCAATTAAAAATTATATTATCACAAGCACCAGGAACTTCTTTTCAAACTTCGACAAATGCGAAGGAGCAATACATTATAATCTTGGCCAGCGCAATATTCACCAAAGATTGAGGAGAAAACTTCCCCAAGACATTATTCACGACGAGGAAGACTAAGATTGCTTACTTAGACGTATAGAGGCCAACACTGCCAGCCTCCACGAGATAAACGCAGCTAGTGTGTGTGCATGTGTATATGTATATATAAATATGTGTGTATATATGTATATGTATATATGTAAATGTGATAGCTTTAAGTCACAACACAATAACGTCAATATTATGTAGTCATAGTTATCTTACTTCAAAACTGTCATGCATAACACCTGTAATGTTGAACTGACAAATGTTATAATTAAAAAAAAAGGCTATGGGTTGTAAAAAAAATATAATGTCTTCTTTTTTCATCATTTCCTAATAATATTTCTTCTATCTCTCAAGTACATTTGCTTTTTCTTGCTCTTTCTTGTTTGTCTTTACAAATGTTCGCAAAGTTTATTTGGTTCAAGTTTTCATTTTCTTAACATTCTTTAAAATCCTCAATAGTGTTTAATGTTTTCTTGATTTTCTAATTTTTGTATCTTACTGTTGAAAAGTTTTCATTTTTTGTTCTCACAATTTTGTTGTTGGCTTCAGTTTTTTTCATTGTATTGGTGTTTATCTTCTTCTGTTTCTGTTTTCTTCAATCCCATTCTTGCATTCTTGGTCGTACCATTCTTTCTCCTTTATGTTTCTTCTTCCGAGTATGTCATCGCTGGCTTTCTATATTTATTTGCTTATTTATTATTTCTTTTATTACTGTTATTACAAATCTATTATGTCACATCCTTATCTTACTATTATTTTCAAAGGTATTTGGCAACAATGCCTTTGTTTTAGATTAGGTTATGATATTGTTAGACACTATTGACAGCAAAGTTTTCTTTATAAGGTAATACAAAACTAACAAGTTTCCATTCTCCATGATCCATATGAACCACAGAGGAAGAAGAGGTGAATATAAAAATGAATCTATAAAATTCAGAGTGGGTCATAATTTCATCTCAATTTTATAGTGTATAATACATTCAGTTTGACAAACTTTCTAACAAAAATTACTATAAATTTTTAAACAATTTATTTTTATTAATGAAATTAATTAATCGTAGTTAATAATTACAATTAATGTCAAGTAAAAATAACTTTGTTGAAAAATCTCTACTTATTTAGTTTTTTTTTATATCGATGCTAAAATTTGCAAAAATATGCTAAAAGTTACACATATACTAAGAAAAATCAACAATTATAAAATATCCTTTAAAACCAACACTAACACTTTTTCATTTTTATTTAATGCTAAAGAAAGAACACATGATATCATGAAATCGGGCATTTACCGTTTAAATTGCTCTTTTTGTAGTTAGGTATATATTGGACAAACACATCGAAATTTTGACATAAGATATATAGAACACGTACGTTGCAGGGACGTCGGAAGTATTTTCACTTAGGGGGGGCGAACTTCGATTTCATAGATAAGATACAATAAGTAAAAAAGGATGATATAATAACTAAGACAGGGATGCTCAATACTGCTAGCTCCTTAAAAGTAAAATAACAATTTTATTTTTAAAAGGTAATTTTTTTAATTTGACCTAATTATCAACTATATAAAATATTTGTTAACAAATAACTAACTATATTATTTGATGTTACTTTTATATAAATATCACGTGCCTTTATTTTAGCTTGATGTTTATACACTAAACCAGCGGTTCTTAACCATTTCTTTTCAACAGCCTTTTCCCACTTTTCTCTTAACGTTATTTTCTTATAAAGGTTTGTTTTGCATTTCAAGGTCATCTGCCGGCGTTTATAGTTTATCAAAAACGATATTGTTTAGTTTTTGTTTAGTATTGTTTTTCGATAAACTATAAACAAAACGATATCGTTTATCGATGAACGATCGATAAACGATAAATCGCCGGCGGATGATCTAGAAATGCAAAATCAACGTTCATAAGAAAATACATACGATTTCGTGCTAGACCCCACATAGCATATCTACTGACCATACTCATAAACTTACGTAAAAACATACGAAGTACAGAGATACTCCAATTAATTGTTCTTACTGTAGTAGTGTTGGAAATATGCTATTTGGAAATTTCCGATTAGATACGGTGCACGTCTATCTTGCATATGTGCTTCATTAAAACAAAGAAATAGAAACTTACAAGATAACAAACCAATTTTCCTATAAAAAGAGACTATAGTTTCAGACAGGGTTGATTTCTGAATGCTTTTACTTTCTTTAAGATCGAGTTTTCCGCACAAATAAATTGTTTTAAGGGCTGCTCATTTTACTAAACTGGTACTAAATTATTGATACAAATTTTAAACTTATCATCAAATTTCACTTATTTTATTATTTTGAAATTACAAAATAACTTATATCGACGTCTATTACTTATATAAAGAATAATACATATAGGTAATCAATGATAGAAGGTTCGAACTTTTGCTCTAATACCAGCCTTTGGACATCCTTTGCTGAAATCCTTCGGCTAGGTGCACCCCAGATTTGTTTGAATTCTTTGATAGCTGCTCAGCCACCACTTCTCAAATTTCTTTTTATAATAGCCCAGTAGCGCTCTATGGGATGAAGCTTAGGACAGTGTGGTAGATGTCCTGTTTTTTCGCAAAATTTACATTTTTAGGGTTCAAAAGTTACAGGATCGTACCAGAATAGTGGGCAGATGTAAAATCTGCCCAACACAACATGGAAACGTGTATACGATGTAAAGTAGGGATAATAAACTTTATTGTATGCATTCTTTTATGTAGACGTCGCCATTAATAGTACCAGTTGTAAAAAATGTTGAACTTTTAAGATCATAAGAACGCATGGCTTGCCATACAAGGATTTTCTTCCCGAATTCACGTATTTTAATTGTTTTTACACTATTATTTACACCTTCTCCTATAACTACATTGTAAAATTGAGGCCCTAGGCCCGTATTCTTAAACTCATACCAACAAGTCTCGCATACGAGATGACGTAGTTTTTACGTCATAAGATGCAACTTAGCCAAACAAATATTAGAAGGTAATAGAGAATTACGCCATCTCGTATGCGAAACTCAAGAATACGGAGCCTGGTAACGCAAAGCTGTCCATTTTGACGCACATTTCGTCATACATAAAAACGAATCGAATTTTAAATCAAAACGCTGTACAACCTTCCTTAAACTATTTTTTTATTAATTAATTTATTATTTTTATCTATTTTTGGTAACGCCTTCCTTTATAGCTATTTTACGTACAGGCAAGCATTTTTCTGATTTTAACAGCTGCACAATATTCTCCTCAGCTCTTGCATTTACCAAGACTCTTCTGCGCCGTGATTTAGGCAAATCATTAAGCATGCGATGCTTCTTTTTTTTGATAATTTGTGAAATCGCCGACATGGCACATTTTGACAATGTTTGTAATTTTTGACAACGTAAAGACAGAATGATTGTCGCAATCTTTTCTTCGTATTTATTATTTTAAATAATATAACACTATAATAATTACAGTCTTCGCGGACGACCTGCCAGGCCATTATAAACCTCCGGGGCCCCGTGGACCACAGGCTAAGAACCACTGCTCTAAACGATGGGCGAACTATCTGCAAACAGATTTACCATCTAGAAAAACCCAAACAAGTAATTTAATCTCGAGAAAGTTGAAACAATGTTCGCATCCCTGCTTTTTATTAGTGAAATGACTAAGCGGGAAATTAAAATAATAATTTTTAAATCATTAAGAATAAGTAACTAAGAGAAAATATATATAAAAATAATTAAACTCATCTTAATAATAATAATAATTGTATTAGTAAAAACAAATTAATCGTAGAATATTTAATTAAAATAAATATATTTTATACTTTCATCCTTGTTTCTAAGGGGCGACGCCCCCCTGCTCTAAAACAGAGGGGGCTGTTCGCCCCCTCTGACCCATACTTCTGACGCCCCTGGTACGTTGTTACAGAAATACACATCCTGAAGAATCTAATTATGCCAAACACCTTTTAGAACAAAATCATACAATGACTCCTCAAAATAATATTAAATTCATACATTTTTGTAATAACAAACGCAAATTAGACATTTTAGAAGCTTTTAAGATATACAAACACATACTCAGAGTACCTTTACTGCCCTGCTTAGCAAGAAAGCAGTATCTCCACAACAGCAACTTAAGAAATATACCATATTTTTTATTGGCATTCATTACAATTCCACGTAGTATATTTCTAGATAGCAGTTTGTGCAGATACTGCTTTCTTGCTAAGCACGGCAGTTTAATGAATGAACAGATTGAGCTCAGTAATCTTCCGTTACTGGAAGTGTTAGATATTTAATTCTGATTATTTTTATCTTTTTATCTAGTTACCTATTTTTTGTATTTACTTTAGTGACGTGTTTGTTTATGTTTATATTACCTTTGATAATGACAGCTGTCCAAACAATATTTTCAGGTTATAAGTTTAATAAATACTGTGAAACTTTTTATTAATCTTTATTTCATACTAAAATTTACAATTGAAATTATGCGGCTTGTCAATAACTAATAACTTTAGTGTGAACCGAACGGTTCACTGTAAATTAAACAGAATCCATGGCCTGCTCTAAATTTTATACTTTTAACATGGACTATATATGTTTCAATAAACAATTACAAAATATCTAGGGACAATAATAATAAACAAGAAAAATTATAGAAAAGAAGAGGTAGAACGAAAGATACAATCCGGATACAAGACTTGCTACAGATATAAATGATAATGTGTAATAAAAGGATACGCAAGAAATTGAAATTAAGACTATATAAAATTGTAACACAACCACTGAAAATGTAAGCAGCAGAAAATATATCCTTACAAGAAGAGATGAAGGAAAAACAAAAAAATTTTGAAAGATATCTAATAAGGAAGATATTTGGAGGGAAGAAGATTAACAAACCAAGAGATTGAACAAATACTAGAAAATGAGACTATATTCAGATTAATTAAAGCAAAGAGAATAAGATGGTACAGCCACATAGCTAGAATGAGTGATGAATCAACAGCTTAGAGGATAACAAAATGAAAACCACAATAAGACCAAGAGGAAGACCTAAGATACGATGAAAAGAGCAAGTAATCAGAGAACATGAAAATTAAAAGACGGGAGGAGAAGATGGACAAAAAAGTGTGGATGAAGCAAAGAAACACATCAAAATATAAAGCAAAAAAAGTATAAAGCGGAGTGGAGTGACGGACCACTAACACTTAACATAGTCTACAGAGCTCATAGACGGCTTCAATTCCAACAGGAATGTACAGCCTTAGAAGAAGGAGGTAATATGTTATGGATTACCCAGTGGAATGATGCATAAAAACCCAGGATCTATAAGGTTAAGATAAATGAAATTTGAATACTTCAAAATGGCATTATTGCTCCTCAGATAAGATTTTTTCTGATTTATTGTAATCACCATTCAGTATATTGTTGATGCTATAAATTAAGTTTTTATATTTGCGTGTCCTAATGGCTTCATTAGGACACGTATTTTGCGTGTCCTAATGAAATTTTTTAAAATACTGGAAACAGTAACATTTTATTTTTTAAAGTTGATATCACTGTTAGACAGCTGTTCTTAGAATGTCAAACTTATGTTATTTACGCAGTGAACTCTTATAACTGGAATGCAACGCTTGCAAAACTAGTATTGCAAGCTACATAAATGCGCCGAATAATAATTAGTCTTAATAAGGGCGTAACAATTTTTACTTTATTATTAACCAAATTGTAAATTTTGATACTGACATCGTAAGGATGCATTGTGTTGTGTATTAATAGCTCACGATAAACTTAACGTAATAAAATTAAATTTTATAAAATTATACATAATATCTTTACCTTATAAGTTATAATATCCAAAAGATCCAATGAATAATTATTTTGGTTAACAAAAATCATTCTTTGCTGAAAATACTATTGTATTTATACCTCATTAATTTCTTTAACAAACAAGGTATTTATTCTATGAAATTAAATATAATTATTCTTATTTCATCCAAGTTTTTAATTCATTAAGTAGCAATTCTTTATGTCACAAATATATTGGTATACATTCTACTTTGAATTTATCATAATTTTCAACAGTACGTATAATACACCTGGCAAGTTTGAACGAGGTCCTGCTGCTTAGCGGGCGTTGTATGTATGAGATAAGAATGGGAATTTCTACGTCGCGCGGATTACCTAAAGTTAAGCAAGGTTATGTAAAAAACAAAATTGCATCATTTCTAGTGTTGCCAACTGCTATGCTACTTACCAAAATATCCCTAACAAATTTTATTTAAAACTAAGTAATTTTTTAAATTATTTGATACCGAACTAACGCAAATAGAAAAAATAGTATAAAGTATTCGTTTCATAACACGTTTTAGCGCACTCGGACGCGTGCGCTAAAAACGTGTCTTATGAAACTAATACTTTAGTATACTATTACCTTACTGGCTTTTGCAAATAACAATCATACCTAGAAAAAATAAAATAAATCAAAGCTGTACTATTATCATAAAAACATGGTCACATTTGACAGGTAACTTCTTAATTGAATATACGTAATTGCAAAAATGCGTGATGTACATTTTAGTAACACATAAAATTAGTGTGGGCTTTATCGGACTAGTCCATAATGATAAAGTAAATTTGACTCTCCAGTCTCCACTTAAATAACATGGGAAACCAATAGCAACAGCAAAAGCACACTTTGATGTAATATTCAGTTTTCCATTAATTTTAACATATAATGAAAAAAAATTCCACTAAGCATTCAAATATAAAACTTTGTATGTAATACGTACATAATAAGCCTTTATTAAGACTCGCCCTCTTTATTAGCCTCTCGACTATAAAATGCCTTCGTTCAATAAAGTCATACATTATGTACTAGTTACATAAATAGCTATTACAAATTTAATTGTGATATATTTAAAAAGCGATTACACAATCAGAGTAGTTAGTTTAGTATAAAAACTAAAATTCTTAAGAGAGTAGGCAATAAATTGAATTTCCGATTTAGTCTGCAGACTGAAACCTTCAAATCATAACCTTACAAAAATATATCAATAAATTAAATTTTCTAAATGGTCAATTGTATTTATAAATTCTTTGGTTGAAGAAATTAAAAAAAACTATTAATTGCTTCTTCATTTATTATAGGTTATTTACTTCTCCCTTTTATTCTAAAAATTGTTTGGAACAGTGTTATCTTTATAACGTTTAATTACATAAATTTAATTAATTTCATTTAAATTAGCTTATATCAGTGTGTATACAATATTAATTGGTCATGGCATTATTTTACTTTTTGTATTCCTATTATCGAATCAAGGGAAAGACCTTGATCATTCTTTGTATCTGTTGAGTAACCTTGTGGTCATGTTTGTGTTGGCCAGGTGTGATAGCAAACTTGCATGTGAATGAACTTTTTATATACGTCACATTTTCAATGTATTTGTTTTCACAAATTTAATCAATTTAATTTAAATTGAGTGTTAAAATTAACTGGGAGCAAGAAACCAGCTAATCATTTCTCCTATTAAACTCCGCAACAAATAAACTGCGGTACATAAGTTAAGGAATAAAAAAAAGGGATAGAAAAAGGTACAATACTATCAATATAAACATATAAATATTTCTAATTAGCTACATGTTATTATACGCGGGACGCTGAACAGATATAAAAATTAAAACCGCCTACAATTACCCCCTCTTTTTAACAAAACCTTTCTATTGGTAGCATTCAAATATACCGCTCAAATTGAAAGGCATGTTTACTTGTACCAAAAAGATATCAATTAGTTTACTGTCAAACTGTCTTACTCACGAACTTTTAATAACATTTTTATTAAATTAATAAAACTGCAATTTTTTAAAATGTATGGTTATTATTTATATTAGCATCTCTCGAAGAGACATTATTTATAATGAATTAACAATTCATTTGCAAAAATGTTTTATTGTAAATTTCACTTTCACATAAAGCCAATCAGTACAATCTGTGCTGTCTTGATTTTTTTTGTACTATATCTATTCGGCGGCCCCAGTATAGTATCTTCATAGCGTTAGATGATGGTTAATCGCTGATCATTGGGTTTAAGTCTGGATAACGAGCAGGTATTAGTACAGATAATATTACAAGCCTTCCTTTAGCAACATGATTTACTATAACACTTAACTTTTAGAGTCCCTCAATTTAATGCCAGATTGAAAGAAGCATTTTATTTAGTTCAATAACGATCAAACTATGGCGCCAATTAACTAATAAATCAAATGAAATGCAATATTTTCTTTATCGCAGTAAATTCATTTTTGAAACTATTAAGATCCTTTTTATTTGGTCTAAAGGCTATTTAATTCTATAATTACGTAATATTTTTCTATTTTTGGTCCCTTTGTTTATTTGTTTGATAAGCAGTGTATCATTCGAGATGTATACATACTGGGATAGTTTAAGAATGTATTTTTTTCACTATGTGTATTGTTTATGCATATCTGTGTAGCCTGTTATTGGGTACTCCTATTGGCCAGTGGCGGATTTAGGGGGGCTATAGCCCACGGCGGCAAAATCCAGGGGCGACAGATTTTTGGAAAAATACCAAAAGCACGTGACAACAATAAATACCAAAAAATATAAACGTTAACCAATTTAAAAATAAAAATAACATTTGAATGACGTATGAAATTACAAGAAATCACTGAAAGTCTACGGGAACGGGAGGGGAATGCAGAGGCCAAAAGTACGTAACTTCCCCCATGTCCGAAAAATAGGCTTGTCCAGATCCGCAACAAACTAATGCGCGTGTTACCTGGCTAGCTATTCAGCACACGCGGCAACATTCAAATCAATTAATTATGAAATATTTATCCGCCTAATAGATAAATTAAATACTATTATACTATACTATATTTTAATTGAGTAAGTTTTTTAAATGAACTATTGAAACTCTTAGAATTTTGATTTAATATTAAATCAAAATTCGATTAAACTATCAAGCGGCTAATTTCATGCCAAATCAGCTAATATTAAAACATGAACGTGCTCCGATATCTCAGTTTTTGTTCAAGTCTTTTCTGGAATAAATACATATGAAATGACATTAAATTAATTTTTTTTCTTATTTTTTGGATGAAAAATGGCCGAAATAGAAGTTTTTGAAAATCTCGATTTTTTGCAAATTCTGCTATCCGACACTGCTTTATCTGACTAAGATTGTCATAACTCGCTTATTTTTTGAGTTATCTGGCTCACCCAGGTGTCAAATCAAAGCCAGTTCTTGGGCGTTTCCAAGTATATTAGAAACGTGCAAAAACATTGCACAGTAGAAAAGTAGCAGGCGCTTAAAGCAAATTTGAGTGTTTTTATAAATTTTAACATTGCTCCTATGCTACAACTATAACACTTTTGAAATATTTTTTATAGAATCAGCTTGGCATATACGTGGTATGGCTAAAAAATAAAAACGATGTTTTTTGTATTTTCGAAAAAAGATTATTTTGAAAAAATTGTCTTATTATTATTTCAAGAAATTGTCTTTAATTATTTAGAAAAACTATTAGAGATGTGTTCGGATTATTCATACATTACTGTATCAACATTTAATGTTCAGCTCGATTTTTCTTAGAATTTTTATTATGCAACCTTATCATTTCTTTGCATGATCATAAAGGGAAGAAAAATCACTATCGGATTCCACTACTAAAAATCTATATTGTCATTTAAATTTTTTTATGATGACGTCATAACTAACAAACAAATGAAAGTCGGAAGGTGAATCGCACATATTAATGTGTATTTTTAAAAAATAAAATCGACGCGTTTCAGCGTTTTTGAGAAAACCGGTTGAGTTCACTTTTTTTTTAATATTACATTCTTTATTCCCACACTGTATAAGTCTATCAAAGGAAAAGATTTAAACAAAATCTAAGACTTGAAACACATGGGTCTAGGCGATTTGGCATGAAATTAGCATGAAGAAAAGTGTGTGTTATTGGGTCAATGCAACATTTCATTTTCACCAGTTAATCTATCGAAATAAATTAGAATGATAACAATAAATATAGTTACCAAAAATAGTATATTGTGTTACAAGTGCAGAAAAGTTCCAATTGAAAATGAAATTGAAATTGGCACTTTTCTGCACTTGTTTTTGCACGCGTTACACACTATACTTTATCTACGACAACAAAAAAAGTAATAAATCACCAACAGCTAAGAAAGTTTTTTAACCTAGAATTTATACTCGCATTCATATTTTTTATGTGAAATCTCTGGCAATAAATTAAGAGATGTAATGTGAGCCGCTTCCACGATGTTTGGAGGTGTACACCCCATTTTCCCATCATCGGATTCACTCATGATACATCTAGAATTTCGAAAACGACAAAAGTAAACATTAGATTTTTAAAGACAATAGTAATAATACGTTTACAATCTGTATGATTTCAGTCAATCTACTATTTAGTACTTATAGTTAAATAAACATACGTATGTGCTCGTTTTCAAAAAATAATTTTATATAATCACAATTCAATTGTCAAGGTTATTAACCCCTTTGCTGCGAAATGTCAACATATTCTCGCATTATGTAGCAAATTATAAATGTTTTCAATGTTTTTATTGTAATTTAGCAATAGTAATAAATAATATTACATTAACAATTATATAATAATGTAAAAAAATAATCAATTTTACGTTTTAATTGAATAGCAATCTTTGCAACTTTATATAATGAGAAATAACCTAGTCGTTCAAACACGTCTTCGTAGCTCAATGCTTAAGCTCCCGCTACTAGACAGGCGATCCGTAGTTCGATTCCCCGCTCTGCCGTTGGTATTTTTTCTAGGTGGATTTCCATTCAAAATATAATTTAATTTAAAATATTAATTAAACAAAATAAATTAACCTTTATCTAAAATTTATAACATTTTCAAATAATTAATAATATTATAAATATTGCAAGTGGTGACATCTATGGCGTTTTAATAGACCTACTGATTGTTGAGAACTCTTTCCTCACAGTCTTTACCGTTCAGGTTGGAGATTCTTTGCAATTGGTCGTTTTCACGGTTACTAGATTGTGGGGAATTGTGGGGAAAAATAACTTTATATGGTCGTCGTTGTGGGGAATTGTGGGGCAAAATAACTTTATATGGTCGTCGTAGATAAACAAGTTTATTTGAAACAATTGCAACTTTTTTAAAGAGCAATGGGGGAGTTGGATCTTTAAAGGGAGGTCATCGCTGACTGCTGAGGGCAAGGAGGCGAAGGTGGGGACGACAAGTTGCCGATAGCCCTAGGCGGCAGAAGTATAAATCGGCGTTTAAATGCTATTGGCCATAATATTTCTAAATAAATAAAAAATTATGGAATAACATTGATAAAAGACACCTTTAACATATTGTATGCTGTTTGTATTATCCTCACTTATGTACAAGTGCGTTCATTGAAAGATAGTTCTCTTAATTCATTACTATAACATCTTCAAAAGGATTGCACTGATTATATTACTGCCAGGGGCGTATTATCGTAGAAGCCCAGGAAGCCCGGGCTTCGGGCGCAATTTTTTAGGGGCGGCACGACTCAAACAACTGAATACGTAAAAGGAAAACGTATAAAACCAAATGGAAATAAAATTTATTTATCTTAAAAGAGCTAAAAACTATTTAAGGTCAAGATTATTCAAATCTAAATTAAGTAGTATGTTAAGCATATTGATTGATAGAATTGATGAAAAATCATGATTTTACAGAAATTATTAAAACTTTTGCTGCCAATAAATTTTGAAGAAAGACCTTCAGCTAACATCCCAGCCAGCACACCGACGTCATAATGTCGCCGTTTTCTTGGCAGTAACGACGTCAAATTGTCGTAAAACTGACATTATGTCACAGCCCAAAGACGTCAATATAAGACGTCATTAAAACGTTCTATACGAGGACTAAGACAGGAATTATAAATAAATAGTTGAATATTGAAAATAACATTTATTATATACTACAGTAAAAAATTCTCTATATTGTGACCACCTGCTTAATATGACCAATATTCCTTGGCCCCTGTTAAAATAATATCTGTTTAATGAAACTTGTACGTATTGTATTGTACGTCCAAAAGACGTCGTTTGAAGACGTCTACGTACGTCCCATTATATGACGTCTTATGGACATCATTTATTAGTCATATGACGTCGCCGACCATAATTGGCTTAAAAATAACGTCATTATAACCTCAGTGTGCTGGCTGGGATATAGCTAATTAATAGTCAAAAAAATATTGACTGTTACTACGTTCCTAAGTATCCACTTTCTTCAATGAAAAAAAAGTTTATTAATGGTATATATTTGCATTTAATAATGTGTAAAACAATGCTTATTAATAATATTATATTTGTGTTCTAATAAAATGTGTTGTTGTAATTATACTATGTGTACATCAGAACAAAAATTCATACAGTTCAGTAAGAATGGACATAAAAAACTCAAAATATCCGATTAACTGTGAAGAAACTGATTTTTGGTATAGAGACCTTATTTATTATTCTAAACATATTCTGAAAAGTCGTGATGATTTCGCCCGGTACTGCTGCTGTTACACCCCTTGAAATAGAAGGATTATTGGTTTTTGGCAGACATTTCCATTTCTATTGATACTACGACAACGGAAAATATCCAAAAAATCAAAAAAATATTCACTTATAATACCATTAGTAGTCAAAGTTATGTCGACTATTTTTGTGGTGGTTTCACGAATGTCTATCATGCTTGCATTTAAATACCACGAGTGAGCAGCACGAGTGGTATTCGCAAGCATGATAGACATGAGTGTTAAGCACCACAAAAATAGTCTACTTAACTTTGACTACTTATGGTATTCGAGAGACTATTCAACGAACACGCTTTAAAAAATCAAATTGTGTTTCATAAATGTAGCAATGTTACATTTAATAATTGTACGTTCAATACTCAAAAATAAATGTTGTTAAATATTTGTGTTTTATTAAAATTGTCGATTGTTATCACTAGTAAAAATTGACGACAATTTTCACTAGTGAGAATTGTCGATACAATTCATTTTCATTGGATTAAAAATATCAAATGCTGCATTTTAATTGGTCAATTTTTAATAAATGACATGTGAGTTGAATAGTCTCTATCAAAAAGGTCCTATCAAGTTTTTTGTACGAACGATAGTTTTCGAGAAATCGGCCATTTAAACTGTAAGAAAGCGTATTTTGGGGTATTAAGGGTAATCTATTCCACATCACCCTTGAGGTTGAGTACATCGTTTTTTAAGTGATATCCCTGGATGTGAGCCTAATCCACTTCTCTAGAACCCAAAAAGAATTATTGCAGTTCTGTTATTTTCTTGTTGTCATAGCAACCGACAACGATTCGGTAACATCAACTTCCTGTGGCAAATAACAAATCGGGAGACACATAAAAACAGGTCGGTAGCGCAAAAAAAGATCTTTTTTTGGAATTTTGGATTTAAAAATGTTTTTAATTTTTATTTATTTTATCGTTTTCTTCGTTTCTCCCGTATTTTGCTTCATCGTTATTTTCCTCATCTTCCCTTCGCGTGTTATTTTCACATGAAGCACTGTGAACACTTTGTTCCAGGAAATCCGCCGGATCAACTGCAGTAACTTATCCTTGCAATTCACTTTCTATTGGTTTAGCATTTATACAAGGTTGCTAGCAGCAACTACCACAAACTGCTGAGCAATGAGTCCCATTTTTGGCAAGTACACCTTGGTCCGCACCGTATGCGACAATTGCTGAAAATTATTTCCCATTATATCAGTTCCCATTCCCAAGTTTTGTTTTTATGCAACATGCAAATGGAAGATAAGAAAAAAGAAAAAAAAATCTTTTTTGATTCTAAAGTAATGGATTAGGCCCTCAAGGGATACTGCTTAAAAACGAACTTTGTACTGTAACTTCAAGGGTGGTTGTTAATACCCAAAAATACGCTTTTTACAGTTTAAATGGCCGATTTTTCAAAAATTATCATGTACAAAAAAGCTTGAAAGACCTCTTCAATAGGAAACTATTTTCTTGATTTTCTGCATATTTTGTCGTTGTCGTAGAATCGATAGGAACGGAAATGTCCGCCAAAAACGAATACTAATAATAATAATAATAATCCACCCCTTTCAAAGGGGTAACACTGGGTGAAATCATCAGGATCTTTTCAGAATATTTCTAAAATAATAAAATAAAGGTCTTTAGCAAAAATCAGCTTCTTTGCACTTATTCTGAAATTAAAATGCTTTGTTGCTAAACTAATAACCAAAAGGGGCGCGAAATGTTGTGAGCTTCTGGCTCCTGTCTTGCTTAATACCCCTCTGATTACTGCTGATTTGTTTGAATACTCATCAAAGATAACATGAATTCTTTTTAAATAAGCAATCGCGCTAATTTTTAGTTTTTTGATATCGCTAACACAACAGATATTTGTTATTTAAAACTTCGTTATAAAATTATTGTTACTTTTATAAATGAAACGTGTTTACACAGTTTTTTACAAATCAATTTACCTCTGTGTGCATTTAATTAAACAATTCTTGCCTTTAGCAATGCAAAGTGCATTTGTTGTTATTACAACAGGTTCAAATGTCAATACCGTAAATATCAACTTTCACTTAATGCACCTACAGCAACTATTAACATTTTTCCTCTCGTATTCTAAACAATGCCTAGTTATTTTATTTATTTTAAATTTACATTACAATTTAACTAAATACTTTGTAGAATGCAATATATTAACTTTATTTATTTTTCTTATTACAGTACAGCCTTCGACAGTTGGACTTATCCTTGCTCTCTCAGCTGTGGTCATTAAATGAATCGATCCAGGACTTCAGGCAAATGTTGCAAGAACAAGATGATCGAGCTTTATCACCGCCATCTCCCTCTCCATCACCTTCATCTTGCGATGATGGTGAAGCGGATGAATTCTTTTCACCTTCTCCTATGAGACTGAGAC
The DNA here is from genome assembly GCA_929113105.1 of Agrypnus murinus. Taxonomy (NCBI): domain Eukaryota; kingdom Metazoa; phylum Arthropoda; class Insecta; order Coleoptera; family Elateridae; genus Agrypnus; species Agrypnus murinus. Next base: position 76,865,798 of record OV816029.1, on the reverse strand, counting down.
CGGCTCCACCGCCTCCACCCTTAAGAAGAACTAGCAATAGTTCGTCTGCTAATTCTAGTGAATATGGAACTGTTTAATGGTAAATTATGATGTATACAGGGTGATTTTTAAATTTCGAATAGAGGTAGCTTATGATAGTGTAGCAAGAGCCATTCTGTATCAAGCTATTGGTTTTCAAGTGTTGGTAATATTCACTAGCATCTAGGGGCTGCAGCCGCCAATATGTACTGTGGCTATTTCTAGCACTTGTAATTTATTGTAGCACTTTGAAATTCTGATTGCATATAAATTAAGTAATGATGACAATAAAATCAAGAATCGGTCTTGTTTGAAAAAATTCGTGAACACATCTGTCTATTTTTTAAAACTATTTTTTCTGAAATCAGCATTAAAGTAATTCATTATTGTACATTTTTATGCAAGTTGAAACTATTACTTAGTATGAAACTCTTATGCAAGTAATACGATTACTGAACAAGTAACACGATTACCATAAAAAAAGTTATGATTACTGATTACTATAATGAAAAGGTATACAAAATAGTAGGTGAAAGTACATTTTTTTAATTAGGAAAGTAGAAGGTCCTGGGTTCGATTCCCAGTCAGGGTGATAATTTCTTTTTTGCATTTAGATTATGATATGCAAAATTATGTTATACAGGGTGTAATTTCAGTACTCTTGGTCTATGATTATAGGTTTATCATTACCCAGGTAATAAAATCAATTTTTTTTATTATCGATTTGTATTTTTTTTTTATTATAACAACATAATTTCTTATCTCAAATAAAGCCTCTTTAGGTTCTGTCTTTAGCCCTAGATGTTTTTTGCCCATAGATACAATGTTGCCAAGTTATAATTTTTGGATTAAATTAATTTTGTTTAATTGCATTTTGACACTGTTTTTTTTTTGTTGTTTTTAAATCTTTACTCGAGTCTCTTACCAGGATTACACATGCCAGTAATTGCACTAATTGCCATCATTTTACTTATTCAAATCAAAACAGGCTTTATGTAGATAGTCATGATTTCTTTGTTTTTAATTGTTCAATTATCGTTTTAGTATACTTTTCATTAGTTTTGGCAAATTTTCGAAAATTTATTTTTTGGAAACTTCTCGTGGAAATATTTCCGAAAACTTTTCCAGAAACTTATTGAAATGGCAAATGTAAAACGAAAGTTGAGAGATATCTAGATGAATCAATAAATGATTGATAATTGGAAGATTTTTATTAAAAAAATAAAACACAAAAATGAAAAAAAAACAAATAATAAACAAGTAATTGGAAAACTTAATATGGCATACTAACAATCCTCATGAAATTTACCTTCAGTACTGATGATGGATGAATGATGATTAGTTTTAATAATTTTAGTGTTTTAAACTAAAAATTGCGAAAAGACGATGTACAACGTTGTTTAAAAATGAGGTTATAAATGACAAAAATTGGAACACGCAAGCGCACATTGATTCACGATTTAGGAGGAAATTTATTGGAAATTCATCGGAAATTTATGACTGTTTCCTTCTTAAAATATTTCCAAAGTGAAAATATTTTCATTTGCCAACACTACTTTTTATCGTATTGTCCAAAATCTTCTTTAAAAAAAATCATAACCTGGCAATGTCGCATCTCAGTGCAAAAAATATCTAGGGTTAAAGACAGAACCTAAAGAGACTTCATTTGTTGACAAGAAAGTATAGTATGTTCCATTTAAAAGAAATTTCCCGCGCTTTTTCAAAAATTAATTTTTTCTTTTTTAATTTATTTTTTATTAAAAAATATTTTTTGCTTTGGTTGTTGTGGTAAATTTTAGAATATGAGAATATTTTTTGATTTGAAATTTTGACCCCCATCACTGGACATAGGCGTTCTACATTATGACTCGACCAATCCTGATAAGATAGGGATAAATACACGTAAAACAGAACTCAAGAATTTGTTTCTCAAAGTGTATCAAGCTTTAAAGTTTTGCTTTTTAAGTGAGTTTTTAATAGATATAGATGCTTAATAGATATTAAGCATAGATGCTTTTAATAGATATTAAGCAAGCTTTTTTACTAATTTTTGAATGATTTTTAGATGTGCAATCCATTGACTGGAAACTCTGATTTTTAATAACAGTATGAAATTCAAACATTCTTTCAGTTAACACTAATTGCTTTTCTTTGTTTCCAAAATTACTTTTACGGAGAAAATCTTGTAACTTAGAAGAAAAGGCAGCCACTTTTAAATATCTCTTATGCTTATCGGTAGCTTTGTGCCCAAGTAGTGCTGGAATAGCAATTCATATAAAAATTACGTGCCTCTAATTCTTTTTGCATGTCACATTTAATATTCCAAAGTGCTGTTCAATGACATCTAATAATTACGTGCCTCCCGGTATAGTTTTGGCGCGTTAAAATTAATACGTAAAAAATACATCTTTTTCATGTCTTCATCATTGCCACAAACACCTGTTGTTAGTTGAGTGGGCTTCCCTTATTTTACAGATTTTACTTTTGTTTGAGAATAAGTGTGATTATATAGACGCGGCTATGGTTATTTGTTGTAATTAATGTTAATTCAGCGTTTGTATTTAAACCCAAATAAAGTGTGTGATATTTATAATTGGCACGGTCAAATAAAAATAAGATCTAGTTTTTGAAATGAAGTATAACTGCGTTGGATACCAATATTGAATATAGTTTACTGCAATTTCGAAGTTAAAAGAAAATTAATTAAAAAGTTATTTACGTTTATTGTTTCAACCAATAAATGAAATATAACTATTTTGCTGTTTATGTTCGTAAAATCGTGATTATCCATAAAAAGCGGGACATTTTGGAGATTTTGTGGGCACCGGGACAGGTGAAGCAAAAGCTGGACTGTCCCGCCAAACGTCATCAGTCAAAAAACTCAGACTCATTTCATAATTGGAAGTAAGCTAAATAACAAGTAAGCTCAGTAGGGGCAAGGGGGAACATGTTTTCTCAGTAGGTACCAACTCATTTGTGGCAAGTAAATATAACACAACAATTTTACTAATATAATGAAAATAAGTAAGAATCTTCATAAAAAGAATACAACTATAGGTAAACTGAAAAACCTCCGGGAAATTATTAGTACTTATATTACATCGAAGTAATTTAATTGCTGCGCAACTTCAGGAATTTTAACTAAATATTGAATAAATTCATTACTAAAAAGTAATTCTTACTTGAAAATAATTCAATCTCCTAAAATAATTCAGTTACTAGAAAATAATCCAATTACTGAACAAGTAACCCGAGTACTGTAATGATTACTGATTACTATAATGAAAAAGTAACTGAAGTACTCAGCTCTGTGTATATCAACCGATTAATTATTTCTATGAACACAAATAAATATATTTTATTTTATGAAAAACGTAATAAAAATTTACTGAATTATAATAAAGTTGTTTGCGTTATTATCTTAGAAGAGATCTTTAATAATAAGATATATGAAATCAATAACACAAAATAATTGATGCAAGTAAAAGTGATGAGTAATTCAATTGCTTTTATTGTGAAGTAATCCAATTACTTTGTATAAGAATAAGTATAAACTGCGCACGATCTTTCTGGATGAAAGTTTGGCCATGAATTTGACAGTTTTGGCTTTGTATATTGAACTTGCTGCAGTTTTACTATACTTTTTTTTGTTAATATCAATTATTAACTTATGTTAATGTTAATTCAATTTTTAGTATGCCTACTCAAGTAAGAGTGATTATTCCATGACATTGTATATACGTCAAACTTTGGAATGTATTGTGAATTTAATTTTATTAATTAATTGTGTGAACTACTCTTTAAATTTTACGTCTGGTAAATGCAGGGTTGCCAGATTAGGGGATTTTCCTCAAAAATTAGGGGATTTTTTTCATTGGGATATTTTTTGAGGATATCTTTTTGGGGAATTCTTCTGGGGAAAAAATATTTAAATGGGGAATAACAGAGGATTTTTAGGTCTGACACTCCACTCAAATCTCACCTGGTAATACTCAAAATCAGATAAACATACAAAAATCCAATTAAGATTACCATAAAGATTAGTAAAATATAAAAACTTATATATTATATTTTATGTTGACTAGTTTTTTTATTTGCAATAAATATTTTCTAGTGCTTGGGGATTTATTTGTAACACATAGCTTATTTCGGGGTATTTTAGATGTAGGCACAAAATATTTCAGTCACGTAAATGTATTAAAATCCAGGAACACCAAATAATAATTTACAAAAACAAATGTATTTTCTTTTTGGGGATTTTTTTTAAATCCTGAATTTGGAGGATTTTTAAGTTTCCACTGGGGAAATTGAGCCAAACGATCTGGCAACCCTGGGTAAGTGTCATATCTTTAAAACTTGATAACACTTCCATCACAGTTGAAACTTTCGAAAATCTGGCCCACGTTGGACCGTCATTGAAACTAAGCTTTTCTACACGAGAACACAACTATAAAAAGGGCCCGCGATTGGGCGCCAGTGAAACTAACGTTTTACTTTACGGCAAAACAACTAGAAAATTATTCATACTTACATTATCATAGATACACCAAATATTTGCCACAGCTTGAGATTTAAACTCTCTCTTACAAATTTTAATGTTTGGGTCGCAGGTATTGGTTCTGCAGTTGTCTTATTTTGTGAAAAGGAATAGATAAGGTTTTAGAACACAAATAAAAACACTAAAAGGGCGCCAACTGATTATGAAGCTTAATAGTGATGTTTAATTAAGCCTGATTTGATATTAAATTCATTAATCAGAAAATGAATTAAATATAATAGGTTTTTTTGGGATAAAAATTTAGATATGTTTAGAAAAGTTTAAAGTAAAATTTGAACAAAACTTTCATAATTATATGGTTCCGTTTAGATCATTGATATAAACTAAACATATTTATTAAATAATAAAAGCAGAAAATAGTTCAGACATGGGTATAAGAATAATCAATCACATAAAAAAACACATAGACAGTATAAATTTATTAAACTTAAGACTAAGCATTTAGTAAATAATCGTCTACTACGTTAAAATTAATAGACATAAGGCAGTTACTAAGATAATTTGAATATTTGCCCAGAATAAAAATTATTAGAATTTTAATTAATATAAATTGTCCCAAAAGTTCAACAAGATCTGAAAGATATCTGGAATTATTAGCCATAAAGTATTCCAAAATAATTTCAAGCTCAAGAATTTATTTAGACCAGAAATCTTTTGAGAAATTTGACAAACCAATATCCATCAATTTAGACTAAAATAAATCTAATTAAGTATTTCGAAGGGTTATGAATTAAATTTTCACTACTAATGATGAACTAAAATTGAGCACTACTGAGAGCTCTCTTCTTGTACAGAACAACAAAATTCACTTATTTTAATATAGTCCATCAACAAAATAGCAAGGATAAATAGTTCTTAAAGTACAATACCTTAAACCTTTGTTTTATTTGCCTTACAAAGCAAATCATACTGGTCAGCTAGAAATTGGAAAAGCCTCTCTTGGAAAGAACCGTGGTTGATTCTCGATGGTTCGATGGTTTTAAACTGCAGTTTGATAGTAGTAGGTCCAAAGAAATACTTTTCATAATAACAGTAGTCAATCATCCATACAATTTCAGCACCAATCTTTGTAAACACAGTTTAAACAATCTTAGTTGATTAATGTTTATTGTTTAAAATTTATTCTCGAGAAGTAATTGTAGTCTCCTTTATTTAAAACTCAACGGATTAAACCAAGTAACACTTGCCACTCGTTAAAAGTCCTTCCGTAACCCAATAACTATTTGTCTTTGTCGGCAGATAAAATGAAAATCCTCAGTTTAAATTGTCTCAATGAAGTTTGCACACTCTATTTTTGTTATTTAAAGAACGCCCTGTATTTTTTCTTTGATATACGCATGAGCAGTTTCTTGTTGTTAGAGTGAAGTACTGTCTTTGCACTTATACCATGATAAGTTTCATGAAATTCTCTCAAATGGTTTCCTCTCGCTGCCCCTTCAACTCTGATCAATCTGCAGTTGCAAAGAGGCAGTAAGAGGGATCACTGCCTATGTAAAATTTTATAAAACGTGCCATGAACTAGGTGTAGAAGCAATATCTTATTCTAACAATTAGGAACTGCCACCTTGAAGAACAAAGGAAATTTTGGGAAAAAGATTGTGGAATGTATCTTGTTTTAAAATATAAAAGATAAATACACAACGAAATTTAACAATAGAACAACATCACTTCTAATATAGGAGGTCAGGACTTTACTCTAGCAACAAGAAATAGCTACTTCGAAAAAACCAAAAAAATCCAGAGTGAAAGTTGCGGGGCACCATTTAACAGAAATAGAAGTGTGCGAACTTCAATGAGATGGGGCTCATATATACCATTCGATGTGTCTCATTGAATTGAACAATAGTATCCATAGTGAAATTTGGGAGGTGGGGAGCAGTAGCTTTCGAGATAATCTCAAAACACTTTTTTGGAAGGAAAGCCGTACCGTACCCCACCTGAAAATGAATGTTTTGATGCGCATGCAACCTAACCTAACCTAACCAAAATTATTTTGTGATATTTACGGATAGCAACATGCCATTTGCAGTAAAACATAAGCTTTGTTACGTGTGTATGGACTCTTAAACGAAATATTCCATTTGGCGAGTGCGTATCATGCTACCCTCTCCAAGGTACCTGTTGTTGCGTTACGTTCAACAATTGATATATTAGCTCTCCGTGCTTACGTTTGGTTCCGTTATCTTCAAGTTTGAAGCTTCCTTATGGAATTTGTATGAACCTCTTTCGTAACTTATTCTTTTGAATAACCGCCTTAGGCGGATTTGATTGCGGAGATTTTCTTTTAAAGGCGTCCACAATCTCAGGTGAGATTATTTAGATAATCAAATTTGTGGGTAGTTTGAGTTAAGACTCGTTTTTCTATTTCAGCTTTTTTTTTCTTTTCCTTTTTTTATATACAATACAATATGCACTAAAGTTCTATTCTATTCTATTCTATATATTCATGTGGATGCTTGGACTGCACCCTGTTAATAATTAATAATGTTTTAATAACTTTTAAACTTTTATTCCTTTTTATTAATTTTTAATGTACAAATTTTATTGACAGATTCTTTGTCACCTATTTATTTTTTCTCTTTTTTTTTCTTCCTCACCTCCTCTCCTTTAACCCCTCAGGAAACCATGACATATACCCCTCCATTTTAAAAAAATCTTTGAGAATCTAAAAGTTTTTTAAAATCCCTTCATCACCAATTAAATAATGTAAAATTAACAAGTAATAAACAACAACAGAACAAGTTTTAACATAAATAAAATTTAAAACTCTCAAGCTTTTTTACAGCTACTTTTTCGCTCACTTTGAGTCTAACACGTTTTCTAATTCTTCTATTTGGCTTTTCTATACTTCTTTCTGAAATATTTTTCCATCCTTCCCTAACAATGTTCATGAAATCTCCAAATTCTTTTCTATCTTTTGGCACAAAAGTACCATTTGAGTTCGGATTATTTCTTGGAAGTTGTGCACATACAAAGTTATTTTCTAATTCCAACTGTTGACTTCTTTCTGTAAATTCAATACTCTTTTCTTTCAAAACTTCAATCTTTGTACATTTTGTGTACATGAAATGACTTTTTACTAAATCCATTTCTTGCTCTATTTTGATATCAATAACATTAACAACAAGGTTAGTTTTCACTGGATCACCAGGATTTCCATTTATTACACCAGGCACTTCTGCTGAGTCTTTAGTTACTTGCGTTTTATTCTATTCTTTCATCAATAAATAATTTTTCACTACTTGGTTCTGTATTACTTCAGTAATGGGTGGGTTAGGATTTATTATAACATTTGTAACTGCTTGTATTCCCAATTTATGGGTAGAAATAAAATTAACCTTTTTTCTAAGCATTATTCTATTTTCTTCTCTTTCAATTGCTTTCTCTTCCAGGGTTGCAGGCATGGATGCTGGGTAGTAACTTTCTTCTCCTTCAAATTGATGTTCCTCCATTTCATTTCTATGGCTTATACCTTCATACTGATTTTCTCTTTGACGGTAGTATCTCTGTTGCTGATGTCCATTGGTATAATCATCACGATAATCCCGCTTACACGTTCTTTGTCCTTCAGTATTATAGAAGTTAGGGTTATCTGCTACATTTGACAATGATTGTTTGTATTTATTTTCATGTTGCATATAATTGACATTTCTCTGTACATTTTTAAATTTGTCAAATTTGAGGTTGTCTACTATGTCATAATTTCTAAGAATTCCTGAGAATACACTAAACTGCTGTATATTATCAAGATAAACTTTAGTACAAATTTCTTTATCGAAATGTTCTGCTAACAGCTTAATTATCATTGTTTCCTCCAACTTAAGGTAGAAAGTCACCCAAACCTTACAACTCAAGAATTACATAATTTAAGTATGATTTGGTAAATTCAATGTTGCTCTTTCGATTGATAGCCGAAAAACGGCATTTCACCATGTATGTACCGAGAAAACGATTAACAAAGTTGCAGTCAAATACATTGATGTATATGGGTTTACACAGTATGCCCTAGAACAACTTGAAAGTTTTATATTTAAACAACTCACCATGTATATGAAAAACTATGTAACAATAGTTTAGAAATTGTATTTTATATTGGCTTTGAAAAAATTGCAGTTTACCTCTTAGTTATTGAGATATTTCGATTATGAACTTGTATTCCAGTTGTAACCGGAAACTGATGACTGAAGTCCCTGCACATGCAAAACCCTATTATATGATCTGGCAACGTTGCTTCGCGTGGAAATTCAAATTTGATATGTTAGATGAATTGTATGTTGGTATTTTTTATATTACTTGAAAATAATTATATACATAAATAAATTAAATAGATGAAATCAAATATAATAAATAAAATGAAAATTGTATTAACATTGATTTTTCTCATTACTTGTACGTGATCCCAGACGTGGTTCGGCGATGTGGTCGCGGACTACTGAGTGCGTGCTGTATATTAAAGAGACACTTTGAGTAGACAGATCAGTCTAATTTTTGATTAATAAGTGAGTAAATATGAAGTTCATTAGTAACCGTCTGTCTATATGTGTATAAAAAGGATCGAAGTTCTGTACTGCAATATTGAAAAACAGTGATAAACTTACAACGGCCTTTTTATTGTTAGTTCCCGCTCTTGAAGCAAAGCTTTCTCGCAACTTTTTCTCGCTACTTGACTTCCCTATAATATCCCTTGCTTGCTTCAACGTTGTTTTGCTCACAGCAGACATGTCAAGTGATGCGAGAATCGCGTTGATTTGACTTGCCCCAATACCGGCATCGATCATCGTTGAAGATCAATTTTTGATTAATTAATGTTATACACAAAAAATGATAATGATAATAGGAAATAGTATTAAGAATCTTCTACCTGCTGCAAGTTTTATATTCAAAACATGACGTTTTGTAGAATTATCATTGGGGGAGTATGTTTCTGATGTGTGAACGTATTTGACAACTTGGCAAGAAGGACAGCGAATCGATCAAATTGAATCTATACCACACACTTGTTCTTTTATGATGTCATCAAAAAATAATTTTTGGTCACAATCATATTCATAACACCGCATATATCTATTTAACGTGCAGCAGTCAATAATTTTTACCAAACTCTAACCTCACTTTGGTTTGACGTCAAATACTGATCGTACATTGCGTTGCCAAATCTTACGCATCAATGTATGTTATACTACGTTAGTAAAGCGAACAACGATGTTATCATTATTAATTTGTTTTCTGATATAAAATGACAATTTTTGTGTGCTAAACAACAAATAAATAATTTTTAGATTTTCTATACTGTTCATATGTGAAATAGAATTTGTTGATTTTATTCATATACAGCAGCTAGCTTGACTTTAGATTTGGGTGACTTTCTACCTTCTGTATTAAATAAAACTTATATAAAGCATATTTTTCTCTAGATATTCCAAATTTAGCATCAAATTTACCATTATAAAGATTTATCATTATTTTAGTTTGTTCAGCTTGGCTCCAATATTGTTCCAAGAACATTTTTTTGAATACTTCGTATGAAGTAAGTTTACTTTCATTTATTATGAACCATTTTTCTGCATCCCCTTTTAGAGTTTGCTTTACATATGACATCTCGTCTCTTTTATCATAGTTTGAGTGTAACTTTAAATTGTTTAAATCAGTAGATAACTGATTTAGGAAAACTTTTGGGTTTATTTTCTTATCTCCATAAAATTTTATTACGTTTCTTTCACTTCCAATTGGTACGAATATTGGAATAATAGGTGAAATCGATGTATTGTATGAGGTCTCTGACTTCTGTTTCATTTTATTCATGTTATTTGAATTTGAATTAATAACCTCGTTATTGCTTGTATAATATTGCTTATCTTTGATCTGAATTTCCAAATTATTTTCCTTAAATTTGTCCTCTATCGTTGTAACGTTCTGGTTTATTTCTTCGAAATAGAATAATGCTTAGAAAAAAGGTTAATTTTATTTCTACCCATAAATTGCCAATACAAGCAGTTACAAATGTTATAATAAATCCTAACCCACCCATTACTGAAGTAATACAGAACCAAGTAGTGAAAAATTATTTATTGATGAAAGAACAGAATAAAACGCAAGTAACTAAAGACTCAGCAGAAGTGCCTGGTGTAATAAATGGAAATCCTGGTGATCCAGTGAAAACTAACCTTGTTGTTAATGTTATTGATATCAAAATAGAGCAAGAAATGGATTTAGTAAAAAGTCATTTCATGTACACAAAATGTACAAAGATTGAAGATTTGAAAGAAAAGAGTATTGAATTTACAGAAACTTCCAAGAAATAATCCGAACTCAAATGGTACTTTTGTGCCAAAAGATAGAAAAGAATTTGGAGATTTCATGAACATTGTTAGGGAAGGATGGAAAAATATTTCAGAAAGAAGTATAGAAAAGCCAAATAGAAGAATTAGAAAACGTGTTAGACTCAAAGTGAGCGAAAAAGTAGCTGTAAAAAAGCTTGAGAGTTTTAAATTTTATTTATGTTAAAACTTGTTCTGTTGTTGTTTATTACTTGTTAATTTTACATTATTTAATTGGTGATGAAGGAATTTTAAAAAACTTTTAGATTCTCAAAGATTTTTTTAAAATGGAGGGGTATATGTCATGGTTTCCTGAGGGGTTAAAGGAGAGGAGGTGAGGAAGAAAAAAAAAGAGAAAAAATAAATAGGTGACAAAGAATCTGTCAATAAAATTTGTACATTAAAAAATAATAAAAAGGAATAAAAGTTTAAAAGTTATAAAACATTATTAATTATTAACAGGGTGCAGTCCAAGCATCCACATCAATATATAGAATAGAATAGAATAGAACTATAGTGCATATTGTATTGTATATAAAAAAAAGGAAAAGAAAAAAAAAGCTGAAATAGAAAAACGAGTCTTAACTCAAACTACCCACAAATTTGATTATCTAAATAATCTCACCTGAGATTGAGGACGCCTTTAAAAGAAAATCTCCGCAATCAAATCCGCCTAAGGCGGTTATTCAAAAGAATAAGTTACGAAAGAGGTCCATACAAATTCCATAAGGAAGCTTCAAACTTGAAGATAAGGGAACCAAACGTAAGCACGGAGAGCTAATATATCAATTGTTGAACGTAACGCAACAACAGGTACCTTGGAGAGGGTAGCATGATACGCACTCGCGAAATGGAATATTTCGTTTAAGAGTCCATACACACGTAACAAAGCTTGTGTTTTACTGCAAATGGCATGTTGCTATCCGTAAATATCACAAAATAATTTTGGTTAGGTTAGGTTAGGTTAGGTTGCATGCGCATCAAAACATTCATTTTCAGGTGGGGTACGGTACGGCTCTCCTTCCAAAAAAGTGTTTTGAGATTATCTCGAAAGCTACTGCTCCCCACCTCCCAAATTTCACTATGGATTAGTATCCATAGTGAAATTTGGATTGAATTGAATTGAACAATAGTTTGTTCAATTCAATGAGACACATCGAATGGTATATACGAGCCCCATCTCATTGAAGTTCGCACACTTCTATTTCTGTTAAATGGTGCCCCGCAACTTTCACTCCGGATTTTTTTGGTTTTTTCGAAGTAGCTATTTCTTGTTGCTAGAGTAAAGTACTGACCTCCTATATTAGAAGTGATGTTGTTCTATTGTTAGATTTCGTTGTGTATTTATCTTTTATATTTTAAAACAAAATACATTCCACAATCTTTTTCCCAAAATTTCCTTTGTTCTTCAAGGTGACAGTTCCTAATTGTTAGAATAAGATATTGCTTCTACACCTAGTTCATGGCACGTTTTATAAAATTTTACATAGGCAGTGATCCCTCTTACTGCCTCTTTGCAACTGCAGATTGATCAGAGTTGAAGGGGCAGCGAGAGGAAACCATTTGAGAGAATTTCATGAAACTTATCATGGTATAAGTGCAAAGACAGTACTTCACTCTAACAACAAGAAACTGCTCATGCGTATATCAAAGAAAAAATACAGGGCGTTCTTTAAATAACAAAAATAGAGTGTGCAAACTTCATTGAGACAGGGTTCGTAGATGTGCGGCTGTGCGTGGCAGACCTAGTCTGAAGAACAGCCATAATATGCCAACTAAGTCTAGCATTGAACACGATCGATCATACAGTTAGTTTATTAAAAATTCAATCTAATAAAAATAAATCATGGCCAACCCTCATCACACCTCGAATGACTTAAAGATCAGGTTTTTTATAATTTAATAATAATTGCTACTACCCAATGCTTTTCATTTGTACTTACATTGTGTTTTTTGTAAACGATAATATAGGAAATGCAATGGTATTTTATCATTTTCCTCCTAAATTTGTACCTAGCAAATGTAAGTAGAAATTTTGGTATCAATCGAAAGAAGAATTTATTTTACTTCAAAAACATATTAAAGTTTATGAAGAAAACCAAAAACTATTTAGAAAAATACTTAAAAGCTTATTGATTTATTGCTTTTGGTAATAAGTTATAACCAAAAACTAGAAGCTGTACGCTGATAGGCCTAGTGCTTAACGCATTAGATTTGTAATCAGAAATCGTGGGTTCAAGCCCCATTCTCGTATACTTTTTTTTTTAATTGTATTGCTTACTAATTACTATTTTTAGAACATCATTACAATTATTAGATATTTTTGCTACGGGGGTTTACCGTTACTTTTAGTACAATTTTAACTACCTATCAGAAAAGCAAATGAAAAAAAGGGCATAAAACTAATAATAGTTGTAATAAAATTCTAAAAATAATAATTAGTAAGAAATACAATTTTAAAAGAAAATTATACGAGGATGGGGCTTGAACCCGCGACTTCGGATTACGAATCTAATGCGTTAACCACTAGGCCTATCAGCGTACAGCTTCTAGATTTTCGTTATAGCTTATTATCAAAACCGACAAAAGCAATAAATCAATAAGCTTTTTAAGTATGTTTCTAAACAGTTTTTGGTTTTCTTCATAAAGTTTATTATGTTTTTGAAGTAAAATGAATTCTTCTTTTGATTGATACCAAAATTTCTACTTACATTTGCAAGGGTACAAATTTAGGAGGAAAATGATAAAATTCCATTGGATTTCCTATATTATCGTTTACAAGAAACAGACTGTATACACATAAAATTGTTTTGGAAGTCGAACCATTTTCACTTAATTAGAAGTAAATTTATTTAATTAAAATTACATAAACATTTTACATAGTTGCATGACTAATCTTTTACATATTGACATGACTTTGAATGCTACAATACATCGAGAAGGCTGCTGTTTCTTAATCAGCTGTGACTGATGTCTATAGAACTAACTGACTTATTGAATATTTTCACAAATTGTAATCACAACTTTGAAATTAAATGAATATGAACATCCCAAATTAAATTTGCAGATGCTAATTCAGATCTTTTTTTCAGGTATTTCATCTGTGTGTGTACAATTTTTGTGTTTGTATATGTCAATCATCCAAGCGAAGGATGACGAAGAAAGTGTCCAGTGTCTATGTTGTTGTTTTTCAACTAGTGTTGTCAAGGTGAACTTTAATAATAGTCATTGAATATATGTTTCTTGTGATTTACTTGTAAATTAATCATCGAAGTTTTACTTAACTTTATGAATTTATTTATTTGTATTTGTACCTTTAAAATAAAATTGTGTATCTTTGTTGTAAATAGATTGTATAAAGAAATAACTGCAAATATTGTCAGAGTTAAACTGTTCATTTTAATTTCAAAACCAAATTTTGTCAATATAATTATTACTAGGGGAATGTTACTTTTAGTTTAGGCACTAGTTGAAAAAAGAATTGACTAACTTATTAAAAAATTAAAATGTAAAGTTCTAATTTTCTAGATTTGTTTTACAGTTGAATAATGACTTTTTAGTTGAGAAATAAAACTTGTAACTTTTACATTCATTTTATTGTTAGCAAGAGATTTAGAATTTTTGTTTTTGAGTAGATTATCATGAAAAACTGCTAACATTTAGGATGTTACTACATTTGTGGTTCATTTGTTATTGTATTACATATTAAAGAAAATGTCTCACAAGTACCTTACTAAAATATTGTATATTTTATGAAAATATATTAGTAAATGTTGTTCTTAAATATATTTATTGTTGTTTTTTGATTTTTTTCTCAGCCTTCATTTATTACTTCGCAGCGGGCATGCATTGAAAGAACACCTCAGTTTGTGCATCCCAAACTTGTCGTTTGCCTACTTCAGACTGTGGTGTAGCATGATTAGGGCTGTGCTTAATAATCGATTAATCGGGCTCCCGATATTTCTTTAAATAATCGATTATTATTTTAAAAATAATAATAGCCTGTATTTAGCATCAGCTAATGCATATTGCTATAATATGGCTTGCTTTAGGCATCAATATTTACATTCATGATTTTTGGGTTGCCTAACTTGTAAGGGGTATATAAAACCTATTTGTTTAATATTAAAAAAAATAATTAAAAATGTTTTAAATATGTTAAGAATACACTCTGAATTGAAAAGGGATATATTTTAATTTGATTTTCCTCCTAAATTTTCTAATTTTCTGTAAAAGAATTAACGATTTTCTGCCGTTGCTTAAGATTTGTACAGGAATAGATATTAATAGTTTTCACCTGAAAATTATTAAAAATATAGTGAAGGCATACACAAATACTTATCACTTTGCTTGCTGTTTTTATCGCTCAAATTGAAGAAAATTTTCTTATTTAACAATTTGTGTTTGTTCATAGTAAATAGGTGTTCAATGTTGATTTTGAACTGTAATATTTCGTAGTAATGTTGTTAAGCAAGTTTTGGAGTACATTTGACACATGAATGTCAAAGTTTGGGTTTTTTTGAATAGAAGATCTAGGCATTCATAAAGCAAAAATTGTAGCGCTTGGAAATTGTTAAGCTTTGATAATTTTGTTAATAATATATGTACTGCTTGTTATCGATATCTGTTGAACATTGTCCTAAATTGCAAGAATTACCCTCAGCTGCAGCTGTTTGGCTTATAGATCTATCAACAATATTTTCCTCTTTACTTGAAATATTACACATTGTGTTTGATACTTCAATCCTTGGATTTTCAGCTGCATCTTCAACTGATGTTGTTGGAATAAGAGAAGTATCCCGCACATATGGTGCATTAACAGTTTTACTAAAAATATGTAATTGCATATTACAATTACAAATATATACAACCTCAATCAGATATATCCAGTAGTATAAGAAGCTAATTACGTTTCGATAAAATCAAATTCAGTTTAAGTTTTATAATTGTAATTGTTTCGACAGCTAAGCTGTCAATGTCAAAGGTAATATAAATATAAACAAACATGTCGCTAAGGTAAAAACAATGGAAATTAAATATCTAACACTTCCAGTAATAGAGAACTACTGAGCTCAATCTGTTCATTCATTAAAAGTACCCTGAGAGTATGTTGCTATATCTCGAACGGTATGGGACAACTCGGCGCGGATAATTCGGAGCCGTGCCAATTGGGCGCTAGCTAATTCGGCGCCAAAAAAATCTAACCAAACTAAAATGACATTTGTAATTTCTAATTTAAATTCTTAGTAAGGTTAGTATTTCTGTTAAATTTTACTTTATAGCTTAAAATTTTTTTTTAAATTCCATTTACATCAGGTTGGGTTTTTCTTGGTAGTCATTACCTGAATATTAATTCTGTATGTTACTTACTCCCCCTCTCTAATCTTTTACTAATGCATAAGATAATATCATATTAAGACGGTTGATAAAATTTTATGGTCTGGAGGAACTTATGGTCTGGGTTTTACTAATAGAGTAGGTTTTTTGTATTAGTTAGTTTTGTTTGTCGATATTAAATTTGTAGTAAATTCAATTTTTAATATTAATAGTAATGTTTGGCACCAAATTGGCACTGCGCCGAGTTGTCCTAATAATCTTTATTGTGCAATCATATAAATTTTACACATTACACAAGAAATTTTATAAAGAAAACTATAATGGTACCAATAATATTGATGGCAGAATCCCAAGGCGAGAGTTCAGTCATGGTTCAGTACAATACTGCTCTTTTACTCTGACCTTGCATGTAAATAAATTAACAACAGTTAACAGTTGCCTTATATCCAAATCTAAACGAAAAAGATTGTGAATTATGTAAGATGTATCTCAAGAAGATTTTCATATACATAAGTTAAAGTTGCGATTGTTGTTCGTATAATATTGAGTGTAACTGATGCTTAAATAAGGCAATTGATAATTGCTTTAATGATGGAGGAATATTGTTACATAATTTAGCAATATTGTATGTAAAGGATCGTTCAAATATGCTCATTCTGTGTTGTGGCATAGTTATCAGACCCCTGTGCCGGAGATTTAAATTATGCACATCAGTTCTAAATGTTATTTTGTTATATAAGTAAGGCAGTTGCTTTTCAAGTATTAATTTATGAAAGAATATGGCACACTGCAAATAGAATCTGTTTTTCATAGATAACCACCCAGCATTAAGCAATTTATGGGAGATATGTTGAAACTTGGTTATGCCATAAACAAATCTCAAACAAGCATTCTGAATTCTTTGTATTCTGCCCAATGTATCAATATCTAAACAAAAATTAAAGACAGGAGCACAGTAAGTAAAATGTGACAGAGATTATCTGAATGCTTTACGTGGAGTCCCCGTGTTAACATACCTCCACGTTCCTTCCCTTGGGAGGAAGTAATTGAGATACACTCAATCAGCGTGCAATCGCATAGCAATTGCTCCCAGTCACTCACTGGTCGGAGTGAGGTTGCCCAAACACCCTCTACTAGCTAACCAGGTTAGTACCAGAGCGATTGACTTAACACGTGCTCACCCGCCGGCACCCTCCCGTCCTCTTTCATACGGGGTGAAGTGCCTCGTCCAGCATTAGGACTATTCCCCCAACTTAGGTCAGTTCAGTACACCGAGCCAGAGTTGGAGCCATTGTCCGATTGAATCCAACCTTAATGTGGCGGGACTTGGTTTTTAAATGGGTTCGCCACCCCGATCTCCCAGTGCATGGTGAGCCCTTGACAGAGCTTCGTTTCGAGGCTACTTTAAGGGCCCATCAAAGTAGCATCCCGGTGTGTACCCGTTAAGGTGAAGTTGTCTTGAACGTGAGAGGCTATGTATCTTCGCATCAACGCCCTTTAAGTGTAGGTCTCTAGACGATTTCTGGGAATCTGAAGCTGGAACTGACAGCATGTACCAGACCCCCGTACTGTCACCTCCGAAACGCTACCTGGTGGCATCCAGTTTCTCATGGGTAAGCGAGCGAACTCCCTAACCGAGATAAACCTCATTTGAATCTCCTCCATTCGTCTAGGCCAGACAGCGGGATACTTAGCTCCATAAAAGGCCCTATGTCAGGTAAGATCCAATCCACCCACACCGGACCCCCTTGTTAGCAGAGCTACCTCCGCAACGTTTTAGGGTCATCGTCGAGAAACACTCTGGTGAAACGTAAATGCAACACCTCGGCATAACTCTACCACACATTTAGTTCTCACCGCGTCATCTGTTGCCCAGACAAGCCTGGGATGGGGTAGACAACGACCAGTACTAAGGGTGAACGCCGTGTGGTCTGCCCTCAAGCTAGCCTCGAATCCTAGTGCTTCCCGACACCTCTAACGACTGCCTTCCCTCTATCTTCGGGCTAGTCTCAGTTACTAGTAATGAAGTCCGACTGCTTGACCGTTCACCCTGAGTAAAATGTGACAGTACTAAACAATCGCATAACATTATTTTAACTTTTTGGGTAAGATATTGTCTGTGGGGATATAATAATTTTAAATTCATAAATGCTTTCTGCACACATTTACTAATATGACCTCTAAATCGCAAAGTTGTATCAAAATTTAAACCTAAGTTTTTTGCTGAATCAAGGCTGAATTACAGCCTTGGTAGTGTAATGCCTGGCGTGTCGGACTTTCACTCAATCGGCCCGCGATCGACTCCCGGCTCCGGCAGATCTGGTTAAGGTTTTCTGCACTTTTCCTTACCTGTGACACAAATGTGGGATTTGCGCTGTTCCATCTGTAAGTCGGCTGCAGCCGCACGTTGGGCCTACATAATAATAATAACCGCCCCCTCCCTCCCGCACAAGCTTATAGCTTCTGGGGCCTTGGTTTAGGTTATGGGTTGTAGTAGTTATTATTATTATTATCTAACACTGGTATCTGTGCATCATTTATTTTTAATTCAGGCAATTCAGACTTGTCTATATTAGAGTTTCTGAAGAATAAAGTACATGATTTTGTTGGGTTTAGTTGCAATGCGTGTTTAGTTGACAAGTTGAAAATGATGTCTAAATCTATATTTATATCCCTCACAGCTAGATTAGCATCATCAAAATAAAAAGAATGATACATTTGGGTGTCATCCGCATACATGTGCATTTTATATATGTGAGCTCTACAGTCCATTAAGGACCTTGGCTTTTTGTACAACTCTTTTCCACTTTTCTCTATCTTCTGCTGTTTTCTCCCACTGTTCTTCTCTTATTACTCTCAGGTCTTCTTTTATATTTTGGTACCATTCTTTTAGTGGACGTCCTCTTCGGTTTTTTCCTTCTGGCATCGTTCTAAATATCTTTTTTGGGGTTCTTCTTTCCTCCATTCTCTGCACATGTCCTAACCATCTCAGTCTTCCCTGTTTTATGGTGCTTACTATTGTGTTGTCTTTGAAAAGCTGGTATACTTCTTCATTTGTTCTTCTTCTCCATTCTCCTTCTTCTTTGATTCCCCCAAAAATTCTCCTCAAGATCTTCCTTTCCCATGCTAGAAGTTTTTCTGCGTAACCTTGATTTAGAGTCCACACTTCACTCCCGTAAATCACTGAAGCTCTTATTATAGATTTATACACTCTTAATTTACTTGATCGCGACACACTTTTACTTGTTAACACTTTGTTTAAGGATGCTGTGCATCTCATGCCCAAGGTTATTCTTCGGTCGATTTCTTTCTCCGGGTCGTTTGAAAATTCAGTACCTAGGTATATAAATTCTGTTACTTGTTCGAAATGTATATGTTCTGTTATTTTTATCACTTTTTATTTTGAGGTTTGTCATATTCTCTATCTTTTTTGTGGAGGTTATTAGGTATTTTGTCTTTGTTTCGTTTATTTCCAGGCTGTGTTTTCTTGCTTCGTTTTCTATTTTCTTGAATTTTTCTTTCAGTTCCTGCTGGGTCCTTGTGATAATTGTCAGATCGTCTGCATAGGCCATTATTTGGTATGGGCCCTGTAGTATATTTTTGTTGCCATCTATTTTACAGTTCTGTATTATGTTTTCTAGTACTATGTTAAAAAGGGTGGATGATAATGGGTCCCCTTGTCGTAGTCCTCTTTTTGTTTCAAATTTTTGCGACATGTTCCCGCCAATTTTCACTTGATTCCAAGTTTCTTTCAAGGTACTTTCCACTAACTCTACTAGGTTTTTTGGGATTTTTAATTTTTCCATTGCTTGCATTAGTTTTAACCTATTAATGTTGTCATAAGCTTGCTTGAAATCTATGAAAAGAATATGCAGTACTATAGCTTTCTTTCTTGTTTTCTCATGTATGTCTCAGTGTAAATATTTGGTCCGTTACAGATCTTCCTTCCCGGAACCCACCTTGATATTCACCTATCTTTGTTTCGACAACCTTTCGAAGTCTTCTGTTTATTAATGTTGCAAAGATTTTATAAGCAATATTAAGTAGAGCAATTGGTCTGTAATCATTACATATCAGAGGATCTCCTTTTTATGTATTGGGGTAATTACTGCTTCTTTCCAATCTGCTGGCATTTCTTTGTTTACCCAAATCTCGCTTATCAATTTGTAAATTTTTTCTATTAATTGTTGGCCTCCGTATTTTATTAATTCGCTTTGTATATTATCTTTCCCTGGACTTTTGTTATTTTTCATATTGTTGATTACCTCCATACATTCTTCTATTGTTGGTAGATCCTCTTCTTCTTGTTGTGTTGCTTCCTTTTCTGTTATGGTATTGCTATTTTGCTGTTCTTCCTCCCCTCCCATTGTTTCTTGATAGTATTCTTCCCATCTTCTTATTACGTCTTCCCTTCCACCTATTATATCTCCATTCTAGCCTTGGTTGATGACCTTTCCTTGTAATTCCGATTTTCCTATAGAACGTTTTGATATCATTTCTTCTATGGCTTTCTTCTACTTCTTTTAATATATCCTCTTGGTTTTTCCGTTTCTTATTTCTATATAACTTTTTCGCTTCTTTCCTTAACTCTTTGAATTTTCCTCGCCGTTTGCTGTTTTCCCACTAAGCATTTCCATCTTTGCTGTACTCACTTTCGCTGTCATTTCTTTACACTCTTCATCGTACCACGTATTTTTAGTTCTTTTCTTTTGTGGTAATGTGTTTCTCGCTGTGTTTTGGACTATTTCTTTGATTTCATTCCACTTTTCATTTATTTCTTCTGATGTTTTAGTTATTGCCATTACTGCTGTTTCTATTTCTTGTTTATACTTATTTCTATCTTTTTCATTTTGCAGGGCATCTATGTTCCATTTTCTCTCTTGTTTTCTATGCTGCTTTTCCTTTGTAATTTCTTGATTAATTTTTGCACATATCAAGTAGTGGTCTGAATCAATCTCTGCACCCCTTTTACTTTTGATATCATCAATAATGGTACTATGTCTTTTTTCTATCAGGACATGGTCTATTTGATTAACTGTCTTTCTATCTGGGCTTACCCACGTTCCTTTGTGTATCTCTTTATTCATTAAACATGTCGCTTTAATTTTCAATTTTTTGTTCATAGCAAAATTTACTAATCTCTGTCCGTTTTTATTAGTTCTTTGGTGTTTGCTGTGCTTCCCTACTACTGGTCTGTTTCTGTGCTCTTGGCCTACCTTGGCATTATAGTCTCCTATGACGATTTTAATGTCATATTTCGGCAAGGATTCATATAGTTCATCTAATTCTTCGTAAAATTTGTTCTTTTCTTCTTTCTCTGCCTCTTCTGTAGGGGAGTGTACGTTAATGATACTTATTTTCCTTTGCGTTCCTCGTATTCGCAAGTGACTTATTTTCTCGTTTACTTTCTTATAATTTATTAAATTGACCATTCTTTCTTTGTTAATCAGAAAACCTGTGCCTAATCTATTTTGTGGGCCTCCATTAAAAAATATGAAATCTTCCAAATTCGTTATAGTTTCGTCTTTAAGGTTGGTTTCTTGTATTGTTAATATATCAATTCTATATTTCTTCATTTGTTGTGTTAATTGTTTTAGGGCTCCTTCGTAGTTTAAACCTCTTACGTTCCCAGTTTCCATTTTTGACTTTCTTTTTTTGTTTGTTTGTCTTCTTTCCCATGAATTTTCCCATTTCCTTCTACTTTCCTTTGTAAGTTTGTTATCTGTTGTCGGAGCTTCTCTCTTTCTCTATTCCTTTTCTCTTCTCTTATAGTTGTCATCTGTTGCAATTCTTGAACATACATTTTTACTTGGTTTAATTCTTCACTTTTTCTTTTTAATTCTTCATTTTCTGTTTTTATTTCTTCTGCTACTAGTTTTAGTTCTTCTATTATTGCTTCCATCTGTTCCATATCTGCGATTTAGCTTTCTAGTCTATTCTTTACTTTTAGCTATTTATCTTAAACCTGGCAACGTCGCAATTTGTTGTTTAGCCTTCAACTTTAGAATTTTATTTTATCTTATCTTAACCTCACTTTATTTTGTGTTGTTCGTTTTATAACTTACTTTCCTACAATGACGCACCTTATCACCAACTCCAAAAATCCAAGAGTGCATTTTACAGTTTTTAATTTGCTTGCAGAAGTCGCTTGTATAAATAGTGAACAGCAGTGGTCCAAGAATGGAGCCTTGAGGAACTCCCCTTGAGATACTCATTGCCGTAGACACTTTGCTATCCAATGTAACACTCTGAACTCTCCCAATTAGATAGCTTCTGAAAAACCCAACTGCTTCATTACTCAACCCCACATAATGCAATATTGTTAGAAGCATATCGTGATTGAGTGTATAAAATGCCCTACTAAAGTCCAGAAGTGTCGGAACAGTGCACTTGCCCATATCGGACGCTCTTAAAATGGCGCAGTGCAGTTGCACAGCTGTGTGAAGGACGAAAATCAGATTGAACTTCTGGCAGTAAGTTATTATTTAATAAATGTGTTCTAAGCTGATCATTAATAATTTTTTCTAATATTTTCGATAGTGTTATTTTGGAGAGTCTTTGTGTGATTTTATTCTAAAAGATGTTTGCTGTAATAAATTGTAATAGTCTAGATACACAAACCATTTACACAAACTAATAAATATGAATTATAACAATTAATTGATAATACCATGATACCTACCTTTTGCCAAGACGAACTCTTTTCATGCTCATTTTTTACGCTAGGTTTACGGGAAGAGTATAAACCACAAAATTTGTTATAAAGCTCTTATAATCCTAATCTTATTAGAAAAGGAATTAAACAACAACTATCAGTTTGTCAGACAACTTCTAGAAAGACTAGAAGTGAAATGAAGAATTTGGCTCTTACTATACAGTTTTCATGTTCATTTAAGGTGGGTGTACTTAAATATTTCTTAAACTATACAAAATATGAATTTTAGGAAGACGCCGATTTTTCAAAGGCGACTATATAATCTTATTAATTATAATGTTGTCAACATTCTGCGTCTTACTCCCGCATCCACAACAGCCTCAACTTGAAAATGCCAAATAACAACATCATCCTTAGTGACAACTTTTAAACGGTATTTGAGATATTAAAATCAGACTGTTATCAAATCTTTTTTACTCACACCTTTATTTTATTCTACTAAAACTTTTATTATGTTAAAACGAATCCCGAGATACCTCATTTTGTTGGTTATAAAACTATAAGCAACACAATTTTTTACAAAAAATTTAAATATAAAAAATAAAATAAAGATGAATGTGGATAAAGGAGTGAGTCAAGTAAGTGAGTTGAGTCGAGTAATTTATGTAGCATACCTATAATTCTATCAAACTGACAAATAATTATTTGGGAATTTAATCTCCCTCCGCCACTGAACTCTTATTTACTAGAAGAGGCATTATGTATGAAGCAGATGTCGCCAACATAACCTCTAAATTTTACTTATGTTTGTTTATTCACAATCGATACATAATGTGTTCATTACTGACGTTTAAAAAGTTAGAAAGTAGTTTATTATACACCATAGTCAATAATAAGTTCTCTTGGTTAGTAATATCCATTACTTACCTTTTGCTCGTTCTAAATATTCTCAACAGATGGGAGAAGTTTTCGTATCTATCTTTACTTTTAGCAGGTAACAAACAGTCAGTCACTGTTTTAGCAACTTCTCGCAATTCCGGTGGTGTGCAACTTACATCAGTTTCACTATCAGACATTTTAAATCGTGTAAATGGCAATTAGGAGCAATGTAATTAAATTTGGTCTAGTAGTGACATGAATTTACTTTGACAATTGTTGCAGCAATTGTCATTTTATCGCCACCTGAATAAAAACGCTGGTGTTGTGTCCTACATATATCAAGTAAAGGTATCAATGTAAGAACATAATTATGTACGATTGCGAATAAAATAGTATACATACCTCGGCAGGAAGACATTACGCGTCGAGCAATTGCTGCCCTTGGCGCTTCGCGCCTCGAGCAGCAACATTGCTCTCCGCGTAATGTTCTACTTCCCGCCTCGGTAAGTAATCTATTATTACATCTCCCACAACACCAGTGGCGCATCGTCAATCAAGGCTACATTTATAAATGCCAAGAAATTAGCTTAAATTAATAAGTAGCAATTTGATTAATTTTTCACTGTTAAAATTACACTAGTATTAGTAACTGTGTAAACAGTAATGTAAGTTGTTTCAATAAAACATATGAATTGTATTCTTCTCATTATGCAATGCAATTGTAAAGATATAATAGGTAAGTCGCATTGGTAAATGCGACTGGTAATATTTTCATAGCAGACTACATCCATCGATCTTTTATAGATTCTTGTATTGGTAATGTCTGTTCTTAATAATGCGAGGTTAACTTAAAGGAGTTCCAAAATAAATAAAAGATGCATTTAAAATACAAAATTATTATTGAGTATAATTAATTAAGTACAAAAGCAATGATAATTAAAAATATCTACAAGATAAATGTATTCTCTAATTATTAGGTTAAAATGCTGCTAATGACTGTATATCTATTTGTATTGTTATATAATTTTTTTTCTAACATCACTTTCTTTTTAATCAAAAACTTCCATAAACATATAAAACTTCCATTAAAAATTATACAACATAAGAGTTAAATACATCCATTTACTTTATTAATCATTAAAACGCGAGAATAATCTTATCACAGAATACAATGTTTTTAAGGACATACCTTATTAAATTGGAATGCAATCTGGAGCTCAAGTTAAATTTAGAAATCATTCTATCGAGCAGTATAAACAGGTTTGGACATGACCTTGCCGATATTCAAGTTGAGTACCATGTCCTGTGCGGTCGAGCCTATAAAATTGTGACGAGTGATGAATCGCTCTTTGATATTTTATACGTACAACTACACCAAGATGTGGGTTTAACTAGATACAATATTTGGCAACAAATGCTCTGGCCTGGTTATAAAATATGGAACATATATGAATATTTCTTACCTTTTTTAAATCATATCTTTATGGAAATGAAAAACCATTAGAGCCAATAGCACTTAAATTTTCACAATCAATACATATGATTACATTCCAAAGCAAGATATGTCCGTACCTATCAACCATTAAAAACAAAATAATAATGAGCAGAGGGAGGAATGACCTTGCTAAATGTATAGTTGATGTTCAATTTTGTGCCGTCAGTTGAACATATAAAATTTTGAAGAGCGATCATCACTTGTAGTCATAATTTTATAGAGACAACAGCACAAGATAGTGTACATAACTTTCCATTTAGCAATGTCGGCCTCGCTCTGATAATGAGTATAAAATACTGCTACAAGAAAAAGTAAATGAAATATTACTAGAATAACGTCAACCTTTTAACAACTAAATTTGTGTTAAATTATTGATAATACTATTTTATTTACAAAAATAATGTTTTAGTAACTTTCTTTCCTTCTATTATACTATAATACACAATAACAATAACATCAACTAGACATTAAATTCAAAACTATGGAAAAAATAATAAATCTAAGAATTAATTATATTATAAATTAACAGATCGTATTGCAGTCTAATTCTTGTCATGAAATTGTTCGCTATCATACACAGTAATAATAATATTAAATGAAATTTAATCTATTTGCATGGCTTGATTGTATTGCATTTGGCAATCACCTTGTATTTGTTACATGCCTGATTCTGCTATGCCTTCATCATCTAGAACACACAAAAAATAGATTAGTAAGTAAATTCTATTAGTGCACATAAGATTCCCGCTAAGGTTATCAAGATAATGGCGTTTGTATTCCTGTTGCAAGATTGCAAGAAGTAATTGAACAGTAGAATACAGAAAGAGAAAAATTGATACTACAAGAACAAAAAATGGGTGCCATGTTATTTCATTATGTAATTTTTATTTAGGTAAAGCATATAGTCTTATCTGATTTTCACATTATTCTTAGTGTACTTATTCCTATACATTTTTAAAGTTTGCTTTAAGCAATAAATTGTTTAGACTAGAACTAAGAGAGAATAAACAGTCTTGTTTAAATGTTCAATAGCATTTTATGTGTATTAATACATAATGTTATTCAGATGTTATTGAGTAAGAAATGAAAAAGATGAAAATACAAAGAGACAAAGTAAAAGAAGTTAAAAAAGCCAAAAAAGAATGCTGACAAAAGTTGGAAGAATATTATGCAGAAATAGTATGAAGTTTTTCAATTAAATGAAATTACTAAGAAAAAAGAAAGAGTAAGAAATGGAGTATAAGGAATGACAAACGAAAGGAATTGCTCCGTCTGCTCTAACATTGAAGATATGATGTGATAATGACATCCCGAGCCTGGATTCAGAAAGATTAATTGGTTGTAACTGAACTTATGGGACTATAATGTAAGATGTTGGTGACCATAATGAAATAAATATGCAGTGAGCTTTATTGTACATCAGATCACCTTGTAATGGTGTTATTATAGAGACTAATTAATGTGCTGAATAATCTAAAACTGAACATTGCGAATTTAGTTAAGGTTGCTATAGTTATTCTCTTTTCAAAGTAGTGTTGATATTTTGTTGAAGCACTAATTAAAAATTGTAAGTACACTCGAAATGGAAAAAATCGGGACAGCATCAGTAGTGGTGGAGCATTAATAAATTTTTTTTTGTGAATGGAATTTTAGATAAAATATTTGTATTTTTCAAAAAGATTACTGCAAGTCATAAATAACTACCATCGTTTTCTCTAAAATCCCATTCACAACCAAAGATTTTTTAAATTCTCCACTACCCAGCCAGCACACTGAGGTTATAAGGACGTTATTTTTAAGTCATTATTAGTCGACGATGTCATATATATATATATATATATATATATATATATATATATATATATATATATATATATATATATATAAAACAGCTCTACAGGCCTAAAAGTCCCTTGGCTTTTTCAACTATCTCTTTCCATGCTTTTCTATCTAGTGTAATAGTTTCCCATTCTTTTATTTGCAGTTTCTTCAAATCTTGTTCTACTTCTTTTCTCCAGCTTAGCCTTGGTCTACCACGCTTGTTCCTTCCTTCTGGTTCGTATACTTCCTTAACTGATCTTGAGCTTTCTAATCTGTGTAAATGACCAATCCATCTTATTCTGTTTTGTTTTATTATTTTTATTATTGTTGCGTCTTTGTAAAGGTCCTCCAATTCCTTATTTGTTCTTCTTCTCCAAATGCCCCCTTCATTTATCCCTCCATATATATATCTTAATATTTTCCTTTCCCAGGCTTCTATTTTGTTCTCTTCATGTCTTGTCATCACCCAGCACTCACTCGCGTATGTAACTATCGGTCTTATAATTGTTTTATAGAGTTTAATTTTAGTTGGTCTTGAAAGCACTTTTGAGTTTAATAGTTTTTTGTATACTCCCACGCACTTAGATCCCAATATTAGTCTCCGTTTTATTTCTTTACTAAATTTTCCATTGGAAGATATTTCTGTACCTAGGTATATTGCACTATCTTCTTGTTTTAAATTGTATACCTTGTTTTCGGTGTTAATTTGCAGCGACTCCTTTTCTTTCGTTTCTCCCATTACCATGAATTGTGATTTTTGTTCATTTATTACGAGGCCTACTTCTTTTGCATTTTTTATTATTGCTGTTGCTATTCTCTGTAGTTCATATTTAGTTCTCGTTAATATTAGTATGCCGTCAGCGAACGCTAAACATTGATGTGGTCCTTTGAGTATGTTACTATTTCTTTTGATATTGCTTTTTCTTATTACTTCTTCCAGCACTAGATTAAATAATGTACTGGACAGTGGGTCTCCTTGTTTTAGCCCTCTGTATGTTGGGAATTGTTTTGTTTCTATGTTTCCCGTTCTTACTTTACTCATTGTTTCTTTTAGTGTTAGTTTTACTAAACTCTGTACTTTATGAGACGATGTCATATGACTAATAAATGATGTCCATAAGACGTCATATAATGGAACGTACGTAGACGTCTTCAAAACGACGTCTTTTGGACGTACAATACAATACGTACAAGTTTCATTAAAAAGGTATTATTTTAGCAAGGGTCAAGGAATACTGGTCATATTAAGCAGGTGGTCACACTATAGAGATGTTTTGACTGTAGTATATAATAAATGATATTTCCAATATTCAACTATTTATTTATAATTCCTGTCTTAGTCCTAGTATAGGACAAAAACGTCTTATATTGACGTCTTTGGGCTGTGACATAATGATGTCAGTTTTACAACAATTTGACGTCGTTACTGCCGAAAAAACGGCGACATTACGACGCCGACGTCAGTTTCCTGGCTGGATACTGTTATCTTGTTTTTTTCGTGCCAAGTGTACATGGGAGATTTATTACATAATACAAATACAATAAGTGTTTATGCAAATTGAATCATCTTATGAAAAAGTTTTAATTTAAAGTGAGAATGATCATGTACGGCCATGAAAGAAGAATGAAATTTTTTTTCCATCTGCCACAATTTTTGATCTGAATCAGCATGATAAGACAGAAAAACAGAGAACCCTTGCAATAGGCTCTCTGTACTACGTACCAATTTCTTTTTAGAGACCTCGAGACTTTGAAAGCGCATTGTTGGTAAACTAACCTAACCTAACTGAACCTAATTAAATGTTTTAAAAACGAGCAAATAGTAAATTTATTTCTACATATAACAGTAAAATATTATATTTCTGAGTGCTATACTTTTGTTTTTATTGGACGATATGTAATACGAGGGTCATGTCAATTTTATTGCGAATAAAAAAATGCTTTGGGCTATGGAAAACAAAACACACAGTGTCATTTAAAGCAACTCGTTGACTGTCATTTGAAGTTTAGTTGTTGAAATTACGTTAACTAAGTTATTAATTTCTTAAGGTAACATTACATGTAAAAAAAAGGAAAGTAACCAGAGAGCATTTTAGAATAATGATTTATTATGATTTTAAAAAAGGTTTAAGCGCTTATGGGTGCAAGTACAGTTTAGATTCAGCTTTTAGTGAACAAGCACCTTCATTGGCTACAATCTACCGATGGTTTAAGGAATTTGAACGCGACAGGAATGCTCTGTTCATCATCAAAAAGGAGCAGGATATCCTCCCACAGCTGTTACTGAAAAAACATTGCTGCTGTTAAAAGAATAATCATACACGATTATCTGCATTTAAAAAAGCTATACCTAAACCAAAAAATGAAGCAACTAAATCGGATCCTGAATCTGAAACGGAAACTGAATAAAGCAGCCGCAGACTAGCAGTCGGAGTTGATTGTGTACGAGCCTTGCTCCCAAATTGTCAAATTTAGACAGTTTGAAATAAAAAAATAGACATTGCAATATTTCAATGTTTTAAAAGGTTTTTCACAACTCCAATTGTTAATTACACTAGTTTACAAATTTCAAAAAAATTTTGTATCCTCAACATTTTTTGATCATTTCCATAGTAAAATGGTTCGCTGAAACCGAAAATGCGGTCGAAAAATTTTTCTATGGAACGGATTTCGCGATATTGCGAAAAAACCATTTTTCGCATTTAAAAAAAATGTGTGTTCACTTCATCGCAAATATCTCCAGTTGTACCTAGCCGATTCTGATGATTTTTATATCAAATTGTCGGTAATTACATTGCCTATCGATTATTTATATAACGTTTTTTTTGTCACATTTATAGTTTGGTCGCAATTTATAGATTTATATAAAATTTTTCGTCATTTTCAGCAAATTTTTGGACAAATTTTATTTGACTGTAAATTGCTCAAAAAAAACGATTTTTTATTCAGTTTGATTCATGGACGTTGTAATTTGATCGATTACGAAAGAAATGAGTGGTCGTTCATTGAAATCGGAAAAGAAATATAGAAGTTACGGGTATTTTTGTAAAAAGTACAAAAAGTCAGTTTTTCTTAGTTTCATGATAATATCAATTTTTATTTCGCGAAATGTTATATAAAATGAATTTTGATTTGTTTACAAGTGGGTTACGTCCAATTTCTTTTATCGCTTGTGTACATCATCGGTTTCTCGAACTAGATTAGTCTTTCCATATTTTTCATTTGCTGGTGAAAGCGCTCGCTATGTTCGTCGCTTTCGTCCCCAAGATTTTCCGGAAAAAAGTCCAAACGCGAATATAGGAAATTAAAGAAAAGTAAAAACTATAAATAAGTTTGAAAAATGGAAAGATAAGATTGTATTGAAGGCATACCTATCTTCTTATAATTCGCTAGCAAATCTTTGACGATTTTCTTATAATTCAGACCTTTTGAGTTACCCAAGAAGCCAGCGACAACAGAACGAAACGAATTCCATGCCTTCACCTCATCGACTGTTAAAGTTGAAATGAATTTGGAGTCGCTGAGAAGTTTTTTTATTTGAGGTCCCACGAATACGCCGTTTATCTTGGCATCAGACAAATTCGCGAACACGGATTTCAGGTAGTTAAAAAAATCGCCATCTTTTCGCAAAGCTTTTACGGAGTTCTTGAAGAGCCCAAGTTTGATATGCAACGGTGGAAGTATAATCTTATCTTTTTTGACTAGTGGATTATATTTCACATTCTCTTGACCTATGGTGAAGTTGATTCGTTTCGGCCAATCTTTCTTCACATAATGCTCATTACGTGCTCTGCTGTCCTATTTGCACGAAAAACAGCAGTATTTTGTGTATCCTTGCTGCAAACCAGTTACCATAGTAAAAACTCAATTTGCTGCTATCGATGAATAAAAGCCATTCGTTTGGATCGCTTGTGACGATCTCCGTAGTACGTCACCTTCACGCCCGAAGCCAATAAATTTCGTTCTTGCAACAGTGATGCCAATATTTCCGAGTATTCTTTTCCCAGATCTAAGTCTCTCATTAAATCATTAAGAGCAAATTGATCAAAAAGCTTTGGACCTTCTATAGGTTCTTTGTCAGTTGCATTGGATTCAGTTGATTCCGACGATGATGTGCTGAGTTCTCTTTTTCTCTTTGGGCAAACAGGATACGGAACTTCATTTGTGCATGCAAAATGTATTATGCATTTCCACCATATGTTTTTTATATCCTACAACATTTATAGGAACCTAGGTAGGTACAGTAAATTATGAAGCTAAGAAAAACTGACTTTTTGTACTTTTTACTAAAATACCCATAACTTATATATTTTTTTCCCGATTTCAATGAACGACCACTCATCTTTTTCGTAATCGATCAAACTTCAACGTCCATGAATCAAACTGAATAAAAAAATCGTTTTTCTTTGAGTAATTTACAGTCAAACTAAGATTTTGTCCAAAAATCTGCTGAAAATGACGAAAAATTTTATATAAATGTATAAATAGCGACCAAAATGTAAACGTGACAAAAAAATGTTATAGAAGTAATCGATAGATAATACAATTACCGACAATCTGATATGAAAATCATCGAAATCGGCTGGGTACAACTGGAGATATTTGCGTTGAAGTGAAGACATATTTTTTTAAAATGCGAAAAATGGATTTTTCGCAATATCGCGAAATCCGTTCCATAGAAAAAATTTTCGACCGCATTTTCGGTTTCAGCGAGCCATTTTACTATGGAAATGATCAAAAAATGTTGAGGATACATTTCACTGTAAACTAGTGTTATTAAACTACTATTAATAAATAACCTTCTGATAGCAAAAGTGTGCACAAAATTAGTTGCTGTTTAAAAGATTTTTCACAACTCCAATTAATATTTATTAATAGTAGTTAATAATTAACAAATGGAGTTGTGAAAAACCTTTTAAAACTTTGACAGATTGCAATGTCTATTTTTTTTATTTCAAACTGTCTAAATTTGAGAATTTGGGAGCAAGGCTCGTTCAGAATCAACTCCGACTGCTAGTCTGCGGCTGCTAGACTTACTCTGGTTTAGTTTCTTCATTTTTTAGTCATTTTGTGTCACATAAGCTTTCTGATTTCCAAAAAGCAGAGCGTGTAAGAATTTGCCATGAAACTTGAAATCTCTTAAATAATGGCAGACAGCAATTTTTTTCCAAAATAGTGACAGGTAACAAAACTTATATTCCTTTTTTCGGCGTACTTACCCACCAACAGAGTCGTGTATGAATTCACGAAAATGCGGAAACTCCAACAATAACCAAAAAGCAGCGAGCTATGAAAAAAGTTACATATGTGGTATTATTTAGAACTACAGGCCTAGTAATGGCAATTAAGCTAGATGGAGAAAAAGATGGTTACAGCTAAATGATGCACTGAGAAATGTTTCCCTGAAGTGTTCAATGTTTCAGTTTCAGCCGTTTCAGAGAAGAGGATATTGCTGCATCCTCTCATTCGGCAAGTTTAACTCAGCAGTTTTTGACTAAAAAAAAATATAAAAGTTATGGAACACCCACTGTACTCACCTGATTTAGCAATGTGCGAATTTTGGTTAGTTTTTGGGCTTAAAAGGAATTTACGTGGTAGAAGATTTTCGTCTGAAGAAGAGATCTATACCACAGTTCGCGCTTATTTTGAAGGTATTCCGAAAGAAGATTGGTTGAAAGCTTTTAAGCGTGAAAAAAGAGAATGACCAAGTATATCATTTCTGAAGGGAATTACTTTGAACATATTTAAAATAAAATCGTCGAAAAAATTACCCAATTATTGCATATTTCTCATTTTCAATTTAGATTAGATTAGGTTAGGTTAGGTCATTTCACAAAATAATCTAATCTGACCTGACTTGACGTAACTTAATCTAACCTCCAACAAAATGTGTACACACAGTACAAGCAGGGTAGTTCAACTAAGGATTGCTTAGAATTAGTTTGCATTCCTAGCTGTATGAAATTACATTGCTCCTAAACTTTGTCAAACTGGTTGTAATAGAGCCCAATGAGGCTTGGGGCAATAAAACTTAAAATTGGAGAAAACTAAAAAAATTACTTTTTACATTTCACTATTATAACTATTTTTTGTGTAAAATGCATAACCTAAGATATTAATATTTGCATATCGAGTAACTGTATGTATTGCACAAACAGAATACATGTAATGGAAAGATGTTGATCTACTTAAAAATTGATTTAAAAACTTTCTGCCATATTTAAACAACATAAAACAATGTGGTATAATGCATGAAAGGTGGTGTTTCAAGGCTTGTAAAGTCAATCAACGGATGGGTCCCTAAACTGCAATTCCAGCACATTTTTATTATATTTGCCTCCTCATCTACAGCAATGCATTTGTACACTACTAAATTTTTATATAAAATATAATTTCTTACTACTACTAAATTTTATAAATATACATATGACTTTTCTATTTAAAATCCACAAATTTCTTTGAAGTTATATCAATACCTAGAGATTTCTATTAATGTTGACCAACTTAAAATATCAGACAATTTCTAAATCTAAGAAAGTGACTAATGATTCGACCTTGGGATATTTATGATAACCCCTCATGGCCTACCCCAACCTCAAACTTAACTTCGCTCTTATTATCCTACCTTATTAACTTAACTCTTGCTCTTATCTAGTCTAATTTCAAACTTATCCTCTAACCTAACGTTTAATCTAACTTCTAACAAAATTTTTAATTTAAAATCTAACGTAATCTCTAATCTAACTTTAAACTCAACCTCTAATGCTATACCTTATCCAACCTTTAAACTTACTTCAATCCTTTCCTCTAACCTAACCTCTCACGTAAATTCTAACCTAATCTAAACTCTAAATCAATCTCTAACGCTAGCTCTTATCTAACTGCTAACCTTGCTTCAAACCTTTCTCCTAACGAATTTTTAATCTAACCTCTACCCATATAGCACAAGATATCCTGGGGATATCCAGTATATGGTCTGTTAACGGATGGATCGCCCGTCCATGAACTGGATATCCGTGAGATATGCAGCACGCTACATCCTCAGGATATACCATGCAGGAAATTCTGTGGATATCCCAGGTTTTGTCGATTCAAGGAATGATCGTACATCCCCAAACTGAACATCCATGAGATATTCTGCGTGTTATATCCTAAAGATATACTGTACAAGATATCCTTAAGATATCCACCTTACGACTCGAATCTCCTACGATATACTTTTTTTTCATAAATTTTTTATAAATTATAATAATAAAATTTTAACGATAAATTTTTTTACGTTAACACATAGGGTGTACGATATAAAAACAGTACAGATTGCTCGTTATTGCTATAATGTTAATATAGTGTTTATGTTTTATTGGGTTGATTTATTTTTATACTACCTAGATATAATAAAAGACAAATTGTTACCCTACATTTTTTCTGATTTCTTTGTATCGGTAGCGTACACTTTTAAACATTAGTTTTTAGTTACTTTTTCTTATTTATTTATTATTTATAATGCCTTATAAGATTCTCTAAAAAAGATATATAATTACATAATTAGATATTAATAGATATAGTATAATATATAAAATATTGATTTAAAAGAATTATTCAAAATTACTTTTGTAAATTAACTTCAAGGTATTTTAGTTTAGAAAACTGGTATTCTTTAAATTAACATTGACTGATATTTTGCTGACGGCAAGATTCTCGTGGTTTTAGTTATTATTTACACGTCAAAAACAAAGAATCGTGAGATGATATGACGTGTATGTTAGTATGTATATTTCTTAAATCGTGCGGCATTTAGTGGATTCTTCCTGGAATGCCAGAATGCTTCACATCTGTAATCGACCCTCTTTGGGTAAATTTTATGACATTGCCTAGTGTTAAAAAATGTCCAAACCTCAAAAAGATTTACAACTTTGTTAGACTCGAGCGTGATCCAAATAACTTATTTTTCGGTCACTTCAGTTTGAGCATTCAGCATTCACAACTATTACTCCGAGCGCTCTGATTAAATATATTTGATTTGGTTTGTTGGTGATTGATTTTAAAGTGCTTTTAATTTTCACTAACGCACCTGCAGAAGAGCATTTGGTAAGTAGAATTACCGAATTTGGTTTATTCGTTTTAATAATTATGTAGGTACTCTAATAAAAAGTTAACAAATCTATAGTTTATTTACTTTTGACAAATACTATAATACTACAATAATTATCATTTAAAGCAACATTTATTTACAGCCTCTTCTCTATTAAGCTTGGACATAACAGGCACGATGTTGAAGGGTAAAATTTGCCATATCCGCATTGTGATCTATTAAATTCTACTGTTTTTCAGATAGCACAAAAAAATATCAAATCAAATCAATCAAGATGCAAAATTTGGTGGCAGCACTCCTTATGAAGTGATCAAAAGGGCTCTACCCCGATTTGTTGGAGACGACACCTTTAAATTTAATTGGTCGGGGAAAAACAAAAAAAAAATCCACACTGAAAACTGCAGCATTTTTGTTAAGTAAAATAACTAGAATTGCATTTACGCTAAGAGTATTAACATTTATTATACAGTGCGCACAAAAAGTAAGGAACAAATTCGATAAAAGGGAAAGTATTGATTTTTGGAAAAATTCCAAAAACACGTCAATTTTGTTTTTAAAGTCCGCATTTTTTGACATAATATTCGAATATACAGGGTGATGCGTTTAAGAGTGGTGACGTCATCGGCATTTTTTTTAAATAGCAACCCTTATTTTTTATTCCATATTCTGACACTTCATCCAATTACCAACATGGTAATGTAATAAGTTTGTTACATCACATACAAAGTTTTTGAAAAAAATAATTACGAAGACAGGAAAGTGCTATAGTCACCACATTTAAACGCATCACCCTGTATATCCGATATGTCAAAAAGTGCGGACTTTAAAAACAAAATTGACATGTTTTCGGAATTTTTCCAAAAATCAATACTTTTCGTTTCGCTTTGCATTTAAGTGTGGTGACTATAGCACTTTCCCGTTTTCATAATTATTTTTTTCAAAAATTTCCTTGTGTAAGGCGACAAACTTATTACATTACCATTTTGGCAATTGGATGAAGTGTCAGAATATGGAATAAAAAATAAGGGTTGCTATTTAAAAAAAATGCCGATGACGTCACCACTCTTAAACGCATCACCCTGTATATTCGAATATTATGTCAAAAAATGCGGACTTTAAAAACAAAATTGACGTGTTTTTGGAATTTTTCCAAAAATCAATACTTTCTCTTTTATCGAATTTGTTCCTTACTTTTTGCGCGCACTGTATATTATTACAGAAGTTCTAAACAGAGATCTAGATTAGACAGAAAAGGATGCCGAAAAACCAATTCAGCAATTTCTGAAAGGGGCGGCAGATGAGAGAGGTCTACAGAAGAAGTCTTTATGTTAAAAATATGTTAAATATAATTTTTATGTTTGTAGTTACCCCAATTATAATAAATTTTTATATTTTATAAGCATATACCTCCATCATTTCTTTTATTATATTCCTATACTATTTATTTGATACCGATAGGTAATTAGCAAATCCTCTAATAGTAATTCTATAATCAATTAATGAATTGATTTGGCATTTACTTGATAAAAATTTATATCTATCCTAAATAATATAAAAACAGGTTGTTTTTTAAATATTCACTTTATAAACGACCTAACAGAGCTGAACAATTCACCGTTTCTAATTTCCCACATCTAAGCACGTTCAAGGAATATAATGTTTATTGCAGGTTTATAATTGCCAATTTTTACATAAGTTACATTAGCTTAGCATGTTTTTTAGGCGTTTGAAGAAGCCACTGTGTGGCGAAACAATTGTTAACTACAATAATTAAAAGTGAAAATTTAAAGAAACAATCTGTTTTTATATTATTTATAATGAATATAAGATATTCCAAAGATATTTTGTTTAGACCTCCTGTGGATATCTTGTACAGGATATCCAAGGTATATTTTGCATATTATATACCAAAGATATCTTGTAATGAATGTCCCGAGGATATATTGTATAGGATATCCAACGGATATTAATAATAGAATATCCGAGGAATATCCTTCATCGGATATCCTGAAGATGTCTATTTTAGAGTCATTTTACCATCTCACAGATGTCCGTAGGATATCCAACAGCTTTTCGTAGGACATCCTTGGGATATTCATAAAGCTGCTCCAGGATATCCGTAGGACATCCAGCACATATTATGGTGCTGTGTGGGTAATGTTTTAACGTAACCTAAATCCTAATCTATAACCTAAAGTCTAACCTGACCTCTATTCTATACCCTAAATTAACTGAAAGTTTAACTAATCTCTAACTCTAGCTCTAACCTATAACTGTCAATCAGTAGGAAGTATTCCCAAATTAACTGACAGGTGAGGATAGAGCACCATCAATTAGCCAATCACATACTTTCGATAGGTTTGCATTATGTCTGTAGAAACCTATAGTTTATTAAAGAATCATAGATACACAGCACTCGATAAGTACTTTTAAAATATTTACGCACATATTGAAAATGTTGGTCGAGTCTACTAAAGTAAAAGTTATTCAACAAAGGGTTGTTTTGGAAAAATCTTCAACCCTGAAAATTCTAGTTTTCTATTTAACAAACTTTATTTATATTTTACAATATTCTAAACTATTCTTCAATATTTATTGATATTGGCTGTAATACCTTTGGTATCAATATTGTTGTTCTCGATATCATCAACATCAATTCTCATGCCTAATGTAGGTAGTTACTTTAAGATCATGACATATTACTCACTGTGACGACCTACTATTAACTAACAGCTGTGTACTATGTAAAAATAAACATTTTCATCGCTGCACACTCTGTACCACTGTGGGATTTCCGGGGATTTGAAAATTCTTGTTGAAACTTGAAAATATTGTTTATCAACACAGAAATTTAGAAAATTATAACAATAAGGAAAATAATAATCCATGAAAATGCTAAGGTAATCTTCCCCTCATTGGAAGGGCTTGTACCTTGTCCCACATTTCATTGCAAATAGAGTCTAAATCAGCGGTTCCCAAATTGTGCACGTATTGCCTTGTGGTGCCGTGACTAGGCTACAGGGCCAATATATTTTTATAATGAAAATATAAAAATAACAATGTCAAAGCCTTTTTCTAAGTGTTTCTCCGGTGCTATGTTCGGTTTATTTATAAGTGATGTGCTACTGACAAGACTGAGCAGTACATAAACTATGAGAGTATCTGGCCATGAATAAACTCCCACCTTCTATTAAAATCAAGGTATATGTAGAGGTATTGCATTTTCTTTCGGTTGGCTGCTATAGACTTAGTGAACATTATAATTGGCAAATTTGCGGCAAAACTGCTTTCAAATGTGCTTTTGTCTAACAATAGTATAATAATAATAATAATAAAGCCATTTATTGGACACAGAAAAATAAAACAATATATACATACATATTTCTTAAATATTACTGTGCCCAAAGGGGCGAAGTTCAGTATAGTCAACAAAATAGTTGACGAACTGATCTACCACTTAACCCCAACTCAAGAAAAAAAAAACTTTTATCATTGACTGTCCATCAAGAAGCGCCGGAGATGTAATTTAAAATTTGGTAAAGATAATAGTTTAAAGTTGTCCGGTAGAGAATTATATAATTTTGCAATATTATATTTTAAAGATCTTTGAAATATTTGTGAATTGTGCAATGGAATTACTAATAAATGCTTATTTCTTAAATTGCGATTGTGAATTTTAGATGAAAATTGTATTTTATTGTAGAGGTAAGGAGGAGTTTTAGTAATAATTATTTTATGATAAAGGCATGCAGCATGTAAAATTCTACTATTATGCATATTGAAGCCACTGGACCTCACTGATCTTAGAAGAAACAGATTCATATTTCCTGATTCCAAAAATCAACCTTAAACAACTATTTTGTATTCTTTGTATTCTCTTAATCTCTACATTGTCTATGCAAGGTCCATATACAGAGTCACAATAATTAAATTGGGATAAAATTAAAGATTCACACAACAAGACTTTAATGCTTTAACTTATTAATGTTCTCTGATTATAGATTATTTTGAGATTCATAAAAGCTTTTTTTGTGACATTAGATATATGTTCTTTAATACTTAGTTTTGAGTCAATTAATAGACCTAAGTTTGTGCCGGTATCAGTAGCCTTAATATTTACATTTCTAACTTTAATATTGAGAGTATTCTTAAGACTATTTCTGAATTTGTCCTTCCCAAACAACATTACAACAGTTTTACTGGCATTGATGCTCAAGCTATGCGATTCTGAGTATTGAACAAGAGAGTCCAAATCATCATTTATTAACTGTGCAGCTAACCCCGCATCTTCAGCAGCAAAAGAGTAATGTAACTGAGTATCATCTGCATATAGATTATAATTACAATAATTTAAAGAGCTACCAAAGTTACAAGTATATATCGTATACAGGAGTGGCCCAAGAATTGAACCTTGTGGCACACCTGCTTTGACTGGCAACAAAGTTGATATTTGTTCATTCAAAATGACTTTTTGGTACCTGTTACCTAGATAACTCTTTATAAGTGTTATTGCTTCAACATCTAGACCAATAAAATGCAGTACTTCTAGAAGGATGTCGTGATTTATTGTATCAAAAGCCTTTGAGTAATCAAGCATTACCAAAGCTGTCATTTTGTTTGCATCAGTGGCAGATAAGATATCATCAATAATGTTAAGTAACGCCAGTCGCAGAATTCAGCACATGGCAGAGAATTTCAATGATCAATGAATTAAAAAACTGAAAGGAAAGGAGTTTTCCTTCCCACCTTTTCTATTAAACATCTGATAGATAATTTTGATAATAGATGTAATTTTATAAAAATTGACATTCTGCACAACATATTTATTTTTATTTATTTAAAAAATCTTACTGAGCTTTTTGTGACAATAGTCTCAAGATAAATTTGTTTATCAAAACGTTTGGTTATCAGTAAAAGATGAATGTCTGCTGCTAAGTGGTAAAGCTTAGCCAATTCTAATTCCTTTTGCAACATCATATTTGTGTGAAGCTGGGTTATCGGCAGTCACTCAAAAGCTAATACCGTGCAATAATTGACATGGAACAAACAATGAGGTTGGTTTATCCACCTCATCCTTCTCACTAATTTATTCCCATTAGTAAATTGTTTGGAATTTTTGTTTTCGAATCTTTTCAATTCAATACAGTGTTTTTCAACTTTGTTTGGACCAAACGACTAAGACCGGCGTCTTAGCCCTCTTGGCGCCCTCGGGCAGAGTCCTTCAGAGCGCCCTTATTAACTTTAAAAAGTTATTGTTATCGAATGATTTTAATGATTTTACTAATTTCGGCTCCCAAACAGCCTAGCGCCCTCGGGCGGCGCCCGACCTCGCACCCCCCAAAGGCCGGCACTGCAAACGCCCCACTTTGTCAGGTCCGCTATTTAATTCGCCCACTTTAATTTTTAAGAGCTTAAATGTGCATGTAATCCCCCAAAATAATGTAGCTTAGGTTTAAGTTAGGTGTTAATAAGACATAAAGAAATTTGAAAGGAACAAAAGTAAAATAACATTTCTTACTTTAATTACTTTATTGCACACACAAAGCGAATTTAAGGTATGCGTACATTCTTCCAATGTCTCGACATCTATACAGGTTGTATGAGCCATCGCCACAGGTGGGTATTCAAAATGCTTTCGCTTCATAGATATATTATATAATATATCATTGACTGCCCATGCGAAATGACCATCGCCCCCCTGAAGCAGATAATTAGATAATTGTCCACTTTAAGATGTCAATCGCCCACATTGAGAAACACTGAATTAAAAGATAATTGCGGGTTGCTTACGATTATATTAATTCAAGTGTAAAAAGAATAAATAAGTTATTTTGAATTATATAAATTATGACCTAGGTGTATATTGGTATCTTTTTTCGTGACAAGGCACCAACTGCACACTGCATCTATAAAAGGTATATATTATAAAACTATGGTTTAACTTGGGGCGCCATAGAAAAATCTTGAAACATTAAGTGTACCAGGAACTGAAAAAGTTTAGGAACCATTGGAGTAAATTATATCTCTCAGCTGTAAGATGACATTGTAAAAGTAAGTCCTACTATGTGGTCACAAAGGACAACCATCCAGAAATTAACTCCAAAGCATTCTTAGCCAAAAAACTATTTCAAAATTAGCTAAATATTTTGTTTTAATAGCTAACTTCGGTAAAAAGCAACATTGAAAGATTACAGGTAAGTGATCAAGCAAAATGCACTTTTTAGGCATATCTTTAGAGATGGATTTTCACTATGGAATTCGCGTGGTAGCGTAATAGAAGAGAAAATGAGGTCCCATTTAAAAAGCAAGAGTTACACTGAATTGAAGAATTAAAATGTTGTACAATGGCGAAA
Source organism: Agrypnus murinus (assembly GCA_929113105.1). Classification (NCBI taxonomy): domain Eukaryota; kingdom Metazoa; phylum Arthropoda; class Insecta; order Coleoptera; family Elateridae; genus Agrypnus; species Agrypnus murinus. The sequence continues at coordinate 76,824,273 of OV816029.1, read as the reverse complement.
AAGCAAATTACGAGCAAATTCCTATTTTTCTAGTGCTACTTGATCAGTCTAGTAGTAAATAAACTGATTCACAGCCTTCCAGATCCAATAGGTAAAAAGTCCATCTTTAGGTAACTATGGCAACAAAAAATGACACACACTCAAAATGACCCATAGATTCAAAATCTGCAAAAATATGCAGTGTTCCATTTAAAATATAAAGTTGATGTCAATTTAGTAAAATCAAAACTGGGTCAATTAATATATTAATATATTACTTATATTATACACAAATTAATATATTACTTATAATATCAAGTAGTCTTTGTTATTTCTGTTGATATGTAATTTGTGTCAAATTGAGTACAAACAATATCGTACAAATTAGATTTGCGAAAAAGTATTTACAACTTAGTTTGCCAAATTCCAACTGACGTGACATTGTGAAATTTTTAAAAATAAAAATATATCAGTAGCTTAAGTTTATAAGGCAATAAAACATTGTCAGGAAGGAAGACTGTGTGTGAATCGCCCGAACAGTGGTCGTCCAAGAGTTTTGACCAGAAGAAATACAGAGAAACTCAAAAGGTATGTATGCTAAAGACAAGTTGGGAGCTTCAATTAGAAAATTAAGTCGGAAACTTAAGAGTTTCCCATTATGACAATATGTCGAGAATTAAAAAAAAATAACCTTAAATTTCGAAAAAGAATTAAATGCCCTAAATATACTGCTGCACAACTTGAAAGAATTCCCCAATGTTGTCGGGCACTCAGAATTCGTCATTTCGCAAACGATTGAGTCATGTCATAGACGATAAAAAATATTTCACTTTTTCAAACTCAGAAATGAAAGGTAATGACAGATTTTACACGGATCATATTAAAGACACTCCTAACATGTAAAATACAAATCTAAAGACAAGTTTGAAGATAATATTTTGGTATGGTGTGCGATTTCCATTGCTGGTGTCTCGGTACCTTATATTGGTTGAGTAAGAAGTGAAGCTGTAGATGTTGAATTATATACACAACGATGCCTACCAAAATTACCAAATTTTATCCTAGTTACTCAAAACCTTATATCAGTTCTATTACCACTTAAATATTTTATATAACACAATCCTCCATCTTACCATTATGCCAGGACAACATGGGAATGGTTGGACAACAATCATATTGCATTTGTACCGAGAGAAGACAACCCCAATTTACCCCAAGCCCGCCTATTGAAGAATTTTGGTCGGTACTCAGTAGGAAAGTGTATCACGGTGGTTGGGAAGTTAGGTCAGAAGAACAACTACGACGTAGAATACGAAACAAGATCAGAGAAATTGATATTGGCACTTTCCAATGTCTCATGAGAGGTGTCTGTACAAAATTACACGTAAGATAGAACAACTTGGTCCTCTATCAGTTATTTAGTTATTAATTTTTAATTTAACATTATGTATCATTGTTACCTATTGCTTAGTAAAGTATTGATAAAAATAAACATAAGTTTAAAATTTTATTTTTATATTTTTTCTAAAAACTTTTGTTCCATACATTATATGCATTCAACCATCTAAATTTCTTAGATTGATTAATAAATAAAGATTCTGTGTGTGAACATACTGGCATACTTTACCCAGCACAAAAATAAGAGTTCAAAAAGTTGATTAGCAAGTTTCTATGTCAGCGCATAAGTGCGAAACCAAACTGAAAAACCCATGTTCCTAATATAGTTAAAGTTGTCTTCACAAGCGCTATTCAGAAATGTAATAATATAGAGAGCATCCTATTGAAAAAAGAGTAGCTCTATTGATCACCACATATATAATCAAGAAAAAATGTGACATTACTAAAAAAAAGTTATAAATTATTTTAGTAGATACAACTTTTATATAAAATGTTTTCCACAAAACCCAAGGGTTTCTAAGGTAAGGTACATGAGTACTAGGGCATCCAATCCCGACATCCCAAGCATTTTGCAGGCCCGTTAATCCCGGGATTATACACATTAAATCCCGAGATTATAAAAATTCAATTTCAATACCCATTTAAACGTGGCAAAGTGATTTATTATTATTAGTTATTTAAAATGTGGGATTTTGTTCTATATAGAGGTAACAAAACACTAAAAATATTTCAAAAAATCCCCAACAAAAAGACAGAAAGAGAAAATGATGATGATGAGGATGTTAGTATTGCCGATCTTGAACGAACAATATTTGAAAACGTCCGCGAACGAAGTCTTGAAGAAAAGTTACATCAAATCCTAAATGAAAATATGGTGCAAACTCCATAAACAAACAAAATTTAAAGGGTGGATTTCGTGAACAAAACTTGTATATGATTTTTTAATCGCCTTACCACCTACTAGTGTAGAACCCGAGAGGAGCTTGTCTGCACCTGGAAACTTTTTGCGAAAATTCATTCTAGTTTAGCAGACATCTTGGACGAACTGGTGTTTTGATGTTTTTTTTAATAATTTGTTTTTTTTATATATTTTGACTGATGATGATTTTTCTTCATTGTTTCTTATAATTAAATATGTAAAGTCTTACATACTTTTTCTATGTGCGTGTCCAAAAGCGATCTATTTGAATACTGGAAACAGTAACATTTTATTTTTTAAAGTTGATGTCAGTGTTGAACAGCTGTTCTTAAAAAGTCAAATTTATTTACGGGGTTAATTTGAAAAACAAATGCAGAATTAGAATTTCCAGTGTCGCCAACTGTCAAACTACTAAGTTATTTTTTTAATGATTACAAGTGTTAGTTTCATAAGACATATTTTTAGCGCACACGTCCAAGTTTAGAAAACGACGCGCGTAGCAGGGAGTTTTCTAAATGATATGGAAAAATAAATTGCATTATTTTGTAATTAGTATTTAAAAAATAATAATAAGAAAGTTTTATTAAGTTTTTGGAGAGTTGACAGCACTGAAAATTCTGCATTTGTTTTTCAAATTTACAACATAATAAGTTTGACGTTTTAAGAACAACTGTTCAACGGTGACATCAAGTTTAAAAAATAAAATGTTACTGTTTCCAGTATTCTTTTGGACGCGCAAATAGAAAAAATAGTATAAAGTATTCGTTTCATAAGACATTTTATACTATTTTGTTTTGTGTATTGAATATACTATTTTGAGTTTTATTTTAAACATTTTGCATATAGAATCCCGGGATTCTGGGATCTGAACAATCCCGAAATACCGAGATTGAAAATACCTTTCGGGATTGGATGTACTGGTGATTACCCTGTAAACAAGGAAATACCATAGAAATATTAGCTCCTTTTACTAATCTATACTGGCAAATTAACATTTTCTATGAATTTATTTAGAAATAGTAATTTTGCCTTAAAAGAATGATTAACATACGTTTTTCCTAGAAAGCCCGCTGTCGCTATGTATGGTAAAGTATTATAGCCTTGTAACTTTCTGTTTGCTGCATCATTTCACCATAGGATCTCTTACGTTGCATATTTTTTACCGTTGGACTCGAAAAAATTATATCAAATATAATAATATACATATAATCGAATAATTAAATAAAGAAAAATATAATTGAGATTACCTCTAAAATCCATATTATTTAAATGGGAATAAATTGATGTCTACAGGCACAACTTCTAATCAATATTAAATTAAGCAAATCCTTTGGTGATAATTTTTTATTTACAGTAATACACCCCACACCGACTTATGCGAATTCGGAGTAAACTGTTTCTTATTTTTCCCTTCCACTTTGCTTCCCAACGGCCACTCACATCAATGCGCTCGCATTTCACCCACCACGGCAGCGCAAAGACATGTATGGCTGTGTTTCACAAGAACTATTCGATTTCTACGGACGACGAAACTTACGATCAGAAAAAAACAATCATTTATATAATACTTTCATTTTAATACACACGTTATTTCCGAAACATTACAATTTTAATTACAATTTCTAAAAAAAAGTTGTTTTTGTTTTGGATTTGTGTGCAAAATTGTACTTTGAGTTATGCGAATTTGACTTACGTGACCTTTGTTGGTCCTAGCTATCGCATAACTGCGTGGTATTACTGATTCCAGAGAAGCAGGCTCAAATTCCCTGCATTACAAGAACTACATTACTTACCTCTTGTAAGTAATACAACACCCTGTATATTATACAGCGTGTCATGAGTTAGAACGCATTAATTTTAAGGGGTGATAGAAGATACCAACAAGAACAAAAAAGTATTATACAACTTTGTTCTAGAACATACTACTTTTTCAGAAAAAAAAATAAGAAAGTTGGAAACTTTAACATCATTTTGCAGCGTTAATAATAGTACTTTAAGTATGGCGCTTTGTTGGCAGGTGCATCTCATCTATCACAACAACAAACCTTAATAACGTTTTATCCTATCGTATGTCGTTTCTGCGTAAAATTCAATTCTATTTACAATTACAAATTCATTTTACCCAATTAAGAAACGTGACAACCCTGTAAAGTTTGTAATAAAATTTGCTATACATTCGCATAAAATTCTGATGTGAAGTTTCTTGACATTGAAATAAAGCACGTTTTGTTTAGAACTTTACAATTTAATGATTTAGGGCCGGTATTATAAAACTTTTTACTTCCTAGATAAAATTTACTTTGAGAGTAAATTAATTTATTCTGTCAATTTGCATATGAAATTGACAGAACAATTGAATTTACTCTCAAAGTAAATTTTATCTAGGAAGTAAAAAGTTTTATAATACCGGCCCTTAATGAAGAATATTTGAGTCAATGCCTGATTGCAACTGTGTAAATAATACCATTTTATTATTAAAGTGAGATAATACTGAGTTGATAGTTTGTTGAACAAATAATAATTTGTCAATAAAGCACTTTGTTTATCTAATAATAGTTTTTAATGATTTTATAAGAGAATATCTTTTAAAGAGAAGATTTATCTAATTTAAATTAGATAATTAGGTTAAGGGATTTTGTTGACACCTCGTTTTGTCTACTTTAAAAATCTTAAATTTTTTATGGTAATTAGGTGCCTTAATCAAATTTTTTTTACATAAGATGGTATTTTTTTATTAAAAAAATAAATACGTCAAGAAATTTTGAAAATATTCCGGAAATTAATAAATATAAAATGTAGATCAATTATTGTCTTATTTTTACAGTTGGTTTGTTATGAATCGGAGTGATTTTAACGTACAAATTTTGTTTACGGTGCCGATTACAATTTTTGTCGAATTAGTCACTTGACTAATCTGCTTCGGATGTTTATTATTTTTAAACAACGGCTGTCATCATCAGTTTGTTTGTTTGATTTTCTAAAACAAGGTCAAGACCCAGCTGCGATTATACTTAAGCAAGGTGGCCAGATATGGCAATGGTTTTTTTCTAAATTACTCGCTTATTAAAATAGCTTTATAAAATAGCTTATTAAAGCTTATTAACATAGAAAAAAATTTATTGACTTTTTTGTTACTTTTGATGTCTTCTATCACCCCTTAAAATTAATGCGTTCTAACTCATGACACCCTGTATAACAGTAGGATAGCATACCAGTTCCAGAAAAGATTGTAGGTATAGCAGGCGCTGCCTGATTTTAGTCGGGTTGACTACTCTTGACACAGAATTTAAAAATTTGTTGTATTTCCCTGTATGTTTAAACTCTTGCACTAAAATATCGCAAAAATGAAAAATTTGTAGTTTTTTATAATCTTTGATCTACAATTGAAATTTTTTTTGTTTTTCCTTTTTCAGCACTTTCATAACTAGACATCAGTGAAAATCAAATAGACTATATAACGCGCAATGGTTTTGTTAGTTCTGTTTTTGTTTATTATAGTTTCTTATAATTATTAAAATGCTCAAGCTGAATTTCTAAACCTTTCAATTTCAAATCTTAGAGTAATATTAATTAGTTAACTTAATTATTTACAATAATGATTATAACTGTTAAGCATAAATACATAAACATTCACAATTCGTTTCTTTAAGTACTAATGCATAATGGAAGCAAATATTTCAAAGCATTTCTTTAAATGACAAAAGGAAAAAGCAACATCAACAGCACATGGTACACATAACACAAAATGTTCATTCTCAAAATTCAAGAGAGTGAAATAGAAAAAGCAATAAATAGCAAAATAGATATAATTTTGATGATAATGAAAAAAGAAAAAGAAAGATGAAACAAGCAAGCATATTAACTATAAGCGTGCTAAGAAATAAAGCAGTTACCATTAATAGTGATAAAGTTGGTGTTATCCAGCAGCGAGATTTATCTTTTCTTTTCCCCTGAACCTAGCGAAGGTTCTATTGCACCATTTCCAACACCTTTGCCTGAACCACAGTTTAACAACTTTATACAACGCCAAACCATCTGGACAACCATTTCTGTATTGGTATCACACCTCGATTTATTTACAAGAAATAATTTGCGTGTTAAAGTACGTACATGAATGAAATATGCTGTATTTAATAATATTTACATGGGAAGAAAATCACAATTCTTTACTTTTCTACAAGGTTGGAAATTTAACTAAATAAAATCATTCTTACTATGATCAAATTTATTATTGAAACTGATAGTTGGTAGACTTTGGTTTATAAGGCCTGTACATTATTAAAGAAAACACAAATTTCCACCATAATGGCAGTGACTAGTTACCTTGATATAATTTAGTCTTAACTGGATCAAAAGAAAATTATGCCTTCTTCTACTGCTCTACTACCTGTAGTACTACCTGGAAACTGCTCTACCAAGTACAACGCCCTACCAGACACAGAAATTGTAGACAGATAATTCCAAGTTTTGCCTCATCGAGTAAGTAAAGAAATGATAAAAGTAGGTATTTCACCTACAGCAGGATGGATAACGTATCCCACTTATGATACACCTCTACGTATAATCCACCAGACTAGAGTTAACCAGTTAAGTTTAACAAGGTCTTCATTCCTGATGATTTTTCCAAGCCTGTTCTCTTGGCAGTAGTTTGAGACAACCCAAATGGAACACTGTATAGTGTGCTATTGGTTATGGTAGCATTATTGGTTCTATAATTATCACATAAACTATCACTAATGCAGTTTAAGGAGCAAATTATTGATTAACAAATTTATTAACTATGGCCAAAAGAAAAAATGATTATTGATTTATGCAAGACGGTGCTTGACCTCATCGCACATCTACAAATTTACAATGTACTACCATACTACTACTGCCATACACTACTGAAGTGTATGGCAGAATAATTATTGGTTTAAATGGAGGGAAATTGATTGGCACCCATATCATTATAGGTTTGACTGAAATATCTATAATTTTTTTCATAAGGGTTGTATTAAGGATAAAGTTTACTAAAACTGATTGGAAAATTTGGAACAACTCAAAGAAACTGCTAAAGAAATCATTCTGGTCATCCCTGAGAATGAAAATCTGAGGCCTTTGGACATTTGGAAATGTTTCTAATCAATCAGCATGTGTAATGTGCGAACGCTTCCATCTATTAAATTTTGCTTTATCTAAGTTTAGTGCCTTCTTTGAAGATCTGTAGTTACAAAACATTCAAGATCTACTGAAACTTCAATGTTTGGATGTGGCCATCATTTATCTTGGACATACTTAGGAATCTTGGACATTATTATCAGTCTCAGATATAAAACTTTAGTTTACTGCCTAGATGCATACGAGAATAGATCAAAAATTTCTAGAACAAGACAGAAAAAAACAACTTTTTGGGGAAAATCGTTCACTAGTTTAGGTTAATAAGTTTAAGCGATATCACAAAATATTGCCAACTGTCAAAGATATTACTATGAACACTTAAAAAAAGGAGTTTAATTCATCTGTTATTGGACGAACGCAATCATATATGAAGATAGAAGGAAAAATTTCTAGAACAAGACGGGAAAAAAACTTTTTGGGGAAAATCGTATTTATTTTTCTACATAGTCTCCTTTCAGCTCTACACATTTAGTCCAACACTTTTCAAGACCCTTCAACCCTTCACAAAAATAAGAACTATCCAAACCTTCAAAATATCCATTTACAGCTTCGATGATTTCAGTATTCGATGAAAATTTCTTTCCAACCAACCATTTCTTGAGATTTGGGAACAAAAAGAAATTCGATGGAGCCAAGTCTGGCGAATAGGGTGCATATTCAATTAACTGGAATCATGTTTATTGTTTCCAGCCTTATTTTGTGGAACTCCATAATCATGAAATAAATAAAGATTATTAAAAGTTTCACAGTTTTATTAAAATATACCTGACAATATTGTTTCGACAGCTATGCTGTCATTATCAAAGGTAATATAATTATAAACAAACACGTCGCTAAGGTAGATACAAAATAGGTAACTAGATAAAATAATAATAATAATAATAAAAATTAATAATAATAAATAATTCTCCGTTACTGGAAGTATTAGATGTTTAATTATGATTTTTATTATTAATTTTTATTATTATTATTATTATTTTATCTAGTTACCTATTTTGTATCTACCTTAGCGACGTGTTTGTTTATAATTATATTACCTTTGATAATGACAGCATAGCTGTCGAAACAATATTGTCAGGTATATTTTAATAAAACTGTGAAACTTTTAATAATCTTTATTTATTTCATAACTGGAATCATAGTTCCTGCAGTTTCGCCATCACAATTGCCGACTTGTGGGATGGTACGTTATCCTGGTGGTACAAGACCTTTTTCTTTGCCAAATGAGGCCTTATAGTTTTAATTTCTTTGTTTAGTCTGTCTAATAACGACACATAATACTCGCTCTTTATTGTCCTCCGGTGTTGCAAGTAAATAATCAATAAAAATTATTCCTCGGGAATCCCAAAATACGGTAGCCATGACTTTCCCAGCAGACGGGATCGTCTTTGCCTTCTTTGGAGTTGGCTCACCACGTTTTGTCCATTGCTTTGACTGCTCCTTGGTCTCAGGAGTGTAGTGGTGAATCCACGTTTCGTCAACAAACGTTGCAAAAAATCTTTTTCATTATGTTTGAACATGTCTAGACATTGCTGAGAAATGGTCATTCAAACTCGCTTTTGGTCGATTGTCAGCAGATGCGGCACCCATCTAGCACTAAGCTTTTTCATGTCCAAATGTTAATGTAAGATGCAATGTACACGGTCGTATGAAATGCTTACTTTCTCTGCTATCTCTCTCAACTTTATTCGGTGATCCTTCATGACGATTTCATGGACTTTTTCAATTGTTTCTTCATCGGTAGCTGTTTTTGGTCTGCCAGAACGTGGTGGTTCCTCTATGCTTGTTCTACCACGTTTAAATTCAGCAACCCAGTTTGCAACTGTTGCATACGAAGGCGAAGACTCACCATGAACTTCATCTAACTCTGTTTGTATTTGTTTAGCATTTAAGCCTTTAAAAAAGAAATGTTTTATCACTGCACGAACTCGTTTTTATTCATGATTAAGAAAATCCACAAATTGTTTACTTGAATCAATAGTAACGGCGTGTGTTTATATCCAATCTGTTTGAAAATTTGACAACTGTTGTACGAACAATGGCGCTTTCAAGACAAGTGATAAGCACGTGCGCATAACGCCATCTTGTGGTTCATTCTAGAAACATTCCAATCTATCCTCGTAAATGCACAGCTGCAAACTTACCTTAACTCTTTACATATTGTCTATTCACTTAACAGAAAAACTATCAAAGTATTATCATATTGGAAATAGACAGAGATAATTTTCACACTGGAAATGTGTAAAAGTAGTTTTCACTGTGTGTGCAAACATTCATTTGTTTTTGAATTTTCTTATTTTGACAATTAAGAAGTTTTTAGTTCTGCTGTCCAAATAATAGCAACAAATTAAAGTAATGTAAAAAGACAATGTCAAATGGTAGTCCTAACTAACTGCAAAGGAGAAACAGGCAGTTAAAAAATTATTGTTAACAAGAAGATTACTTGAGATTTCTTGATTTCTTTCAGTCTTAAGTTTTTGTAAAGTAGAATCCTACACTGAAACTCGAAGTATTCGGCTAAATTTAACAAACAATAGAGACTTTATAGCTGAAAGATCATCGATTTTAGTAATTTATTTTAAGTGAAAGTAGAGTCAAAATAAAGAAATACGAGTCTTGGCATTTGTTCTAATGCACCTTATTTTCAGAGATGACAAGCTCTACAGATTTGTATTGTCCATTTTCATGTTTTGGGTTGAAAAGATTTATTTTAAATCTTTTTAGATCCTTTTTACATTTAATTTTTCTGTCATCTATCCTGAATGATTTCTTAGAGGAATTTTAAAGTTATAGGGATTGAAGACTTAAGACTCGACAGAGCATGTATAGGTATGAAAATGACTAGATGGTACAGTTGTACAAAATAGTGTTCTGCATAAGCCAAACTTTCGCAAACTGACCTGGCTGATTGAAATAATAAGCTAATCATTAATAATAAATAATAAACATAATGATATATGTAGCAAGGTACACGAGAAATGTGTAAATGTCGAACTATATAAGCTTTAAAGTGAAATATAACCAGCGATCTGCTTTGCATGGAATCTTCCTTTATCTACCATCCTCTTTCTTGTCAAAAGGCATTATCAGTCAATACACCCTACACGATACTCACGTGCAAGTATCAGTGGCAGATTTAGGGGTGGGCTATAGCCCAGGGCGGCAGGTTTTTGGAGAAATACCAAAAACACATGTGACAACAATACAAAAAAATAAAAACGTTAACCAATTTAAAAATAAAAATAACATATTTGAATGACGTTGTGTGAAATTACAAAAAACCACTGAAAGTCTACTGGAGGGGAATGCAGAATGCAAAGGCCAAAAGTACCTAACTTCCCCCATGTCCGAAAAATAGGTTCATCCCGATCCGCTACAAAATGATGCGCGCGTTACTTGACTAGCTATTCAGCAGACGCAGCAATATTCAAATCAATTAATTATGGAATATTTATCTGCCAAATGGATAAATTAAATATTATTATACTATACCATATTTTAATTAAGTAAGTTTTTAATAGAACTTTTCAAATTATTAGAATTTTGATTTAATATTAAATCAAAATTCGATTAAACTATCAAGTGGCTAATTTCATGCCAAATCACCTAATCTTAAAACATGAATGCTGATATCTCAGGATTTTTCAAATTTTTTCTGGGATAGATACATATGAAATGACAGTAAATTAATTTCAAAATGCCCAAAATAGAAGTTTTTGAAAATTTCAATTTTTTGCTACTTCTGCCATCCAACACTGCTTTATCTGATTAAAATTGTCATAACTCTCTTATTTTTTGAGTTATCTGGCTCACCCAGGTGTCAAATCAAAGCCAGTTCTTGGGCCTTTCAAAGTATACAAAGTATCAAAGAAACGTGCAAAGACATTGCATAGTAGAAAAGTAGCAGGCTCTCAAAGCAAAGTTTAGTGTTTTTACAAAAATTGCTCCTGTGCTACAACTATCACACCTTTGAAATATTTCTCTGCTTGGCTTATACGTGGTATGGTTAAAAAATAAAAACGGTGTTTTTTGCATTTTTGAAAAAAAATTATTTTGAAAAAATTTGTCTTCCGAGCATCTGCTACTTTTCTACTGTGCAATGTCTGCAATTTCTTATATGAGCAAGATAACTCAAAAAATAAGGGAGTTATGACAATTTTAGTTAGATGATATAGAGTGTCGGATAGCAGAATTTGCAAAAAATGAAAATTATCAAAAACTTCTACTTCGGCCATTTTTCATCCAAAAAATCTGGAAAAAAATTTAATATCATTTCATATGTATCTATCCAAGGAAAAATTTTGAACAAAATCTGAGACTTGAAACATATGGATCTAGGTGATTTGGCATGAAATTACTATAAAAGTGCGTGTTGTTAGGTCAATGCAACTAGATGCAAGGGATCAGAAACTACCTTTACCAGCCCTGAGCCAATATTTGGAATTGCCAAAACCACAGCTCGTAGTTGGCTAGAAGGTCGGATAAAAACACAACACCAAAACCACTGGAACAATGTGGAAGGTATGAGACACAGCAGATTGATGCTAAGACCTCCATCTAAAAAACTAACCGATGACATACTGCAACTAAGCAGACAACAAATCAGGCTAACGACAGGGCTCATGACCGGTCATTGCAACCTAAGAAAACATATGCATACAATGAGGAACCCATTTGCAGACTCTGCAATGAAGAGGAAGAAACAGCCATTCATATCATCTTTGAGTGGGAGGCCCTTGCCCGATGGAGACATGCACTCCTAGGAGGGGCCTACTCTCGAGATACTCTAATAAGAGAAAACTTGGTAAAAAGATTACTAAACCTGATTGGGACTACAAGACCTTTTGCCTAACTAGTGACACGATAAGCTAACACAATAAGCCTGCAGTGGCAGGGGCACCCAATCCTCTATCATCCGTCACCATTCAATCAATCAATCAATAGGTCAATGCAACATGTTATTCTATTGAAATAAATTATAATGATCACAATAAATATACAGTTATGAGTTACCAAAAAACAAGTTTATTTTAAACAATTGCAAACTCCTTTAAAGAGTAATGAGGAAGTTGGATCTTTAAGGGGAGATCATTGCTGACTGCTGAGGGTAAGGAGGAGAGGGAGGGAAGGGGTCAGGGCGGCAAGTTGCCAATAGCTCCAAGGCGGCAAGTTGCCGGTAGCCCCTAGGCAGCAGAAGTATAAATCCGCCACTGCCAAGGATACTCACATGTGGAAATTCTTTTGATTAATGATAACTAAATTCCTGTCAATTCCCTAATTTCTCTGATTGTTGGGCACATTGAACATATGATTTTCGGTGAAAGACCAGAATGCTGTCCTAAAAAGTCCTCATCTAATCTAAATATTCCATTATAATGTTCTACGAAATTTTTGTTTATGTCACCTGTGTTATGATTAATTTCCCAAAATAACATCAGTTTAAAGAAAGTATTATAAACCAATCAGTTTTTAAATTGCAAAACAACAAAACATACCTATCTATTTACATTTACAGCATATTTCATAAATTGTGAAAATTTTACAATGCCACACCAATAAGAAGCAGAATAAGCATAGAAATAATGAACACAACTTACCCTCAAAACCCTGATTTTCGTGAATCTCCCTAGGTGACCCCGTGATCTCTTTACCTTCTAAAACAGCTAACAAACACTGATGTATACATATATACTGTTGTTCTGTCTGAACCATCCACACACGCTCTTTCCTCATTTGGTAAACTATACCAAATATATCCACATAATCAGCTACTTGTATTTGTTGAAGAATCCTATCAAGGCAAATAAATGTTCCTGATCTACCTACACCAGCACTGCAAGAAATATTACAAAACATTAACATTTTAAGTTAAATTGTATTTGTAAGTAAAATACATACCTGCAGTGTACAACCATTGGCCGCTGATCAGGTGCAACCCTTTCCCTAAACGCTCTAACAAAACGAACTAGGGTGTGAGGTGGATTTGGAACACCAAAATCAGGCCATGTTGTGAAATGAAAATGTCTAACAACACGTTGAGTGTCACCCTGATTAAAAGCATGATTTATAATAGTTATTCATTTTATTGCAGTAATTTACTTACCCGACAAACCATAAACTCTGAAATATTCCAATCTGGATATCTAGTTTCATTTAAGATTTGTACTGAGATATCTCCATAATAGACAGGCATCGTGTCATATGAAGATGGCCAATAATGATCGCACTTCTCACGACCTTTTTCTACACAACGTGTTAACATTATAATAGCTCTTGAATTGGATTCCCAGCACATCCGCCAGAAATCATCTCTTGTGGAATGTAATGGACCTTGAGTAACTATAAACTCTCTTGGTGAATTATGGCCCTAAAATATTGATTTGAATAAAATATATATTTTTTATTATGTAAAAAATTAAACTTACAGGTACATAGTTAGCATTAACATAATCAGAGCCTTCCTCATCATCCACAGGCTGCAGTTTAAAGCGTGAATGATCATACGGTAAGATATTGGTGAAGCGGTTCTTAGGTCTATTGCAAGGTAAATCAGCAAAGGTACATGGTTGATCACGCCCTACATGTTTTAATTCTTCAAATTCTTCACTAAATCTGTAATAAGAAGCAGTAGGTAATATGAAAGTAAATTGTATTATAGTTACTGAGTGTTAGTGAGAACTTTTTAGTCTAGCTTATATATTCCGTTTCCATTTTTAGCAAACCCAAGCAGCATCTAAGTAGCAGTATTTGAGATCAGAACTTTAATTGAGTAGTTGTTACGTAAGTACAACTAAATTTATGACTTGATTATGAGGTTAATTACTTCAATTTGGAATATTTTAGTATTTATCTAGTTGTTTCTACTATTTATTGGAACTATGTAGTTCTATTACTTCTGAGTAAGTATGTGGAATGGTATTGCGACTTAGTACAATTACTTTAAAGTTGTTGCAACTTCTTCAAAGTGATCAAGGGTGGATTGGCCAGTCAGTAAAATCCCGAGAGGCCGTTGCACAAACAAAATCCGAGGCCGATGGTCTCTCAATTGATACAGATATTATAAAAAACTGTTTACTATTAACTATTGTACTAAAAATTATTTCTTAGCATTTATGAGTCGGCAGGTAGTAAACTTTATTGCTTCCCGATATTTGATTGAATAACAATCAAGGGTTTAGTTTTCTTAATAAAAAAACCAAGTATCCATGTAACAAGTGACTTAGCGTGAAACTTATGACAGTTCTTCAAAGAATTCTTTTTTTATTAAAACTTGGAACTCTTGATTGTTTTTTAATTTTTGTTTTAAAGCTTTAAAAGCAATTATCTTGGAAATTTCTTGATACAGTATCTTTAGCATATTTGATCTTAGCATTACATTATCTTTCCAAATCCATCATAAAAAAATCAGGGTTTCCATTTAAAAAAATTTCGTTATCGTCATAACTCGGAAGCAAAAAACGATTACACTAAAATATGTCTCCTTAAGATAAAAATCGACGTGTTCGAGGATTTTTCTCAAAAATATTTAATAAAAGATTTATTTCGATAGTTCCAGACTTTATATGCACACTACATGAACAGCCGCAAATTTTGAAATTTTGTTTTACTACACTGCCGTGCTTAGCAAGAAAGCAGTATCTCCACAACAGCAACTTAAGAAATATACCATATTTTTTATTAGCATTCATTACAATTCCACATAGTATATTTCTAGATAGCAGTTTGTGCAGATACTGCTTTCTTGCTAAGCACGGCAGAAACTGCTGCCAGAAGAAGTGACTATCTGCAATATAACTTGCTCGAACAATAAGGATTATAAAGGTTTATGCAGTTACAACTACAATATTTAGAAAGTGTTTTTAAAAATTGCTTGCAAGATATTTGGCAACCCGTTGTCCATAAGAACACACACTGTAGTCTCAACATGAGACGATCAATAGATGCATAAATAACTATTGTGTAATTGTAGATATTATTTATTATCTACAAGTGTTACAAAACAAATTACACATTTAATTATCATGGAAACATCAAAGATTTTCAACTTCATATGTTTGAAATATTTTCACATATATTTTGAAATTTTCAATTAAATCTTTGTATATTTTCTTCCAAGAATCATCCAAATGTGTGTACTAGACTACTGTATATTAGCCTTGCAAAAGAAGTAAACATTTAAAGGGTATTTTTGTGAAGAATTTTTTCTCAGAATGATTTTTAGTAGTTTTTTTTCTTAAAGAAAAACTTTCTCTTTTTAACACATCCAGCACTGCCCTGGCTAGATGCAGGTATGTCCTATGCCAATCAAGTTTTATTCAACAGTAATCCTTCTCACACTAGCAAATAAGTATTGCCTTTTTGCCATGCATAGGATAAGGTTTGAAGTTGTTGAAAATAAGTTTCATTTGAATTATATGCCTGTAACCTTGGTTGCCTACTCAACATGTGTTGTCATGCATGTGTCTGCATTTGAGAACGAATACATCAATTCCCATTCATCAATATTGAATTCAGGAATTAATGTGTTTTAAACAACTTTTAAATTAGTTAAAACTTATTTTAAATTACATACCTAAAATCAGAATCAGCAGACATAATTCTGTAATGATTAGCAAAATTCTCTATCCTAATAGGTCGACTTGTTTCTATAACCGAATCCGGTAGCGACATGTTATCATTAGTTCTGGATTCAGTAGCTTTTCTGCCTTGAGCCCTTCGTTTTCTTATGAATATAACTGTTATGAACAGCAAGATTATTAATGCTATAGGTATTGTGACACCCAGAATTATTGGTGTATTATCTTGATCTGGAAGTAAAACATTAATTATTTAAAAGCAATTAATAAAACAGCATTCTACTACTGTAGGTTAGAAACTAACAAGAACACATTTTACCTCAGTAAATACTGATAAGGTTTTTATAAATCAATATATTGATTAACACTGAACTATTTTTGTCATTTCTAATCAATTTCTTGTATACACAATTATATACACAAACAGAAGGTTAGCTACTTACACACTCTTAATAGTCCTAGGTCAGCATAAAAAAAATTAAAAAACGTTTTGAAAAATATTTTAAAATTTGAAATATATTTTAAGCGATTGAAAAAGTTAATTAATTAAAACCAACCTGTTTGCATAGGAAAACTGTAACTGGTGTCAGTAAATTTATCTGGAGCAGTAAATGCTCGTATTTTAACTCGATATGTAGAACCAGATTTAAGAGGTCCATTACAGTAACCAACTTTTGTAACATCGCAGGTGTCACTTCCGATTGTAAAATCTTCCAGCGTGTTGTTGTGGAAAGGATAATAGGGTTCCATTACTTGATAAGGAGGCCATACAGAGTAAGCTTGTACATCACGCCATGATGGCATCTCAAGACCAGACGAATTCTTTGTATAGTCTTCTGCTACCACAATGGCATATGCAGTTACCTAAATTAATAAAAAATATAAAGTAAAATAACATTCAAAACAAATTATATCTTAAATTACAATTCATAAAATACATATTTTTCACTATACATACAAGTTTTTCAATAAAAGAGTGAGGTTAATGAAATGAGCCCCATAGTTGGGGAATGCAATGAGTGTATTTTAACTAAATGATAAAAGTAAATTTTATTTCCTAAATATAAAAATATAACATTAATAGCACATTATGAAATACATTAATTAATATTAAAGAAAAATAGCAAATTCTAATGCACTGCCTAAAAAACCATTTTAAAAATAGATGTAATTCAAACGGCTATAACTTTGTGAAAATTTATCTAAATGCTATGATTTGCTTTTTTAAAGCTTAAATTCTCTAAATTCTATACCCATAATTCCATTTTTAATTTTACCACATGGTACTGGTTAAAAAACGTTGCTTAAAAAACCAGCAGAAAAATTGATGTAATTCAAACAGCTATATTTGTGAATTTGTGGAAATTCATCTAAATGCTATGATTTGTTTTTTTTAAAGCTTAAATTCTCCAAGTAAATTCAATACCCATAATTCCATTTTTAATTCTACCACCTGGTACTAGTATGTTTTACGATTTACTAAAAATTGTAATATTTATAGCAATCTAGTTATTTTATTCTGTTTAGAGAATTAAAAACTTTACAGTTTATTCTAAAAAAATAAACAAAGTTTCAAGTCGAATAGAGTTTGTTTTAACTCTATTTCTTGTTTTAACTTTAAAGATATGACAATTTAAAGGATATGGACCCTATCCTGGAAATTTTGTAATTCTCTTGAAATTTGGGGGAGCTGTAGTTAGGGTCAATACAAAAAACGCTTGTTTAGAGTTGTCTTTAAAAGGTGTCTCTTAAGTGTCATAAGAGTTTTTGACAAAGGTCAACTACAGAAGTTGCCAAAATAGGTTGAGTGAGTAAAAATGAAAAGATCTCGCGACACAGAAGCAAATGCTGTTAATTTCTTTTAAATAATTCACTTTGTACACACTTTGGGCTACACCTACAGTGTCAGTAACGGTTAGCCCCAATTTGAATTGAAGCCCTGCTCACTCTATATTGCCAACTTACATTCGATTTAATTAACTAACTAAACCATGGTTAATTTATTCTAATTTTGATGAGACGTTGATTGTCCTTTTATTCTGCTTTCCTGGATTCTTTTTACTTATTATTCCAAGACAAGAGTTGAATATGACCATTTCAGGGTCATTCCAGGACCAACTGATGGATTACCTGCAGGCTTAAGCCAAAATTTCCAAGTTGCACAGTGGTGATACTGGTATTACAAATTATGCGCCTTCGCACCAAAATCTAGTTTGGGTCTCCTTTTTGCCAAATAATATATATGGTCCATTCTTTCTTAGCTCATCCACCGGCTATGGCCAAAAATTGGCGCAGCTTAGAAAGGCCAGTGGGGGCCCATTTTAATGCTTGAAACCTCTAAAAAAAATTGAAAACCTTGAAAAAATTAGAAAAAGAAATATTTTTTGTAATTTTTTTTAAAGGTATCGCATTCTTCGTCAAAGAATACATATATTTTGTTCACTGCGTTTTTTTCCTAGAGTGCTTCAATTTCGAGCAAAATTGAGAACAACAATTTGCCATTTTTGAAAGTTTATCATTTTTTTCATCGAAAATGGTGTCAGATATAAAAATCTTGCACATAACATCATACAATGCTTTGCAGTCATTCTTCGCCCTCGCACCCTACCCCAGTGCTATCATGAGCTGTTCTGAGTCTAATAGTGCAATTATTCTATTTCCACAAGGCCCGAAGCACTGATGTTCTTTTGTTTTTTACTCATGTTGTGCTCTGTGGAGATGTTTGTGGTCCCTTTGGCCTCCCAAATCTTGTGCAATTGACCTTGAATATAGTACTTAAAATTTTGTTAGGAATATTTTTTTACTTTCTATCACATTTCAGATGAAGCAACTTTTAAAGTTTCCAATGAGACCTGTTTCATTTTACCCAATCTTAAAAACTATACCGTAAGCATGGGTGATCCATCAGTTGAATCAGTTTTAAAATTTGCACCTACCTTTTCCTAAACCTAGTCCTTAAGTGAAAAAACTCAAGCAATCTACGGATGGAATGGTGAACTCAGTTGTATGTTTCTGGAATGACTGAGCTACAGAGGGTTGGGGATTACAAGGGGTACATGTTATTTTCTACATAAATACTTTGGACCCTCATCGACGGTTAAGTTGAATGTGGTCAGCAATTATGGTTAGGTACAGTCATTAGCAAATGTATTGTCCCGAGTAAGCGCGCTGCTGCTTTAAGAATCGAAATACCCCTTATACTGTGTACGAAAGAGACCGAATTAAACAGAGATGAACAACTACCTGAGCAAGATATTTAAAATCTTTAAAGTTTGTTTTGAAAATATACTTGTAAAACTATTATTACTCATTCTATTCAAAATTTCCTTGACACATTTTATAAAATAGTCCTTTTAAATAGAAGCATCTACTACTTAAACAAAGTTATACAGCGTGTTTATGTTTCATTCTTTACCCATAATAAAAAAATAACTAAATGAAAATAATAATGAAAACAATAATCAAAAAATACAGGTTTAAGAGTATTTTAGATAATTAAATAATCACAGCAATTAATGTAAGCAATAAATATAAATAAATAAAAATAAAGTATAGTTTGGTCTGCAGAAATTGGTTTTTATGGCCGGTATTTGACAACAATAGTAGTTATTCCAACAAAGCACTGTTATAGGCTTACTGCTTAAAGCCATAAATAAAACGATACTGAGTTGTACAGTTTATGCTGTCAAATGTTACCAGGTAAGTATTAAGGAATTTTTTTAAAGTATAAAATAAATTTTTAAAAACTCCATTTATTATGACATAAAAGGAAAGTTATGCAAAAATTTATAATCAGAGTAGATTTTGACAGCAGCGAGTCAGATGGTGATATAAGTAGATGACCTATAAAGACAATCCTTATTTTGTGATACTTGAATTAAATTATCTCAAAAAAGAAAACAAAAACGAAAAGACGGCCCTGAATGCAAGTCCATTTCATGAATTACAACAGTTATTGAATGTCTTTCTAAAGATATTTTTACAATAGGTGTTACTTTCGGTACTTGAGTTTAAGATGTTTTAACAATAGGTATTACTATTTGAATCTCAGAGCCATAAAAACCAATTTCTAAAAACCAAACTATAATAATATAGGCTTTTATTTATGTAAATACGTTAAAATTTTAAAAAGTTATTAAATATTCAGTTGTTTTATTAAAAATACTACAAACTAAGAAAAAACTAGAAACATAGATATATATATATATAAAACAGCGCTACAGGCCCTTGGCTTTTTGAACTACTTTCTTCCATGTTTTCCTATCTCTCGCTTTGTCTTCCCAATTATAAACTTCTAATTTTGTTAGATCTTGTTCAACTTCTTTTTTCCAGTTTATTCTGTGTCTTCCTCGCCTGTTTCTTCCTTCTGGTTCCATTTTAAGTGATTGGTTAGTCTTGTGTCTGGCAGTCTGGTTAGGTGACCTATCCATCTTATCCTATTTTGTTTTATGATGTTCAGTATTGTCGTATCTTGGTATAAACCTTCTAATTCCTTGTTCGTACGTCTTCTCCATATGTTGTTTTCTTTTATTCCTCCATATATTAATCTTAAAATCTTCCTTTCCCACGCTTCGATTTTATTCTCTTCTTGTTTAGTCATCACCCAGCACTTACTTGCATATAGAACTACTGGTCTTATTATCGTTTTATATATTTTGGTTTTAGCACTTTTAGAAAGCACTTTTGACGTTAACAATTTTTTATATACACCCACGCACTTGGAGCCTAACATTAACCTCCTTTTAATTTCACTGCTTATTTTGCCATCCGATGTTATTTCTGTTCCTAAGTATGTTACTCTTTCCACTGGATTTATTTTAGTCTCTTATCTCTTATACGGATGTAAATTGGTTCGTTTTCCTTTGTCTCGCCCATTATTATGTATTGTGATTTTTTGTCGTTTAACTCTAGTCCTACTTCTTGTGCATTCTTGATTATTGTTGTTATGATTTCTTGTAGTGCGTGTTTGGTTCTTGTTAGGATCAGGACATCATCTGCAAATGCCAAGCATTGATGGGGCCCGTTAAGTATATTACCGTTACTTCTGATATTGGTTTTCCTAATTATTGATTCTAATATTAAGTTGAATAATGTGCTTGACATAGGGTCCCCTTGTTTTAGTCCTGTATTGGTTATAAATTGTCTTGTTTCTTCGTTTTTTACTCTCACTTTACTTACGGTTTCCTTCAGTGTTAGTTCTATTAATCTTTGTAGTTTGTTAGGGCAGTTGAATTGTTTTAAATTTTCTATTATTTAGAAACATAAATATAGTCATTATTAAAAACAAAACAGTCACAAAACAAAAATTAAACACCCTTGGCAAAGCATAGAACATTAATATATGTTTTTCTGAAATCGTCAAGAAAGCTTGTCATGACAGAACTCAGGTTGGTCATGAAAGTGTCACTTTAAAGACTAGTCACTTTCATGATTTTTACAAGACTCCTGTCACTTTACAAGACTCATCTGTCATTTTTAGACTGCAATTGAATTAGAAATCGTCACTTATCTTATGAAACGTTTATTTAATATAATTAAAAACACTAACAATCAAATACAACAAATATTATTAATTGGTATTAGAACTATGAAAATTTAAAATTAATGTTAATGCTGCCGACACTAGTATTATGCACATTAGAAAAGTTTATTCCAGGTATATAATTCAAAGCATTATTATTTCTGTTTTCTGTTGCATTAGCTATGTTTGACAACACTACTTTTTCGTTGACATATATGTTAGGAATATTAACATTGTCAGCTACAGCAGTCTGATCAAATGCACTTGTTGAAGGAATTTCACTCGCGCCATTTTCCGTTAATGCATCTTGACCTTGCTGTATCTTTTTGGCAATTTTTCTTTTATTTTCTAATGATTCGGCTATATAGCCCTCCGCTACTCCTGTAGAAGACCATCCGCCGTGTCTTTTAAGGTCTTCTATGCCACTTCCAGCATCAATCAACAAAGTTGCTGATGTTCTCCTCAAGGCATGGCCCGTATATTCCGCTGCATTTTGTAAATGAAGAAAACCAGCTATTTTAGCAGGTATCTTTCCAAAGGTATGAATTCCTACAGCCTGAATACTGCATTTACCTTGTCTATATGAAACAAATAAACGCCGGTGTGGTGTATGAGCAGGGCGAAGTGCTAGGTATTTTCTATATAAGGCAATATTTTCGGGTTCGCCAACATCGTCCAAAATTAAAAATCGTCTTCGTTTGTGAGTTTTCGAATCTGGAATGTTCACAATGAGAGTATCATTCTTGTCTTCAATGTCATCTAGAGTCATCTTCATCAACTCATCGCAACGGCATGCACCGGCTAGCCCAAAAATTAATACAACCTGAAAATATAAGCCGCCAATTTAGATTATTTTATAATTTATTTATTAAAACTACTTACTTTTAACAATAGGAAGTCGTGATCGGGAGCTTTTCGAAAAAACTCGTTTATCTCATTTCTTGAAAATACTCGGGACTTTTTTGATTTATATCCTACCGATTTTCTTTTCAGATATGATTTTAACTTTAAATAATTTGCGATATTGATGTTTTCTTTAATTAACAGCACGGCTCTAAGCATTGAATAAGTACTCCAGAGGCTTGAAGACTTGTAAATTTTACTTTCTTCAGCAAAAAAAGCCAGCATTATTTCTTCCGTAACTTGATTAACTTTTTTGTTATTACACCAGCTTTTGAACTTCGCATATTGTTTCTCATATCTTTCTTTGGACTTATCCGGAAGCAATTCTTCCACTGCAGCAGCAGCAGCTTCTTCAATTATTCCAGTGCGAAGAGTGTTTTCCATATTATAAAGCACTTTACAACACAAATTGTGACACTTAAAAAATATTTTTGATTTGTTGTTAGATTCATTGTCATGGATATTAACTCTCATACGACTCTGATGTTGATATATTTTTTCAGTTTAAATCTATTTTTAGTTTTGAAAAACGATTTCAGAAAAAATATAATACATCACTGGTCATGAAAGTGTCTCTGCTTGACTCGGAGGCTTTAAAGAGATACTCGGATGCTACGCATCCTCGTACTCTTCAATAAGCCTCCTCTTCTGCAAAGTTTCACTTTCATGACTTGTAATGTAATACACTATTACCTGGAATTTTTAGAAAATATTTGTGAAAGATTACAGATTTTTTAAATCCCGCCTCTTTTTAAGTGGATTAGTCAATGGGTTTAATTTTCTTGCTAACACATTATTCTGTCAATTACCCATCTCTCTCTTGCATGTATTACCTGTGTGCAAAAGTTGGACCCTTTCTCATAACATTCCAGTAACTACTTTCAAGATATAATCTTGTGAATACTTTACCTGAAGGTCAATAAACCGGCCCTTAATGTTTAAATATGCCTCGTTTGTATGCCCAATCTGATTCTACTTTGGAAACTCGGGGAATGATTATTAGTTTTGATTATTTATTATTTTTAGTATTTTTTACAATAAAAACTTATTACAGTTAGTACTAAAAATTTAGTTTTTTAGTGTTTACAAAATAATTAAACTTCGTAAATAAACAAATCAAACGCGTAAATTAATAGAGTTTATAATAAAGTAGAAAAAAGCGTACGATATTTATTTGTTAAAATAGAAGAAACGATAGTAGAAGTGAAACGGCGGTTTTGTATTCCAGTATCATAAGAAACTCACTTGAAAATAGCAGTTTTTATTAATTTATTGTTGTTATACAAAGCCACTCTAGATAGGGTAGCAACCTTTAAAACTGGTTTATTTGCTGTGTTTGTAAACAAAAGAAACTATGCTCCGAAACGTACGTCGTTTCTTTTGTCAGATTTGTTAAATGTGTTGCCTACTCGGGACAAGACATTTGCTAAAGACTGTGCACTAATTCTGATAAGATGCTGATTGGGCTTTTCCGCACTCTGCGAGTTAAATTGGATTCTATTAAGTTTTTCCAAAATTGCATACATGTTAGGATACAAACAGAAATGTGCTCTCTCACAGTTTCAGCTATCTCAGAATAGTAAAACAAGAATTGTCATGTTTATTGTTTATAGCAGCTTTTTATATGTGAAGAACACATGACTTACTTCTAAGAATCTCATTATATGAAACTTCACAAATAAATAGCAATTTAAGCAAACAACAGTGAAACAGTAAACCAAGGTATGTACTCACCGGTCCATTTGCATCACTAAAGTAATTCTTCCTAAATCGAATCTGAATAGTAGTAGAAGTTTTACACACTTCTGTAGGCACAACTTGCAATGGTGGCTGAGGTGGCTCTTTAATAGGCATGTATTGTTTCCATATTGTTTCTGGACCAAAACCAACTTTTGTTTCTGCTTGTATTCGGAAAATGTAAGTATGACCAGGAATTAGCTGCCTTATAACACCTCTAAATTCTTGAGGCCCAAAATTACGATGTAATGTATGTGTTGAACCCTTTAAATTGCTTAATTATTAAATACAGAATACAATGAATATGTTAACATATTATACCTCCAATCCATAAGTTACAGTAAATTTACGAATGACACCATTCTGTTCAGCAGATGGTAAAGACCATTCAAAAATAATATCACTAGGTTGTACATCGACAGGTTCAAATTTCTCTACTTTTCCTGGAACTGATTCTTTTGTAGCAAAAATAGCAGAAACTGGAAGTGACCTCCTGAGAATACTTGATTCAGTACCACTTCTTACAACAACAGTAAAAGTATAATTACGGTGGGGTTTTAAATCGACTATAGTAATGGAATTATGTAATGTTAAATTTTGTATAAGTACATTTTCTGATGTTAAATATTGCACTTCAAATGCATTATATTCTCCACGAGGGGAAGCCCACGCTAATGTTATCTCTGTGTCTCGAATTGAAGTGGAATTTATTCCAGTTATTGGTTCAGGATCTAAAATTATTTCATTATTAAAAATTAATCCATGTAAAATTAGCTCAATAATATTTACATAACCTATCCTGGCGTTGCAGAGGTTGACTTGCAACGTTATGTGAAACAGTCCAAACAGTGATGTTATAAAGACGTCCAGGCACTAAACCAGTAAAAGTGACTAATCTATCAGAGTCATTGGCTTCTTTCTCTTGATCTGGTATACTGGGATCAGATAATGAAAATCTATATAGATCAAATTTGGAAGAGCTTTGTGGAGTGGGTGTGTATCGAAGACTTATGGAATCTGTTGACTGTTGATTATTGACAACGACTACTTCAGACTGTATTAGTGGCACTAAAAGAAATTTAAAAAAATATATTTATTGTTACTAGACGTTATTGATTGTATTTTATGTGTTTGCAATTAATTAATTAAATGCACTCTACTTACTAGTTCTTGTCCTTAACATAGTTACATCGCTTTCAAGATCATTAGACACAGCTTGAATATCAAACACATATTCGATTCCTGGCATCAGATCACCAACCAATAAGCGAACAGGTCCAGTACCATTCTGGTTCTGACTAACATTTCTCTTGTTTATTTGACTTGGATTGGTTGCTTCCCACCATCTCACAATGTAAGTTTCTACGCGACCTTCTGGACGAGGCCATTCCAATGTAACATTATTGGAATCAACTAACGGTGCTATGTTTGAAACTGGGTTCGGCCCTACAATTGTAATGTTATCATTAATAAACACAGTTTAAAATTGATTTAGCAATGCTACTTACGAACAGTGTGATTAAGTTGTTGCGGATCGTTACTTTCTAATCCATAGCTGACTGTATTTACTTGAATAGTATATCGTTCACCAGGTGTCATATCAGTCACTTCAGCTTCTGTATTTTGTACTGCAGGTAGGCGAACCCAGGTTCTTTCGGTATCTGTGCGGTAACGTATGGCATATTCAGTGATGAGAGAATCTAAAGGAGCAACCCACTGTACTATGACAGAATTGGTTGTTGTCTTTTCAATTGTCATATTTCTTGGAGGTCTTGGAACTGAAATAACAAACTGTATAGTAAAATACATGAGAGAAAAAGATAGTAGAAAGTTTTAGTGTTGACGAAATTTATAAGAGGTTCATCAAGAGGACTTCCAATGGGAAGTCCTCAAGTTATTGATCACTCAAAGCAACTCTCGAGTAACTCTTACCACCAGCTGCATTTAGTCTAAATACAGTCTTTGTTAAAAATCAAATTTACCTGATGCTTCTTTTGGAAACAATATTTCCTCTGATGAATACTGCATAACTTTTAATAAATAATAAAAAAATAAAAAATAAAATAAGTTTTCTTCTTATTACATTCTTATTTCTTATTACAAGTGAACAATTGCATTAATTCTGTTTTTCTATGTAAAATTTAGTCAGTGAAAGTAATAATTGAAAAACAATAGGGTCGTTGCATGGAATTTAAATTTTGACATAACTTGTATATTTTATTAGTATAACAGTTATCTAATGAACAGGTCCACATAATGACGTCCTTTTTCGTTTCAATATTTTCCGTCCTTTTCTACACTGCTGACGTCATCGTACTATTCAATATGGAACGCGATTTGCATTCGTAACATTGGCAATACTGGAAATCTTTGCCAGCGACGAGCAGATAAACCGAACGTGGGACCCGATCAAATCAGCTGCTGTACTTTAAACAAAGCTTGCGTGTTCCACGTTTTCTCTTAAAAGAAAAAGGGATAATGAAGACCGTCTTTAATCAAACTACAAGCAAAAACATGCACGAAATAAATTATATAAGTGTTCAGATAATATACTGTACTGTACCAGAATTGCATAATAAAATGTTAGTTCTTCCAATGGCCAACCACCACGTTTTTCCGATCCTGGTAAAAGATTAAAAAGAATTAAAATAAAATAAAACTTTAGTACTGTTTAAAGACGCTTCATGAACACTTCTTGAAATCCATATTAAATATTAATAAACCTTGAATAAAACATGCTAACTTGTTTAATCATTTACGTATATTAATAAAATTCACATTTTCCCTTTTCCGCTAATTAATAAATACGACCGTCGCATTACTTGTTTTACTGAACATGAATAATAAAACAACAGCTGATTCAAACGTATCAAGTTATCAACACATGCACGTAAATATAAACACAACACAGTTGTCAAATGATTTCGTATTGCCAACTTACATATTTAGTTTTAATACAGCGCATGCGAGGACGATGACGTTGTTGTACTAGAAAAGGACAAAAAAATTTAAAATTGTAAATTGAATATCTCGCTAACGGCTGCGCTAAAAATTTTGAAAAAAATACGTAGAGTTATTACTAATTATATAGAATGTAAAAACGTTAAGTTTCAAAATTGTGAAACGACCCTATTGCATATTTCATAAAGAAAATGCAGAATAAGGGAATACTAAACAAGATGTATGAAAATACAAAAAACAATAAGTAAACACAAGCAAGAGATCCCCAACAGATGCACACAAAGAAAGAGAGGATATAGAAAAACAAATAAGACATAAGAGAGATAAAATAAAAAAAATTAATAAAGATAGATTAGGAAGTTGGCGGACCTAACCAAGAACATTGATAATGAGATGGAAAAATAAGAAATTGAATTAAAAATAAAGGATAAAATGGATAAGTATGACATTCAAATACTAGAACTAAGTGAAGCTAAAAAGAGAGGTAATGGAATGATAAATTAAAAAAATTAACCCTACTATCTAATTCAACCAGGAATACAACCAGGTAAACAAGAAAAGGAAGGAGTAGGAATAATAGAAAAGAATTACAAATAAACTCAAGAATAATATTGATGTAACTAGAGATGAATGAAAAATAATCATAATAGACGTAATACACAGCAGTAGAGGGGACAAAGGAAGAACAAATACATTCAGAGAACAGAGAAAATAAATAATCTGGAATGCCAATATAAGTAGGTATTAGGGCATCCAATCCCGGGATCTCGAAATCCCTAGCATTTCTTAGGCCCGATAATCCCGGGATTATACACATTAAATCCCGGGATTATACACATTAAATCCCGGGATTATACACATTAAATCCCGGGATTATACACATTAAATCCCGGGATTATAAAAATTCAATTTCAATTCTCATTTAAACGTGACAACCGTGAGAACTCAGCGAAGTAGTGATTTATTATCATTAGTTGTTTAAAATGCGGGACTTTCCCTATTTATGTAATACTATTTTGTTCCATAGACAAGTTACATAACATGAAAATATTTCGAAAAATACCCACTAAAAAGACAGAGAAGAAGAAAATGATGAAGATGAGGATATCAGTATTGAAGATCTTAGACGAACAATATTTGAAAACGCACGCGAAGAAAGTCTTGACGAAAAGTTACATAAAACCCTAAATGAGAGTAGGGTGCAAACTCCATAAACAAACAAAATTTAAATGAGACTCTTCCTCGGAGAATAACCTTGATCTCGTTAACAAAACTTACAAATGGTATATGATTTTTTAATCGCCATACCACCAGAATCCTTAGAACCCGAGAGGGGCTTGTCCACAGCTGGAAATGTTTCACGTAAATCCGTTCTAGTTTGGCAGGCATCTTGGACGAACTGGTATTTTTATGTTTTTTTTTTAAATAATTTGTTTCTATTTTGTTTTTTATATTTTTTGACTAATGATAATTTTTTTCATATTTTGAATACTGAAAACAGGAAAACTTTATTTTTTAAAGTTGATACCAGTGTTGAACAGCTATTCTTAAAATGTCAAACTTATTTACGCTGTAAATTTGAAAAGTAAATGCAGAATTAGAATTTCCAGCATCCCCAACTGTCAAACTACTTAACAAAGTATTCCTAACAAATTTTAGTTAAAACTTATTATAAATTATTTTTTTAAATTATTACTAAGTAACCCAAATAGAAAATAGTATATTAAAGTAATAGTTCAAAAGACAGGTTGTTAGCGCATTTGCGTCCAAGTTGTCTAATAGTAGAGTGCCCAGTGGGGCAAAACGTGTCACCCTGTGGCGTTTTGAGAGTAAAAGCTGAGACTAGTTATATTCCATAACTTATAATTAATTGTTCTACCAAAACAAGTTGGCCGAAAATTGTCCTGTGCAAAAGGGCACAATTCATAATTTTTGAGTCATTTTCGGACAATTTTCGGCCAACTTTTTTTGGTAGAACAATTAATAATAAGCTATCGAATACAACTAGTCCCAGCTTTTACTCTCAAAACCCCCACAAACATCAAAACTGAGCGACTTTTCTACGAGCGAGCACTCTACTATAGGACAAGTGCGCTAAAATATTTTATGAAACGAATACTTTATACTGTTTTTTCTATTTGCCTTATTTTATAATTATTTAAAAAAAATACAACTAATAACTTAAATAGTTTTTACATAAGGTTAGGGAAACTTTGTTAAGTTTTGTTAGCTTGTGTACTTATTAAGTTAGCAAAACTGAAAATTCTAATTCTGCATTTGTTTTTCAAATTTACAACGTAAATAAGTTTGACATTTTAAGAACAGCTTTTCAACAGTGATATCAACTTTAAAAAATAAAATGTTACTGTTTCCAGTATTCTTTTGGACACACAAAATAGAAGAAATAGTATAAAGTTTTCGTTTCATAAGACGTTTAGCACACTTGTCCTTTAGAAGGCTAACTAATACTTTAATATAGTATTTTGACTTTTATTATAAATATTTTGCATATACAATCCCAGGATTGATTCTGGGATCAAAAATTTTCAATCCTGAGATACCGGGATTGCAAATACGTTTCGGGATTGGATGCACTAGTAGGTATAGATGCAAACAGGAATTTGATGTATAGGACAGTTTGGAGAAGGACACAAATAGAAATGGGAAAAATCTAGAAGGTAATAATCAATAAAAATTTCTGGAATACAGTAAGAGAAGTAGGTGAAAGACACACAGGAATGATTTGAAGTGTATTTTTAGTATGAAGTGTGTAATTTTAGAAATTCTGTTCAGTATTATAAAGCCTAGTACAAAATGGAAAAACAATCTCTGGAAACTTTGTATTTTGACGATCGAGCGACTGTAGCTTGGATGTCAGTCTAGTCTCGACGATGGGGATACAATATTTCATGGCCACAATGACTTTTGTATTTTGATTAATACTAATATTCCACAATACAATTGCTTTATTACTAAACTTTTGTTTATTTGTTTGTCTAAGGAAATTATCAGCTATAATATAACAAGTGGTAAGATTACCGAGCTGCAGTTACACTTGTCCTATGGACTCCAGTCTAACAAGTAGAATCATCGAATCCTACACTGTCCGACAAATTTTATTTTGTTTTTGATTCCTGGTTCTTCTTAATTATTTCTGGTCCTCTATTAGGTACTGATGACTAAAAGTCAAATAAATCCAAAAGTTAGTTTGTTTAGGGAAAATATTGCTAATCTTAAGTTAGCTTTTTGCTTTTTTTCTAGCACAAGGATCCTAGGTTTTGTATCTTAACTCAATATATGAGGGCGGTCTGAATAGTGAGGTAAATAATACAGAAATGGCACCACAATGAGCACATCAGTGACATTTATCAAATTTACAACCTTTTATAAGACAGCTGTAAAAGTTGGAGCCAAATATATTGCGTCGTTTGAATTTTACAGGTGTTTATACCTGTAAAAATAAACGAGATCGGTTGTTTTCTGAATATGGATGAAAATTAATTTCGTGCTGTTATTAAACATTTTCATATTGACGGTAAAAAACCAAAAGAGATCAAAGAGGAGTTAGATCGTGTTCATGGCAAATCTGCACCATCATTTAAGAGAGTTTGTTTTGGGGTGAATGAATTTTAACATGGTCGTAGAAGCACTGAAGATGAATCAAGATCAAGACGTCCAAAAGAGGCTACCACTGACGATATGATCACCAAAGTTCATGATCCCGTTTTAAATGATCGTCGATTGAAGGTGCGTGTGATAGCCGACACTATTAGCAAATCAAGAAAACATGTTGGTTATATCTTATATGAACACTTGCATATGAGAAAACTATCAGCAAGATGGGTGCCGCGTTTGCTAACTGAGGACCAGAAATGAATTCGTGTAACCACTTCTGAGTACTATTTGAGCCTTATCCAAGTATAATGAAGGATTATTGCTGGTGTTTGTTGCGTGTAGCGTCCTCTATATACAGTGTGTTTCACTTCACAGCTTGTCACCCCTGTATTTTGTTATTTTTAATCCAATCAATTTCAAATTTTTATTAGGTATAGAACCCCTTAAAATAAACTTGTGGGTAATTAAAAACTCCATGTATTATCAACCACCAGTCTACTACGATCGAAGATAAATGCAAAAAATCGAAAAAACATATTAGGCCTTGTTTAATCGGAAAAGTCATTATGGAAATTTGTTCTGGGCCACCTGAAAACCCCAAAACCAAATTTTGGTTAAAAGCCCAAAAAAAATTTTAATTCAATTCTAATAATTTATTTAAAATAATTATTTTTTCAAGAATTTTTAACCAAAATTTGAATTTAAGGTTTTCAAGTGGTCCAAAACAAATTCACGTAACGACTTTTACAATTAATCTAGGCCTAGTATGTTTTTTTGCATTTACTTTTGATCGTAGTATTGACGGTGATTTATAATAAATTTAATTACATAAAAATCTCTTTGAAGGGATTTTAACCTGATAAAAATTTGGAATTGTTTTGATTATAAATAACAAAGATACCCGTATCAAGTTAAAATACAAATCTAATAATGTATTAAAATAATTTTGGTTTTGAGGTTTTCAATTGGTCCAGAAGAGAATTTCATAATGACTTTTACGATTAAACAAGGCCTACTATGTTTCTTCGATTATTTGAATTTATCTTCGATTATAGTAGGCTGGTGGTTTGTAATAAATGGGGTTTTTAATTACACACAAATTTCTTTTAAGGGTTTTATACCTGATACAAATTTGGAATTGATTTGTTTATAAATTAAAAAAATGCAGGGCTATAGAGGTAAGATTCCAAATATTTATTAGTCCAGTTTTTTAACCAAAATTCCCATAACAACTTTTCCGATTCAATAAGTCCTAATATGTTTTTTCAATTTTTTTCATTTACCTTTGATCACAGTAGGCTGGTTGTTTATAATAAATGGAGTTTTTAATTGCCCATAAATTTATTTTAAGGGTTTCTATACCTGATAAAAATTTGAAATTGATTTGATTTTAAATAACAAAAAGTACGTGGGTGTAAAGTTATGAAGTGAAACACACTGTATAAAAGGCATTCCAATTCTAATGTTGTAAAATATGTACATTATAAACAAACTTTTCCGACTTATTTGGCTTTTAATCACCTGCAGTTAATAGTGAATCAGAAACAATTAACCAGAACCAGGAAACAAAAACACAGGACAGTGTTATTAATCGTAATACAAGTTATATTGGATGAGAGCATATAACGAATAAATGTAAATGGCATTGAAAATTTTTAAGAAATGTATAATTAAGTTGTTAAACATTTGGATCAAATTATGTGCTTAGAAACAGACCAAAATAAGGCAATAATACGGTCACTTGTTTTTTTACTATCGCTGTGATAGATTTATTGTAATTAAGCAAACTAACAAGTTCAATATATTGATGAATGGCTGATTTAAATTTGTGATATTTAATTGGTTGATTAATAATGTATTGAATTGTCATATATAATACCATAAGTGGTAAAATTTTGTCGGCAAAATTTTCTTATTGTTACGAGCGTTTGTTGCATAGCAATTTCTCGAGTGACATTGTCACTAAAAACCACGAGACGTCAGTCGAGTGGTTTTTGATCAATGTCACGAGATAAATTGGCAACAAACACGAGTAAATCAAAAAGAAAATTTTGCCAAGACAAAATTTTACCACGTATGTTATTCGTTATGACTATTTCGCGAATAAACAACACAAAGAATAAAAATATTTAACATTTATTTCAATGCAACGTACAGTTTGTGTATACTATTTTTGTAGGATCGTTACTATAGCAAAAAAATTGTCGGTGAAATAAAGGGTAGGTTGCTTATTTGAACGTTTTCATTGTTCAAGTTCGGAAAATTTTATAAACAAAAAATAGTCGCCGGAATAGAAAGAATTTCGTTCACAGGATAAATTTTTATTGGTTCGTATAACATTGAGTGAAATAGTCAGTGATATAACTCAATGTTTTAACAAATAACTACTAAATATGTAACTTTGGCAGTTAATCTAAATGACAGTAAATTATACTGAACTATGTCCTAATCTTGTTATATAAATTTTCTTATTTTTATCTATTGATTTAAATATAATAATCATCCCTATCAATTTGAATCTTAAATTGAAGGCTATTATAAAGTCATTGATATGTGTATATTTGAGAAGTAATCGGTTGGTCTCTAGTTTTCATAATTATTACAAGAAGTTCGTTTTAGTTAGCGCCTGTCTGCTGAAAGAAAAACCAGAAAGTGATTTTTTTTCACAAAAAAAAACATGTATTTTTCATGTTTTTCTTCAGCAAGAAAAAAATCGTAAAAGACATAAATAACCATTACTTCTTCTTGATTTTTTATAATTATTGTGATAGTACTAGTAAGAATTTTCATTTTGGGAGGGCGAAGGTGTGAAGAAAATGATTTAAGTAGGGGTGGGTGTCACGAAGAAAATAGATTTAATCTCGAGTCCTAAATGGTATTTTTTTCTGCATTATAACTATAATTAACAGTTAAATTAGAAATTATAAATGTTTATTTATTTTTAGTCAAAATCAAAACGAACTGAATGAAAATTACTTTGAGCAAACTATTAATTGTTTAATGGTTTCCATAGCAATATGCAACTTTTACTTCCAGAGTTGAAATGGTATATTGTGTTACAAGTGCAGAAAAGTGCCAATTTCTCATGAGTGTGAAGATGTTGCGGCATGAGACGGAGTCGAATGCCGCAATCATACCAGTGTGAAATTGGCGTTTTTGCACGCGTTACACACTATACTTTATCTACGACAACAAACAAAGTAATAAACCACCAACAGCTAAGAAAGTTTTTTAACCTAGAATTTATACTCGCATTCATATTTTTTATGTGAAATTTCTGGCAATAAATTAAGAGATGTAATGTGAGCCGCTTCCACGATGTTTGGAGGTGTACAAGTGTATACCCCAATTTTCCATCATCGGATTCACTCATGATACATCTAGAATTTCAAAAACGACAAAAGTAAACATTGAGCGCATTCAGCAGATTTACCAGTCGCACCGGTCTGGGTCACTGGTGGTTGTTTTGGTCACCACATTTTAAATATGGTTTGTTTACATGCCGTACCGGTACAAATAAAGTGAGGTTACAACATTGTGCTTATTAGATATTTTTACAATCTATTCGGAAAAAACTTGATATTTACAATTTAGATTTAAATTATCCTCATCTAATATCAGCTGCTCCATTATTATCATTAGAAATATCGAATTAGGTTATGCCACTCTATATTTGACAAGTAAATTTAAATATATCGACCAGTAACCAATTTTTCATCATTCAGCTAAAATCTACCGGTGAGCAGCACCGGTTAGTCACTGCTAAGTCTGCTGGATGCGTCCATTAAATTTGTGAAGACATTAGTAATAATACGTTTACAATCTGTATAATTTCAAGATAAAATTTCAAGTCTCTTAAATCTCAGCCAATGAAATTTCTGGATTTCAAATTTAATCACGATTAAGCTAATAAGAACTTAATCAAGCTTTGTGAAACCGGCCATTTATATTTCAAATAATTAATAATATTATAAATATTGCAAGTGGTGACAGCTATGGCATTTTAATAGAACTGCTAATTATTGAGAACTCCTTCCTCACAGACTTTACCGTTCAGTTTGGAGATTGTTTGCAATTGGTCGTTTTCACGGTTACTAGATTGTGCAGAATGTGTAACCTTCTATGGTGGTTGTAGATAAAAGAATTTTCAGATAGACTAGATTAAACAGTGGGAAAAAAGCCTCCTTTCATACATATATGAAATCAAAAAAATTATTTTTTTCTTTCTACATAATATGTATGTCAAGGTAACAATAATAGGAATGGAAATTTAGACAAGAAAGAAAACCAACACTAACTTCATCAACACTAAAACTAATTTAATAAAATCATGAATTACTTACAAACTGGTTGAAAATATTCATGTGGCTCGCTACGCAAACCATGCGAAATAGCATAAACTCTAACTGTATATCCTGCACCAGGATATAGATTAGTTAAGACAATACGGTTTTCATATGTTGGTTTAACAATTTTTTCTAATGTATCATTTCTAACTAATTGTATTTCATATTTTTCTTGTCTTGAATTAACATCCGATTTCCAGCTGATATTCAAACCATCAATTAGAGATCTTGAATCTTCGATAATGGGTGCACTGGGGCGTGTAACAACGTACAGAAAACTTTCATTTGATTCAACTTTTTTGGTGACAGCTTGTACAGATATTGAGTAATTTCTACCAGGGAGTAGAGTGTCTAAGGCTATTTTAGTTTTATTGCTCGTTACTGTATTGCTATCACCAGTTGAACTTTCAACTTCGTGATAAGATATAACATAACCTTCTTGGGTGCTTTCGGGATTTGCTGACCAAGATATTTCCACAACTCCATTTTTGTCATCAGTTTTGGCATGTAGATCTATTACTGGTAGAGGTTCTAAAAAACAAAGATTAAAAAAATTTTAAATAAATATGAAAACCTTAAACACTATGACTTACTGAGTGTAACATCAGCTGACATAGGCCAAGATGTAACTTTTCCAGAGACAGTTTTTACAATGACTTGATAAGTTTTTCCTGGTTCTAGATTTTCTTTAAATTCCCAAAACTGTGGTTCTTCTCTTAGTCTTGTAACAGGAGGTTGTTTTCTTACAGTTCCAACAGAAATCTGATACTTATCAAACTCACTAAAAACAAAGAACAATTTATAGAGTTCCTGTTAATCAAAACTGTACACATCCTCTTGCTTGCCCACCTTTTTCCATTTGGTGCTTCCCAATGTACAATAAATGAATTAGAAGTAACAGAATTTTTATCAAAAGATACATTTAAGGGTCTCAAAGGCACTGTTCTGTATTGTGCAGTTGTTGGTGTAGATATTTCATCTTCAGACATAGTCTGTACAGATATATTATAAGCTCTACCAGGTACTAAACCTTTGAACGCTGCTTGGGCAGGACCTGGAGGTTCTCCCTCTTTCTCAACATATAATATACTATCAATTGCATCTGGTGGTTCTATAGACACTTTGTAATGTGAATATATAGCTGCTGGATATGGTGGCTGCCAAAGTACAAGTAATGTGGTTTCATTACGGAACCACACAATAAATTTCCCAGGAGTGTTCGGTTCTACAAATTTATAAATTTAAAATTAAAATAAATGTTATGATAAATAACATACTCGTAGTGAAATTTCTAGAAGTATATGCTGCACTCTCTTTTCCTTCAAAAACAGAGAAAGCTTGAACTTGGTATGTAGCACCAGGAGTAAGGTCGCGCAGAACATATG
Organism: Agrypnus murinus; assembly: GCA_929113105.1. NCBI lineage: Eukaryota > Metazoa > Arthropoda > Insecta > Coleoptera > Elateridae > Agrypnus > Agrypnus murinus. Next base: position 76,787,773 of record OV816029.1, on the reverse strand, counting down.
GTGAATCTTCTAAATTATCTATAGTTAAAGTTTGAGGTTTGGGATCTAACCCTGGTGTGAGTGCATTAATTTTCAACTTAAAACTTGAAAAGCTGCCTTGTAGTGGTGGACTCCATGTTATTATTGCAGTCTTCCCACTACGGACTGTTACAGATAAGTTTGATGGTGGGTCAGGCACTGTAAAAGAAATGTAATTATTAGTTGTGATTAATTTGTTAAGATGATTGATAAATTTTGACAATGAATGTTTTTAAAATATTACTTAAGTTGTTGTACATAGTTGTACATTGTCACCTACATCTTATTGTGTGGATCATGTCAATGTCACTTTATTGTTTATAACTGCAGCAGAAAACATTGATTGATAATCAATTTAAAACTTCTTCTACATAATACAAAAATAAAGCGATTAGCAGTTGTGTAATTGCCAATCGCATGACATTTTATGAATCACATTCCAAATGTGATTAATAATCAAATTGTGATTTAATCTGCAGAATGCATAGTCGAAAATTGTTTATATCTGAGGTTGGTATGTCAAAGATTCTTTGGTGAAATTAATACAATAACAATAATTTATTATGTGCCACCATCAGTGAGATTTTGGTATAATTCAGTATTATAATTTTATTAAAAATTATTTGATGTCATTAAGATCATTCGCCAGAATTTGATGCAGTTATTTATTGATTTTTTTTAATACACTCTATGGGTTTTGAAACTGTAGATCATAATTGCAAAAGATAACAAAAGTATTAAATTTTAGACTTCTGAGGAACTTCTAACATACACCGATTTCAATAATTGTTGAAATAGAAATGGCGATCTAATATGTGTCTTTTATGAATATACAAATATGAATGTTACAGTTATTCCATGACTGCCTTCTCCCATATAGTCTTCCACTACCATCTGGAAGGCTTCAACACTTACAGAAAGTTAATAAATGCTCAATGAAGTGCTATAGTAAAGTAGCAATTGTCCTAGATAGCACCAGCTATCTAGGAGCAGGTATTTTTTTTAATTTCTAGAGTAGGTGTGGTCGGACCACGCCCATTTTCAATAGAGATTGTTTCCTTGTCAAGGGGAAGTTTCATCAGAATATTTTAATCAGTACATCTATACTCTGTAGTTTTACAAACGGTTTACGCTAAGAAAAAGATAATATAGTTACTAAAATACATATTGATATAAGTCAAATACAAGGTATGGTTAGGAGACACCATTTAGAGTATAGTGTTGTGATAGACAACAGTCCTTAAAATCCATTATTACGGGAAGTTTTATGTCAAATTTAATAACATCCATCAAGTTTGAAGAGAGTTATCATATTCCCACACAGACATGCGATAAATGATCAATGAAAATCGTAGCTACTTTGCCCTACTGAATAAATCGAAATATTACCGTTACATTTATATAGCTTCTTATAGGCCTTTAATCAAGTAATGAGAATGTTTTCGCAACCTTTATAAACCTTCTTTAAAATGATAACCACAATGTTTAGGCACCCGTATTGCTTTATTGGTTATCCTGCTTGCTCTTGCACTTATCACTATCCTCTATATTTCTCTTTGCAAGTCTCTTCTTTCGCATACAGGACATATTCCTAATATAAAAATACACTGATAATATTGAGGCTCTCATGCAGACATTTGAAATGACCAAAACTGAACTTCAATTCTTTTTAGACTGTATGGTACTCATTTGTAAAAAATTAGAGCGTCACTAATGTCATAGATATTTTAGAATTTCAGTAAAAAAATCTTTTTAGCTTGTTTCCACATAAATGCATCAAAAATATGGTGGGTGTATATAAAAGAGCCAAGAAGACATTATAAAACCAGTACACCAGCATCTTTTAGAGTGGTTATAAATACTCCTAAATGTTATTTAAATTTAAGGAACAATACGGCGCTAAGGTGTTGCTATATAACTTTTTATGGTGTTCACAGTTACCAAAAGTGATGTTATATAACTTATGGTAACACTCCTCACTATGAATGATGGTAATCTCCTAAAGTATGAGCTGCCACTGCAATGCTGCTTATATTACTTGCAAGTATCAGCCAGTCATCGCATTTTCAACATTCATAACCTCGCAAAAGTATTTCGCAGTCTATATTGCTTGTGGTGCGTGAAAATGTCTTTTAAAATAGTATTTTATTGACGTCTCTGTGCGTTACCAAAGGTTTCTTAGGTTTGTGGTTACTAGTTTGAAAACTGACCTAAAAATAATATGAATTTGTAAAACAATTCGCTATATGAAAAATCTATATATTTTCAACTTTCCCCAGTGTTAACTATCAACTTTCTGTTGTTTCTATGGAGTTACTCAATGGAATTCTTATTAATAAGTGTTTATACTCAAGGTTATGCCAGGGTTGCAAATTGTTGTTTTTAATTGTAATAAAATTAAAAATTGTTTAAAAAAATAAGGTATTGAGCAGTAATTATAAAAACTAATAAACAGTGACCTCTCATCGATTGTGAGGCAGTGCGGAACTTAGGCATTAGGTTTTTTGTATGACTAGTCAGTAGAGGATTGCATCGACTTGGATATTTTAAAATTCCATAGAATATGTAAGTTATTTATAACCATTGCAGATTTTTTGATAGTAGATATCTATTTTTAATACCGATAGATAGGTTTTTCATTTGTGATCGAATATGGCTGCTTCGTTATGCAGCTTTAAATTAATCCTCATATTACTCAATCATAATAGCATTTGTTTATAGTTTGTTGTGTGGCTTTGCTATTTTAATGATACAAAAACGTTTAATAAGTTACAGTGAATTAATTAATAATAGGAGATTATAATCATGGCTTTTGCCCGGAAAGATCAAGCATTGATGCCTTATTTATAATAATAAATAATAATCTTTTATATAAATACAAAGGTATTTATATAAAATTTATGAAGTTAAAGAAACTTATAAATAAAATTTGATGGCAAACACCTTTACAACTCTAAAATAAATATGGCAGTAAATTCTACAACCTTTTCTACTTCACCTATTGTTTGATTCAGTGATTATCAACTTCCGTTAAAAAACATTAGATACGATCAAGATCTTAACTGTGTAATGTGTTTCTTTCGTAATTTGTTTAATTTGTTTTTAAATGATCTAACAATAAAAATTTGCTCTAGGGAATTGTTTCTTACTTCGTAGCTTATGAAATAGATCCATTATAATATAATTAAAATATAAACTATTAAATGGAAGTTAAATAATTTTTTTTAATAACTCAATGTAAAAAATTCTCTATTATATAATTAATAATAATGATTTTTATTTAATTTTAATTATTGTATATGGGGGGTATTGTAATATTTGATCATAAATAAAGCTTGATATCTGCAATATCTACCATCCATCAGAAACTTCCAGCAAAAATACAATGTTATAATGAGTGCAAAATATTAACGATTACTTTTTAGTTGATACGAGGGTGGTTTGATAAGTCAGTGACTTTTTGAATTTCCCGCGCAGTAACTTTAAATGCAACACTGCTCCTGTCAACTACCATCTATGAATAGACTACTGTAAAATTTTGAGAAGGCTGCGCCATTTAGTTTGTGTTTGACAGCCATTGAAAGCAAACAACCTCGTGAATTTTAACGAAAATGGAAAAAAGTGAATTTCGTGTGCTGATTAAGCATTATTTTTTGTGTAAAAAAAAAAACATCACCGAAACCAAGGAAAGGCTTGATAAATACTATGGGGACTCTGCACCATCAATTTCAATGGTTAAGAAGTGGTTTACTGAGTTCCGTTGTGGTCGTACCAGCACAAGTGACGCCGAACGTTCAGGTCGCCCAAAAGAGGTCGTCACGCCAAATCGTCGATAAAATCCATGGAATGATATTGGACGATCGGAGAATGAAAGTGCGTGAGGTGGCTGAGGCTGTAGGCATCTCAACTTAGCGGGTACATCACATTTTACATGAATATCTGGACATGAAAAAGCTATCCGTGCGATGGGTGCCGCGATTGCTCACACTCGACCATAAGCACAACCGTTTGACCACTTCAAAGGAGTGTTTGGAGATGTTCAGCCGCAATCCGAACGAGTTTTTGCGGCGTTTCGTTACCGTAGACGAAACATATGGATCCATCACACTACCACAGAGACCAAGGAACAATCAAGACAGTGGGTTTCTCCGGGCGAACGTGCACCAAAGAAGGCAAGGTGGGTCTGTCGGCCAACAAGGACATGGCCACAGTTTTTTGGGATGCACGCGGTGTTATTCACATCGATTACCTTGAAAAGGGTAAAACGATCACCGGCGAATATTATTCAGAGCTTTTGCACAGATTCGATATTGATTTGAAGCAGAAACGACCGCATTTGGCAAAGAAAAAAGTGCTGTTCCCTCAAGACAATGCACGGGTGCACACGTGTGTAGTCTCCATGGCAAAAATCCATAAATTGGGCTACGAACTGCTACCCCATTCAGCATATTCTTCAGACTTAGCCCCCTGTGACTATTTCCTGTTTCCAAACCGAAGAAATGGCTGGGCGGTAAGAGATTTGGGTCGAATGAAGAGGTTATCACTGAAACAAACGCCTATTTTGAGGGCCTTGAGAAAACCTATTATTTTGAAGGAATAAAAAAAAATTGGAAAAATGATGGACTAGATGTATCGAGCTAAAAGGAGACTATGTTGAGAAATATAACGCTTATTTGCCGAAATAAATATCTTTTATTCAAAAAGTCACTGACTTATCAAACACCCTCGTATGTAACATGCAGCTTGAAAAAGACAAAAATTCCTGAGAAGTTTCAAAATTGTTAATGATTAGTTTTTCTGACAATTTTGTTATTTTTGATGTTGAAGTTTAGGGTTTCCTCACCAATATGGTGAAAACTTGCATTAAAATTCTTGATATTTGAAAAATTTTTGAAAGAAATATGGTATACTCTATTTTGACGTTACTATCAGTTCGATTGGGCTGAAATCTTACACAATGCCTACATAAACAATAAGTCCAGCAGTTGCTGACAACCAGCAGTTGCTGGTATAAAAAACATCATGAAGCAACTGCTGGTAATGGAAGGAAAAATAGATAAAACGAATCACAACATTAAACAGCAAGCAAATAAAATAGAAAACTTAGAGCAAATCACAAAGTATCAACAATCAAGAATAGAAATATTAGAAAAGGAAATAAGGAAAAGGAACATCATAATCTTCAGTATTCCCGAAGATCACAAAGAAGACATGAAATCATTGAAAGAAAAATTCTTGAAAGAAGTGAAAAAAACAGGAGTAACAAACAATTGCAGGCACCAAAATAGACTGCGTAAACAGATTAGGGGCCCGCAAAAAGAACAAAAATAGGTCAATTAAAGTAGGACTTACAACAAAAATGAAAAAACAGAAATATTAAAGAACCGAAGTGGATTGAGGGGAACAAAAATTAAATGAAGATTTGGACAAGAAAACAAGGGATATACAGAAAAAACTAAAAAAGAAAAACCTCACATGCAAGAAGCAAAAAAAGGAATGAAAGCAAAGATTATACGAGATAAGTTAATAATAAATGGAGATGAATAGAAGATCGAAGAGCTAGAGGAACATGATAATGTAATGTAAGAAATAGAAATTACAAAAAGACAAAGGAAAAAAGAAAATATAATAAGAAAAGAGAACGATCCACAGATGAAGAGGGTGAAAAATCCCACAGAGGAGCAATTCCAAAAAAGAAAAATTGGACCCAGACTATGCTGGCTCCTTATGGAAAAGGGAGGAAAGAGAAGGAAGAAGAGATGCCAGACAACATAAACATTAGGCTGCTACTAGAGGAAGGAGAAAGTGCTCAACGCAACCCACAGGACCATAACGACAACAACGAGACATTATGATAATTCAAAAAACTAGCAAAAGAGGTAAACCTCACAGAAACAAAAAATGATGAAAGACATATTAGAAAAGGACCAGAAAAAAAAATTATACAATAAACATAGAGAATAGAGATAATGAAATAGGCATAGGACATGCAAATAATTTGGAACCTACCCCCAATAGCACTGTCATCGAGGACCTCACCAAAAAAGAAACACTCTAATAAAAACCTTAGAGTGGCAACATGGAATGTTAAAACCATTCTACAACTGAATGATGCATGATATTACTTGGGAAATGCAGAAATACAAAGTTGATATCATGGGAATACAAGAACATAGATGGGGGGGAGAGGGTGAATTAAAAAAAGATACCTATAGCTTCTTCTTCAGTGGAAATGCAACTCAGGGTCAAAAAGGAGTTGAAAAGGACCAATTCTACGAAGATTTACAATGTCAATGTGATCAAATACCCAAACAAGACATCATACTACTTCTTGGCGATTTCAACGCTCAACTGGGTAATGAACACTTCCTACAAGAAGTCACAGGAAAATATACAATTCACAACAAGACAAGTGATAATGTTCTGTCAAGTTGCTGCAGCTTTCAACCTCTTCATAGTAACAATAAAGTTCCCCCACCCTAAGCATCATAAAATAACATGGAGATACCGTGATGGAAAACATACAAGCCAAATAGATCACATTTTAATTTCAAAAAATAGCCTAAAAACTGTATGACACCAAAACATTTAGAGGCGCTAATGCAGAGACAGACCACTACATGGTGCTATCAACACTAAAACAATATAGATTCGTAGAAAGAAGAAACAAACCAGGTAAGAAAAAGTGGAATACAGAAAAACTAGATGTGCAACAAGTACCTCGGCCTAACTCTATTGAGACCACCTGGACCCAAACTAAAAACAACATTATCACAGCTACTAGTCAAGAAATTGGTTTTAGTGAAAAAAAGAACCATAACGATTGGTATGACGTAGAATGTAAACAAGCAAAAGAAAACAAAAACAAATGCAGATTGATATAGATGAAAACCAATAAAGTGGAAGATAAGAAGCACTATACACAAGCTAGGAATAAAGCGAATATTTTATTCAAACGAAAAAGAAATGAATGGATGAACCAAGAATTTGATGAAATACAAACTGAATATGTAAATAACAACAACAGGCTATTTTTCAAAAAGATTAAAACTATGCTCAGTAAACCTACCTATAAAGCAAGAGTTTTCAGAAATATAGATGGGAAAATAGAATGTGATGAAGAGAAGATAAAAAAGATCTGGAAGGAATATTTTCAAGAATTACTATATGAAGATAATAACATTTTACAACCAGTTGCAGATTGCCTAGTGGGGCAGGATCCAATTTACGACGCCTGCTTATGATGAAGTGAAAACCACAATTTTACAATTAAGAAAAAATAAAGCTGCAGGCCCGGATAATATAATTGCTGAATTACTTATACATAGTAGCACAGATTTGTATGAAAAGGTACACAAAGTAATCGTGGAAATATGGGAAAAGGGGATGATAATATCAAAGGATTGATCCCAAGTTGATGTGATACTACTACATAAAAACGGTAGTAAAGAGATATGTAAAGATTACCATGGTATGACACTGCTGAGCACTGTCTATAAACTTTTAGCAACCATAATTAAAACTAAACTAATACAATATTCAGAGAACCTTATAGGCGACTACCAGCAGGGATTCAGATCAGGAAGAAGCACAGTCAAACGACACTAAACAATAACAAGATAACTGTTAAATTACAAGATAGAGAAATTGATAATTTCACAATAAACAAGGGCGTAAGGCAAGGAGATGTTGTGTGTGGAAAGTGTGTTGGAAAAAATAGTGTAGTTAGCAACATGTTAAGGGTAAGCCGCTTTGTATTTGAACGTGTACAAACCTGCAAGTACTTAGGCTGCGAATTAGGCAACAAAAATGAATATAACATAAAAATTAGTCATAGATTGCAGAAAGGAAGCAAAGCATACTATAGTAATAGAAACTTACTGTCCAGTAAGAAGCTAAGCAGAAGTACGAAGTTGAAGATTTATAAAACCCTTATTAGACCAGTGGTGACCTACGCTGCAGAAACCTTAGCCTTTACTTGTGGAGAAGAAGAAGCATTAAGAAAATTTGAAAGGAAAATCATAAGACAAATACTAGTTCCCATCTTACTCAGAGATCAATACAGACCAAGAATGTACCATGAAATTAGGAAAGATTTGGATGGTGAAGAGATTGTAACCTTCATAAAAGCTCAACGCATAAAATGGTTTGAACACATTATGAGATCAAGCGAAGACAGGCTGTTGAAGAAGATGACACAATGGTTTCCTAACCTCCCCCGAAGTAGAGGACGTCCAAGGAAAAAATGGAAAGATGTGCTGAAATACTTAAGTAAAAATAATTGGTGGTAAAAATTGGAGTAAAGCAGTGCATAATAGAAGAGAATGGAACAAAATAGTGACAAGTGCTAAAACACACTCCCAATTATAAAACAAGCTGTAACATTAGTAATTTTTAGTGTATAAGTTATAGTGTAAATACATTAAGGAGTGATTCACCTTAAATAAATTTATATCACATCCTTTATAGAATGAGCCATAATTATCCATAATCCAACTGGATTGCTGTGCCGTAGAAGAAGAAGAAGAATATCTTGATACTGGTCATAATCGGGATATTATCTATGCTTTTTGTAATGCAAATATTTTAAAAACTTGTTTTGAGCCATTTCAATCTTATGTTTTTGAATAATTAGTCCTGGCTTCTAGACTACCGACGCAAATTCTAATTTCAATCTAAGGAATTATATAATAATTGTATTGTTATAGTGGTGCTGAAATCTTTTGTAGATCTAATGATGAAACCAAGATTCTTTAATGATGCATTTACTATGTTATCAATGTGATCATCCCCTTTCAAGTCGGACTTAAAATAAACTCCTAAATCCCGCATGTTAGACAATCGCTCCAATTCATTACTGTTCATCATATATGAACAGTGAATATGTGAACAGTGACATTCATATGTGAATGTCATAGATTTGCATTTATTAATATTCAGATACAACTTGCTATTACTCCAATGCTGTAAAGAGTTTATATTATGTTGTAATATTTGATGGTCATTTGTATTAATAATTTCCTTATAAATCTTAACTGGGAGATCATTGATAGATAACATAAAAAGCAAAAGTCCCAGATTGCAGCCCTGTGACACACCTGATCTTACAGAGAATTTTTGTGATTTTGTTTCATGTAGTTGTACAAACTGAAATCGATTTTCTAAATAGGATTTGAAAAACAGTAGTAAATATTAAATAATCATCATTAATATCTTATTTGATCATTTCACCACTGCATCTTAACCATTTAATATACAAACATAGTTACCTGTAGTAAAGTTTGCAGTCCACGTAAGTGTATTATGAGTAGCATTGGAATAATACAGCCAAAAGTCATACTTGGTCCCAGGCAAGGCTTGAGAAAATTTAATTACATCACGAATATCCTTAGAAGCAATGGTTGTGTTAGGTGCAGGATGTCCATATGGAGGATAATAATCAAGTCGATAAACTACCCCATCTTGCCCCAAATTCCCTGGAATGTGAATTACTAACTCTGCACATTGAACGTGTATCTGCAAAAAAAAGGAAAAATTATTACTTAACAGCATAAGAAATAAATTATTTTAAAATAATAACAAATCAAAAATAATCTCAGTATTTATATTTCTACCTGTTGTACTGATGTACTGTGTAATTTCCACAGTCAACCCGAATGATAATTTTTATTGAAAGCATGATATGTGGTTTTGTTGATGTTAATAGAATTAAAACAACACTATGCTCTGAATTATAATAAACAACAATCAACATTTATTTATTCATGAATGAAGTCATAGTAAACTAACTTTAATTTAGAATAGCTACACTCAATGTAAACAGATTTGCTTGAACTTACTTCACAGTTTCCTGTTCTAGTTAATAATATTATATAAATTAACAAGAGGAATGTCAAATGTAAATAAACAGTTTTTTAACATTTTTCGTTCAAGTCTTAATGAAATAAATAGCAATTACAATAACAACCTACTTGAAATATACATTAAATGCTAAATTTGAATAAAATACAAACAATTCTGTTCTATGATGCATTTATATTGCATTTCCCTTGAAATGCATCTATGTTTGCGCATAACAAAAAACGAATAAATAAATAAAGAAATTTAAAAAATAAGAATAACTTGATTTTTTTCTTTTCTACAAAAGGAATAAGAATAGAAATGACAAAAAATCTAAAAGTAAGTAGCTGGAACAGTTAATTGTTGTCACTGTATCGTAGATCTCTATCAAAAATTATTCTACCGAAAGATTCAACTGTTTTAAATTTGTCAATTAAAATTTTTTCAGAAACAGAACACAGAATATCATTGCTGGTCTGTCAGTAAGTCGTTTTTGACAATAATTTTCTATTAGCAACTAATCACTCATTTGATATATGCAATATGGAGCCCTGGTACACTTACATTAAGTAGTTACTATTAGTTAGGCATCTTAATCATAAACATAGCCAACAATGGATAGGTACATAAAAATAGTCCTGTTGCTTAGCTACGTATTGCATCTAAGCGGTCATTGATTATATATGTAAGTATATCCTGCATCTTGTACAATAACTATCTATCTTTATTTAATCTCTAATCAACTTCACCCATTGAATCAGTAAATAGTTACTCTATTGGTTATTAGCAAGGGCAACCACATGGTTGCTGAATGGGTAGTTAAGCGCACAATTTCGTGTAGTCGCATGTATACCTAACCGTACCGTAACCTACCGTAATTTTATACCTATACATTCTACTACACGAAATTGTGCAATTAACTACCCATTCAGCACCCAGTTGGTTGGGCTTGGTTATTAGTAAATATTAATGAACTAATCTATTGCTATGCTATAACACACTTGTCGAGTGCATAAATGCATATATGCAGGATGTATTGCCTATATGACAGGCAACTGATTTTTTTTATAGTTAAAGTTGGATTTAATTTAGTTAATTTGGTTCAATTTAAGAAGGCATTTTGCAGGTTGGAGATGGTTGTTAGAATTAATTTATTCCCAAAATTTAATAATTTTGTTCGGTCAAATGAAATTGTACTGCCGTTGCTGGATTTTTCAAAATAATTAGATTTTAAAGCCATTTCAAGTATGGTTTACACCTTAAACAGATACAGGGCATCAACGATGTAAATATTCTTGTGTGCACATTTTCAAAAAGGAGATCTAGAGTTTGAAAGATCACTTTTGGTTGCATATTAACATAGTATTAGAATAAGTATAAAACTTGAGATTATTTAGTGGGTTGGATACCTAGAAATGTATAAAATTTGTAAAATAGAGTATAAAGAAGGATTGTATAAAAAAAAATGGATGTAATTAATCAAATTAGTTTATTTATTTCATGTTTAAATGTGTAACTGAAAGTATACAAAATGGACGCCATTGTCAAGTTGAATTAAACTTAATAGGCAATCGAATTAATATTGTGATACATCATTTTGTAGATAAAAATGTCCTTTACAAAACTACAATAATAACTTTGGAAATTATTAACATTTATAAATAATGTATGGTTAGGAAATTACTAGTTTCATAGCTCCCAATTGTTTCTGGGAAATAAACTAAAAAATCATAGCACTATAATAATAAATAGACAGATAAATATAAAAATTAATAAATAAATAATAAATAGACCTATTTATATAAATGCGTTAAATCTTTATTTTTAAGATCCAGTGTTACAGCTACGTGTAAGGTAGGCCATACATTTAAGAGCGTGTCAAAGCAAACATTTCCTGGTGAGTATTCAACACATTTGACAAATTTTTAATTAAAGCCTACAAATTAATTTAACGAGATTAAGGATTAAATAATACACTATTCAAAAGTCCAGGTATCGCAGTGGTTTTCATTGATGGTAAAACATAGGATATATTATTAATCAGATTTTATGACTTTATAGGATTTCTTACTTAGGACTAATTAACAGTCTAGAACAAGGACTTAGTGATTATGTTTTTAAAATTGAAATTACAGTTCTGAAAAAGAAACCATTTCAATTCAAATTCTACCAAGTCGATATTAATTTTAAACCTCACTTTGAAAAATATGTTGTTGGGGTGTTGTTGTTTTCATTCATCAATTAATATTCTCATTGTTATCGTAAAATGAAATTGGACAGTTTATCTATCAGTATCTTCAGTCTGTCAGTATAATCAGCTTTGTATGGATGATGAAGAGTTTACTTATCAGATTGATCACAGTGTTGATGAAAACGTATGTGAAATGTATTACACATAAGAAGTGGCGAAAAGATGTTATTAATTTATCATTTTGTCGAGTTTATTGTCTAAAACTTTTTTGTGAAATTAAATGTTTCAATAATATGCCGTGTGCTTGCCGCTTTAACAATGTTAGTTAAATTGAAGGGAGAAAATAAATCTTGTAGCTAAGCAAACTCGAGAATTTACCTTAATTGGGTTATCATCTATTAAGCTAAAGTGTTTTTATAAGAACTATCATACTCAATAAAGTGAGATTTTTGTAAATTCAGGGCTTATTAACAACCAGGGGGTCATTAAGAACTGTGGAGTTGAGTTTATTTTGATATTAAGATTGATCGTTCCACAATGACTAATTTTAATAAAACTAGATTTTTAAGCAGTTTTATAAATGGAAATCATTGCTGCCTTCGAGGCTTTCAACATACAAGAAAAAGTTCTTGGTTCAGCAAGCTGTAGGTGTCAGTAACTATTATTGGGCTTTCATTTATAGTGAGTTTAAGGCTTTACCTGCAAGTGCTAACTCAAGGGGTAAACTCAAGTAATACTAGAATACTAGTATAAAAGGATAACTGATACGCACTATTCTGCAAGTTATTTGTAACCATACTATCTGAGATTTCATTTTCAACAACAAAAGCTATATATTGATTTTTAATTTAGGAATTTAATGAAAATGTATTTAGAATGGCATCCCAAATTAACTTAAAATCTAGAAATCCAGAATGCAACTATTATGTATGTTTTAACACGAAGTGTGAATTAAAATGTTATAAACGATTTCCTCGAAATTAAATTAGTAAACAAAGGTAAACTACTACTACTACAACTCATTGCTATAGCTTGGCATAACAAATTGTTGATGTTCCACTCAACAAAATAAACTTTAGAAATAAAAGAAAACAAAAGGTGCTAGGGGAACTTTAACAAAATTTTTCATTGATTTTAGAAAACAGTTTGGTTTAAATAAATCTTTGGACAATAAAATCGTTGCATATATATTAAAAAGTTCGACTTTTATTTTAAGGGACCATTTATTTGGAACTGTGAGATCAGCAAAGTTATTGTAGTTATGTCTTTATTTATGATTTATAATAATACCTTATATTGTTAATTTTTATTATTATTGTTAATTGTCATTGCTAATGTTATCTGGTACTAATTGATAACTATTTATCTGTTTATTGTACACTATCCTATATGTTCAACATGTAACTGTGTCATAAGTAGCAAACCAGATTTGGTATTTTGGTCAGTTATTCGAATATAAATTTATATATAGTATAGAATTTAACGTAAATGAAATGGGGGATTTTTCCCAAATTGTGGATTCTCATCTTGCTTTTAAACCATAACAACAATTTGGGTGGTGCCCTTCCATTGTGAAAGCATTTCTGCTTCTTTTCTGAAATAATAGTAAGCCTTTGCAATTAACACCCACGACCACTGAAAACAATTCGAATCAATAAGACGTCTTTTTTTTCTCTATGTTTAAAGTAACTACAAGTAAAGTTTACTAGGTGTTTTTGTTTAATGGAATTTAATATTTTACAGTAATAGTGTGAGGTTTATAATTTTAGTATGTTACAAGATGACGATTCATCCAACGGACACGTGTCAGTTCTTAGACGCTAGATGCTCTTTTACATATGTATCAACAATCAATCAAAGATGTCCATTAATCAAAGACGCCATATTAGTATGTATAAATAAGCATCCCCACTTTTATTACAGTCATTATAGTACATAATATTCCAAGCGACGTTTTGGATGTTTTCGCCAATGCCGAGGCTGCTATTGAGCAAATATCTATATAATATGAGGTAATAAAATTTACGAAGACAAAGATTACAGAATTTTCGTCAACCGTAATTACAAAATGTATTGAGAACAATGAACAATTACCAATAAATTATGACAAGATTTCTTTTTTCTTCTCTTCATTTAATTTTACATTGTTTTTCGCAGACACGAAAAAAGTCCGTTACAGCACCGTTGAAATATTAAACAAAACTGAAGATTCATTGTTGTGATTTTTTAAAAGTTTGTATGGGCCAAAGGTAAACATTTTGTACACTTATGGTATTATCGAATAAGGTTTACTTTAACAAAATTAAAGAAATTTTGGCCGTTGAATGCGAAACTATACTTAAGAAAGATCATAATAACTATGCAAAATTCCAAATTTCGAATTTGTTAAAAGAGATGTCTTTGAAACAGGACAAAATGTACAACACATCTAACATATCACTTCTTCAATCTATAAAACAGAAAATCACAGAGAACAATCTAATTTCTGTTAAAGCAGATAAAGGTAACACTTTGGTAATTCTTTCAAAAGATATTTACATACAAAAAGTTAATGAATTTATTAATAAAGAAAATTTAGAAACTTTAAACAAAAACCCAACCACAAAATTCCAAAAAGAAATAAAACAAGGTTTAGAAAACTGCAATATCTGCTTTTCAGAATTAGAAAAGCAACAAATCATTAATAAAAACACACAAATACCTAAACTATATGGATTAGTCAAAACCCACAAACAGAATATGCCAATAAGACCAGTTGTATCATACATCAATGCACCTAATCACATTTTATCCAAAAAACTGAACCAGATTATTAACACGATAGGTTACAAATCGAAATACTCTGTTAGAAATTCATTAGAATTAGTAGATAAGCTGCAAAACATACATCATCCACCACATTCAAAACTTGTTAGTTTTGATATTTGCAACATGTTCTCCAGAATACCCCCACAAGAATGTATTCCTTTATTAGATAGTTTCTTGATCAATAGTAATATAGAATTAGTTAAAAGGTTCAATTATTTGACCTTTGTATAAGTCAAAATCATTTCACTTTTAATAACATAATTTATTTACAAAAGGATGGTTTACCTATGGGTAATTCTCTAAGTCCTCTATTAGCTAACATATTTATGGACAAGTTTGAAGATCGAATATTTGAATTAAACCTCTCTAAACACATTATCTTCTGGTTTCGTTATGTTGATGACATTTTAGCTTGTTTTGACAGTTCTTTTGAGGTTATCAATGAATTTTTAATTCTTATTAACAGTATCCACCCTAATATAAAATTTACACTAGAAACAGAACAAAACAGGGCTATAAACTTTCTAGACTTAAATATCAAGATTAACGCAGACAATCCATTTTAATTTTCCATATACAGAAAACCAACACAAACAGACATAACAATACCAAATGAATCGTGTCACCATAATACACATAAAATAGCAGCCTACAGATCATTAGTACACAGAGCATTAACTATTCCACTAACAAAATCAGATTTTAGCAAAGAGATATCAACCATTAAACAACTAGCACATGCAAATCATTATAATCCGAACATGATTGACACTTTAATTAAACAAAAAGATTATAGGTTAGCTATCAAAAGAATATATCCCATTGACAATCAAACAGAAGACACAAATTACATATCTATACCATATTTTGGCAAAATATCAGAAAAAATTGCACATATACTAAGAAAAACCAACAATTATAAAATAACATTTAAAACCAACACTAACACTTTTTCATTTTTATTTAATGCTAAAGACAGAACACATGATATCATGAAATCGGGCATTTACCGTTTAAATTGTTCTTTTTGTAGTTCGGTATATATTGGACAAACACTTCGAAATTTTGACATAAGATATAAAGAACACGTACGTCATTACAAAAATAAACATCCTGAAAAATCGAATTACGCCAAACACCTTTTAGAACAAAATCACACAATGACTCCTCAAAATAATATTAAATTCCTACATTTTTGTAATAACAAACGCAAATTAGACATTTTAGAAGCCTTTGAGATATACAAACACAAACTCAGGGTACCTTTAATGAATGAACAACTTGAGCTCAGTAATTCTCCGTTACTGGAAGTATTAGATATTTAATTCTGATTATTATTTTATCTAGTTACCTATTTTGTATCTACCTTAGCGACGTGTTTGTTTATAATTATATTACCTTTGATAATGACAGCATAGCTGTCGAAACAATATTGTCAGGTTGTATTTTAATAAAACTGTGAAACTTTTAATAATCTTTATTTATTTCATAAGGTTTACTTTGTTCCTGTGTCTAGATGATACTTACAATACTTCGGTTTTCATTGTTAACTTTCAAGTATTGTAAATCTTACAGGATGAAGACTGGAACAAACATTTTCGATTTCTTTTTCGTCTTGGTCGACATTAGCTATTAGATTAGGCAGCCTATCCATCTTGTCAGTTTGATCCCTAGATCAAAATCCAAGTTTAATTTAAATTTTCAGTATGTGTCGTTCTGTATATCAGATTTCAAATGTAAAATCGGAAATTATACTATAAACGTTTATATACGAAGCCACATATACAACGAAAACCATAAAAACTGCATATCTTTTTTTATGGTTATTATGTATTTATTTATATTTATTAAAATTCTACAAATTTCCACATTTATAATAAATATTGATGAAAAGCAAACATTATATTAATAACAAAATAGACAACACATACGTACATAATCAACCATATATTTAATAGCAAACGATTTTCTACGTAGTTCTAGGAACTTATTTTCTTCAAACATGTTAATTTATTATGGCCACAGTATTTATTAGCAAATAAGTACGCTACAATATTTAATTAACTACTTATGAATATTTAACGTATTTTGTTATTAGAGGAAAAGTTTCCCAACTTATTGGGTATTTCCATAAAACATATCCAAACACACCTGTTATAACGGCTGGGATACTATAACTGATTTATGGATTATTACTTTATTAAACAGTAAGATTGCATAAACTATTAATTAATCCACCTACCTCATCAAATGCTTAAAAATGAAAATTTTATGTTATTATGACAACGAAACCTGTTCTCTTTTTATGGTTTTATGTTTTAATTTGCAGCGAATTCCAAATTTGTAAGAATTGTGTAAACTTGTTGCTTCGTAGAAATAATTATTCTAAATATAGTTGCAATAACAGTTTTCAAGATTAAAGAGAAAGATATCAAAGAAGAATTAAATGAACCGACATGGCTTATGTATAAAGACTGAAATGATTAGTTGAGTTGAGCAAAAATGTCCTCCGAAAAATCTGAGTCTTAAAACAGTTTTGCAAAAAACGCTATGTATCATCTATTCAACACATAACTCCAATTTTCGCTCAGCAAGACCTGAGAGGTTTACTTGTACAGATACTTTGTCCCCGTTATGCTATATTAAAATTTATAAAACAAGACAGTAACATGAAAACAATTATTTCAAGTTCGGCAAACGTCTGTTGCAGAGTTAACAGTCGCCGTTTAACTCAGCATAAGCGAAATAAAAATAAATCTCAATAGTTCACAAAAGAAACAGAAAGTTACGAGATTCATCATATAAACAGAAACAATGTAAACAAAATAAATCGAATTAATCAATAAATCGATATAATAATAAAATTTCAGTTCTTACATAAATCAGGAATCAAATGTTGTATGTATCTGTAAGCTATTTTTAATAATAATAAATCATAAAATATTACCAATCAGTTATCTATCTTAATTTTATAGCAAGATAGTAGTTACGGATACATTTTCGGCAGAAAAGGTAGCATTACATTAAATCGTGCAACAATAAAAATATTGCATTAAATTGTATCGCAAAAGTTTTGTTGATTAATCACCTATAACCTACAAAGTAAAAGAAAAGACAGATTTACAAGTTTTAATGAAGTTATAGCAGTTGTGGGAAACAAAAGGTCTGTCTAACTTTTGGTGTTAATAAAGTCTCTTCGTAACCACTATTGTTAAACAACCGTAAACTGGTTAAAAGGTTTTGTTTTTTAGACGTTCCGGTCCGT
Organism: Agrypnus murinus; assembly: GCA_929113105.1. Classification (NCBI taxonomy): domain Eukaryota; kingdom Metazoa; phylum Arthropoda; class Insecta; order Coleoptera; family Elateridae; genus Agrypnus; species Agrypnus murinus. Next base: position 76,769,651 of record OV816029.1, on the reverse strand, counting down.
TGTTTACAACGGGAAAAAAGGGAAGTCCAAAAGTGCAAGGTAAAGAAAAAAATCTCGAGAAAGAAAAGTTTCGGCAGTTAATCAAAAAGTTTTCGCAATAAACCAAAGCATATCAAACAATTTGTCTTCGTCTTCAGTATAATGAAATTATGTCATCTATGCACGATTTTGCCACTTGCATTTGTGCTACAGTGGTAAGACAAACCAACCAATAAATAACCCTAAATTAAATAAACCAACAAAATGGTTAATGCAACACTTCTAAATAAGGAAAACAAAGTTGATAAGATAAAACAGTGGAGAAAAGTCTTTTAACAAAGCTTGCAGAGTAAGGTATACATACATTGTGAAATCCAACTGGGAAGAAGCAAAAAAAGAATTGCTACGTTTAATCTGCTATTTGATGCCGTTGAACGTCGGATAGAGATGGGTTTGTTTGGCACTTAAGCACACAATGTATGAGGATGAGGATGTGATTGGATAAATCTTCTCTTTTGAGTTTGAGGCAGAGCCGGATTATGTCATTTGTCGCCTATAGGCCCACTCATATTTACGACCTTAATAAAAAGACATTATTGTTATGGATTGCATGCAATTTATTAAATAGGCAAGCATATTGTAAATAAAAGGTATTTTTTAAAATTTGACGTCCAAGTTAGCAATGAATTTAGTTATTTTGTGAACGTACCACACTTACATGTACCGAAACGCTGGGTACGCCCTTGCTACTACAATAAAATAGTTAAACTTTTTAATAGAATAAGAAAGTGTCCCAAGAATTATTTTTCCACTTTTTAAATTTCCACTAATTCATTTTAATATTCGAGGACAATGAATGAAGGTTAGTAAGTAAAAATTTGGGTTAAATTCTTTCAAAGAATACTACTATACTTCTAAGACTAATACTACTAAGAATACTATTTTATAGATTTACTACACACGTATAATTTATATAAGTATAATTTAAGCAAAAGGTAAAACTTACCTAATGTTAAAAATAAAAATTTCATTTTTTAAAGGAAAAATAAAAATTTTGACTGAAAAAGTCACTAATCCAGTGAAAGTAAAATTACACACAGCTGAGATAACTGAACAAAAATTAATAAACGAATAAAGGAATTATCTAAAATGTTGAAAAGACTTTGCAGTTCCATAGTAAAACACGTGTTTATTTTACTGAACGACCAAAAGGGGCTAATATAATAATATAATAGTCCCCTTTCACAGGCCATGAAGGCCCATTAGGGTATAGCAGGGTAGGCTACTATTCTTGAGCCGTTCGGTACTCAAGGATGGTAAAGTGGCTAGCTTTACGCACCGACCGCCTATTATTACCCCAGGAAATGATTTCCCAGGTACTCATTTTCACAGGCTGAGTCGACCTGGAAGCCTTAGATATTTTTAAAATTCCAAGGTATTATTCCTGGGATTCGAACCCAGGACCTTAAGATTGGTAGTCAAGTGCCATACCCACTGAGCTACCATGGCACCTAAAGGGGCTAATAGTTCCTGTAAAAAACAATAAAGTAATCTCGATCCTATTAAATACTTAAATACTAGAATCCTGGGCGCTGTGTCGAAGAAAACAAACATTCCAGATGGGCACCTTTTTAACGAAATCCAGAAACATTCGATTTCTCAACGGGTGGTCAGCTAGTCACAGAATAAAAGCACAAAGAATTTTTTTTAATAGAAACAAACGTAAAAATTGCGATTTTTTATTATAGTAATTAGTTATAATAAATTAAAGTGGAGGTTACTCTTTCTTATTCATCCATTTATTTTTTAAAGTATGACTAAACAAACTTTTAAATTTTAACGATAAATGTCAGAATATTATTAATTGTTTTTAACTTTTCTCGGAATGATGTTATGCAATTTATAACTTACTCTGCTACAGCTGAGAAGGCTAATAAAAATAATTAGTAAATAAACTAATTACAGTTTAAACTACGTCAAGTCAGTTTATTTATGTTTTTTAATTATTTTGCAAACATTCACTATTTCATAATGCCAACTTTGCACTTGACTTTTTCCATAGTTAATATTAAAATCTCCTAGCACTAAGACCACCTGTTTTTAATTTATACAAAAACACTAAATTAGTAAATTGTCATCGTTTAAAAAGAGAAGATTATCGAGGAAGCTAAATTTGCATAATTTGGTAATAACCATGCTAATAACAACACTAGATAAATATGTTGTGCTTTTGTTGTGTTTTTTTATGGTCGATAATCACGCGTCGATTTCACTAATTATTTATTTATGTTAGTAGTATATTCAAATTTTTATTTTAAATTTTCTTAGCGCAATTTTAGCGTTAATTTAATTGTATTATGTCAGAATTGTACTTCTGGGACGGCAAAGTTTATGTTCCATGAACTTTAGAAATCTGATTAAATTTATTTTCATTGTCTTTTTCAGTATCAGGTTATCTAGAGGAACGTTTATCTTGTTCACCACCAACGAAGATCGTATTTGGCGGTTGGATTTTCTACATCGGTGATCATTGGCAATACTTGAATTTTATGTAAGTCATTGTAATGCAACTCAATTTAAACTACTATCCCAATATAACGTAACGGAATAAGTTTTATTATTAAAATTATTCATCTACTTTTACCCAGTTTGCGACCAAAATTAGCCGGTGAATCTATTTTATATATTAATAGTCATCTGTAAATAAAATATGCTCGAGTGCATATCAATACGGTCTCATACTTCTGTGCATCAATTTTTAATACATTCTTTATATGAGGCTGTATTATATAGGAAATCGATCTAGTATTTTGATAAATATTTGAATAATTTTCATATTCCCTTTTCCAATATATGGAACCTGTTATCATCTTATTATAAATCTTCTCTTAGTAAACTTTAAAAGTTTATTAGTTAAAGGATGCAACACAAGCGTCCATTTTGTAATTATAAAAAATTACTGGAGGTCGACCTTATGTGGAAAATTATTTAGTGAAAATATAATCTTCATTGCTTGCCTTTCCCCTCAAGGAAATGGCGGCTTAAACATAAAATACTAAAAATCTTCGTATAATTTGTTAAAAGTAAGGTATTTTTCTAGCATCCATCTCAACTTCATTTTAAAAAGTTTAAGAAGTTATAGTCAAGCTTTGTTTTTGTAATAATCTAATTTGCGTTCGTTTATTGAAGGTTTTTAACTTAAAGTTTTGTTCCTCTTCTAACACTTTGTTTTCAACATTTGGATGGAATTATATTATTATTGTCTGAATAATAAAACAAATAAATGATAGCTTTCAAATTGTTCAAAAAAATGAATATTATAAATAAAATTAATGTATTTCACCAACAGTAGTTAAATAAACCTTTATAATATTACGGTTTATTTCCTTGATTTTTATGTGAAATAAATATATTTCGAAGGTTTACTTGGTTAAATCGAAATCAACCGTTTCAAATGATGTTACCATGTTGGAGAAATTTAACGATAAACTGCATAATTGTTAATACTATTTTCTAGCCAGCTGGCGCTCAGAGGTAATTATAGTTCTATTCGAACAAGCTACCCTTCAATTTTCCCGAGATTCAAAAACCGGTAAGTGAGAAAAGTTCCTATTATGTCCAGAATATAATAAGATTTCTTCAGTCGCATCGCCTGTCCACTGAGCTAAAACTTCAATACTTTTTGCAAAAAATGCGCAGGTTAGTGCACTTATTTTTAAGCAAATTTTGTTGTGTAATAAATATTCACTAGTGAAAACATCCCCGTCAAAACATGACGATCAAAAGGCTAATTTATTGAAGGATTTTCTTATTTACAACGTTCGTTCTGTGATTACAATCGTTTGGGTTTCCAAGTGTGATTATTTAATATTAATATTTATTAAATAAACGCAATAGAACACAAACAGTTGAAAATACTAAGCTTACCATACTTAGACGATCTTTTAAACGCGTTATTTAACCACACCCCCGACCTACCCTCCAGTTCTGCCTTAGTTACCATCGTCTTACATCTTTTTCCGTTACCACCCAACCTAACTCTTCTTCAGACTTACCCTACCCCGAGGTATCTTCCTCTCTGACTTACCCACTCCACCTAACTCCCCCTCGGACTCTTCCCTCGACTTACCCACCCGTTCTTACCATAAAATTCTACATTGAATTCATATATTATATGCTTAATATAGCAGATTTCTAGACTTTGCCGGCCATTTTCTTCATGTCTCTTAAGAGATAAACCATTAGTTCGTAAACATCCTTATTCTACCTTTTCATGAAATAGCCCAATCTGAAGTCAAAATTTAAAAATTATAAAAAAAATTAACACACTCAGAGACAGACAGATATACCGAATTTCGTGAATGTGCTCCACATACTAATTGTTGCTGGCATAGTAAGCATGTATAGGGAGGATGTTTAGTTCCAAGCGCTGTCAGTGGATAGTCGGCCTAATGCATCGATCACAAATAACTTTTTAAATTAAAAATATAAATAATTAAAAAATCACAACACTAAAACTCCTCACGCTACAAAAAAAAACTGCTTTAAAAATATGAAAGTTAAATAAAAATAAAAAGTAGGGTTGACTAATCTACAGAGTCAAAACTTAATATAAAAAGGAATAAAGTAAATCGGTCTTGTAAAACTCGTAGACGAAGTGAAACAAAAATGAGTTTAAAATGTGTTTTAAATATATAGATTAGTAAATAATAATAATAATTGACCTATACAATAAAGTTCAATATGACCGGTGTATTCATTATCGAAGTACATAAGATTTTCGTAATATAAAACAGTGTTAATGGGAACACAAGTTTGACCGCCAATAATAAAATCTTTAAAATAATCGCTAGATGGTTTTTTGTCCAAACAATAAATAGCAATAAATCAAAACAGCTATAAATAAGCAATCGCCATCAGAACATCACCTATCATTTGTATAATTTGTCTGCTTTCCGTGGTTTTCAACTATGCAAACTTTTATAATCGTGAATAGTTCAAAACGTTACCAACGCTGGAGACTGAGGCCGCGCTGCAAGTAGATGGACGTTCTCTTGCGTATCCAAATAAATGTTTTAGATTTATTTATTTAAAAATATAAAACTTAAAGAAATACCGATATTAAGTAGTGTTGATTAATATACACAACGAAAGCTTAAATATAAAAAAAGAATCACGTAAATCGGTCCAGTAGAACTCTGAAACGAACTGGAACAGGAATGAACGTTGTGTTTTCAATATACAGATAATCATGAAGTGTACTGCTTATTGTTAGTTATATAAAACTAATATACCTACAAACATAAACAGTATAGGAAGAAACACTTTTGGAGTTTGTTAAGACATGTCCTGAAGTCGTCTTTTAATAAAATACACAGATTTAGTCTGATGATAACATAATAGTAGGTCGGGGTGGTATAAACTCCAAATCCAGCCACATTGAGGTTGGATTTGTCCAGGGAGTGAAATACTTACTTACGCTATAGGTGTGTATGGGAATACTAGGCTAGAGGCCCGTCTCTTACGGAGAGGGACCCTGACGGGTAAGCACGTTTCTAGCTCCGATACTAGTCTGGAGAGCTAGTAGAGGGTGGTTAGGCAACCTTGCTCCCACCAGTATGAACTGGTAGCATTTGTAATAACATGTGCGCGATAATTGAGAGTATCTCAATTCGTGTCTCCTAAGGGGAACGTGATCAAGTGGGATAGGCCGAAAGATAAGTGGGTCACGTAAATCACGTTTTCTTGTTCATTCTTCATTCGTTTTCTTATTTGATTACATATATAGCAACAAGAATACCTACAGGGCCTGGTAAGAATACTATTAGAGGTATTCTTTCATCATATATTTCAGTAGATAATCATGTCAGTTAGGGGTTGCAAGAGAAACCTTTTACAATCTACCTATATGTTCATAGATAATTTCAAACTAAATTTGCTGCATTAGTTGTTAGCACTCGTAATATGAACAAGTATAGCTGAATCGAAGAGTACCATCAGTAATTTATGTATTAATGAGTAAATCCTTTTAAAAAAGCGGTAAAAGAACACCTTAGATGTAATACATTTTATAGTGTCAACGAATATCTATGCTAAATCATTGCACTTTTATTTAGCCATTATTGTATTTGTGACTGTGTACGATTTATATATTTTATGTATTTATGTATTTATCCAAATTTGACAATGTCCATATCATTGCATTGATCAGTGGCAATAAAGATTATTATTATTATTATATGCGATATTGGTCCCCATTGGATGAGAGATTCCTACACAGAGAGAAATACATCATAAGAGCTTTGCACAATATTGTTCAAAACGGTGTTGGAGAAATTTATATTATAATTGTAGAATCGTATTGTCCAGCGTTGTGTAGGATTTCGTTACTGAATTGTCTAACAGGAACTTACGACAATTATTTAACACAGTCAGATTTAGTTCTGCATTCTTTGGAACAATGTTGTAGAGGATAAGCTAGCATATTATGTTGAAATATAATTGTAAAAAATGTTTAGAAAAATACAATATTTTGTTTGAATGAAATCATAATCCAGTGTTCAAACTGCTTGCTACTAATTATTGTGTTTCGCAAAGTTTATGGATGACATCCTATAGATGTCACCACTTGTAATTGTCGCTATTAATGTAAATTCGAGATTTATATATAAACAGCCGACGGCAAAAGAAAATTTTAGTGTTATACGTGTATATACTACACGTTGTATAGTATGTAAATACTATACATTGTATAGCTATATACATATTAGTTACATATATTTTAATATACGTAAAAATATATATTTTATTTGTGATATCTAGCCTTCTGTATAGAATATTTGTGCCAGAGTATTGCACAATTTGTATAAATGTGAACAAGTAATTGTGTTAAATACTATTAAGCAATTGTGGTACTAGCGCAACAATTGTACAATTTTGTATAAAATTGTATGCAATAACATTACACATTCTGTTTTAATAAGTAACACAATTTGTTATGGAAACTTATACACAACTATTCATTTGATTCTACAAAATTACTATTGACTTCCACAAAATCTTGACAAACTAAATGGCACAATCTTGTTTTATAATTGTACACAAATTGTCCCTGTCACTTTTTTAAGACCAATTTGTTTTACAATACCACACAATTGTTGATGAAATTTAAATACATTTTTCTCTGTGTATACACAATATCAACAGAAAGTTAATGCTTGGGCCTGAATATTGCGTACTCAAATTGTCGGACCGTTTTTCATCGACGGTAATTTGATAGGTCAAAAGTACATTGATTTATTGAACAACTAGATAATACCGGAAATCTGAAACATTGCTGGAATAGCTCGACAATGTCTGGTATCAGCAGGATGGGGCTCAATGTCATTTTGCATTTATTGTACTCAATTTATTAAACACCATTATTTCTAGGTGTTGGATTGGTAGGAAGGGTGCGACTGAGTGGTCACCAAGGTCACCTGATCTAACTCCTCTAGATTATTTCTACTGGGGCTATTAAAATAGCAAAGTATACGAAATAAAACCTGCAGACATCAATGGATTAAAGGAAAGAATAATACAATGTTCTGATACGATAACCAGAAACTTTGCAGAAAGTAATTGATAACATGTGTGTACAATTGGGACACTATACATTGTCAAGTAGCTGGAGGTCAGCAATTTGAACATCTAGTTAAGTAGGGGGTTCCATTATTGCCTCGAGGGTGAGAGGCGAGGGGAAAGGAGACCTAAAACAAGCACGCCGAGGGAACATAAACCTACTACGTCCACGTCGTTGTTGTTGGGTAACGCTAAAAGTAGTTTCTTGAAAAAATTCAAACTAATTCTGTAATAAAAACCATTTAGGCTTTTAAAATTACCCCCATCCTCGGGGGGGGGATGGTGATGTAGGTATCACTGGATAGCTTTTTAAAAAATATTGAACACGTATTTTCTTATTTTTCAATCCAAAGTGTATTTCTCGAGATATTCTCCCTTTTCCAGTTCGTACCTCTCTTCGATTTTTATCGATTGTAGCGTCATCTGTGAAAAAATGACAATCCTAGGTCAAACTAATGTATTTTTTTCTGGAGAATCCAAATCTGCAATAAAAACTGGGGGTTGCCATTTGAGATTTGAAAGTTAACACCCCCCTTCCCCAGGGATTGGTGGGAAGTCATATTTGGTATCACTGGATAGCTTTTTTAAAAATAAAACACGTATTTTTTTATTTTTCAATCCAAACTGTATTTCTCGACTTATTCGACTGTTTCCAGAATTTTCGGACACCGTGTATATCTGTTTGTGAATTTAGTTTAACTTTTATTTTTTAATTAAAAAAATGCTTATTTGCCTATTTCTAAAAAGAAAAGGAATTTGGATATATATGTATCCATTAACATTTTAATACTCTTTCTGTTATGGTGACCTTTTCTAATTTAAAAGGTTCTCAGTCGAATCTTAAAATCTCTTATAAAGAAAAACTTTAAAAATTATTTAGAGGATTAGAAAAGGATATTGCTACATCCATTAAATCCTTTTACAGCATTTTAAAGAAATATCTACATGCTAAATCTATAGAAAAGTATAAATTTAAAAATTCAACAAACCATGAAATTATAGCTGCAATAAAACCAACAATAAAATTAAAAATCGTTACAATCTAAACAACGTAAAAAAGTTGCTAAGTGAAAACAATTACTTAAAAATTAAAATATGCAGGAAACCGATAGCTCTCTTCCTATTTTAAAAACTTTCCGTTTATAGAAAGCCATACAATAAGAAACGAAGCAAGAACCAATTCTGGGAAATTTGTAAACAATATTTTAACAATAAATTATGCAAAACACGTGTACAGTATAATAATGGTCAACGAACAGTACAACACTTATACAATGTTGACAAACCCACCAAAAAGGCCATTTTTAAACCAAGATAAGGCATTTATATGCATTTATTTTAAGGTATGCAATGATGCTCCCTTTTAAGTGAATAATGGAGCAATTTCTAGAAATGTTAAGTAAAGGTCAGACAATAAAATCCGAATCTTTGGAAAATTGGTTATTTTTAAAACTGCAAGAGTCAAAGGTTATGAACTTGGTAATAATGCAATTATTACTCATCCTTCAATCCGTTTAAATAGTGGCTAGACTGTTCTAAAAGGAACACCAACAATTATTCTTTTATTAATTCATTATTTTAGACCAGTCATCCAAAATTACTTAAAAAAATGAAAATCATAGCTTTTCGCTGCGCTTTCTCAATAATTTCTGCACGTTTATATATTATGACATAAATTATAATTTCCTTGACGCATGAAGATGAATTTAAGTACTTTGTGAATCATGGAGTCTATTAATTTATAAGACATTTTTGTAAATATCAAGTTAGTGCCCACATCTCTCTTGAGTGTATACGCATTGTTTAAGGAGTTGGTCACACTAACTTTTTTTAATTTATAATTTATCAAAATCACCTTTTAATATTATTGTGATGTCTATATATGGTATTTGCCATTTTCCGCTTAAGCTTCTGTCGATCAACAAGTTAAGACGTCATTTTCTTTACTTACCAGTTCGAAAATGTCATTAACACACCATAAAACACTATGACATATTTTTACGTCCAAGATTCTTTCGATACGCTCAATTAACTTTAGGTCCAAGCTATCCATATCCTAATAACTGTATTTGACTTTTAATTGTCATAGCTACAATTGTAGGGACAGTTGTAATCATGGCAATCATTTACTATTAGATAAATCTATTAGAAGATGGATATCCTGGGCCTTAGACTAATAAATGAACGCCCTAGGATAGCAGATACCCTTTGCTTGCTTTTCATTTATGGTTTTATTGAATCATGCCTGTAATGTTTCATTGGCCTATCTTTTGTTTTACCATCAAGTTAATATGTTGTTCAATTTTATTTTTTACTTGTGTACTAGATACATATAGTACAGTCTCGGACTTTAGTAATGATTCGGGCCTGAATATGCACCACATTTTACAAGTTGTTTCTGTATATAACTTTTATATTATTTATATCCTTTCTAATAGTTGTAAAATTATACATTTACTTCTAAAATAATTTTTCTTTGCATAAAACTAGTTTCAGACCTGAATCATTACTAAAGTCCCAGACTGTACTGGTACTAGGTATACAGTGTGTCCATGGATTGAGTTCACAAGAAGGAAAACATTTTTATTTTCAGTTTTATCGAAAAATGTCATTCTTGATAAAAAGTTTTGCTTGTTGTAAGAACTCAGAAAATAAAAAAATTACGTTTTATTTTAACTGCTTCATTTTATAGTCAATTTTCTGTGAAGTCCAAAACTTTAACAATAACCTAGTGGATGACGTTTATGTGATTATTAAGCAATAATTCTTTCAAATTGTCATGCAACAGTAATCGTTTATTTCTAATCAATAGCAAAAATAATCAAAGCTCAATCAGCTAATCAATAAAAATAATCAGTAATAAAAATAATAATAATAGCAAGAAAAACTAACATTAAGTAAAAATGAACACCAACTATTCGAGGTGGCCTCCACCAACCTCAAAACGTTTCTCCACTCTAATTCGAAATACTTTGATTTGAAAGAATTATTGCTTAATAATGACATAAACGTCACCCACTAGGTTATTGTTAAAGTTTTGAACTTAATGCAAAATTACATATGGTTTCACAGAAAATTCACTATAAAATGAAGCAAGTAAAATAAAACGTAGAATTTTTTAATTTTCTGGGGTCTTACAACAAGCAAAACTTTTTATCAAGAATGACATTTTTCGATAAAACTAAAAATTAATTTTTTTCCCTCTTGTGAACTCAATCCGTGGACACACTGTATGAGTAGATAATTTGTATTGAAGCTAACTAGATAAGGGTTCCTTTTCTGAGCTCTTTTTGGTATGAATGCTTAACTATCAGGTTCCGATATATTCGAAAGAAAGCACCTTCAATTAAGTCAAACATTGAATAAGTTCTCAATTTGCTACAAAAACATACATGTACATAACAGAAAAAGTTACTAGAAGATTAATCTCATGAGTTTTCAATTATATTTTGGCAAAGGTCATCAAATCTAGGTAATAACTCACAAGTTGCAGATCACTGAAAACTAGTTTCCGTTCGAAGATCGGGTCAGAGGTCAACAAGATATTTTCTTTTTTTTTGACAAAAATCATCTATATCCACCATTACTAATGATCCGATTCCCTGGAGTCTACTGTTAGTTTTTCCCTAGCGGTTTGTATGACCACGCAAAAAGTTAAAAACTCTTAATAATGTCGTGGTGTAGTTTTTGAATCCTTTGTGAGGTGCTCGACAGGTCAGTTGAATTTTTCAATTCTAATCCGATCGAAACTTCTCAGCGGGTTTAAAAATCCGATCTTGGAACTGAAAAAGTTCTGAGTTGTTTTCAGACAAGTTCTTGCAACTTGTTATGTGTATTTGATGACCTTTGTCAAAATATGGTCAAACATTCGTAGGATTAGTCATATTTAATTTGAAATACTTATTTTCTCGCAAGGAACAAAAACGAGCTTTATTTATTGAAAACTCAGAAAAATAGCCCATATTTTCAGCGCAAATTGCAAAACTTTGAGGAAATTGTAGATAATAGGATAGACGTGTGAGAATTTAAAGGAAATTTTTATAAAATATAAAGACTCTCAAAAATGCTCAAAAAATAATTTGGCAATGTAGACCTGTTTCGCACTATTTGTTACAGAACCACCTCAATGTTTTGTTGACCATCAGCCCACTGAACGTAATGTTATATGTAGTTTCGGTCATGATGTACCGCTGTCGTAAGCTTAATCAAAAATAATCTTAGCAGAATTAGCAAGTTTAACATTTCAACACACCTTGCTCTCTGTTGCCTCAACAATATTCTCTTGAATTTATTGGACTCAAATCATTAGTGTGACTGTTAGAATGGATCGTCCCATTTTGAATACAAAGTGCACGATGTGAACAAATACCAGTAACTTTAAGCATTCTACCTTACATGCGTAGATGTAATGGAGGAAATGAGTTAGTTCCAAGAAAAGGGAGATGAAGATATAAGAAAGTTCGCTATAGATATAAAGAACGTTATCGTTCTTAGGATATTGAGCAATGAACGTTAAGATCGGCATGCGAGTACAAATTCTCTTAAGAAAAAGGGTCATAGTACGAAAATCAAAAGAATATACTGCTAGATCAAAGACACTACTTCCGCAAGGTAAAAAGAAAGAAGTTATAAATAATTACCTTCTACACGCATTGCTGACAGAATAACCCACACGTTGTCCCTGGAAATAGCGAAACAGTTTCTAAAATCCATCCAGTAGCTCCACAGGAGACTACGATGACCAAAAAGAAATGGGTTAATTTCTGACAAAAAACGTTTAGAAAGTTTTGGCACAAAAACCTTTTCAATTACAGCATCCAATGACTTGAACGCCCTGCTCTTTTTTATTATTTTACGCAGTTTGCTATACCAGTGGCGTAGTAAGAAAACGAGAGGGGGAGGGGGCGAGACCAAGGTGGCTCATAAACCCAAATCGGAAGAGAAGTGGCTTTGATTTTTTATCGCGGAGGATCTTAAATCTTGATTTACGCTACTACCAAAGACATCGCGTAGTAATTGTAAAACAGAAAGTACGAACGCTTACCCGTGGTAATATCGGAGCAGCAAATATAGCCTGTCATAGAGGTTAGGAAAATACGGTTGGGCAATGAAAACGATACATATACTACTAATTTTCATTAGCTTCTAATTGATGAAAGATTCCCTGACGATCGTCGTTGCGCAGTACCTATCTTTTTTGTTACCAAGAGATGCTGCTGAACCATTCTGGTATGCGCCATCTTCCTGATCATGTTACCCAACTTTACATACATGGAAAGCAATTTCATTTTTCACCAATATGATTTTTACTCTTGTTTGCTTCATGCTTCAGAGTGTACGACCTTATTATTATTAATGTATCTATTTTTTTATGCAACTCCATCTGTAAAGGGTAAACATAACTAGAGAAATTTTCTGATTAATGAGTTACAATAATGAAAGTATCGAGCATGGTAGCAATTTAATGCATTATAATAATAATTATTATAATTTAATAAGTTTGTGAACCGTAAACCAAGCTAGTTAAAGTGAAATTAACGGTTCTCACTTTATTTCTATTCACTCCTCATTGTTTAATAGATACACACATGCTTCAGACTTCGTTCGGAAAATCGATTTAAATAGCTTTATTAATTTTGAAATTGACAAATATTTTGTAATTTAATGGACTCTTGGATCTAACCTTGAAATAGTAAAGTAATCCTAATCACTAATCAGTCTTGTTTATAGTGCGAAACAAATTTGAAATTATGCTATTGTCGAATTGAAATGTTGCGAAGAACAGGAAATACACTAATTATTTATGGGTGGTTTCGTACCTACTTATAGACTAAATATACCTTACACATAATTATTATAAATTTTGGAATTGTATCTAGGTAAAGGTCATTTTATAAACTTATACAGGTTAATAATAAGTGTACAGAAATATTTAAGAACTGAATTTAAAAGAGTGAAGGGCATCGAAGGTGTCCGTTCTTTAACATTTTATTCAAATAATCAAATTAGCCTTGTTTGGTTTCTCATTGTAAGTTAAGGTTATAGCAAGATGTAGTAGGTACTGGTTTTGTTTTTGTTTTTCTCATATCCTTCGTATATGATCATTGATATTAGTTGGCCATGTTCTTCAAAAAGATCTGACGATCAATTTTTATTTTATTAAAAAATAGAAAAATCCGTGAAATTAAATGTCTAAGTTTGAACTGAAACTTATGTATTAATTAAAAGAATAATGTCAAGGCAAATAATGTTATTAATTAAACTTTACGAGTTTTTATAATAAGAATCAACAATTAAAAAAAATCTTTATATTTGGATAATACAGTAACATATGATCTAAAATAACTTCTAAGATAATAAAACACAATGAAAAACTATTGTTTGTTTTTTTTATCGATCGACACTTGGAATATTAATCAAAAATGATAAGTAAATAAAATTAATAAAAAAGTCATAGTTTAAAGCTTATTTTTCAAATGTTTTCTATCATAAATATTTAAAAAAAAAGTGGAATATTTTTAATAGTTGGAGTAGCAAATGTCTATTAAAAACCTGAGTTTAATTTCAGTACCTAATTTAGATTTGCTGCCACCCTGAATACAAATCATTATAAGGTAGGCTCCACAATCATTCTAGTTAAAAAAAGCTGCTAAGTAATGAGAGTATTAAAGTTATACACGTAAATGAAGAATCTGGGCCACTGAAATCACGAGGGTAAAAATGCAAAATGCATCCCGAAACACGCAGAATCACGTGATAGCCGCGCTGTAATTTAACTGATAAGATAAACAGCAGGTGAGATTGAAGAATTCAGTAGCACCCCTTTTTAATCGTAAATAAGACGAGAAGCAAAATCAGTAATGAAAATATTGTCTCTATCTATAGTCATATCGTACATCGCCGACATTTTTAACATCTTAGTTAATACAAGAGTGTTGCTTGCAATCTGATCTTATTTTATTTGTTTACACAGGTGGTGATCTCACGGTGATCGCTTGCACAACAAGAGAGGAAAATTGGACTTGTCCTACTGAAAGTGTATCTCGGTAAGCACACGTGGAAGAAAATAGCTGCACATGAGAAAATTTGGAAAAAATTAAATTTTAATAAAAACGAGCATTTAAGATTGTAAAAGGATGTAAGAAGATTTTAGTAACTATTTTATTTCTTCTTTTTATATTTTTGTCTCTTTTTTTTAATTTTGCTCCACGAAGTCAGGGAGTTCTGTCTAGAGAGACAACAACATGAGCGACAAGCAAGGGAAGAAAATACACTTTCCTCTTGAGTTGCACATATGAGTTTTTATACCGTTATGAGTTTGGAAAAACGAATTAATAAAAGACAAGTATCTCAAATTATTAATAATTTTATAAGAATTTAATAACCTTTAAGGAACTTTTCCGTTCCTGCTATTTACGCTATCTTCGCATGTTTTCCCATTTTTCTTCCCGAAATCACAAAGCAAAATGGTACTTTTCCTGCTTTGGGAGACAGAGTAAGTACTTTTCCTCCCTAGGGAGACAAAGTGAGTGCTTTACATTCCTAAGGAGGCAAAATACCATGTTGTTCCCTGGTATCGGGAAACAAAATGGAACCTCTAATAAGGTAGTAGACGTTTTTAATTTTTGAGACTCGATGAAGAGACTCGTGATAAAGAAAGATTTAAAAAGTGGTTTTTCAGAACAAAGAAGGTCTTTTATATCAGCGGTTCCGAAATTTTTCGTTCGCAGATCGCCAAACGACGTAGCATTTGCTTACAGACCGGTAAGGTAAAAAATTAAAGAAACCATTTCGCAAAATAAATCTTATAATAATAAATTTATTTTTACACTGTACAAGAACAATCTAAAATAAATAAATATTCATTCTTTATAACAAGAAAAGTCGGTTTTCGTACCTCATACGCTTCCCGCATACCAAACCTTGAACGACCAAAACGGGAACCGGCCCGAATCGCAGGGCGGTGTGCGGCGCCGAAGACCATAATCGGGTTCTAGACACATAGGACGGTCCATTGTTCAAAACCAGAACAAGGTATCTGACAGGGAGCGGAGATGTAACCGAAAACGCTGGCGAGTCGGTTTCGGGAGCGGCGGTCAAAAACGGGAATGGGCTCAAACGACCCAGGAGGCAATCATATAAGACCTCCAGAAGTGGTTTCCACTTAGGAACCCGATTAGGCTGGTGGCGGCGATAATACTTTAGCACGATTCTCGAGCGAAAAACAAATAAAAAATTTCGGATTTTTCGGCTGTAACTTTTTTCAATGTATGGTTTTGGTTCATGTGTAATGAATGGTTTTACACGACATTTGAAGGGGAAACATTTTGAGATTGCCCGTCGCTTTGGCTCCTATAGTTTTCGAGATACCGGCTCTCGGACACGGGCGGAGCTTCCTAGAGCGGAGATACGGAAAAAGCAATAGATCCACCGGTCAAAGCAGGCCGCGTGAAATCGAATACCGCTAATACATGTTCGATCGCTCCCAAAAACCCGATCTCACCCTTAGCCCCCCGGCCCCGGAAGAGTGTTGGTAAGAAAGACGTTTCCGGTAGAAACGATTGGGGTACTGCGCTGGCAAAGATTCTGTTGTCAGATTTTCGCTCTGACTTACCGTAAGGCGGAGGCAGTTTTTTCCTGCTTCTGCCAAAACGGTTTTCCGGAGAAGGTCGAGACTCCAAATCTGAGACGGGAACTACCCAACGCAACGACACACAAAAAAACGGTCCGGATCGAAGCAAGTTTTGCGACTCCTAGAAACCGCGAAACCGGATTTTGATCGTTCGCGTTAATCGGGGACGCTAGACAAAAATTCTTTCGGTACTGGTATGCCTAAACCCATATGCGCCAAACCCGTTTAGAAATTCTAAAATGGGATATTCTCCTTATTACCTATTACTGGATATTACCCCACCACACAGGTACGGAGCCGGCGCGTTATATATTACGTAGTATGTATGTATATAGCGCTGGCTCCGTATAAAAGTCAGAGTTTTACTATTGGTTAACACCTATTTGACCCTACGTTAGCTCCAGGATAACAGGAATTAAAAAAATGCTTTCAGTAAATTTTTGAAAATACTGTTATTTCTCTGCGGATCGGCAAAAATTTCTGACGGACCGGCGGTTGGGAAACGCTGCTTTATATGATGCATATTTATTTTTTTCCTTCTTTGTAGAGTTGTTTTTTGCAAAGCCAATAATATAAATCCCAATTGTACTGTACATTAATCGTACATAATGAATTTTGAATGTTAAAAACCTGTTAGCTATCATTTTTGTTCTAAATTAAACCTCTTTATTCAATGTGGACCAATGGCAGTTTTACAATTTGTAACAGTCATTCCAACATAATTGAAAATTAAATTTAATTTAAAAAAAATTAAATTACCGCCTTAATTTTTTTATTATACATTATGATTTTTACAATCAATATTAATTTTATATCCAGATCAGTTTACATACATTTCAAGGTTTTTATCCACCCAATACCAACGCATATATCTTGTGTTGCAGAGTATTAAGTAACAAAATTGAAATAAAAATTGACAGCTCTCATTTACATCAATATCACCTTATGTATTATATTTATTTACAATGTATTATATTTACGGGGCATTTTTACTGGTTTATATTCTTTTAAGTTATTCAAAGGAGATTTTGATTTCTAACCTTTTTGCAGTTAGAGAATACTGAATAAATTAGTAAATAGTTATTATGTAAGGCACTACGGTTTTTAAAGTTTAACGTTAAATTAACAATAAACATGTGTATACAAAACTACTTAATCTGAGCTTTCATCACAAATAATAGATATTTAAGATATAAGTGTAAAAAGTCATTCTTTATTGCGCGAACGGTTTAACACACGAACGAGTGTCTTAAAGGATGTGAGTGCAATGAAGAGACTTTCTACACGTACATCTTACAACGTTTTATCTACGATCATGACGCTTTACTAAAGTATTCATTGTATTTGATATTTTTTTAAAATTTGTGACTTATGTCATGTGTACATATATTAGCGTGCTTAGATTTTTATGTGCTTAGTTGTTTAGTAACCAGTTAGTAAAATATTTATAAATCATTAATGTTCATACATCTCTTGTAGATATTAGCGTGCAATAAAAATTTTATAACACTAGTTCACTAAACGTTAACTTTTTGATCGTAGATAAAACCACGTTTGCTTACCAACAATGATCTTATGGTAACTTACCTGAAACAAAAAAGGATATAATTAATTTTCATTACAAAATATAATTTTACAAAAAATACATAATTTTGACAAGCGATTAAATTATTATTTTTCTGTATAATTATTTGTGTGTCAACATAAGTTTTATTTTTAGGTTGGATTTTAAGTGATGAATTTATTTTAGTTTTTTGATAATTGTTAATTGAAATGAAAAGGATTCGCCACTACATTATTATAAATTACCCTTAAAAAAACTATGATGGTATTGCAAACATATGACGGTATGCGCATGCTTAATTATTTATTTATAATTATTGTATAAACCAGCAGAATTCTTTTAATTGTTACTAAAAAATTAATTCTAATTTCTACCACATACATTTAGCCTGCTACACATTTATTAAGAAACTCAATGGTCGACTTTAATTTTCATAAAAAAATAACAGGAAGTTATTAGCAATTTACTCTTTTTTAACATTATTGTGTCAGTAATAATTGTGAAATTTTCTAAACACACAATGAATGACGTCAAAGACATAAATTGGTAAGGTGAAATTTAGCAATGACATTGTCATATTACATTATTTGATATTATGATTTTTTTTAATATTTCAGGTAAAAAATTAAAACTTCAAGTCAATTACAAGTCAAGCTTGACCAATTATTGTCGTGGGGAGTATTATTATGACACTAATTAGAGGTTTATAGGATTTTACAAAACTAGAATGACACTGTCATGATCTAATTATCGGGATTTGCGAGGGTCTTCCGGTTATTTTTAGGAATGATCTATTTTATTAAATAATGTTGTAAATTTGCTAATATTTCCTTTTTTTAACTTAATTTGGCGTAGTTAGTGATAAAAACGTCTGTTATATCTTATTTTAGATTCTCACATGATTATACAGCATGTCCACTTGAGAACTTCCCACTTCAAATATCTCCTAAACTATATACAAAATATTCTCACGAATTTCTCTACCACACACTTAATCTGACATCTTCATCCATTGCCCTTTATAGGGGTAGGGTAGAAGACAGCCAGTTTTATGGGTGCACGTCGTGTGGTCTCCCGTACACCCATAATTATAGTATCGTCAACATTTTGCATCTCACCTTTTCACCCCCAGCAACCCCAACTTTAAAATGTCTAATGGTAATTCCACCTCTGGGACAACTTATTTTAAAGAGTATAAAAAAAGAAAATTGTTACTGCAAAAAAAATTGAAATCGGGTCAAGAGTCGCTGAGATAAAAGGAACAGTTCAATTGCAACAATTTATTCTTCAGTTCAAAATTTCCCTTTAGATTAGTCAGTGCAAAATTCAAACATTAATATGTTTAAAAACACTCATGGTTTTATCACTAAAAAAGTGGTGTTGGATAACATCTTAGTCTAGGCTACTCGTGTATTTACTTCGCTTCCAATAAATTTGCCAAGTACTTGAGCTATTTATTCAATCGAGTAATTAAAAAACACTCAATTCCTGTTTTCATATTTTACAAATATTTACGGGTGTTTACTATTGTTGTTATTTAAATAAAAACATCGTATTCACCACCTATGGTAATAAGTTTGTTCGATTAGAACATGTGTTGAATTTCGATATAATTATCGTAAAACAAGTTTGTGGCTTCCGGTGTTCACCTACGAACTTTTCCAACTTTGGAAATTCCAATAGATTTTAGGGAGACTTTTGGGGCTCAAAAATGTCTTTACTAGAAATGATATTTTAAGGATATTGTTGATTACATTAGATTTGGTGTGATGTGCTCACAATCTCGATTTTTCGAAGATATTTGACGAACTTTTTACGTTCGATTTTCTTTTCAATTGAACATTTTTAGGAGTTGTACGCTCTCCAAAGAAATTATCTTTTAGTACCTTCTTATGGTTATTATTATTGTTGGTCTTTATGGTTTGCTGTTTTTGTCTTTTGGGTATCTAAATTATGTTGTCCTTTATGTTTGTGATTGGCTTGAGGTTTTATACACCGTGGTCGTTGTTAACATTGCTATAGGGAATTAGTACGGAAAATCCGAAATACGCCAGATAGTTCGTTCTCGAATAAAAGTCGGTCAAATTAACAGTTGCAATCGATAGAAAAGATGTTCTAACGTACCGTCCAAAAATATTACCCTTAATAACAATTCCGATTCTTCAGAAATTATAAATTCACGAATTATTTGCAAAACACTAATTTAAAAGCCGAAAACTGAAAAGTCGACGCGACTCGTCTCCGTGGTTCAATGGTTAAAACGTTCGGCTTGCTAAACCGCACAGGCTCGCGGAATACTAGATCAAACCCCGTTACAAGCAAGACTTTTTTTTATTTTATCTGTCGTTAATCTTTAATCTAATAATAATTTAAACAATTTGTCATTATTCTTTTTTTTTCGAAAAACTTTCAAGAAATAATAAATTAGAATTAAAAAAATTACAATGATACCCAATTAATAAAACGTGAGTTCAAGAATTCTCATTACATATTTATTTCAAATTAAAATAAATAAAATGTAAAATAGGTGTACTTGTCAATACTGAAACCTTAAATGTATTTAAATCTTCGGGATTTTGAGTGCTAATAAATTAATATTGTAAAAATTGGTTTTTGTAGTATGCATCAGTATCAAAAAGCATCATGAGTTTTCATTTCTAATTTATTATTTCTTGTTGTACGTTTTTCGAATAAAAGAATAATAACAAATTATTTAAGTCGTTATTAAAAAATTAAAGATTAACGATGAATAAAATTTAAAAAAAAGTCTTGCTTATAACGGGGTTCGATCTTGCATTCCACGAGCCCGTGCGGTTTAGGAAGCCGAACGTTAAAACCATTAAACCACGGAGGCAAGTCTTGTCGTCTTTCCAGGTTTCGGCTTTTAAATTAATGTTTTGCAAATAATTCGTGAATTTATAACTTCTAAAGAATTGGGATTGTTATTAAAGGTAATATTTTTGGACAGTACGTTAGAATATCTTATCTATCGATTGCAACCATTAATTTCACCGACTTTTATTCGAGAACGAACTATTTGGCATATTTCAAATTTCCCATACTAATTCCCTATAGCAAATGTTACAACGAACACGGTGTATAAGCACTACTATATAGCGCGATTGAATCAGTGGCGAAGTTCATCTTTCCGTTTCTCTTGATTTTTAAAATTCCACCGATTGCTATTAAGCTGGCTAAGACCTGCATGAGAATATTACACGCAATACTTCAATAATCTTTCCTAAATTTACTTCTCCATCTAGTCCCAATTTGGGCGTTAAATATGATTTCAATACTACATTAATTCTTTGCAGAAAAAGTTTTGATTGATTAGTTAGAAACGTTAAATATTGTTTTGATAGATTAGTTCTTTGCAAATTAAAAGTTTTGATTGGTTAGGGGGCCCATCGACACATCATGTAGTGTTGCCTACGCTATGGTGTGATACCAGGTACATTTTCTAGTAAGTAGTAAAGTGGTGGGGCAAGATAACTGAACCGATCAGTTTTGTTTCTTTGTATTTTTATTGGGTATAGATGGGTAAGACACATACACGTGAACAATATAATTAAAACCTTCTGAAATTATGTCAATTATTTTTGCTCGATTTTCCGAATAAAAATACGTTTTAGTGTAGTAGTAGTGCAAGTGTTTTTAAAAAAATTAAAAAAATCTTAATTTTTAATTCTCAATTAAACGCGAAAAAAAGTACGGGTAGTGCAAGTAGGCAATAGACTACTAAAAGTTTTGTTAAACGCTAATTTAAATCGATATTACGATAATTTAGGTTAGATGTGTTAAATATTAGGTCGGATTGTTAACTGAACTTAAGAATGGGAATACCTATAAGAGACAAAACAATATACTCACTAATATTTGCCGATGACTAGCTGATTGTCGCACAAGACGAAGAAGACATGACATGCATGCTACGAAAGCTGAAGAAGTACGAGAAGTGGGGACTTCCCATAAATTTTAAGAAAACAGAATATATGTGTTGGAGGGACGGCACAGGATTTACATATTGGAGAAGAAGTGATAAAAGCATGCACAGAATATAAGTATTTGAGATCAATAATAACAAGCAATAGAAAAATAGAAGAGGATATCGAAGAGAAAATAATAAAAGGGAAAAGAGCGACAAAAGCACTCCATGGAACAATATGGAATAGAAATATTACCAAATAAACAAACAAAAGAATTTTTAGCGCAATAGTAGAAAATATAACAACTTATGGTGGAGAACTATGGCCGATGACGGACAAAAGAAGGGACAAAATAAGAACGGTAGAGTTAGACTTTATGAGGCGAAGCTTACAATATACACGCAGAGATAGAATAAGAACTGAACAGATCTGGAGAGAAATGGAAGTGGAGACATCAATTACACGAAGACTAGAAAACAAAACATTAAGATGGTATGTCCATGTCCAGAGGATGATTGAAGCAAGATGGACCAAGGCAATCATGGATTGGTCACCTTCAAGAAGAAGATGAAGAGGTCGACCAGCGGTAAAGTAGAAAAAAGCAGTCCAAAACATAATGATAGAGAAAGGATTAAGAGAAGAGGATTGGGAGGATAGACAATATTCGAAGTTGAGAACGGCGAACCTGTGATGGGAAAAAGCCAAAAGAAGAAGAAGACATTAGGTTAGATTAGCTTGTGTCAAACTCGGTTAGATTGTATTTATTTAACGATTGGACTAGAGGGCAACAGACTCTACTCTGAACTTCGACTTGATTACAAAAAGTTGGATCATAATCTATACATAATGAAACACGACGTCTACTGAAGATTCACTAGGATAGAGAATGTATCATATAAATAGCAGACTGGTAAACTGAAGAAGTGGCCAATAGCAGACAGATTATATTCCTGACTCCCGTCGTTTAAGCATCTACTTGTAGCTGATTTACTGAGCGATCGCGCAATCGTTTTAATGACCAGTCCGCCATTTACTATATGTTTACATTATTATTTAACGAGTAATGAATGATTTATGAGAACTTTATGCATAAATCAGCATTACAGAAGTTGTGATAAAAGTTATGTAAGTTATATATATACAGCATAAAAACAAGCACATGTTAAATAACTATAAAAACGATTTTAATAGCATCTAGGTGGAGACAGAAAATTCTATATGAATAAAGAAATTACATTATTTTCAAATGTTTACCGTTTATATTTACCATTTATGGACTATAATTTTCCTCCACAATACAAATTTCAAGGTTAGATTTTAATGGTAATGAATATATTTTATTTGTTGAACATTTTTTACAAAGTACAAGCTTTGTCAAAGGTTATTAATTTATTAAAATTTGTATTAGCAATTATTATTCCTTTCAATGATAATCGTGACATTGTTTAACACGGAAAGAAAAGTCGCATTCCTTCTAGTAATTGCAACTTGACTGAATGACAATTATGAAAAATTTATTCAATCTAGTTTTTAATTAATAAGAATGACACGTTCTACTACTTTAATCCTTCTATATAAAAGAAGAATTCAGAATAAAAGAAGAATATTTTTATTTCCAAGACTTCCAAATATGTACATATATAATGCAGTGCTGATCTATAGTGAGTATGAATATCAAAGTCATTTCAGTCATGCCTAAAATAATGTCACGTATATTGAATTTCTTTTATGTTCGATCCATGCATATTTAAATATGCATTGTAAATAGAATAAAATACTGAAATTCATTACAGTTTTATTGTTGTAGACTTCTGTGAAAACATTAGAATGTTTTAGTTTGAAGATGATAAATGGCATGTAGAGATTCGAAAGTATATAAGATTTTGTAGAACTGTAAAGTTGATCAGATTTAATCTAGAATGAAAAAACATTCTACAAACTGCGTT
This sequence comes from Agrypnus murinus, assembly GCA_929113105.1. Classification (NCBI taxonomy): domain Eukaryota; kingdom Metazoa; phylum Arthropoda; class Insecta; order Coleoptera; family Elateridae; genus Agrypnus; species Agrypnus murinus. The sequence goes on along the minus strand of OV816029.1, from coordinate 76,745,984 downwards.
ATTAAAATTAATATCTAGTCGACGAACAAAAAGTTCGTCTCTGAATTCGTGAAGTCTGTCTGTCTGTCGGTCTGTTGCCTTCTTCCATGTTGACTTTTTTGAATTTTTCTTTCTGGAATCTATAGTACATCAAATTCTAAGCAACTTTTGGTTGAAACATTTTTTGTATCTCTTCGGGAAAGTGACCAAAATGACCACCGAAAATTTCGTTAATTTTTGAAAAATGAAAAATGTTGTATTTTTAAAAATTTACGAAAAAATAAGCATTTTTGTACGACCATGCTATTTCCGATTGTTTACCATACTTGGTTTTAGAACAGTAGGTTATATTTACTGGTTGCTAAGCAAAAACGCGTCGGTAAGTAATTACTTACCGTTCAGTTCTGTCAAAAACAGAACGGTAAATAAATTATATGTAATTTATAAAATAAATGCATGATCTTTAGATGTCTCTTTCTCGAGAAATCATTTATTTTCTAAATAATTGGACTATTTAAAAAAATGTATGTTGTTTATTGAAATTTGCTCAGGCCTCTTCAATATCCCAATTATATTCGTTTTCAGATTCACTCATTCTCACGAGTTTGACAAATATCGTGACATTCAAAAATAATAGTAATTACAAACGTATCCATGGTAACGACAAAACCTACTTAATGTTTGGTGGATATACAGGGCAAAAATAAATTATCTTAAATCTATTTTTTCGGGGATATTTCCTTAGTTAATACCTTTGTATTGATAATGGTCGTACAAAAAATAGTATAAGCATCTCAAACAGTAAGGAGTTTATCGATCTCCTCCAATATTGGCGACTTCGCTTCGCTCAGTCGCCAAACATTGTCGTCGATCGGTAAACTGTCCTTACTGTTCTTGATACTTAATATACTATTTCAGCAACAAAAAAAATTCGAAAAATTTTAGGACTTAGAATTTTAGTTTTTATGACAACTAATGTATTGCGTCAACATTAGTTTTCAAAAATAAATTAGTTTATTAAGTATACAGTTGTTTTTGTTCGTCATGGCAATGCTAGCTCTGCGCATTCTCACTAGTTTTTTATGCTATGATGACATCGAAACCATAAGTGTTCAAATAGCTACTTAATTCTATCTACAGCTAAGAGTTTTCGCGTATTTTTCGAGTTCTAACCGGTCGATTTTAACGAATTTTAACGAATAAACACATTTTTGTACATACAGTGCGTTTTTTTTAAACGATAATAGAGAAAATCCAATGGAATTTTATCATTTTCCTCCTAAATTTTTCCCTTGCTGATGGTTTCTGATGGTTAACGCATCAGATTCGTAATCAGAAATCGCGGGTTCAAGCCCTATCCTCGTATACTTTTATTTTTAATTGTATTGCTTACTAATTATTAGTTTTAGAACTTTATTACAAAATAGTTTTATGTCCTTTTTTTCATTTTCTTTTCTGATAGGTAGTTAAAATTGTACAAAAAGCAACGGTAAACCCCCGTAGCAAAAATATCTAATAATAAAAAAAACTAATAATAATTGTAATAATGTACTAAAAATAATAATTAGTAAGCAATATATATATATATATATATATATATATATATATATATATATATATATATATATATATATATATATATATATATAAGTATATAAGAATGGGCTCGAACCCGCGATTTCTGATTACGAATCTGATGCGTCAACTGCTACACCAATCGGCTGAAATCTTCATATTGTTGATACCTAAAAACATGCAAATAATGTTTATAAGGATATAATGTTTAAATTTGTAAAGATAGGAAGGTGTGAAAAGGTATTTTTAAGTAATTAAGTTAATAAAAGTTTTAAAGAGATATGAATGTCATTGACATTAAAAAAAAGTTGATTTTGTAATGAAAACATAAGTGTAATATACCATTAAATTGTGAATTTTTCTATTTATAAAATTATCTAATTAGTTTTTGTGTTAATTAAAATTTATAAACAATAATTTGGTTATGTTAAATTGAATTTTGTTTTATGCAAAAATTGTATCACATTCATTTGTTTCGTCAAAACGGCCATTTTTGTAACAAACTCTCTTCTCGTCAATCTTTCAAGAAGTGCACAACCTTTTGGAGAGCATAATGTAATTTAAGGTTATGTTTCAAGTTAAAAATGTAAACAAAGCGATGTCAAAATTTTGATACCTTTTTAGTATAATTTAATTTGCTTCTTAAGTTTCATTTATTGAAGCCACTATAAAATTATTTGGATTTTGCATACCTACTCGTAAATGGTACCAAGCTCCTTGGACAGACATAAGTACATGGTAATTTTCCGGAAATATAATACATCATATACATATAATCTTTCATTGTTTGCAACAGAAATCTCCAATTATTGGTAGAAAATATATACTCATACGTTACGCACTATCTATTAGTTAGTAGTTAATGAATGATCTTGTCATGAAGAATGTACTTTCACTTACGTTTTATAAGAATCATTGATTGTGAATGTTCCAAGGTAACGATGCTGCTAACTAAACTAGCATTAACACTGTTTTGATTTGTCACAGCAGTAGAATTTCCCAAATAAGTTTGAAAATTCCTTAGTTAGAAATAACGGAATTTTTCAAGCAATTCATAAGAAAAAACGATTGAGGAAAAGTTGAACAACCTTGTTGTATGTTGCGAGATACCTATTTATATGAGCCATATCGGTAAAAAACCCATTTCAGGTACTACTTCAAAATTACCACAAATAACTTGAATATTAATTTCATTCTAATTATTGTATACTTGATAAAACAGACTTTAGTGTCATAATGTATAATTTTTGTGAATTTTCAGGTTTAGGCTGTCGTAAACCTGTTTAATTATTATGTATACGTATACGGATAACAATTATACAAGTACATGTATCTAATTTAGACAAAAGTTAGGGCATAAAACATCTTTATGTTAACATATTAAAATATTTGTGACTAAGGGCCCGTAGTAATTTCTAACTCCAAAAATGGAGAAACTGAAAAAGCAAACGTGACCAAACAAACTACCACAGTTGAACAAACATGAAATAAATAGAATGAGATATATACTACGTCCATAATTCTAAATATGGATTATTATCAATAGGTCCAAGGAAGGACAAAGGCCATCAGGCAGTGTGTTGGTCTGGTAGAGTGTCTGTTATATATCTGGGAGACCTTGCATTTGTGCAACCAAGAAGATTTTCTGGATGGTACGAAAGAACCTACAAATAGTAAACCACTGGGGAAGTGTGGTGTACACAATGGGGAAATTTAAGATGAATTGCGGGGAAGTGTAGATGAAGTCCGGGGAAGTAAGAGGAATTGATTCACGGAAGTACTAGAATTGACGTTGCCCGCCATCGACATTCAATCGTCAGTTGTGCATTCATTTTATTTCTGTTTCTAATTTATTAATATTTCCGTACGTGCCACATCTAAATTCTTTAATACATAATAAAAAGACGCAGTTTTACTTCTATTTTGAGTTATAGAAATATTTAACATAATTTTGGCATCCCCGCAATCATCATTTGATATCTCGCAGCCGGCAACATTGTGTCGGGTGGGCACGGTCGCCCTTACCGAAGAATATACTTTAATTTTGTACTGCCTTTCTTTTGGATGTTTCAGTAATATGTATATTCTTCTGAATTTATCTTAACAATTTTGATAGGACACTTATCTAGTTACTAGGGCAGTTACCAGAAATTACCAAGGAAGTATTGAAGAAGTACATACGTGGAAGGTATTAGGGATGCATGAGTAAACACGAGGAAGTATGGTAGAATGTATGGGGAATTATTTGGGGAAAAAGGAAATATAAATCCGAAATATAAATAAGCCCTCGAGAATCGGCAGATGACACTAGAGATTTGCAGATGAGGATTCCCAGCATCAGTAGAAACCCAAATTTGCACTGCAAATGCCAATATTACGTTACAACACCAGGCTTGAAGGAAGTGCATGAACGTAGTGTAATGAATGGAAAAACCCCTATACACGGGCGGCGAACAAGCGAGAAGGTTCCCGGCACATCTATAATGTTCGAAACTGGCGGCGGATTGTTCTAGAGCGTGGACGTATGCATATATAACGCCGGCGCGCAAGAAGAAGGATGCCAGTCAACAACGAGTTAATTAAATACGCGCATCGTGTGGTAGTAGAAAATAAATGTGTATATATAAAATAATGTAATATAAATCTTGTTAAAATAAATATTTGTGCAATTAAATTAGTCTAAGTTTGTTAATACTTTATAGTTGTTTGTAATTATTGTTAGTGTAAATATTTTCTCTTGATAATAGACAATTAATACAGCACCTGTAGTATTAGTTAAAAAGAACGTTACAATAGTATTAGGTTGTATTGAAGACATCCATCTAGTGTGTACAAACATCACAACTTGAACACCTTTCACGCGTTTTAAAAATATCGATGAAGTCACAAGTTTAAAACGGATAAACTCGGTAGATATGTCAAAAGATGCGTATTTAAATATAGAAATCGACGTGTCTGAGGCTTTTTATTGAAAAGCTTCCTATTTACAGTATACAATGAATTTATTCCATACTTTTTCACCTATAGGTAACTTTTAGGGTTCTATTCAGATCAAACCAGACAGATGATCTTCCAGTTGAAACGTAAAGTTAGTAGGCTTTCATTTTCAGTTTCATTTAGGAGCAATATCTGTATATCCAATGTTTCAATAGTTGTAATCTCTAGCGATTGAACATCCTTAAAAGTACTGTTCCAAAACATTTTGAAACATGTGCTTGAAGGATGCTGTCACCGGCGTAACTGGTATTGGTAAAGATGCAGAAGATAGAAGGGGCGTAGATGGCCCGTGCAAAAGAAGTGTTAAGGTTTGTTTCTTCCTGGTTTTGATAGTGAGTAACAAGGAACATCCAACTCTTCTGTTGGAGCGTTTTTCTTGGTATTTTCCAGGTCAAACTCTGATGTAGGATATTTTATCTTATCTACTGGACATATTTCTGTAAAATAAAAACCAGAGATAGTATTCTCAAGTTTTAACCCATCAGACCAGATTTCATGCAGGTTCAAACTCATGTTTTTATAGCTTTTGACGATCTTTCTATGCCAGTCTATGAAAAGTGCCATTTATATTTCAGAAATCTAAAACTTTGTCTATTGACTGCAGTACATCCGTAGTGTTGGCTGGAACTTTGATTATTTTTATATATTGTTCTCAGGAATAAATAATTGTATTCACATCGAAATGGATCATGTGACCATCTTAAATTTTTAGATTTTTTTTAACATTTTCTGAACTTCATGTACTTTTCCTCTTGCTTGACTCGTTAGTTCTCTTGTTTTTTTTACTTCAAGCTTTTTCCTATATCTGGATAAAAACTTGTTCTATTGTTAATTCTCGAGTTGCCAATTTCAAAGCTACTTTTAAAGAAATAAATAAAATGTTGGCTTGCAGGCAATAAAATGGGGGTACAAACGAAACCTAATCTATTTTATGATTTTATGTATTTTGGATAATCAGGTTTTTCTTAATTTCAAAAGAACAGAGTGCTTTCAAGTCATTATTCTTTTTGTTTATTGTTAACAGCCTTACTTTGTGAAACTCCATAATCATGGAATAAATAAACATTAGTAAAAAGTTTCACAGATTTATTAAGGAGGATACAGCGAAATGTAAAAATGTAGAGAATGACGTGAAATTTAAACCTCGAGTTCTTTGATACTTATTCTATTCGGTAACTTTTTTTTATAATTTTCTTGTGTACCATTACCGAGAAAAATGGAAAATAAAATCCAGAATTTAACATGGGCTCTTATGGAGACCATCTAACCTTTAGCAGTTTTAACGAAAAATTCTGATGAAGAAATGTAGGGAATCTGATAAAAAACTAAAATGACATACTCTCATATTCGAAGAACAATGCTGCCCAATATTTTTGAAATCTTGTGTTTAGTTAATGCACAATAATAATTTAAAGTAAACAAAACAAGAATTTTTTATGACATATGGGGAAAGACAGCAGAGATGTGACAACACCTCATAGCGCGCGAATTCAAATAACAGAACAGAATGATGACATATAATGACTGTTATAATAATCTATATTTTATTGTATTAACTACTAATCATATATTTTATTAATCAGATTATATCGAGCAATTCAGTCTTCTGCGCTAATAATATCAGAATACAAATGTTAATTCGACGGAAATATTGCAAAATGTAAAATTACCTTTTGCAATGTGATGAATACAATTTATCATCACAATCAGAATATCCACGAAATCAGTAATACAAACACACTAATTTTAAAAATGTATTAAACCTCAACAACCTTACCCACCTTATATATTTGTTGTATCTGCTTAGCAGATTGTAATCTTTATACTATACAAAAGTTAAAAAATAGAATATTCCCATCTATAATTGCATACAAAATTACAAAACATTCAACATGTTTCCACTTACATTTTGGGATTGACATTTGGAGGTTAGGATGTCAACTCACTCGAAAGCTGAAACCTAACACTGCTACCAACAAAATCGATTGATTTCTTTGAGGTGTTGCCACGATTCTTAACCTATTTACATTTATATTTACACTTTCAACAATTAAACAAATGCACTCCAATCGACTTAAATTATTTTAATATATACAAATAATTAATAAATGCATTATAGGCATTCATACTAAAATGATTTTGTTCAGTTTTAAGAATGTTAATTTATTTTTTTATCGATTGGTATTTCTTGTTAGAGTCTATGTAAAAGCATAGGAGATATCCCCTTGCCCTTCACCCCGCAAAGATCCGCTGTAACCTCCTTAATTTATAGCCTGACAATATTGTTTCAACAACAGCTAAGCTGTCATTATCTTATTATATTATCTTTGACAGGCGCGGATCCACGGGGGGATATGAGGGAAATTCCCCCCCTCCAAATTTTTAATCTTATATACTTTAGTACTATAGTTAAATAAATTTTGAATGTAAAACTAGTTAATGTTTATTAAATATTGTGCAATATATAACATTTATAAATAAATATACATAGGAAATAAACAAACAATGTTTGTTTAATTATTATTTATTTAAAACAATTATTTATTCAAAAATTCCCCCTCCCCAAAATAATTCTCTGGATCCGCCCCTGTCTTTAATAATAATAGCTTAGCTGTTGAAACAATATTGTCAGGTTATAATTTAATAAATACTGCGAAACTTTTTACTAATCTTTATTTATTTTATCAGTATTCTTTTATTGGTGAGGCAGATTTATTGCTTCAAATATTCTGTTTAATAGTTCTGTGTACCTTTTTATAAAATAAGAGAGAATTTCGTCTAATTTTTTTATTGGTGATGCAGGTTGTCATATACTTCAGTTTGATTAGTTAAATGATATAGCCCCTATTAAAACTTAAAAAAAGCAAATTGTGAGTTTACTCTTTCGAAATGCGGAGAAAATAGTTTGGTCTAGCCTAACTAGTACTGGAGATTAGGCCAGATCATCGTTTTAAGTAGAGTGGTTGTGCAGATTTACCGTTAGTTGAGCTTTATAGTTTAAATCGTTAGTTGGGAAAATAAATACTATGATAAATTACCGTGTGTTTGCCGGTTTCATAATGGTATTTAATTAAGAGAAAGAAAATAAATGCTCTAGTGAAAGGACTCGGAAATTTGTCTTGATTTAGTTATCATTTATTAAAAGTTACAGTGTTCTTTTGAGAACTTCTGTGCCTAATCAGAAAATGAGAAATGTTAATTATTGCAAATTCTGTATTTGCTACAACAAATTAGCTTCCAGTTTCCGTAACAAGCATCGTTAAAAACTCAAGGGTCTAGTTTGTTTTGATATTGGTTTTGATTACCGTCTAATAATAATGACTAAACTTAAAGCTCTTAAATAAATAAGTTGTCAACAGGAAGTAGTTACAACGCCCGAAGATTTAGTTTTTAATACCAGTCGTTTAGGATTCATTTTGTGCGCTAGCAATTATTAATTGTATGTTCCTGCAACTTTAACTGATGTTTGTTAGTTTCTATGTTTATAGCGAGCTTTTTCTGTGGGTGATAAGGTGAAATAACTGATTTCTAGGCTATTAAAACCAGAACGAATAATTGACATACAGCCATCTCATCTGTTCCGTATTTAAACAATATCAATTGTGGTTTCATTCTTTGCCAACAATCAAAATTTCTTTATTTGTGTTAATGGAATTTAATTCAAATGTATTTAGAATGGGATCACAAATTAAGTTATAATGTAGAAGTTAATAATGCGTGTAGGTCTTTAAATATGAGTATGTTTCTATGATTTTCTTGATTTCAATATACACAATTCAACTATAATACTCAATGCTATATAGGTTGGCAATTGTTGATGTTCCATTCACGGAATAGATTTCAGATTTAAAAGATTGGCAATCAATAATACTTAACTTAACGTTAACTACAGATAATCTTTTCTGAATTGTAGATTCTCGTTTAAATATAAGCAATAACATTAAACAATTTTGGTAGCGCCCTTTATCTTTTTAATTATTCCTGTTTCGTATCTAAAATTAGTAAGCCTTTGCAATTAACACCTACGACACCTAAATTCAATTTGAATCAATAAGACATCTCTGCCAGGAGATATGTTAACGCAAGGATAAGTGATTATGTGTTTATTTGGTTTTGTAGAATTTTATTTAGGAAAAATTGAAGCCCAAGTGTGCGATTATTTTTGATTAATTGTTAAGATTAAGGTTGTTATTATACTTTATGGATACATCCGGTATAGTTAGTACATGGTTTATCGAGTGCCGAACTGTAAGAAAAAGTACGATCCTGGTAAAACCAGTATCAATAGCCACCTTATTAATTCCAGGAGTGACTGCGCTATAATTCAATTTTTTCGCGTCAATTTTCAGTTTCGCTTTAGCTTTGTTTAACAAATACTTGATTGTTTATTATACCTGACAGTTTTTGTGAAATCCTCTAATTAAATCCTGATATCACAAAATTAAACATAGAAATAGATAATAATAATGCATGAGCCGTACAAGATCCCCCAATTATAATAAAAGGTTGTTGTTTGCGTAAGTAAACCAGGATTATTTATTATACGATTTGTGACGTACCCACTTTCATAAAAACAAGGTTCGATCAGATCTTACCGGCGAAATCAAACCGCAAACTTCTAGGTATTGGCAAATTTATTTTTTTCTTTTTTAATATAAATAATAATTTATTGTTATTGCAATTTTACATTTTATTAATTGCAGATCTGCATACTTTATAAATATTGGATCATCGTTAAATTTAAAATTACAACAATTGAATATTTACGTAACCCTTGAATGCTTGTCCAAGTACTGACATTGAAAGAAATTTATATGCTGGAACGTTGCCCAGAATGCAAATAATTTTTATTTAATTTCATTTTCTTTCTTTTGATCAAAAATTTTTATTCTTAAGTATTATATAAAATATATATGAAATATATAGAATATATGGTATAAAGAAATACATTAAGTATAATTATTACTTCAGCAAAATAACTAACTACAACATTGTTAGGTCCTTTCAGATTTACAATTGATTATTGCATTGTGAAATTAGAAAGTATTAGACGACATAGTGGTACGAAATCTGTTAATGTTAAATAACTATTTTTTAATCACTGTTTTTATAACTTGGGATTTTGTGTTTATTTAAAGTAGCTCAAGTAGCTGTATATCTGTTTACTTTAGTATTTACTTGTTTATTTAGTTTTAAAAATAAATTTGGCCCCATTGCGCACGCTGTAGTAGTGGTATTCCATTGATCAATATAATACTCGCTCTGTTTTTTTTTGTTTTTAAACACAAAATATTTTTTTAGCTGATGTATTTTTCAATAGATGGTTTAGGTGGGTTTTTCCAATGAAAAAATCAAGTTTACAAAAAAAAATAAAATTATACTTTGAGTATAAAACGTAAGCAGCGAAAACAAAAAGGTCATCAAAGCTCGGTTAATGAGTAGGAGTAGACACATCCACTATCAAATTTAGCTAGCACCCCCACTTTAATAAAAATGAGAATCTACTACTCTATCAGGAACCGGAAACCGTCTCTGAAACATTAATGCTTCAAAACACTAAAAATCTAAAACTGTTACAGTTTTCAACGTTAAAACTGTTCAAGAAATTCTGTAATTTGAAATAAGCAAGAATTCTGAAGCTTTATAACTTTGAAAATTCAATCTTTGTTACGAACTCGCTTTTGTGAATACAAATTTTTCAAATTATTATGCTCTATTACATGGTCCGCACTATTGTATTTTTTTTTAATTTTTGTTCTACCATATTCCCGTCTTCTGGTTAGCAGAAACGCGGAAATACGTTTCATTTGTTCTTGAGTGCACACAACGAACACATCTATCCGGCAGAAGTTAGGTAAATTTATCACTTTTGAATTTACACCAACTTCATTAGCAGTCTAATAGGTATTGATTATTAGCTTAGAGTAGCTGTTATCGTCTCCATTAAAAAAGGCTTCCATTCCTCCCGATTTAATAAGCATGGGGAATAAATTGCGAACGGGTGGATTTATATGGCAGGCCGTCCGTAACAGAGGATTCCCCGTCCAGGTGGTTTATCTCTTTTCCGTAACCTACAAGAATTTCCACCGACAGTACTGTAACGACAGTAACTTTATTTATATTCTTGTGGCGTCTCAATCATAATTCATTGTTGATCATTCAACTAGCTACCCTATTATTTCTACGTACTTTGCATAAAGATTTATCAATAGCAATCAGTAAGACTAATCGAATCATTTTAGCGACCCTGTTAATAATTTTAATTCAAAGGAGCTGAGTAATAATAAAGCTAAAAGCATTTTAACTCGCTTTAGAGTAAACAATTATAAATTTATATATCTATCTATACAGCAATCGTTTTTCGATATGATGTAAAGGGTTAATGTGGAAATTTACATACTGTATTTTGAATTATTATTCTATAAGGCGTTACCTGAGATCTCATACAACTTCTTCAAATAAAACTATAAACTCCCTTCTACAAGCTTCCTTGCTGGAACCGGTGTACCCTTACCTATTCTATACCTATCAGTACAAGTGTTATTTGTTGCAGTTATAATTATTAAATAAACGAATCAGTTGCATATACTGCTTTTTGGAGTAATATTTTAAATTTGCAATATTTGATCAAAAGTGTGTTGCATTTTGCAGCCAAGGTTTTGTGTACGATAATACGTATTGGCGTTATCCACCTGACCTAGTGATAGCTGCTTATCATTCCCTCATTTATAGAAGTTGATATTTTAAATTAATTACTTTTGTAGTTTAACCAAAAAAATCGCTGGAGCATAAAAATTCTAAAAATCTACAGTTCCTGAAAAAAACAAATTACAAATTTCTAAACATTCTAAAACTTTAGAGCAATAGTTTGGAAAGGACACTGAACTTAGGACGCGTTTGAATGTAATGAAACTTGGTGAATCTGTGAGGGATAGGGCAAGGAATATTTTGTTAAGGTTTGACAGAAAAGCGCCATTTGGGTTCTAGATGTCACATAAGGTCACCGAAATGGTCTTTGTGACTTTAGTCAGCAGAGTACTATTGTAAGCTTGTGCATTGGCATTCCTGGAAACCACCAATAATAGTTTCTGCCATGTATTTTAATATCTAAAAACGGTCAAATCAAAAATGGATTTTCAGGATTACGAAATATTGGAAATACGAGAAAATTCTTTCGAACTGCCATCATCCTAGAATATTTATTTCAAAAATATATCGATTTCGAAAGTTAAAATCATGTAGTATTGGTCGATCTTCGCTTTGAGTTAGAATATCCATGTGTGAGCAAAGGTAATATAGCAAATAGCAATGTACCAGAGAAAGAAAGATATCATCACATATTTACTTACCTAGCTTTATATGTCAGAATGACAAATGCCAATTCTTAGCAAAAACTTTACCATGGTAAGCATGCGATAAATGTCTCCTTCTCAGATGTATTGCTATTATTCGCTATTTTTCCTTTGCTCGCACATAAAAACCCAAACCCACAAAGCGAAATTTTACCAATACCATATATCTCGCGTTTGACTAGATTTTGACAACCAATTTTTTGCATGTAACCCTGTTATTGGTTGTTGGTCAAAAATCGCACTCTGATTATCGCGACCTAGCGAAATGAGAATAGGTAGTTGTCTCTCTGTGAATGAGGTACAAGCTCGAGTTGAGGTAGAAAGTCTTGTCGGGCAAATCGACACCGAACTGACTTAACTTTATAACTTGAGACTACCCTCGAGATATCACTTTATGTCATTGTATTTATCCCCTGGTATACACTAAATCAGGTGCAGCGTAATAGTAAGATCATAAAGACGAGGATGGCAATTCACATGTGGTATCCAAGCGATACTCGTCAAACAAGTTCGTTACTCGAGAACTGATCTCCTTAGATTTATTCAAGTTGCTGGACGGTATAACCTTGCGCAAATAGTCGATCCGAATGAGCTAATTCTTAGAGTGGGGATGGGATTGAAATTGGAAGAGCTTCCCCTCGAAGCTGAAATAAAGATTAAGGAGGAAGTCATTTATGGCGGGGAACTTGATTAAGTTCATTTTCTGGTTATTTTCAGTTTTTCACTTTGAATTCTATTCACTGATCTGTTCATTCATGGGCTTCCTAATAAGTCTTTCCAAGGACCAATCTGACAGCCTTTTTAAATGTTAAAGGCTCCCGGCAACCCTCTCAACAATGTGCCGAAGGAACAGATCGTTGTCATTTGCCAGGCGATAGTAACAGACTGAGTTCAACCTATCGCTACTCAGATCGTACTTTCTCAGTACGTACACCTGGGATATGGGGTGCGTCGAAAGAACAGGTTCACGTTCTGCAGCCTTTGCTATGCCAAGATTCTTTCCAAGTCTTATAATTTCTTGCACAACACATTCCCTTCTAATTAATCAAATGACTAAAGTTTTTTTTTTCGAAATATTGGAGGATGTTGTGTGCTGGAGCGAAAGTCTTTCAATGACGCCCAATATGGTTAAAGTTAAAGAGGTTTAGATAGAGTCGAGGGGCAAAACTGTCTTAAAAAAAGTTGCTCCTCGCCCTAAAATCTGCCTCACAAAAATCAAACTGGTCTCAACTATAAGAATCTATTTAACGATCTTGTACTTTCAGAGACTAAATCATTGAAATTTTCAATTTTATAGTATACTATTTAGCTTCTTAAATCTCTTCTTGAGAATGTATAATTGCAATATTTCAACACTAGCAAGCACTTGATTTGAAACTTAAAAACCATAAAAAATTGATAATCTGAATTGCCAATATCTTGACTAATCGAATTTCAGTTCAGGTATTTTGGGGTTCTTCAGAGATCACCAGAGATTAAGTCCCGTCCTGGGTAAAAACGACATAGCATTTGATCATTCAAAAAGTATGAAGTTCCACATGTTTTGAAATCTGAAGGGCCTCCAACTTTGGAACATCGAGAATCTGTCTTCAGAACGTTTAGTCCAAGCTTTCTAAAAGTGCGAGAAAGTGAACTTGAAAATTGATTTATACTATGAAGCCTTTATAGTTCACAATATTATAATTTTCAAACTTTGAAATATCGAAGTTTAATTTTACAAGACTTACGATGCTTAGACTGCAAAATTCCTAAATTAAAAAAAATCTAACATTCCAGAACTGTGGCATTTGAAATTTCTTCACACTTGGAACTCTATACCTCTAAATCTTATGAATTTATGTTGACTTCAGATTGAAGTCGAAAACTATTTCGTCTTAAGCTGGGACTGGTTCAACAAGATGTGTTCTTGCAAAAATCTTCCACGATTTGTACAATAAATTATTTTCAATTGCAAATGTCCACCAGAAAGTTTGTATTGTTTATATTCAAGTAGTGTCTGCTTCTAGGAATTTTTGATTAATTTTAGATGTTCGACCACCCAGCAAGTATCTCGATACGAGTGCCAATGTAGTATGTAGTATCTGTATACATTTGAAAAACTTAGAATTAGGTCATTCAAAGTCATCAATCTCAAAGTTTAAATGTGTGTGAAAGCCAATTGGATAATTTCCAACTGAGACAAATTCCGTATAGCGCAAACTAGCGCCACACAATAATATTCGATTACGAGAAAAATGTTCCAGTAGGCCAACAGCCAGAAACAACAAAAATTAAATATAACATTCATTTGTTGAAGTATTTTGTTGAATAAAGAACTGAATGAATGAAATAAAAAAGAAATAAAAATAATTTAAACATTTATATGAAGAATGCAATATGATATCTATTGATGATGATGAAATTTATTAAAAACAGATAATTGATGGATATTATGTAATTCATGAATAAAGACGGTAAAACTTAAGAATTTCCTATTACCGCAGAAATACCAAACAATTATTAGGCAACTATCCAGAAATTCACATAAAACAAAAGAATGAATGTAAACACGTCATTACCTTAAATATTTCGTTATGATTCAGCTAAATTATTACAAGCATTTTAAGACACAACAATACAGCAATTTCTGGTTGTGTATATTTGCCCCAAAAAAACATAACCTCAAAGGGCTACTTTTAGCTCAAAATAAAATGTTAACTTATCCACGTGATCTGAAATTACAAGCTTATGATAGGCAGCCAGGATTCAAGATCAAGAGTTAAAACCCAACCACCTTGGAAATAAAACAACCGCAAAGCTTTTACTCCTCATGCTGCTGTTATCCCGAGTTATCACGATTGTGCTGTAGATCTGTTGGGGGCTACGTGTTCGTGGTTCACTGATCTTCATCAATATCACATTTTTTTGTTGGGGCTTACAATACTAAATAATGAAAACTTATTCTGCTCAAAATATGACTTAATGCTACCGATAAGATGCTTCGAAGGTTCATTAACTCTAATGCTTCATTTGAAAATATGCTGATCCATCGAAATCTTGTGAATGTTGATCAAGAAAAAGGACGAAAAATTGAAGGGTTCTTTCGGAGTATATCGAACAAGATTCTGAATTCTAGAAACTTACATCTAGATAGCAGTGCGTATGTGCAATGTGCATGCTACAATCACAGATAAAGGTCGTAGTGTTCGACAGTAACAACGACTGGGATGCGGCCTTAATCAAAAGAAATTTGATAAAACCCACGAAACAAAATGTGGTATACAAATTTCAAGAGTGTTCTAGGGTCAAGATAGAAAACAAATTCAACTTAATTAAGCTATCTCCCAAGTCGAACTACACGCTTTCTTTCCCTTATTCTCCTATCAAATGATACCAAGCGTGGAAAGCAAGTATCTCAAACGATATCCAAGCAGTAACAGTTATCGAATTGCAAGCATATCCTAAAAATTGTAGAATAGGTGGACAAAGAAATCTTCATCCGAACGTTATATAGTACAGGGTGGTTTATCAGCTTGCTTTGCACACTTCCTTAAAGTATATCCGTTATTTATGGTCTGATTTTTGATGGTCTTTTTTGCAAAACCGAGACGTGGTTGGAATTGGGAAAATGTAGAGCTTTGCTAAGCGGATGGATGTACAGGGTGGTTCACTTAAGATGACCCTGTACCTCAGCTTGGAAACTGTAACACCCATCCATCCGCTTAGCAAAGGTCTAAATTTTCCAAACATATCCCGATTTTGCAAAAAAAGACCATAAATAACGGATTATATTAAGAAAGTGTGCAAAGCAAGCTGATAACCCATTACTGGTGTTATCAGACGACATCTGGTGGTATATGATCAGCCGTGTCCAAGAAAGATTGGAACTTGATAAACCAGATGTGATGGGAAGACGAACAATTGCGTCAGAGATAATATGAGATGGTTTCTAATAAACTGATCTACTGACCCAGTGTTACCTAGGATCATCTGCTTCATATTTGGTGCACCATTGACTCTGAAGCTTAATGATCCAATATGATCTGTATTACCTTCCCCTTGCCCTTCAAGCACCTAGTTATTATAGTGTGGTTAACGATCTGGGAGAAAATAATATCAGCTGGTTGTGGATGTTAGAAAAATTAGTAAGAAACCTTTAATTAACCTTTTAACGTTGAAATTATTCATCATTGCATTAAAATTTCACTCTTAGCAATGAAAGAAAATTGTTTGTTTTGTTGCACTTACTTAGCTTTTCAGATTTGTCAGAATTGTGATCCAAAGTTGTTTCATTGGAAATTATTATTTTCTGTTATGAACTGATCTTAAACTGATTTGATCTGTAAAACTAAATCAGTATCGACCGACATGGAAAGTTAAGTAGGTCTAGGCAAATGACCAACACAACCAAAGATATGGCCTGTAAGAGGAATTTCTCGGCTTCTGGTAGTGTTTGGCAGTTATTTTCTCTAGTACAAGTACAAGTACCTTAATAAAATCACCAGAATTGGAGTTTGAAGAAAATAGTACTTTTATTTTAGAATCGTTAGGTTTGTTATATGAACAAAACATGGGTCAATAATGGGTCGACATACTGCGGCAGTGTTTGATGCCGTGCGACGTAACTGTAAAACCGTTCGGAATCGGAGTTGCAACAAAAATTGGTGAAACAGCTTTCTGATTTTTGTTCTCTTTAGGCCGAAGTCCGAAATCATTGGACACTTTCGATCTCTCTATCTCTACCACTACCTGGCTACTACTCACACTGGCCTGCTTAGAAGTACAATCGCTTTAATTGTCAATTCAATATTTCAAGAGTTTGAAATACATACTAGGGACGAATATAGCAGCACATGTAGCCGTCTTGTCTGGCCAAACCTGGTTTTCAAGTTTCCTAAGTTCGCGTACCGATACTCCTCAACATTATTACAAATTCCTTAAAAAAATAAACATTTGTTCATATTCACTCTGTATATAAATATAATAAAACTAGATATGCACTTCAATTTATTACTAAAATTGAACGCAATTGCATTTAATAATTTAAATTAAGTGCATCCAATAAGGCAATCTCTTATTATTAGTGATGTGCATAACAAACTACAACCAAAAGTAGGTAGACAGTGTTGTGCGTGCTTTCAATTTGCGGTCATAAAACTCTACGTGACTTGCAGTTTAATTGTCAACATGTATCTTGACAATTGCTTTTAGCATGAAAGAATAAAATGCCTTTAGTAAGTACAAGCCCATTTTCTTTATAAAACGCATCCGCTTCGAAATGTTCACTTATATAAAAATGCCGCTCGAGAGAATATAAACGTTCAAAAGAATAACCTATGTATGTACCTGGCTGTCTTGATCGCGATTGCTCCTTCTTATTACAGTCATGAAGGTATAGAAAGTGATTCTTTTTTGTTTGTTTCTCAAAAGAAAATGGCATTTTGTAATGTTTCAATTGCAGAGAAAAAGCGAGTCTGACCGGAAACTTTCTAGAAAAGGTATACTATACTTTTTCTTTGAAAGAAATGCTATAAATTCATTAGAAAAATATAAAACGAATAAAAATTTAAGTCAAAAGCGTTTCCGAACTATCCGAACCCATCCAATCTTCGAGAGTATTGCAATTTTGCAAAGCGACATTTTGGAAAAAAGTTTCTGCCAAAGGAATTTGCGATATGTACATTTTTTATAACAGCCGGAAAAGAAAAAATGAAGTAGTGTGAACAAATGATAATATTACGTTATTAACAAGGTCACGGCAAGTGAATGTGTAAATCGTGCAGCATACAAATCGGGTATGCGACATGATACTGGTTATGATCTTATATCTTTTTGCGTTTTTTCGATAAGGACTAGTATTTCATGCCAGAAAAATGAGCACGATGAAAAATGTTCATCTTAATGTAAAAATTCGAATATAGTTTTGTTGAATTCGACCTAAATTCTTTTTACAACGCATATGATGGTTTATCAGTTAGAGTTACGAGATTTTGGGTATGTTTAAAGGTTAGGTATTGCCTAACTAGTAACTAAATGACGGTGTCATCTACAAAAGTAGAAAGTAGGAGTACAGTTAGTTGTTGGCAAATCACCTAATATGAATATATGTAGCTGATACAGGAATGATCCAAGGACACTTCCTTGTGGAACGCCAGATTTAATAATGACTTGGAAAGAGTACGTTTCTCCATATTTCACCAGAAAATGACTGTCTGTTAGAATAATTCCAAAATTTGGCAGAAAGGATGAGGTAGTTGAGTTTTGATTTTGTAAATCAATATTTTGTGCCAGAGCCTATCAAAGGCTTGAGATATGCCTAACAAGGTAGTCCAACAATACCCCTTGTTTTCCAAGTCAGCTTTTATTTACCTAACTATACGCTGGACTTGTTCAGTTATTGCAGGCTTATCTCGAAAACCACAATGTGGTAGGGTATTAGTTGTTTTTCTTTCGATGATAGGTTTTAATCTTCTAAGGAGAAGTTCACAAATATGTACATTAGATTATATTGGAAGAAAACTGATAGAATGTAGAATTTTACTTAAGATTGGTCTGTAACATGTTTATCTCCCATTACATAAAATTTGTGCGACCTCTTCCACATTGAGCTTACTGTTCATAATTTCTGGGATATTCTTTATGTGCTTTTTATCGGTCGGTCGATCTTATGTGGTCGTTTGATATTTTTGGTTACCTTCCAACAGTAATGTTTTTTCGAGAGGAAAAACTTTTCAGAGAGTATGTGATATTCTGATTCTTATATTTTTCAAGCAAATCTTTAATTTCTTAGCTTTGTTTTGTAGCCAGGGGCTCTAATAACTTGCTAACGTTTCCTTAACTTTCTTTTTTCCTCAATTTCTAAGTTTATGAATTAAGAACAATTATCAAACTTATTTATAATTAACATGTCAGCCGTTGATGACACGATGGATAGCATTGATTAGCTATAGCACAGCGTTATCAATTTTTTTAAGTAGCTTTTGATGTTCAGGTCTATAAAGCTCATTCAACCCAATCAGTAGCTCTACTGCTTCGGAATAATGGAGTCTTCTTCTGCATTACCTGTGTTTCCATAATAAGAAGGATTGAGGTGTGATCCGATGAAAGATCAAGATTAGACTCTATCCTGAAATATTTATGGAAGAACTGAGGGCCAATAAAGCCGGTTGCTTTGTTGAAACAGGTTGTAATTATACAGTTATCTACCTCAGGGTGTCTCCAATCTTGAGCCTCGGAAATGGTGCTTGACTTTGAATGCGTCACCAGCAATAAAGCGTTGGCCCAACAGCTAAGATTGTTAAATTGCTGTGATAGTCGTAGCTTGGATATTTTCTAGTTTAGTATTTTAGTAAGTTTAGTCTTTTTAGTTTACATTTTTAAGTTGATAGATAATAAACAGACGGATAATCCACAGTGCGATTATATTGTATTTATTTGCTTCTAAGTTGTTCAAACTCTACTCGACCATTTAGCAAAAGTAATTAATACTCTACGTTCTGACTAAAGTAAATGGTTCAAATCTAACGGATAATCCGCCGTAAATCGGATAATAAGTTGTGAATCTTCCATTATTTTGCCATCACTAAACTCTAATGGTGAAACAAACTGACAGATGTATTTGTAATAAAAACCTGCCGCGTATTGTGTAATATAAAGAAATTGTCTAAGTTTTGCGAGTAATCTAATCTGGCTCGCCTAATTCGTCGCAGATTATCGTAAGTTTGTCATCAACAGTTATGTACATTTCCCCGTTGCGGACTATCCGACCATTGTGATTTGTCTCATTGTTAAGTTCAGAGGAAAATATCTCTGATATATAGAAATGTATAGATCTCTTGGAGGTCTTTTAGGGTGCTAACCGATGACGTAGAAAACGAAGAAATAGCATGAATCGATAGGTATATCAAACGGATAGCTAATCCGTAGTAGGCTTCTAATAGACAATAATAAATAAGTTGCTTTGCGTTTTTGTTTAGATTTTTCCAATTTCTAGATCTCGTTGTCGAAAAACCTAAATCCTTGGCAGTTTCACTTATTCTTCTATTCAGTTTTGAACATCTCTGGTTTGACTGAAAATCCAACAGGTAAGGGCTGGAAATGAATCTCTTCCTACTATCATTTGCTTGTAGGTTGCTTGTATACAATGACATCCAGATCCTATAAACCACCCAGAATCACGAAATCGGTTAAACGAAATGGTTCGTTAACTGTACGTAGTGAGAAGAAATGAAGTCGTTACCGTAAGATCGTAATTGGGTCTAATTTCTGTACCAGTTCCTTTATACTAATTAAGGTTCTGGAACTAGATAATTATCCGGTATTAGTTAATTTCTCTAAAACTCCTCTTGATTTCAACAATTTTCAAATGCTTAGTCCATTTAGTGTAACAGTAAACGTGTAACAGGAAATGAGAAGATTGTGTACGTAAAACTTTCCGGTGTGACAATTTTAACATCAATTTCCTTTCTTTTCCTATACACTTCTTTCAGTGTTATTATTCCATCTCAGGTGTCTAATGTAAGATGTATGTACTTATACCAACGAAAAACAAAAATTTATGGAAATTTTACTCTTTCTTCTCAATTGTTTTCCTGGTGAGACAGATCTAAGAAAATAATTGTATTTGTAATAACCAAGGATTGATATCCACTCCCGGGCGTTAATTTGAAATATTAACTATTTAAAATAGTATTCATATGCCAAAATGAGTCATTAGAAAACGACACTTGTAGTACGTGCTTACCAAACGATGCCACAATGGATTTTTGGGTTTCCCATAGTGATATACTAAAAAGATATAACTTCTATAAAAATAAAAGCCAGTGGAATCCCACACAGAATTCTTAATCTCGTCAGCTGTAAAAGAAAATGAAAAAGGGTAGGTGTGTAAGTATGTACCATTATTATCTAAAGAAGTTTCATATGTATTTTTATATTTTCATTGTCTTGTGCCGC
This sequence comes from Agrypnus murinus, assembly GCA_929113105.1. Classification (NCBI taxonomy): domain Eukaryota; kingdom Metazoa; phylum Arthropoda; class Insecta; order Coleoptera; family Elateridae; genus Agrypnus; species Agrypnus murinus. Next base: position 76,725,147 of record OV816029.1, on the reverse strand, counting down.
CTATTTTAGAAATAGTAGTTCGCGCTTTTTCCACGACCAAATGACAATTTCAAAACAATAAATGCACAATTTACGGCAATTAAAACTATCGAGAATAACAATAGTTATCCCTATCTCTTTCTAGCAAAATGCTGGAATATGTCTTGTCTTTGTATAGCATGTACATTACGATTATCTGTGAAAAACCATTTATTCTAACCACTTTGTTAGACATTAATTTGCATCACTGCAATAAATATATAGTACCTACTATATAACACTAACTATTATCACGGTCATTGCGTTACAAAAGCATTGCTTTGTTATTTTTTTCCCTAGGATAACGATTAAATTGTTTGCTATTCTATGGGAATACCTAGACGTATTGGACTGCGCGTGGAATTACCATCAATATAGGAAGTGAACGATCTGGCTAAAGTGGCGATTAATAATTAAACCCCTGGTCAAAATTCGGATCACAGTCATGAATGGGTTGGTTTGCCATACTTCTGATGATTGTAGTGCAAAATAAGCAAAGCATAATAACTATAGTAGGAATATTTTGGGACAAAAAACCCTTAAAGTTGAGTTGAGTGTGAATGTAGAGATCGCCTAAATTAGCCGTCATTAATGTCCTTAATAACAAAAAACATAATGCAATAGGTAATAAATAAATAATCCAAAACTTATGGAGAACTATTTGACAATAAAAACAAATTTAGTTGAAATGCAACTAACAGTATTGAGGTGGATTTCCAAAAATGGAAAGTTGTCAATATTATTTATATACCATGTTATAGATTAGAAAAACCAATTTAAAACCAGTTTGTTGGGAATAAAATTGCAGAGTCACTGACAAATTTGTACTGTTATTAATTCTATTCGTATTATTTATACGTGTATTGTTTGTGGGCGACTAATGGAGAGCAACGTCCTTCCGAGAAAAGTTCAAGAAACAAATCAATAGTTCTTATTTGGGTTACAGTGTATTTATTAACTCTTAAACATTTTTTTCGAAACAAATAAAAGACTACTCCATCGGAGAGAGCACTGTTTGCGCATTGCTAGCATGAATAAAGATTTGTAGGTTATGTATTTGGTCTTGGGAAGGCAATTGCTTCATCCCATTTCGTCATATGGATTCATTCCATAAGAAGAAATACAAAAATTCATCTCATCCATCTGTAATGTCAAAATTCTATTTATAGTAATTCGACTTAATGATTTTAATTTTTATATTTTGCCAAATTTCGAAAATGAACTATTTTGATAATCTTTGTATAATATTACTTCAGTTCATAGAAAACATAAAGTACACCTTGTCGTACGAAAAAGCCAGTAGCAACAATGCAAAAATGTATTAATTGTTTTGGGAACATCTCTTCAGAAGTTTCGGAAATGACCATACCGCATCTCGAAAAATCAATGCAGCAAAAATCGCAAAATTTTATAAGAGAAATTCTTAAAAATCAAGATATCTCTGTTAAAATTGCAAGGCAAGATAACAACCTCTATTAGATTTTCAGATAATAGTATAAATATTTGATAATACAGTCTGCCTCCGCCCCCTCCACCAATATTTTTTACTTACGTCTTCAGGAAATCGCCATTAGTTACTAGACTAAATGCTGCTGGTACATACCTGTAACAAAAAAAGGAGTGTTATTATAAGTTACAATAAAATGAGTTCATAAGCTCTTCAGTTGAGTTATTCCAGATTGCGCTATAGTATAAGTATTTCGTCCTCTGACTTACGGTAAAAGATTCTCTGTTATTACTTTGGGGTTCACTGAAATATAGGTCTATGTAGCCACATACATATTATGTAGTAGGCCGGGTTGAAAATGTCGGAATTTTTTTTTTAATTTCAATGTATCATAGCAAAATAAAGCTGTCCGAACCTGTCTAGATCATGGGTAAATTCGGCATTCAGATCTATTTAACTCGAAGAGCCCGGTTTCCATAGTAACCATTATTGCAAATAACTGTAACTATGACATTAGACCTTTTGGAGCAAAAAGAGTTACAATGCCGAACTTACCCCATATTGAAAAGGTAGGCCCGTACCTTCATATTTACCAGCGCTCCTCGTGGCCCAAAAGGGCCTTTTTTGCAACTGATTTTTGTAATAATGCAGAAAACGTCGTTCGAAAACCACAAAAAACATATATAGTTTTTGAAGGTAAGTTAGTATTACATCTGCTTTATAGTTGCAGCTTTTACAGATCAGTTAAAAGACAGATGTTCAAAATACATATTTCGGGTTTCCTCAATTAAAGCAAAGTATTCTTCGGATAAACCTCTAATTTCTTTTGTTTCGCGATATCGTTGTTGCTGTAGTTGTTTCCTATTCTTTCTTAACGCCGTTCGTATCTTATTCTTATCGACAAAATTGCTTCTATTTTCTTTAGAACCAAATCTGCCGTTATTGTTTTGGTAGCAGCTGTATTTGAAAGTCCGCTGACTATGCTGTATTGATCATACCTATCGCATTTGTTTGTCAACAGTTAAATCGCCGTCCGGTTTTCTTTTTCGAAGAATAAAGACCATTTAAATTCTTCAAAACTGTCATTAGTTAAGCTTTCGCTGGTTACGCTGATAGATACATCCGTGTCTTGTTCAGAAAAACATTCATCTGCATCATTATTAGATGTCAATTTACTGATGCTAGGCCTCAAAGTATTCCGATTCTTTGTTGCAGCACATTTTTTATATAAAAGTTGTGCATTTAGTGTAACATGTAATATCTTTTGAATGCGGCACTATTCTTTAGACGTTGTGGATACTTTAATGATTTTTCCGATCCTTTTTTAATTCTCTGCTTCCATTTCTGCAATTTGTCCTTACAACGTTCCAATCACATCCAGCAGAGTATAGACCATTTCAATGTGCGAACTATTAACAAGTAAATTAACATAAATACAATTGCATATGGTATCTACTTATAAGCTATCTTCTACCATAACTTTATTTATACTACTTAAAAGACAGAATCATGAAAAAAGTGCGCAACATTCTGAAATTTGTTCGAAATCGTCTTAAATAGATTAAGTCGTTGATTCATCAATGTTGTTATTCGTTTAGTCATAATTACGCAATCGTCAACAGCATCCACCATGTCGTCAATTATTACATATTTTAAAAGATTAGCAACTCGAAACAGCTTGAAAATGTGGCGACTAGAAGGGAACTGCGCTCAATTATGAAAGAACAAATCGAAGTAATCTGTACTCTGCATCCCAATCTCAATCACGATGTCTTGAATTCCAGATTCCTCAAAATCTGGATTAACATTCTGTACTGGGTGGATGTTGAGTGATTTCCATAGGCCACTTGTTGTCTAGCCAGGTAGCTCAATAACGACAGATATGAATAAGAAGGAAAGTATTTTGTTTCCCTTAGTACATGACAATTGGTTCATTTCAACAGAACACAAATTGGAGCAAGAGACAGAGCAACATATTTGGGAGAAACAAAATATTTAAAAAATTATAAAAGGGAAAAGGAAAAACTCAACAAACAAAACGTTTTTAGAGCCTCTAGTTTCCCAAACTTACTAGTTACCTTGTTACAGAAATTTGCGTCGCTAGATGTTATCTGTTTGCTGAACTATGTGCGAGTGCCATTCTCGAAAGGATATACCACAAACTTTCGGTAGAGGCGCTGATACACAAGAGTTTTTATCTAGCCTGTTGCAGAGTTGAGTTCTAGAGAAGAGATTTATGCTATGCTCTATCCGGATACAAGTAAATGTAGGGTTTTGATCCCTGCAACCGAAGACCGAGTCTAGCCAGGAGATCACCACTACTGCTACGTCCGCAATTACGGGCCCGCCGCCTGCAGCCAATGGAGTTTAGGATCTTCGGACTGGAACGTGCCCCCCGCTCAGATTCCTAACTTCTTCGGAGCAGTTTGCCATCCAGGCTAGAGTTCGAGTGACATTCGAGACACCATTCAACGAAAATTGGGATCACCGGAAATCGCAACCCGATCGATGGTGTGATTTTTCAAAATATCTAACGCCCTTTATTTTGTCTAATTGTTATATCCTTCAATAGCTAGATTTCATATTCCTAAACCACGTTATCACAACTGCTACACCTACCGCTTCATATATGGAGGCAAGGCAAAATCATCTAAAGGCCATCACCAGCTAGCAAGCCGTCTACAGTACCAATTCCACCGTCAGTAGCATGCCACACCACAATCCAGTACCCATTAACTCTAACCATCAACAACGAACTAGTCGCAAATCTTCATAACAAGACCATGTTCGCGATCAACATTCAACGCTCTCAACATTCAGTTTGGCGTATAGCAGCTACTGTTTGGTCAAGAATGACGCCACCAGCAATATCTGCAGTGAGAGGTAGACCGGACAACCAACAAACTTCAACTCATCACACGGCCGACTAGGCATAATAAGCCTAAAATATCCACTATCCAGTTCTGCAGAAACGAAACGAAGTTGTAGATAGCTAGATAAGGATAAGAGAATCTGGAGAACATTATTTAATCAGTAATATCTTAAAAAAAAGTCAACGAGGATTAAGATTCCTTTGAACTGAAGTAATTTTTAAATGAAATCGAAAAACAGACAGCAACAAAAATGCATCAAACAGAAAAGCTGTTTGAAACGCTAAAAAAACTTTTTCAGCGTTAGTTATGAACACTGACCACACTATGTGTATCTAGTAATTTGAAAAGATTTTTACTGTCACCATAAATATTTAAATACCTTTTTAGCTTTGTTTTTTACATTTCTATCTATATATATAAAAGGGAAAGATTGTCTGTCTGTCTGTATATATGCATGTATGCGATTTTCTCCGCAACCACTGGACCGATTTGGATGAAATTGGTATCATTGGAAAGGTCTTGGCCCAGAATAAAAAATAAGACCAAATTGGACTCTGATCGGCCATCGTGGTCCGAAATAACAGCGAAAAACCCATATATGGAAGTTAAAAATGGGTATGAGATTGATGTGAATAGATATGTTGTCAATTGTCAAATTTGGTAATTTGACAATTACAAAAAGTAAAAACATGTAATTTCAATAAAGCGTAGCAAAGCGCGCCGGGTATTTGCTAGTCTTGTATAAAAAAGCTAGCATAACAGCAAAAATAATATGTCCGTAAAGCTAGCAGCGCCATTACCGCAGAAACGGTTTTTTAATTGCCCAAAAATTAATTTTTATGCTCTTATTATTTTTTTAAATACTGATTCTGCCAGTTTTAAAAAAGTTTAAACCACCATCTATTAAACAAAATGAGGCATAACAAGCTTCAAATAAAATGTTTATTACAGAACAATTAAAGTCTCTTTAAACACTATTTAAATACCCAAACTTAATTTTTAGGTTCAATTTTTTTCAAATTACGCGTTCTACTAGCTAAGAAAAATTACCAGCACTCTAAGGTAAATTCACAAGTAAATTAAAGGCTACTCAAATTCCCAAAAATTAATTCCTAATAGGCTGTCTTATTTTTTATTACCAGTTCCGGTAGCTTTAAAAAAATGATAAAATAAACACTTTGTTTTAAGGCGTTTAGGTTTAGGCCCGGTTTCTTTTGTGGATGCTGCTAACTTCTTTTAAAGCTAGCTTAACCCGTAATTTAAAACAAATAATAAGAGCCTAGTATTTAAAAAGCCTTTAATTATTTTTATAATGAATTTTTATATTTTATAATACAAAATTTTGCTTCAAGGTTTTTAAGCTCCGTTTTTGTTAAGGGCTCTGCTAACTTTTTTTTAGCGTATACATATTGAGATGATATTAGATCATCGATTGAAAATTTAAAACATCAATAAAACATAAAAATTATTTAAAGGCTAAGATTAGGCTCCGAAAACACAGAAATAATCATATCATGCATTAAATAAAAGATAAACATGCTAGGATACTAGGTTTATTTAATCTAAAATCTAAATTTTAATGCTAGGTTACAGATAGATTCGTTTCATGTCTAAAACGTAAGGGTATATATATTTTAAGTTAAATTTTTCTTTGTTTGTGTAAACTCCATGTGTTTGGTTTACTTTGTGTAATTATGTAAATAGTTGATGTACAGGGATAGCTGGAGAGTGATGAGTTTTCAATGTAATTAGTTTTTAATGAGATCGGTGACAGCTGATCGTTTTTATTCATTTTCTTTTTTATTGTTCAATTTAGACCACAAGTGTGTTATGTTAATTTAATCGTCTCTTTGCCAGCTACCTTTCTGTCTTTTTAGATTTAAGATTAGCGTGATTTATAAACATATGTTCGGATTCATGACGTCAGCACAGTTTGTGATGTTCAAGTGTTTTGGAAAATTTCGTTGTACCGTCAAATGTTTTACGAAAACATATAAATGGACCTCGGAAAAAGCACTATTTCAGTCGATAAAACGCATTGGAAGAATCCACGTTCGGCTCACATTTAATTTGCTGAAAAATAAGTTAGGTTATTGTTTAACCATGTTTTTTGTAAACAAACGTCAAGTTTACTAAAGTGACTTTGTGAAATGAACATTTACCTGTTTTATTAAATCGAAGAAGATTATATTATACGTTTATCAAAACAATTATTTGGAACGGTGTTCGATTATTTTTATAAACCAAAGAAGATAAATTTATATAATTACATATCAACAATTATCGATTTTTATATTGACATTTTATGTATGGATTTTTAAGAACAGCTGATTTGAAGGAAGACTGTATTACCTATAATACAATATTAAAAGATTTTGAAGTGGATTCATGACGAATTGTTATATACAAGGTGGGTCAAAACAATAAGGATTTTGTTTGATTTTGGAAACAAATCAATAAAACAAATTTTATTTCATTCTTGACAACTTCAAGACGCTCTTTGTAAACAAACTTTATTGTTCTTCAACAATTTTAAGCTTTGTTTAGTAGTTGTAAATATTTTTCTTTAATTTGATAACCTTTTTTTGAATTAAGTTGGCTCAAATGAAACCAGTTACAACTCCCATTTGTCAGGTTAATAACTACCACAAATTCATGTAAGAAAGCTCGAGGAAGACTTTCCTCTTTTATTAAACTTTTAAAGAAATATTTCTTTTATAAAAACTTTTTTTGTTATTTTAAATAAAATAAAAAGTATGTGTTTTAAATTTATATAAGTGTTTATCTTTATTTGATGTGGATGCAAGTATAAAATTATTTATACAGAGTTTAAGGCTACTGCTTGTCCAGGTGTGGGATTCCAAGTGCAGTGGTAGTAAGTTTCTCTTTCCAGATACAGATATTAATAAGATCAATAATTTGTTTTATCTCATGCTCAATCGAAACAAAAGTGAGTCAGCCTATTGGGTAAAGGAAAAGCTTTGGGTTGTTATATTTTCATTTTTATTAATTATAGCCAAAATCAAAGTTTATATTTCATTATTCATTTTTACAAATAAACATCTCAAGATTTTGGCAAAATATTCGAAAAAGTTGCACATATGCAACGAAAAACCAACAATTACAAAATAGCCCTTAAAACCAGCATGCATACTTTTTCTCATTCTTATTTAATGCAAAAGACAGAACACACGATATCATGAAATCGGGCATTTACCGTTTGAATTGTTCTTTTTGTAGTTCTGTATATATATTGGACAAACACTGAAAAATCTAATGACTAAAGACCTTTTAGAACAGAATCACACAATGAGTCCCCAAAATAATATCAAATTCCTACATTTTTGTAATAACAAAACACCAACTCAGGGTACCAATTCTCCGTTAATGGATATAGTTATTTTTATATAGAATATAGTGTTAGATATTTAATTTTTATCTTTTTATCTATTTTTTGTATTACCTTCGCGACGTGTTTGTTTATATTCATATTACCTTTGATAATGACAGCTTAGCTGTCGAAATAATTGTCAAGTTATATTTTAATAAATATTGTAAAACTTGTTATTAATCTTTATTTATTTCAAAAACTTTTTTAAACTAGCAGAACCCGCAATTAAAAAATAGAGACTAGGAATTAATTTTTAGACATTTAAAAAGCCTTTAATTATTCTGTAATAAATAAACATCTCGTTTCAAGGGTGTTACGTTCCATTTTCTTTAATGGAGTTGCTAACTTTTTTAATTAAAAATATAATACAGCATAAAAATTAATTTTTTGGACGTTTAAATAGCCTTAGAACTGTTCTGCTGTATAATGGCGTTGCTAGCGTTACGGACGTAAAAAAAATCAAAATGAAAAGTATAAAACGTCAATCCTTTCCACAACCAGGGCCATCTCATGAATATACAGCAGAAATAATTATGCCAAATCCTTCCTTAATGATCTTCCACGGATTACCAAATGAAATTAATTAACTTTAATGGGGTTGATTGAAATTTCCTATGAAAATAAACTAACTGCATATCTCATCTCCCTTGGGACCCCTCTTTTTTATAATTAATATGTCTGTTGCATCGTCTGGCTAGACGTCATAATCGATACAGATTCACGACAAACTACCAACCGACCCCTAGCAAACTGCCTACATGTGCATATATCCGGAAGCTTTTTACTACTTTTAAAATGCAAGAAGCCCTCTTTAGATAAGAGAACGGCTCTTTGTGCAAGTAAAACCGCAGGCGGCTTTTATGCATGCCGTGATGATAAGGAGAAAGCTGATGAAATGTTTGTTATGCATTTTCATTTCCCATATTGTGTATACAACATGCAAACTTATTAATGAACAACATAGATTTTTAATAATTTAATTAGATGTTTAATCTCACGATTTATTTTATACTAATAAAATAATGAGAAAGTAAACATAAAGAAAGTATTTTAGATTTTATTGGAATTAAAAAAAAAGAAATCTTCTCGTCAATGTAGTTATTTTTTTGTTTGTTTTTCAAGCCTAAATTGTTTATATTAGTGTTTGACTTTTCACTTCTGGTTTTTAACAGCAATGCAGCTGCATTTTCTGGATGCAATCAATGAATGGTTACAGCCGAGTGTATATAAAGTTGAGTTTTGTTATTAAAGCAGTCTCTAATAAAATAATAAAACTTTTACTACTGCTTTATTTGTACCATTTTTTTTTAAATTTAAGTACTACATATACTAAACAACTTGGCTCGTATAAACATGTCATTCAATATCGCAAAGTTTCATTAAAAAGAAGATTAAAAGACTCTATGGAGGTTAATGTCGCCCATAAAAATATCAAAAATACACATTGAAGCTTTCAGCATTCCTAGTTTCGCACAATTTAGCTTGGCATTTGCCAATTAACGCCGGGAGAATGAAAAATGCTTTAATCATTTTTGCATTGTCGTACCACACTAAGATTGACCTATTTAAAAAAACAGATTAGAAATAGGAATAATTCGTTAGAGAAAAATTAATGACCTAACCTGACATTTTATCAAATGCTTACAAAATAAAAATTAACCTACCTTTTAATGATAGAGCAAATTGAGCTTACTGATTTTCTACCGTCTTAATAGTTGGCATTCCAGCTTTGACAAAATAAATAAAATTGAGGTTAAATTATAAGCTAATTTCGAGCCAATTTTGGGTTCCTAGATCTTTTAAATGAAGATTGTCATTTTGATGTCAACTCACAGGTGCCATAAAATTCCAATCTAAAGTCAAATTTAACTACACAATTACGAGCCGTTTAATTCGATATTTTAAATGAAATAATTATGTACTCACGCTGCAACTGTATATGAAAAGTCACCCTTACGCATGGGCATAGTTGTAAAAATAATAATCAAATTACGCAGATTTCAGTTTTTATCTCAGTTATTTACAATTTTACAACAGAAATTTCTTAGTTTACAGTGACCTGTCAAGATCCCTGATCAGAAAATTTGCGGTTCTTCGGCTCCTTTTCATTAGCCAGCCCGACTTCTTTGAGGCCAATCACTCTATATGGTCCTTCGCCTATTGTCAGCTTCTTCACCTTTTCCACTTCTCTTTACTACTCTCATAAGCTCACTCTATTAGGGCTGTCGAGATTTGCTGCCTTGTGATACCCAGGCAGGGTTACGGTCCTCGACAGATGTCCTTGACTCCGAGTTTGGCCAGTTCATCGGCTTTTTCGTTGCCCTGAACCCCGGTATATCCTGAAACCCAAACCAATTCCACCTCTTTCTCCCTTGCCAACTCTGTTAAAGCATCCCCGCATTCTTGTACGAGAGCTGATCTCTCCTGGATGAGTAGATTGCCTTTAGTGCAGCTTGGCTGTCAGAGCAGACTAAGAAGACCCCATTTGCTCAAGATGTGGGAGATGAAGAAACATCCTACCACTACCTGGGAGAATGCGTAGCTTACCAGCGTCTGAGGTTTAAAACTTTTGGTGTATCCACGCTTCGAAGGGAAGAGTTGCACTCCCTAGCGTGAACCGATATCCTAATCTGTATTGGCAAATCGGGCAGGTTTACAGAGGGATAAGAAGTTTTGAAGTAGGTGATAACTGAGGTGGTTAGGGGGATGTCAAGGGGTTGGCAAAAAGGGTCTACTCGCAAGACTTCGGTCTCCCCATAATTACTACTACTACTACAATAGAAATTTGCGTTTTTTCAGGTTTTTCCAATATACATATCCATAAGATTATGATTTTTATATTTCTTAATTTCTTAACTTAACTTTCTCTGCAAATTCATATTATTTCGGATAGTTACTCAAATTATCGCGTTTAAAATTGAAGTTTGTGTAATTTGACCATGTTTAACAATTAATACGTACATTATAGAGGGTATCCAATATCCATGTAACGGATAAAGATCATTATCAGAATCCGGATTTTTGGGAGCTCGTCTGGGAGTCTGTTAAAAATCTTAAATTACCGATTTTGAACTTGAAATTTGTACAACTGACTTGTGTTAACTACGTCTTTGTATAAGGGACGGTTTTACATAAGAGTTCTTCATATAGCGTCAGTTTATATTTAAAATTCGCGTAATTTGACAATTTTTATAACCAAGCATATGGATTTTAATAAAACGGTTGGAGCTCAAGATTAAAATTCAGTTTTATAAGGAACTCATAATTATTATTTTATTCGAATAACTGAGTTTAAAACTCAAGTTTGAGTAGTTGAATATCTTTCCCAGCTGTATGAATGCGCAGGGGATTAGTTTCGGTGTAAGGAAAGGATCTCAAAATTCAGAGTTGCTTTTTGAAGTACTCGTAATTATTTTGTTGAAATTGCCAAGTACAAAGTTGAAATTTTAATATCTTTATTTTTTCTAAATATCTATTTGTGTAGGGGATGAGCTTTCATATAGGGATTGTAATCTTCAGTAAGGTCAAAAGGTGTTTTTTATAAGAGTTGGATAGCTACTCAATATAATGTTTCCACTTTCCGGGCGGATACTCTAACAACTGAGCTACCTAAGGTGACTATCAGCAGAATGACAATTTTTCCATACAAACTAGATAAATGCAAAACACACAAAGTGGGGTAGATATACTTGCTTCAGTCAGTTAATGGATCGACAATTTGCCAATCATTATTACTTGTCTACGCAAAACACACCAGAGATGACAATACAGAGATTTTACATAAGAGATGATCGATCAGCAGAATCATGGGAGTAGTCTTTATTCTATACATTTAAGCCCGCCAAATTTGAAAACAATAATTACGAACTTTCAAATCAAAAATTAGTGTATGGGTTTTGTTGTAGCATTCTATTTCTTTGTTTTATGTAATTTTCCGACTGGTGTGTGAATATAACTTAATGAATTTTGCTAAAAAGTTAAAAACTGACTTTATTTTAAAAAAGTAACTTTTAGTTGAAAAAGTAAGTCAGTATGAACCCTGTAATGAACGCTTATTAAGTTACTAACATAAATTAATGCTTCGTTCACCATCTTAAATAGTTCATTTTTTCGCCAGTTATTTTACTTGTCTTCCCCAGTATTTAACTATTTCTATTGTCATATGTTCTTGCTCTGGTGTTTTATGATCCTTCTTCATTTTCATTCCCAACCTGTTTAGATTCTTCAGCTGATGGAGTCGTTTCTTTTTCGCCTGCTTGTCCACTTTGCTCTAAGTTATTAATATCATTGGCATCAGTATTCAGTAGATTAGAAGTACTCCTTTAATTTTTTTATGATTTCTTCTTTACTTCCAATCAGATCTTCATTTGGATCTCGTCATAGGGTATAATATTGTTCTGGGTCGGAATCATTTCCTTTGATGCTTTACTTCTTTATGCTGTTTTGCATTTCTCCTTTGTTCATAATCTTCTATTACTTGTAGTAGTAATTGATATTACTTATAAACCTTTCTTTAATCGAAAGGTTTTCTTCGTTTTTTTCCTTTTAATTTTAAATTGATTTACTATTTTCTCCGTATATATCCTTAACATCCTCCTTAACATATTTAATGTGGCTTTTGTTTCCTTCGTCTAATAATTGTTTACAGTTGTACTATTTTGCTTCTTTTGTTCGTTTTCTTGTGCCATAATATATTAGCCATAGATATATTATAGATTATATAACCATAATATTTCCGTTGGCGGCTTTATGATTACTTTTCTTACCTTTTCGCAACTTCCTTTCACTGCTTCTGTGTTTTGATCCTTCTAACATCTCCTGTAGCCTTTTTTTGTATTCTTCTCTTTTTTGATTTCTTATTAATAATTTAGTATTAAACAATTTTCAAGATTAAAACATTCTAAATAAAACCTTATTCTCTCTATAAACTGCAATAGCACGAATCCTAAAGGTAAAGAATTTCCCAAAGCGTTTCTCAACCTACGGGTCGCGACGCAATATTGGGTCACAAAATGACATCTGCTACCTTGCGTCAAAGCGAGGACCTAAATAGCCGATTCGTTGTGTGACATTTCAATGAAAAAACGTTTTTAAAATACGGTGCGAGAGACAAGATAGTGCAAGAACTGAAGAACATCAACGAACGTTGTCGCCATTGGTCGAGTGCGGCTGAAGTAAGCCCAAAGAAGGAGCGTGGTGTGAGCTTCAGCTGGTCAGGGGAAGGAACGACAGCGACAATAATTTTTTGGTTGCATCTTGTACAGATTTTGTGTTTCACTTAAAAAGAAAGCACTTCTGTTTTAATAACGAGAAAAAGAGTTAAGTAACGCTGGTTCTATAATGTTAGAACACTGATGCTGTAAGAATTTCTTTTAAAACATTACGAGCTAAAAGCTAAAACCATTCATCAACACTTGGAGATCTATAAAAGTATCTCAGCAAATCGCGAAATGCTGTGTATTTTGAAAGTCTAGAATTTGGTATTTCTAAAACCAAAATGAACATTGTATATGCTGCGCCAAATCTAGTTTGTTGGCATGCCATTATTGACAACTTTGTAGTAGATAGTTGCATCAACACTCATCTGAAATAACTGCAATGCTTTAATAGGTGTAGATGCTCCTGACATATTGTCTGCACGAAGAACCAAAATCTATCTCAAAAAAATTGCGGACAGTAATTTGCGAAAAATATTCATTCAGTAGAAACACTAATCCAAACTTATTGCGCAATAAATGTGGCAAGTTACTTGCTAATGTCCAGGTTGAGCAAACCTTATCTCCGATGATCGTAAAAAGTTATCAATATCCCTGCTCAGGTTTTTAATTCAAATAGTACTTAGTGACTTACACTTCATAAATAACCTAAAAGTGTGAAAACTAAAAACTACCACGTTACGAGTTGTTCCAAGAAATCTTTCACAACTAAAACATTTTTTTAGTAGCGTGAACACATTTGAGGTCGCGGTTGTTTGAGTCTGTCTTTCAATATTTTCGGAACCCAGCTCCATTTTTCTGGAGGTTTTTAGGATATTGCGGACCATCTTATATCCGTTAAAGTTCTATGTTTTCACCAAATTGAGTTCACATTCTTCGAACCATTTCAGCAGGTTTTGATACTATACTAAAAATGACTTCCTTTTAACTGATATGGTGCAATCTGGTAGCGGAGCTTCAATGTTTATAAATAAAATAGTCCAAAATCTTAGCAACATAAATAAACAAATCCAATAGCATTCCATGATCAACTAAAGTTTCACTGAAATGACTGTACCTACTTCTCATTTCTAATTTCTTGAATATCTGTCTTAAATATTGATATTGAACTTCTGAGAGTGCAAAGGTGGGTTTCAGGAAATAATATTCAGCATCAGAATGTAAGCAAGGATCGCATTTCGGACGCTGAGATCAGGAAAAAAGAGAGAACAAAATCAGCACTTCACAAAAAAGAGGGGAGCATGAAGGGATAGTGGTCATATCGCTTGCTCTCCAGAATTTTTGAATAAGCTGCTTAAATGTCGCTTTCATAAAATTGGCAAACTTTGAGAAGCCCACTATTGGATACTCTAAAGGGACAATAGGCAAATGAGGTCCTGATTGATTGTAAGTGTACCGTTTCGGAAAAGGTCCCAAATCTGGTTGTCGTAAATAAAATCATTCTACAATAGATAATAATTTATTAGAAATTAACAGTAATAACGTAATTGAGCGAGGAATAAGACTGAAACTAGAAGCTACAATCAGATTCTCATGCAAATATGCAAATATTTAAGAACTGAACAGGAATTTTGAGAGCAGTGCGAAAACAAGAAAAGCAATTGTTCTGTAGTTTTTGTCGGTGCTATAATAGACTGTGTCCTGCGTCACCTAAATTGATTTTGAACTCGAGTACAATCGTTATTATATCGAGATTCTGCTACTATTTAGAGAAATAATTAATTATGCTGTTCTTTAAAAGAGGCATTATCGAGTTTTTCGTTAGGATTCCGTGTTTACTTTGTGAGTTGTAACAAGGTGCACCCTTCTTTCGTACGGATGTTCTGTACTTATGTTGTAGGGATGCAGCGTTTAAACGTTTAGTAGTAAATAAACGTTTAATATAAAAATACACGTTTAAACGCGTATGTGTATGTGAAAGTATTTTCAACGGAACATCAATATTATACGGCAAACAATAATCTCATTAGAACTAAAAGGCAACAATTTGTTTTCTCCGCGGCTATTTGCGTTCGACGTTCAACCCGATACGGTACTTGATTAAGGTAATAATCCAATCAAAACACGCATCATCGTAGATGATGAAACGTAGCGACTTTAGTGTACGCAAAAATACTTCACATAAAACACAGTTTATTATATTTATTTTTGTATTTTGCTGAATTTGCTAAAGTGCGTCTGAAACAAACTGTCGCAAGGACGTAAACAACCATAAGTGATGCTATTGGTGCGCGCACGTTTTCTCTTTAACGCTTAAGCTACTTTATCTACATGCGGAAACATGTATGTATATGCAATCAGTTCTCGTTAACGTTTATTTTTTTGTTAAATTTATTTTGTAATTGCCCTTTTTAGGACAAACACCTCTTTGAAACTATTTATAGGCTTTGTTATGTTTATATAGCGAGTGACGAGTCTGATTTAACTGTGGTGTATTTAATTTTCATCAGTATCATTTTCCATTCCATATTACGCTAAACCGTAAGAGCGAGTTAAGCGCACACGGAACGCAAACGAACATCATCGTAAATGAAGCTTCAAGGGTCAGCTAACTTCAAGTTTAAGTACGTCTTGCGACAGCTTATTTCAGACGCATTTTAGCGCACTTCGCGATTTATCCCGCTGAAGTCTTTCTCTATATTCTTTTAACAGTTTTTATTAGTGGCGGTAGACGTAAACTAACGTGAGTCGTCCGCTTCATGGCGCGTATACATTAAAAATCTAAATAACATAGGATTATAGAGAAATGGTTTTCATAAATCTTTCCGGGGAAGCGTTTAAATGTGTAAACGTTTAATTTTTGATGGGTTAAACGTTTATTTTATTAAACGTTTGTTTCATCCCTAGTATGTTGCTTTTATCTTGTCACTAAACTTTTAGCACTAAATTAAAAGAAATGGTCGTATAATTTGAATTTGAAGGTTAAATTAATTTCTTCTAAGTTAATTGTTATAATTTGGATACTCTTTTTAAATGAATATCTCAGAAAAGCTTTCTCGTACATTACTTTAATTAATCCAGACTATATTTAAAAATCCCATTCTGAACGCACTTCTTCTTTCTTCTAAATTAAGTTAATTGACAGAATAAGCGTTACTTAAAAAGCTTTATAGATAATAATTATAAACGCACTATTAAAAGCTTAAACAAGCAGAACGATAAAATATTATTATTATTTTTTGCATACCTAGTATACCTTTGGCATAATTGAAACTGTTTTATTATTATTGACTCTATGTCCGCTTTGTTAACACTTCCTTGTTTTTAAAACTTTCAATATTTGTATTTTTATTATCATAATACATACATTTATTACGTTTATGCACAGATGCATTATAATTACTAAGTACTATTATTGATAGATCTATCTAAACATAACTGTCTCTTTATGCCCTAAGGGCCTCTTTATGATCCGACGGGCAATAATGAAACGTCAATTAAATGTCAGAGCTGTATTTGTAGAACTTGATTGGTTCTTAATATAATTTGTAAACTTATCACCAATGAAAATAAGCTGAAATTAAGTATTTTAGATAGTAACTATAGTAACGTACTTCGTATATATGCACATAAGTATACGTACAGCGGCTTGATGTAACCTACGCACTCATTTAATTATATTTTTTACACAATAATAGATTTGAGATAAAAACAATCTGTGCATAAAATAGTGTATGCATTTCGGGCATAACTTGCTTTTATGGCCCTACAGCCTTTTCCTAGCCCTCAGCTGACGCCTCGGGCTAGAAATAACGCTTCTGGCCATAAAAGCTTCTTTATGCCCTTAATACTGTAACAAGAGAGAAAAAGAAAGAACCTCTTTCTGAGCAACAAATGGTGTGTTCTATCGCATTCGAGAGAATGACGCATCGCGCGGGCATGTGAACCAGACGCGGTTTACTCTGGTGTATTCTAGAAATACATGGTATGTTCGGGCGACTTCTGGAACGTTTATAGGATGATATAAAGTCGGCGTCGCGGAGAAAAGGATCAGTCAACTGCAAGTCATTAACTGGGTGTTCTAAAATAAATAAAATCGCGTAATAATTAAATAAAGTGCTGCGAGAATAAATTTTTAGTGTTAAAATTAATTTCAACAAACGATTAAAATGGTGATGAAACTATTGAAAGATCTCTTAGTAATAGATTTAAAACGGGAATTGGACGAGAGGGACTTGGATAGTAATGGAAAGAAAGAAGTTTTGATAAATCGGCTAAGAGAATGGCTTTTAGAACAGAAGGAAGATCCTGAAAATTACCGCTTCGAGATACCTGGACCCGCAATTGATACTAGTTTATTGTTAAGTAAAATGGAAGAAAGTTCTAGAAAAGCCGAAGAAAATTCTAGAAAGTCCGAAGAAAATGTTAGAATGCTAAAAGAAGAACTACTGGAAAAGTCCGAAGAAAATTCTAGAAAGTCCGAAGAAAATGTTAGAATGCTAAAAGAAGAACTACTGGAAAAGTCCGAAGAGAATGCTAGAAAGATGGAACAAAAAGTTTTTGAAAATTCTAGAAGGCTTAAAGAAGATTTACTAGAAAACACAAGATTGCTTAAGGAAGAATTACTAGAAAAGTCCGAAGAAAGTTCTAGAAGGCTTAAAGAAGAATTGCTGGACAATGTCAAAGTGTTAGAAGAAAAAGTTTTCGAAGAATTTTTGGAGAATGCCAGCGCGCTAGGGCTATTGGAAGGCAGATTGGCGGAACAAGATAGGGTAATAAAAATGGTAGAAGAGAAAATAGCCCAAATGCAATTACCACCAACAGCTAAGAAAGACGACGAAATGTTGGAAGATAGAATGAATCAACTACGGTTTCCCTCAACGTCTGAGTGGCCGTTTAATGAAGGAAAGAAACAATTTAAAGAAGAGAAGGTTCCTACCGTAGGGATAAAAGTAAAACCACCCACGTTCGATGGAAAGATACCTTGGTCCACCTACTACAAACAATTTGAGGCGGCCGCTGGGGCCAACGGATGGACACGCAAGGAAAAGGCCGTTTCTTTAACTGTGGCTTTGCGTGGAGACGCGTTGAACGTCCTGCAAACAATCCCAGCAGGGCAGGAAAATGATTACCAGTTGTTAGTTTCTAGATTGGAGATGAGATATGGAGACGCGCATCTACAACAGGTTTATCACGCGCAAGTAAAGAATCGTGTCCAGAAGAATGGAGAAAGCCTCCAGGAGTTTGAAGCCGATGTAGCGCGGCTTGTCCGATTGGCGTACCCTACGGCACCCGATTCATTTCTGGGACAACTCGCTGTGCAGACCTTCATTGATGGACTAAGAGATGGGGAAACACAGCAGTCATTAAGGCTGGCGCGACCAAGAACAACTGATGATGCGCTTGCTCACGCGTTAGAATTTGAAGCCGCAAAACAAGCGTCCCGAGGCCACGGGCGAGTTCGAACTGTTGCAGAAGAAGAGGAAGATTCCAAAGATCTCCTAGAAGAGTTGTTAATGAGAGTTCTTCAGAAGGAAGAGAGCCGTAAGAAGAATCTTCAAGAAGTTCGAGGGCCCCGTTGTTGGAATTGCGGCGAACAAGGGCACATACGACGCCGTTGCCCTAAACCAAAACAAACTCAACCGTCGGAAAACTAAAGAAGGTCGACGAGAGGGGGCGAACGTTGACCTTGAGTGAAGATGCCCCGGAGATCACCATCCATGCCGTAACATCAAAGAATAGTACCAGCAGTTTGTTCGTAGATGGGAAAATTGCTAATCGAACTGTTCCACTACTTATTGATACGGGGGCGACAAAATCCATCGTACGCCCTGATGTTCTACGATCAAGTATTAAGTTGCTACCCACAACTACTCAACTCCGTACAGCAACGGGTGAAGTGATACCAACACGCGGAGTGGTGAAGATGAAGATTGGCATTGGAAGTGAAGAACGTGATCATGAGGTGCTGGTAGCCGATATCACTGATGACTTCATCTTGGGAATGGACCTCCTGAGAAAATTTGGTTTTACGTTGGATTTGAAAGAGGGTGTTTTGAAGGTCGGTAACGAAGAACTTCCGTTGCACCCACGAGAGGATCCGGTTGTAAGGGTTTTGCTGACAGAAGATGTGATATTGCCTGGTCAAAGCGAGATGGTTGTCGAGGCAGGTTTGGATGGAGATCTTCGGGTAGGATGTGTGAGAATGATGGAGCCTGTTTGTGATAAGAAAATCCATAGTGGCATATTGGTGGGAAAAGCGCTGATCAAGGTTGGAAAGACTGTACCGGTGAGGCTTATGAACGTTAATGTGGATCCGGTGACATTGAAGAAGAGTACCCTTGTGGGACAGTGTGTGCCAGTATTCCGAGTAGCCAGGTGTATGGCTGATGTTCCAAAACCAGTGCCCAAAGACCAGGGTGGAAAATTAGTGGGTATGGTTACTAGTTCGTGCGAAGACCTTAACAGAACGGAAGTGAAAGAGGTACAGGGTTTGGTTCACCGATACCAAGATATCTTCGCTCTTGACGATAGCCAGAAGGGACGAACAAATATAGTAAAACATAAAATCAATACAGGTAACTCTATGCCTGTCCGTCAGCAGCCGAGGCGTCTACCTCTAGCAAGGCGAGCAGAAGCCGAAAAGATTATTACTGATATGGAAGAACAAGGGGTCATCGAGCCATCCAGCAGTCCATGGGCATCACCGGTGGTCCTGGTCAGTAAGAAGGACGGGTCAACGAGATTTTGTGTGGACTATCGGCAGCTTAATGACGTGACCAAGAAAGACAGCTATCCCTTACCACGCATCGACGACACGTTAGATACCCTGTCTGGTTCACGATGGTTTTCGACTTTGGACTTGAAGAGCGGTTATTGGCAAGTTGAAATGGAACCTGAAGACCGGGAGAAGACCGCGTTCACTATTGGTTCCGGACTATGGCAGTTTACAGTTATGCCTTTTGGTCTATGTAACGCTCCGGCCACCTTTGAGCGTCTAATGGAGACCATCCTGAGAGGGTTGTCGTGGAAGATCTGCCTGGTATACCTAGATGATGTGATTGTAGTCGGAAAATCATTCAACGAACATTTGAAAAATCTAGAGGAAGTGTTCCGAAGACTACGTGGAGCCAATCTGAAACTGAGTCCGAAAAAGTGCCACATATTCAGAAAGGAAGTGAAATATCTCGGGCACGTCGTATCACAAAATGGAGTGGCAGCCGACCCCGATAAGATTCGTGCAGTTCAAGAGTGGCCAACACCGAAAGATAAACACCAAGTTCGTAGTTTTCTTGGGTTATGTACCTACTACAGGCGTTTCGTTCCTGGGTTTGCCAATATAGCGAAACCTCTGACAAGGTTAACTGAAGATGGGCGCGAGTATGTTTGGAGCGGAGAGTGTGAAACAGCTTTCCAACAGCTGAAGCGTGCCCTGACAACAGCACCAATATTGAGCTATCCACGGACAGAAGGGAAATTCATACTTGACACAGATGCAAGTAATTTGGCTATTGGGGGGGTACTTTCTCAGATACAGGATGGACAAGAAAAGGTCATCGGCTATTTTAGTAAGGTTTTGTCGAAAGCCGAAAGGAATTATTGTGTGACCAGAAAAGAACTATTGGCCGTCGTGAAGTCCGTTGAGCACTTCTACAAATACTTGTATGGACGGAAGTTTTTATTGAGGACGGACCATGCAGCGTTGAAATGGCTTTTACAATTCCGTAATCCTGAAGGCCAGGTCGCAAGGTGGATCGAACGATTACAAGGATACGACTTTGACACCGAACATCGAGCGGGCACTAGTCATCGAAATGCCGATGCTCTTTCAAGAAGACCCTGTCCAACGGATTGCCGTCATTGCTCTCGTTTGGAAGAGAGGGTTTGCCAAGTATTAAGGACTACCATCGTCAACGACAATTGGTTGCCAGAAGAATTGCAACGACAGCAGGAGGCTGATCCCGAACTAAAAATGGTACTGGAATGGAAGCGCGTGGGAGAAAGGCCTGCCTGGGAGGCCGTCAGCCCTTTTAACAGAACGCTCAAAGCATATTGGGCTCAATGGGAGTCCTTGAAGGTGGAAGACGATCTCCTGAAGCGAGTACTGGAGAGTGAAGATGGCACCACCATTAGGTCTCAGTTCGTGGTTCCAAGAAGCCGAGTGGCTACAGTATTGCGACATCTCCATGACGGTGCCTCCGGAGGACACTTCGGTGTGAAAAAGACTTTGGAGAAAGTTAGGGAGCGTTTTTATTGGGTCAACTGTAAAGAAGACGTGAAGGAGTGGTGCCGGAAATGTGAACTATGTGCCACTGGCAACGGACCCTTGGGGAAACGAAGAGCACCTATGAGGCAGTACAATGTGGGTAGTCCTCTGGAGAGAATAGCCATAGACATTGCCGGACCATTTCCCGAAACCGACGATGGGAATAAATACATCTTAGTGGCAATGGACTATTTTACCAAATGGCCAGAAGCATATGCCCTACCAAACCAGGAAGCTGCGACTGTTGCTGACGTACTAGTCAAAGAGTTTTTCAGTCGCTTCGGAGTGCCCATGGAGCTGCATTCGGATCAAGGTCGCAATTTTGAGTCTGTACTCTTTGGAGAAGTCTGTCGATTGTTGGGCATTCGCAAGACTCGGACCACACCGTTACATCCGCAGTCCGATGGAATGGTAGAACGCATGAATCGAACAATGGGCAAATATTTGGCCAAGGTCGTCTCCGATCATCAACGAGACTGGGACCAATACCTGCATCTGTTCCTGATGGCTTATCGTGCATCGGTCCACGAAACAACCGGTCAGTCACCAGCGTCTGTGATGTTTGGACGCGAGTTACGGTTACCGTGTGATCTGGAATTTGGGTCTCCACCTATAGAGCAGGAGGTAGCCGAGAATGATTATGTCATCAACTTAAAGAAGAAGTTGGAGGATATTCACGACCGAACCCGAAATAATAGTCGAATCGCGAGTGACCGGATGAAGGCTACGTACGATGTGAGAGCTCAAGAAGGAGGGTTTCAACCTGGAGAGCTTGTCTGGTTATACAACCCGCAAAGGCGTCGTGGCTATTCTCCAAAGTTACAGCGAAATTGGGAGGGTCCATACCAGGTGAAGAAACGAATAAATGACTTGATTTATCGCATCCAGAAATTGCCAAGGGGGAAACCAAAAGTGGTACACTCCAATCGTCTGGCGCACTATGAGGGAAATAATGACGCAGTCCCGGATCGGAAAGATGAGGCTGAGGTGGCTATCAATACCGTAAGGCCTGAAGATGATCAGCCAACCTTTAGAGAATTTATGGCTGCGTTCTCTGGAACTAGAAAAGCGCGATTCGGAGTCACGACTGAGATGCAACAAGATCTCTTCCGGGTCCCTGGTGATTATTCCATTGCCCACTGTGTCTCCGAGGATCTCCGTATGTCCAGGGGGATCGCAGTGGTGTTTAGAAATAAATTTGGACGGCTGAATGAACTTCGAGAACAAAATCCCTCTGTTGGTAAATCCTTACGCTTGCCTGATCATGACCGATCCATTTACTACTTGGTAACCAAGCAGTTTTACTACCAGAAACCGAGTTACGCCGACTTGTGGAGGGCACTATGGAATTTGAGAATCGAGTTGCTTACCAGGGGAATTAACAAATTGGCAGTTCCCAAACTCGGCTGTGGGCGGGACCAGCTGGATTGGAGAATCGTTAGAAACATGCTGGAAGTTGTCTTTAGAGGTACGGACGTCAAGATCTTCGTCTGCAGTTTTGACCCACAGCCCGCATTAAGGCCAACAAAGAGTGTAGACTGTTATTTCTACCGCAATGGAACGTGTAGTCGAGGTGAAGACTGTCGATATCGTCATGACCCGTTCTACAGGAACCAGAGCATAAAACCTGTTCTGGGACAGAACAGACTTGAAGAGGGGGGCAGTGTAACAAGAGAGAAAAAGAAAGAACCTCTTTCTGAGCAACAAATGGTGTGTTCTATCGCATTCGAGAGAATGACTCATCGCGCGGGCATGTGAACCAGACGCGGTTTACTCTGGTGTATTCTAGAAATACATGGTATGTTCGGGCGACTTCTGGAACGTTTATAGGATGATATAAAGTCGGCGTCGCGGAGAAAAGGATCAGTCAACTGCAAGTCATTAACTGGGTATTACAAAATAAATAGTGAATATAAATGTTGTATTAGAAATTCATAGTCTGTAAATAATAGTTTTTAATGTTTTATAATCATAGCGTTAATTTATAGTGTATTCAATAGTGTATAGAAATAAATATTTGTTTGTGAATAGACGATTTAAACAGCACTTGTATTATTATTTTTAGAAAGAACGTTACAATACATAAATAACTATTATGGTACACTAAACTGCTGGTAATTAAAAGCAAAGATAATTGAACAATTACTAATATTTACTTACTTTAGTTTTGTTATAAAATTTATAAAAATATTACTTATTGATAAATTTATATAAATCAATTTGATATAAATTAACAATAAATTAGAAGAAAATTTGCCATTAATCATCTACTGGGGGAGTGATAAAACCAAAACCAGTAATAAATCATAAAAGTGTACTTTTATGCTGATTTTGTTTAGTTATTTGTCATTGAAAAAAATGAATTATTTATATTTCTTAATTTAAAATGTTGAATATTAATAAACATTCACGTCATTCTTTTTTGCAAAACGGAGCAATAAAATAAATAGTTTCTGTTGTTAAATTTTGTAATCTATACAATCTATATATTTCATTAATAAAAAATAAATTTGAAATGATTCATTATATTGCTGTTAAATGTTAAAAATAATATATCGCTTCATTATAAAAAGTATAAGTTATATAGGCCAGTAAAATTAGACCCGATATGGACCGTTGGTGGAAATAAATGTTGGAAAGCTGGAGATCGTTTCGATCGCTTCGTTTGGCGTCAAATATAAGTATCCTAGGTGTGCACGGTCCCTCTACTCGAGCTTACCTGAGGGCATCAAAAGAACCACGAAATCTTCAGCCGTTTTTTAGTTTTTCGCTTATACCTCCAACGCGGTGCTTTCCAACAAAAACTTCACTATTACAAGAATTAAAGAGCATTAAATTCTGCGTCGGATAAGTATCAAACACTTTAAATTCGGTCCAGTGGACTGTGGGGCCGATACGTCGAAACTTGCGACATAAATACGTAACTCGTAAGATCATCACCATTTTCAAGATCTTTATTATTTATGAGGTTAATAATTAACTATTACTGCAATAAATACAGATGGACACTAAAATTTTATGTAATTATTATATATTTATATTGATACCTGCTTTAAACGTGCTTTAAAAATTTGAATATTTCTCTAATTGGAGCATATTTGTGGACATATGTATAGATTTTCTTGCATTACGATATTAGATGGTCTTTACTCATTACTTACAGTATTTATTTTTGTTTATTGTTTCCAGCCTTACTTTGCGATAACTCCATAATCATGAAATAAATAAAGATTAGTAAAAGTTTCACAGTTTTATTAAAGTACAACCTGACAATATTGTTTCGACAGTTATGCTGTCATTATCAAAGGTAATATAATTATAAACAAACACGTCGCTAAGGTAGATACAAAAATAGGTAACTAGATAAAATAATAATAATAATCAGAATTAAATATCTAATACTTCCAGTAACGGAGAATTACTGAGCTCAAGTTGTTCATTCATTAAAGGTACCCTGAGCTTGTGTTTGTATATCTCAAAGGCTT
Organism: Agrypnus murinus; assembly: GCA_929113105.1. NCBI lineage: Eukaryota > Metazoa > Arthropoda > Insecta > Coleoptera > Elateridae > Agrypnus > Agrypnus murinus. The sequence continues at coordinate 76,700,511 of OV816029.1, read as the reverse complement.
CTAAAATGTCTAATTTGCGTTTGTTATTACAAAAATGTAGGAATTTAATATTATTTTGAGAAGTCATTGTGTGATTTTGTTCTAAAAGGTGTTTGGCGTAATTAGATTTTTCTTTTTTAAATCTAATTACGCCAAACACCTTTTAGAACAAAATCACACAATGACTCCTCAAAATAATATTAAATTCCTACATTTTTGTAATAAGTTTCAATATATATTATCAAAGTTAAAAAAATGGTAAACTAACTAATCCCATTGAAACTCTTCATCTTAATTTCTATCTTCTTCTTCATCTTCATTTTGTAAGCCATCATCTTCATCAGAACTCGTTTCCTTGATCCCATATTTGGTTCTTGCAACAATTTCTGGATATCGTCATTCGTATCGCGAATTGTTTTCTTTTGAGGAATTGGTCGTAAGTCTGTGCAGACTAGATCCGAAGATACAGTATCAGAAGAGTACATTATGTATCAAGTCTCTGATGGTTACCGTTCTAATAATTTTCAGTGAATGTTTTTCACGAAAAGCTTTAACATCTTTAAATAATAAGCCCAAGGGAAGGGTAGCATTTCGAGCAATATCTGCAGAAGATCTGTGAGAAGAAGATGAAGACTCTCTTCATTATCTGGCAATAAAAACGTTTCAACTAACCGCTTGGAGTATTTTTCTAAAAACCTTAGTTTTATATAGTAGCATTCTTTGTATGTACTTTTGTTTAACGAAATTCAAAAAGGTATAAGTGATATTTTTAAGATCATTTAATATTTTTCCATCAGATACTCCTTGGTATTCAACTTTTTAAAGGGTAGAATTGTATACAGACTCTATTAGTGTTTTGTCTCTTCGTTCTCCTTTAAATGAAATCAACTCCACTGATTCCCTTCTAGTCACCATTTCGTACATCTGCATAGAAAAAAATGAATAACTCCAAAAAGTGGAAAAAGGTGGAAATAATATTTTCATGACATGAAAGAACAAACATTAGGCTATCGTTTAATGCAGGTAGCAAACGTGAACTATTGTAGACTTTTTTTTGTATCTCAAAATGAAAATGATTTTTACAAAATCTTAAATGAACATGAAAAATTAGTCAATTTGTCTATTAATATTAATTCTAATTTTATAAAAAAAACTTATTGAGATGTAAAATACTTACCAATATATTTTTTGTTTAATATGTATAAACTTAGAACTAAAATTGTAACACTAGAAACGGCGTTTAATTCGCACCCACTTCACACCTTTAGCAAGTTCTAATTTCAACGTCTAACTGTACACAAAATAATAAACCCCTACAGATGTGACCAATATTACCAAGTACTACAATTATAGTACTTCTAAGAAAAAACATAAAAATGGGTAAATATAAAAATTCATTTTTCTCATTTTTGTCGCAAGTTTAGATGCATCGGCCCCATAGTGCAGTGGTATGGTCGAAATCGACGGTCGAGAAACGACAATTTTACAAATTTCCGATTTTCCGTCAGACCGGACGCCCAGAGGCTTTCCGTATAGAAAAACCCGTTGGACTCATTCTGATTGTTAATATAAGTCGAGAAATATCTAAGCTTTGATATTATAGAGGTTGCCGGATTAAATTAATGGCCATTTTTTGGCATCCCCCATCATAGCAATTAGGATCACTCCATATGAAGTAGTGCAGTACTGGTCGCTCGATCATTTCGAAAAAGATAATTTTTTGTGTGTTATCACCCCTAAGTATTGGTAGATCAAAACCACTGTCATTTTATTTTTATTCCATTTGATTGAAATATGGCAGCTATATTTGTTTCGTGATGCACGACGTTGCTTGCAGTTTTTGATGTAAACGTAAATCTTGATATCTCAAGAACGGTTGATCCTAGAGACCTGCGGTAAAAATGATTGTATTGCTCACATGTCGGACTACATTTTTTAATCTAAACATAATATTGATATGACGTATCATAACGATAACTTTAAAGCCCATAAATACCAAAATAGTGAAATTTCAGATTTAAAATATTTTATACATAAACTACCTCTGTGACCGTTTAAATAGAAAATCCGCCCTAAGACTTTATTTTTATCTGGATATATGAAATATGCCCACATAAAAGCGAAGATTTTTGTAAAAACTTTAATCTTCGGGATTAAATCACACCCATAAGTAAGCGTCTTACAAAAATTATGTTTAGATTTAGAAAAAATGTAGTCCGACATGTTAGCAATACAATAATTTTTACCGCAGGTCTCTAAGATCAACCGTTCTTGACATATCAAGATTTACGTTTACATAAAAAAAAACTGCAAGAAATGTCGTGCATCACGAAACAAATATGGCTGCCAAAAGGAATCAATCAAAAGGAATAAAAATAAAATGACAGTTTTGATCTACCAATACTTAGGGGTGATAACACACAAAAAAATATCTTTTTTCGAAATGACCGAGTGACTAGTACTGCACTACTTCATATGGATTGATCCTAATTGCTATGACGGGGGATGCCAAAAATGGCCATTAATTTAATCCGGCAACCTTTATAATATCAAAGCTTAGATATTTCTCGACTTATATTAACAATCAGAATAAGTCCAACGGGTTTTTTTATACGGAAAGCCTCTGGGCGTCCGGTCTGACGAGAAATCAAAAATTTTTAAAATTGTAGTTTCTCCACCGTCGATTTCGACCATACCACTGGAGCGAATTTAAAATGTTGGATACTCATTCGACGCAGAATTTAATGCTCTTTAATTCTTGTAATAGTGAAGTTCGTTGGAAAGCACCGCTTTGTAGTTATAAGCAAAAAACTAAAAACCGTCCGAAGATTTCGTGGTTCTTTTGATGCCCTCAGGTAAGCTCGAATCGAGGGACCGTGCAAACCTAGGATACTTATATTTGACGTCAAACGAAACGATTGAAACGATCTCCCGCTTTCCAACATTTATTTCCACCAACGGATTCTATTTTACTGGCCTAATAGAAAAATTACAGGTAATTTCTGAATCATTATAATATTTATAATAATAGACGCGTGTTATTTCTTAAGAACTGACTGCTGAAGTTAATCGGAAAACACGTTACTAAATTGTAAATAATTAATTTTTTTAAATGCAAATTGGGTAAATAGTATAGGTTCTCGTGTTGATCCTTGTGGCAGTACTAAAATTCACAGAATAACAATGAATCCATGTGACCATTCGTTTCAAACAGATTACATCAAAATGAATAAACGCATTGAAGCATCTATTATTAGGCAAATATATTTTTTCCAATTTCTAGAGTAAGGAGATCGGAACAGGACCTTCAATAGGTAGTATTATCTTTGATCTCCATGGGACCTTCATACCAAATTTTATGAAAATTCTTTTGAAGTCTGAAGAGAGTTATGTCCACAAGCAGATACGCGAACGCGCTCACCCGCGCACACAAGACATGTGACAAAAAAAATTTAAAAGTGAAATGACCTAACATCTAAAGAATCTCGCTTCTTTGCATATTTAAGCTTTTAGACAACCTTTTAGAATTTCTCTTATTAGCTTCACAAAACTTTCTGTAACACATACCTGGAATTTATTCAATTTGATCCTATCGGCTTCTGGCTTGATCTGAAGTTATTGAATACATAGAACAAACAAAGCTGCGGAAGAATGCACACCAATGCGTTTTTATGGTTAAATTTATTGATGTCTAATTACCAATCGTAACGTCAATAAAGTTAGCACCCCCACTTTGTCAAATTTCAAAAATTTTAGTGTCGTAATTTTGGACTAATTATGGACTAATTTTGGACCAATTCAAAAAAGTTTGGACCAAGCCCTATTCATCAGAAATGAAGATTTTATAGTGGGGGTGCTGACTTGAGCTCAAGCTAGCTCCCCACCATATAAATAAATATGATAAATCAATTTAAACTGGCTATAATTTTGGACTAATTAAAGACTATTCATTAGCATATAATACATTTTCGAAATCAACCCCTAAATAGAAAATTACCCCACATGAATAATACCACAAAATTAAAAATGATGAAATTCAAGAAAACTCCATATCATAATTTTGGACTAATTAAACGCTATTCATTAGCATATAATACATTTTCGAAATCAACCCCTAAATAGAAAATTACCCCACATGGATAATACCACAAAATTAAAAATGATGAAATTCAGGAAAACTCCATATCATAATTCTAGACTAATTAAGGACTATTCATTGTCGCAAAACCCATTTTTGAAATCATCCCCTAAATTGGTAAATCGCACCTTGCGAGTAAAACCAAGAAATCAAACCGTGCTGATAAAACCTATAACTTCAACTTTAATTAAGGACTACTGATTGACAGATAACTTATTTTTGAAATCAACCCCTAAATTGATAAAATCCCCTTTCCCATGAATAATGTCGCGATTTAAAGATGATAAAAATTAGAAAAAAACCTTACCATAATTTTGGACTAATGCAAAAAATTTTGGACCAACCCCTGTCCATCACAAATGTAGATTTTAGAGTGGGATAGCTGACTTGAGCTCAAGCTAACACCCCCACCATATAAATGTAAATAATAAATCAATTTAAACTAGGCTATAATCTTGCACTAATTAAAGACTATTCATTACCATATAATACATTTTCGAAATCAACCCCTAAATAGACAATTACCCCACATGAATAATACCACAAAATTAAAAATGATGCCATTCGGGGAAAAAACATATCATAATTTTGAACTAATTAAGGACTGTTCATTGACGCATAACCCATTTCTAGAATCATCCCCTAAATTGGTAAATCGCCCTACACTACAAATCAACTACAACCATATGGAGGGGGTGTTCTTGATTATAATCGTATTTGATTATCAGACATTGATCATGGTAGGTAATTGCCGATTGAAAGAATCTCGGATGAACCTGCGGACGCAAAAGGGCGGTAAGAGATACCCCCCCCCCCCACTGAGTGAGATGTCATGAAACTTGATATGGAGTAAGTGCAGGGGCAGTACTTTACTGCGTAACCAAAAAAATTATTCAGAGAAGAAAACCTGGTTAGTCTTTAATTAGTTCAAAATTCTAGCCTAGTTTAAATTGATTTGTCATGTATATCTATATGGTGGAGGTGCTAGCTTGAGCTCAAGTCAGCACCCCCTCTCTAATATCTTCATTTCTGATGAATAGGGGTTGGAGACCAAAATTTTTTGAATTGGTCCAAAATTATGGCACGGTTTTTTTCTGGTTGTTATCATCTTTAAATCGCGACATTATTCGTGGGAAAGGGGAATTTGCCATTTTAGGGGACGATTTCAAAAATTGGTTATCTACCAATCAATAGTCCTTATTCAATCTAAAGCAATAGGCTTTATCAGCACGGTTTGTTTCATTTGATTTCATGGCTTTACTGAAGAGGCTTTACGCTCCCTCGAGAGGGGCGATTTACCAATTTAGGGGATGATTCCAAAAATGGGTTATGCGTCAATGAACAGTCCTTAATTAGTTCAAAATTATGATATATTCTTCCCCCGAATGTCATCATTTTTAATTTTGTGGTATTATTTATGTGGGGTAATTTTATATTTAGGGGTTGATTTCAAAAATGTATTATATGTTAATGAATAGTGTTTAATTAGTCTAAAATTATGATATGGTGTTTTCCTGAATTTCATCATTTTTAATTTTGTGGTATTATTCATGTGGAGTAATTTTCTATATAGGGGTTGATTTCGAAAATGTATTTATTGTTAATGAATAGTCTTTAATTAGTCCAAAATAATAGCCTAGTTTAAATTGATTTTTCATTTATATTTATATGGTGGCGGTGCTAGCTTGAGCTCAAGTCAGCACCCTCACTCTAAAATCTTCATTTCTGATGAATAGGGGTTGGTCCAAAATTTTTTGAATTAGTCCATAATTAGTCCAAAATTATGGTAGGGTTTTTTTCTAATTTTTATCATCTTTAAATCGCGACATTATTCATGGGAAAGAGGATTTTATCAATTTAGGGGTTGATTTCAAAAATGATAGTTATCTGTCAATCAGTAGTCCTTAATTAAAGTTGAAGTTATAGGTTTAATCAGCACGGTTTGTTATTTGATTTCTTGGTTTTACTCGCAAGGTGCGATTTACCAATTTAGGGGATGATTTCAAAAATGGGTTTTGCGACAATGAATAGTCCTTAATTAGTCTAGAATTATGATATGGTATTTTCCTAAAATTCATCATTTTTAATTTTGTGGTATTATTCATGTGGGGTAATTTTCTATTTAGGGGTTGATTTCTTAGGGGTTGATAAGTTAGATTAATAATACAATCGTCTCGTTTTTCTATCTCTGTATTTTTCCGAGTATTTATTTCTGCAATTGTTATAATAGCCAGTAAGTGAACTTATAGTCCAGTTTTCATTATTAACAGGAAGTCTTTTTCATCACAAATAAACATCCTAGTGTTTATATAAACCTTCGTTCTATACTATACTATACTATTCCTTGTAGTAGATTCCACGTTAGAAAATAATACTAATACTATTAGTAATCAAAATGTCTTTATTTTCTCAAATAATACATAACAAAAAAAGTAAACATTTAAACTCTATGCATGACGCGATGTTCAAATCCTGTTCTAAGAAGAACATACTATGTTCTTCCACCTAACCTAATATTGACTCCATTGGCTGATTGGGTTATAACTGGCTCGATTCTACTGTCGTCACTGTAGGCAGTAGCGTATTTAGGGAGGGGGGACTATCGGGCTGAAGCCCACAGCGAAATCTCTTAATAGTGTCAAAATCTATGTTATGTGACAATCTTAGTATTTTAGTTTTTAGACCCTCCCCCCGAAAAAAAAATCCTAAATACACCACCGACTGTAGGAGAGACGAATTTATTACGCAAAAATTCCTTTCGTGTCCGCCTCATATTTGATACTTACGAACGTAAATTCTAGACGCTTTTTATTTGAAAGCGACATTTATAATTAAGATTATTTTGGGCAAGCTCTAACACTTTCATACTTCTAAACACAAAGATTGCATTGGAGGTGAGTAGTAAGTTAAAGAGAGTGTGGAGATAAAAGTGCTATAACTATTAGCAGGTTGGATTCTTTTAATAAGCCAGATATGTATGTTGTCAATTTCTTTAATGTCAATTAAAGGCCGTATTCTCATGCCATGAGTAAAGGTGTCTCTAACTAAAATTCTGATGATTAAAATCAACAAGAAAGGAGATAGCGTTATCTCATTCTAATAGATAGGAAAGGATTAGAATTGGTCACCATGGTAATTAAACATGTTTGTTTGTTTGTTTGTTTTTTGGGCGAGGAATCAGGATGGCGCAGCATCTTTCGTACCTCATGGCACCGATTGCTATGATCATTTGGCCGACCCTACTAGAATTTAGCCGAGTCTGGGGGAATTCCACCCTCAGTAGGGATCTTTATCGTGCCAAACATCGCATTGACACGGGACCTACAGTTTTACTTCCTATCCGAAAAGAAGACATGTTTTAAATTTTTCTCCGCTATGAAAAATTGATCAAAAATTAATGGTAGACGTAGCAACTTTCAATAAACGATTCGCATACTTCATACCTCATATTTGTACTTCAATTTTGTAAAAAATCTCTTTCTGGAAGCGAGCAAATCTTCAATTTGCTGTTATTCGAAAACCCAAACCGAAAGGCAAACTATAGCAGGTGGTGCCTAGTCCCTAGGCGCAATACATGGGTACCCGTTATTGGATTTCGGAAATATTGATTTGAAAGCAGCAGAATATCCAAGAGAATATCTTATACAAAATCTGGCATCACAGCTTAAATGTATTAATGGTAAGATTAGGCAACGCCCGAGATATTAAAACAAAAGGTTCGTTCATCTGAAACGGAACTTATTCGTACCGCGTTTTAAAGTGGAATTAGAATACCATGGACTTATAAATTTCGGAACTAGATGAATGGTAATGCGAATAGGTAAAGTTTCAGCTACTATCCAATACAAGCAACTGTTGTATTGCTGTTATCGCTCTCATCTTCGCGCAATTTGTTCATCAAATATTTTGATTTGACTAAAGAAGTGGTCTAGGACGATGCAAACCTTTATGCCTCAGCAACCAAAATTGCAATTATAATGAGCCATGTTATCTGTTGTAGAGGTTAGACCTAGACAATCACGACTACATCCGAACAGTTATAAAAGTTGTGTGATTTTGAATTATATTCATTAATTAGTTTGAAAAAAAAACTATCGATTTAAAAACTTTAGATATTTCAAAGATCCAATGATAAATTAAATCAACAGAGTGTTGTTTTGACTTGTCACTGTATATTTGATTTTTATTTAGTTTGATATGGGAATATTACTGGAAAATAACGATTATTGATGCTTGTAGTCTAATTATGGCTATATTTTATTGTTAGCTGGACATGTTATACGTGACTAAAAAACAATTACTGTCTTCATGTGTTTTACCGTCAGTACATAATGATTAATAGTTGATTTTACAACCTACTGTAAATAATATACTTTGGGGCCCAAAACACTAATAAAACCATCGAGGACGCGTAGAGATCCCCCTCAACATTTTCTTGGTCAATATGTTTGATTTTTGTATTTTATATGCGATATATTTATTTTGTTTATTCTATTATTTTATATTTATTTATTTGTCTATTTTCCTTATTGTTCGTCTAGGTCTTTATGCATGTAGTACTGTAGCAGACTTCGAAAAACCAACATCCTACAAAAAAACGTGTACTTATGTTTCTGATTTTATATGTGTACTTTATAGTATACATGTTTGGTTACGAAGTATCTGTTGCTATGTCAAATATTAGATAAATACTGTTTAGTAGTTCTTTTGTATTTTTTTAAACTGGCACGTTTACATTTTCTAATTTATATAAACCCCTCTCGTTGTCTCAATTTCACTTACTCTTGGTGATTTACGTCAATGAGAGATTATGGTTTTTAATTGGCTTAAATTAATTTAATAATAAATATAGATCAGTTTAATCAAAAACACATTGTAATAATAATTTAATCACTGATTGAACTTGAAGTATCTGGTTAGTCACTTAAAACTAACCATTTATTTTCTGTTATGGGTAAATCCGTCCCACCTACGCTCAAGGTTAAGAATAAGTTAATAAAATACTACAATCATATTTGACTGTTTATTTATTTATGTTTATCTCTTCTTCCGTCCTTGTGAAGTAAATCAATCATTACCAGTTTATTGCCATATGTTATAAAAAAAGTAATCACAACGTAGGATTAAGTTTGTGCTATATTTTGAATCATAAAATTTGTCATTTATAAGGTTGGTAGTGCTGTACCAGCTTAGTTCCGTTAACTATTTAAAATAACGCAGGAAAGGCAACCTGGGCCATTACCCTGGTTTTCTATCTCCACCGATGCAATATTTGCTATATGGTAAATTTTATACCCCAGAATCCCTAATTGTGATTTTTGTTGTGGAAACTCTGTCAAGTTATTTGCCTTTTCTCCATATTCCTTTGCCCAAAAGTAGAAATGAGAATAACTATGACGAATCTTTTATACTGTTAACGTAACAAAAGCTGATCAGACCCTACGACATACATCGAGACCGGAAAAATACCCACAGGAAAAAAGCCAACATGAAAAATACTCACAGAAAAATGCTCACAGGAAGAAAGCCCACACGGAAATATGCCTACATAGAAAAAAGCTCACTTAGAAATATGCTCACACGGAAAAAAGGTCACATAGAAGTATGCTCACATTGAAAAATGCTCACATTAGAATCAAATAATTAGAATACAGATGTTTAAATTTTCACTTGGAAAATATAAAAGATATCCAATAATTTGGATATTAAAAGTTTTATATTGTTAACACCAGGGAAAAAATTTTGAGAAATGTTTTACGTATGTTTTATTAACCCTTCTTATATTAACAAGCAATTCAATAAAATAATTTTAAGTAATAAACAGGTATAAATGGCGAATTTGGTGAACATGCCAATAACTGAAGAGGGTAATGTCTTAGAGGATACTGACCAAAATTATAAGTAGATATTTTACTATTTCTGTGGAAAAGAGTTTCTTGGAAACGTTTCTGATTGTTTTCTACAGAAATAGTAAAATACCTTCTTTATTAATTTCTTCAGTACCCGCTAAGAATTGCATCCTTTAGTTATCAGCATATTCAGCAAATTCGCCATTTATACTAGTTTATTATTTAGAATTATTTTATTGAATTATTTGTTACTACAATAAGCGTTAATAATCACACGTACAACATTTCCCAAAATCTGTTATTCTTGGTATTAACAATACATAACTTTTAACATTAACATTATTCGATGTCCCTATTAATATGGCCAGATACTGTACGTTCACATTGTTTTGGCATAATGGGTTGGAAATACTAAATTTCCAATTTCGCCAAAACAACGTGAACGGTGTTTATAATATTTGATTAAATTTTTAATTTAAAAATAACCACAAATAGAAAGTTAGAAGAGGATATTTACCTGCATAAACAATTTTGATAAGTCCTTAATGTGATTTTTATTTTAGTGTTTGAATTCTGCATAATTATTATTAATCGATTAATTATTGATTGATTAATATAAGCAAATTTCTACGTGAATGTTTTATCAGTGGGCTTATTTCAATGTGAGCATATTTCTATGTGACCTTTTTTCCGTGTGAGCATATCTCTAAGTGAGCATTTTTCCATGTGAGCTTTTTTCTATGTCGGCATATTTCCGTGTGAGCTTTATTCCTATGAGCATTTATACCTGTGAGTATTTTTCATGTGGGCTTTTTTCCTAGAATCGACATACATAGGTTACATTGTATAAAAGTAATAATTTCACATAGCTTGGTAGTATCCAGTAATGGGCAGTTTGCAGATTTGAAAAAATGAAAATTTAAGGAACAATCACTTTAACATGATCAAGCACCATTTTCTCCCATTCACATTCTTAGTGATGCCTGCATAAACGATGCATGACCTTGGCATATTTATTTTATGTGGGTAACATTGTTGTCATAAAGCGAATTATCAGATTGAATCCTACTATTTAACAATGAAAAATGCTTACAGAACAGATTTCGCGACTTTTGCATTTCCATCTCTCTCTATCTTAATTCTTTTTAGAGATCTAAGAAGTCTTAAGTTAGTAGATACGTTAAAACGTTTACGGGCAGCTGTTATCACGTTCTGGATAAGAAATGTACCTTGGATGCATACATCTATTCAGAAACTTGTAATCTGTAAGTATATTAGAAGACCTGGTTTAGAAACCAGTTAAGATTCGACAAGAGGCATCAAAGTACACTCTTTGAGTAGAGTTAAAAGATGAGTGGAAAAAACAGACATGAACATCCAGATTTCTGAATGCATCGTCATCCAAGTACAAAATAACGACCAAAAAAATATTTCAGAATGAATAAAAACCCATAGCACTCCCAAATGCAAATATGTGAATAAAAACATGGCATTTAATTACCCACAATTCGATAACACTTGACTACTTAACAAAAAAATTCAGTAACAGCGTATCTAGCTACTATTTTAATAACTAAGTCTACGTCAATTGGTTTTCCATATTTTGCCCACAGTTGCCCACCACAAACCTCGTTTGCGCATTGATTGGTAATACATAGTATGTCAAATTTGAAAATTTGTAGTTTGCCGTCATCTATGCAATAAGTCAACAATTTTAGCGCAATGCATATACTAAGTCAAAGGCATAATCGCATGTATTTAGTTTAACTGTAAAATATAAGAAGCACGTCTTTAATGATCAAGATAACTAAAGAAAAGTAGTGCAATAACTGTAACACTATAGAATACTTAAAGAAAAGGGGTTGATCTAAATATGCATCTAACAGACAAAATAGACAATGCGTAATTTAAAAATGTCAGTCAGTAGGACGATTTAAAAAATAAGAAACATGCAAAACACTTTTTAATAAAGGAAATAAACACACCATACAAAAGCGTGAGAAACAAAACAAAGCAAAAACTAAATATGCATGTAATTGTTACAAATACTTCAAGATTTGATTAAACATAACAGAAGGAAATCAAAATTGTAAATATTCTCATCATTGTGTTAAAATGTACGGAATGTAGCCATATGATCAAATTTATACATAAAAACCAATAACTAATAAGCAATTCTAAAGAAATAGAATAATAGAGAGAATAATTAGAGTTATATTTTACTGTTGTTTATATTTCAATTCAAAATAGCTTGTCTTTGATCGTTATTTTACTATCATGATTATTGTCAACTATGTAATTGGATTTCAAGACAGATATTGGTTACTTAATAACCGTAGTCAAGGCTATTTTTGAATTGTTATATTATTGCCAATGAGATATGTTTTATAATTTTACTAAACTAATAAATTTTCTTTCTTTCAATGTAACTGCAAGTGAAAATTCTATCAACCCAAAATAATTCCCTTAACTAAATCTCGTTATCGGTTTCTGGTAAATTCTTTATAAATGTTCAATTAACAATTATTAATGATAAACGCAAACAGTCAACACTTAACGTTTCTTTCTTATGTATCAATAAGAATTCATGTTTTTTACTTCAACAGCCGAGGTAATTATTCTTTTATTAAGATTATGATGGAAAATCATTACAATATAGTAAAGCCGTGGAAGTTTCATGCCAAACTAAATCAAACACTAAAACTGAAAGACACAATGTAAAATTAATACAATTTTGGAAAGATTCCGATTCATTACACTTGAATATATTTTTAAATCTAATCATAATTAGAAACAAAAATTAAACGGAACATTTCAACATTTTAATTTATAAATAATGTACGACACATTTGTCAAAGATAGAAAACCGCGACATACTTAAAGAAAACCACAACAATTCTATAATTGCAAAGAATTTCTAACATCAATTCCTCTACTACATATTATATTGTGTTTTGTCAATGTTATTGATTTATTAACCGCGAAGTTCTTTACCAAGGATATCACAGTAACCGCAATTAATTATTATTGTTTCAAAAATTACATTCAACACTGAAAGTATCGAGACTTCCAAAGTTTACTTAAAATAATGATTGAAACCGTTTGATACCATTCTCTTTGTTTACATCTATTCATATAATCTACAGATCTATTCATATTTACCAATATAAATCCATTGTCTATTCAATGTGATTGACTATTCTTCTTTAAATTTTTATATGGAGAACAATTGCTTGCTGCCTCCACACTGGTATGGTTCTACAAAAATATTTTCTTCTAAGGCGTATGTATAATCAAGCAAATGAATATGTTTGTCGAAATCGAAGATGCAATTAACTAGCATAGACTGCTGTTTATTGTTAATCGGGAAATAACTACTTATGTTCTTTATACACATATCTTAATTATCTCATCTGATCTACTTAGTGATTCCAGTAATTAATCAGCCAAAAGATATCGAAGGACATATTTTCTTCACACATTATGCTGAGAATTAAGACTGCGTCTTCTTAGTTATGCCCACATGGATGATGCTTCTTGGGACAAGAAAAGAAAATGAATTAATTTTTTTTTCGAAATATCAAAATCTATTCTGCAAACCAATATTTTGGAATATGTAGTTTTTAGCCAACAGCGGACGTGGTACACTTTTTCTTCAAAGTGATACACACAAACTATGTACTTCTCCCAAAACGAATAGTCCGCAAGTCGACGGAGTTGGACTCTTGGACGGAGTTCCAGAAAAGCCTATGTGTGTGTTCAACATGTAATTTCTACTTCGTCAGACTCGAAAAGAAGTCCTTAGCCTTATAAAGGCTTAGAAAACATTAGGTAATGACCAAACCAATGTTGAAATATCTGTCATCTCAGAGGTGGGCCAAACATTTTTTTTAAATAAAACTTGGCCAAATTGTATGTCTTATGTGTGTATGTTACAGGCCACAGCCAATTTTAGGCCGAACAAGTTAAGCCTAAGCAAAACCAGTTTATCCGAAATACAATAGGATGAACTATAGTAAAATCTTAGTCCAAACTAGATTAGCCTGCAACCTAAATATGTATCTCAGTACAAGCTGGTTTATCCTAGTCTAAACTAGTTTAGCCTATTGCTAGTTTGTGGTCTGAAATAAAAATTGTGCACGAAAAACCACGATGCAGTCAGAGCCAGAACTTGATCGAAAAAGCTAACCAAGATATTGAGAACATTGACAACCAGACGACTGAATGGTCAACAGGTCTAAGGTGCGTACAATTCATGAAGAAGCGAGCCGTTCATTTGGAGATTTAACCAGTCACCCTACAAAGCCATTTTTGGTACTGAACCAAGAGTAGGCCTCTCTACTACTTCTTTGTCTTCTGAACTACGGAAAGAAATTAAAAAAAGGTGTCTATGTAAAAAAATTATTCCGTGTAACTCGAAGTGTTACCAGAGTTTACCAAGTAATAACAAGTAGATAAATAAACTCAATAACTGCATACTTGGTAATTGGTGTTTCTTTTCTTTTCCATTTATAAATGTGTTTATTATAATATGAGTCGGTTTCTGTCTAGAATAAACCAGTACATCCTTGAAATGAAATTCGATTGCAGCCTAAACTAGTTTAGACTAGGACAAACCAGTTTGTCCTGAGAGACCTATTCAAGCTTCAGGCTAATCTACATAATTTGGAAAAGGACAAGCTAGTAACATCCTATGGTTTCGCCTGGCTTCAACTAGTTTGGCCTATAACATATAAAATACGTCCGTTTTCGAAATGGACGGATGATTGATTGCGAAATGATTTCGCAATATTTCTTGCTTTACCAAATTCTTGGTAGAGTAGTTGAAACGAATCAAGATTCTTATCAAATGAAGCAATTTTTATCCCCGTTATTTATTAATCCATTTTCTTTTGGTTGTGATCAATATCAAGTCACACTCAATATACCATAAATTATACTGATATATACCTATATTAAAATTTACTTATTCTATACTTGTACGAAAAGAACGTGCAATAAATAAATTCTCGTGTTCTAACCGATATTAAATCCAATACTACTAAAGTTAAAGATTTGTATGTGTGTCCGAGCCCAATTTTCGCGTTCTATAAGGGCTAGAGAGATAGGCTTGGGCTCATTCGACGCGTAATTTGCCGAGGATAATGCACGACTAATTTTTTAAATTAGGTTATGTTTTAAAATTTTTTTAAATTAGGTTATGTTTTAAAAAATCGATAAATGCTGATTCTATCGTACTATTTAGTGCTATTTGGTACTAATATGTGCTCTATCGATAGGGAATCGATTGGAGATTTATGTAGGTCATGTAAATACTGACCTACTTTAAAAAAAATCGATAAATGCTATTTCTATCATACTTAAGTGCTTAGGCCCGTAGGGCACATTATCCTAGTTCTATGCTTAAAATATACTTTCAATTTATTGCAAGATTATGAAACTTCCTTATTTATCGCATCGTTTCACTATTTTTATGATCGCTTTTACATCCATATCAAGCCCAAGCGTTTCCAACCGGTATATGTATACAGTAAAATCTCTCTAATATTGACACCTTCGGGATTACACAATTGTCCACATTAGGAAGATGCCCATAGTGTAGAGGTGTTTTCTTTAATTAAAATTAATAATATTAAAAAACATTCATACTTAAAAAATCACATTAAATGCCACACAGTCTTCGAGTTCTATTTACAGGGTATGCACAGAACTCGTCATGTTCTCATTACCTTTATCTACAAAAAAGGTTGTTAATCGTAGAGTTATTGCTGAAACTTCCTGAAGATTATTGATCTTAGTTCAACTGCAGCTTCTTCAACGTCATCGTCTGAAGAATCATTTATTTCAGTAGCATTTTTATTAATGTCCTGTAAATTACATGACGTATCTTCTGTATATACACACACAGCTAAAATCCATTGGAATTTCATAAATTCATAAAAAGTTCATGTAGCTAATGATGCATGCACAAATAGTATTTTCTTAATAAAAGGGAAATCCAAAATTGTATATTAAAAACTACAAAAATGCTTGCGCTTTTTATCGGTTAAACACAAGAACACAAAAGTACATACTATTAAGATTCCCAGAAAAAGAATAAGAGATGTACAAGATCAAATTAGTTATTCATAACTCGAAAAGAATACCTCAGATTTCTCCTGTGCTTTTCCGGACTTTTAATTCTCTTTGCTAATGAGTTTTTTCTTAAAATTACCTACAGTTATTGTCTGCTAAAGTTTGTCCATTTAGGATATTCCCATCTATCATAAAACTATACATAATGAAAATTATATACCTATTGTAAAAATACCGAAAACCGGAAAGAGGTAGTTTTATTGAATACTGAAAGGTACCCAAACCATTTTCAAAAGGAATGATTAACTATAAACGGGTTTTAACGACTGTTTGTAAATACGAGCTCTGAGTAAAATCGTATACAATAGTTTTCTAAATGTCTATAATCGAGGGATAATCTATAGATCTGGGACATAAAATTCCTGTTCATGTCCACATTCGAGGGTGCCCCGATAAAAAAAGCTTTAGTTTACATTAATCCGTTGCGACATTCAAGTGTCTATATTATAGAAGTATCCTTATTGGAGAGGTGCCCATACCGAGAGGTTTCACTGCATATATATTACTCTGTTAACATAAGAGAACTTCTTGAGTAGCACCTAAGTAGTTCTCAATAACTTTCTAAATTATCGTTTGTTTGAAAATTCTGACTTCAACGAAAGGAATACAGTGCAACGGTGTGTTTCTTATACAAAATTGTGCTACCTCTCAAAGGCTTTGCAATGTTACCATACCAGTTTGGTACGGTAATAGAAACTTTTTGCTTGCAGTGCCACAAATGGCAATATAGTTTCCAAAGGTATCCTTCCATACAGCCATTTGTTTACACATCTTATTCAGCTTGTTGATACTGGTAGCTAAGAATTGTCAATCTGGTGGCTATCATAAATAATGAGTTTAAACAGCGAGTATGTATTTAAGTGTCAGTCCGAGACAGCATAATTTTACTAAATTACATATAAATTAAACCTCACGTCGCATACTTCTCCCCATATGCATCTGACAATAAAGTAAAGAACACTTTAATCAATATTCTAGCACTTACAAAGTCTCCTAAATCCGCCATTTTTCATTAGTACAAATGGGGTACATACCTGTAACAAGAAAAAAAAGTGTTAAATGCATCTTACAGTAAAATAATAACGTTCTATGACAATTATTAAGAAATGGTCTGGTCGGTAACAATGTCTTTATGCATTGATAATTGTCAAGATACAATCTTTACCTTTAATTTGTAGGCTAAAAATCATAGCACGTGGTAAGGGAATTAAACTCTAAAGAAAAAAAATGAATGTCTTCGTAACATTAGTTTGCATAATTAATTTTTCTAAATCTTTTTGGCCTATGAACAGCAAGGTCCAACTGGAAAGCCTTGCAAGTAAAAGAGGGTAGTCTTTTATAGAAGTTTTTGTAGAGATCGAATGTACCCTCTAAAAATTATTAAGTATTTCCATTCAATTAGTTATAACCAGAAGGAGGCGTGACCTTGCTAAGTGTATCGCTTGCCCTAATTTTATAGACACGACCGCACGGGAAAGCGTACATAACTACCCATTTAGCAAAGGTCTCAATCTTTCTCAGTTTTCTGGAGACAACTTCGCTTTTCTAAACTAAATAAAGTTAATAGAACCCGTAGTTTAAAAAATAGAGGCTAAAAATATATTTTGTATATTTAAATAGCCTTTAATTATTCTGCAATAAACATTTCGTTTCAAAGCTGTTAAGTTCCATTTCACGTTATGTACAGTGCTAATTCTTTTTAGTTAGTTAGTTTTTTAGTTTAAATTAGCAGAACTAGCAATTAAAAAAAATAATAAAAGCCTAATCCATATTTTTAACCATTGAAATAGCCCTTAGTTATTCTGTAATTTATGGGTATTTAAATAGCCTTTAATGATTATGTAATGAATGAACATTTCGTTTCAAGGCTGTTAAGTTACATTTACTTTATGGGTGCTGCTAACTTCTATTAAACCTAGCAGCCGTAATTTCAAAAAAAGAATAGAAACTAACAATGTTTTGGTCATTTAAATAGCCTCTAGTTATTTTGTAACAAACATTTTGTTTCAAGGCTGCTATTCCGTTTTCATAAGTGGGTGCTCCAAACTTTTAAAACTAAAGTTAGAACCTGTAATAAAAAATAATAAGAGCATAAAAAATATTTTTTGGTCATTTAAATAGTCTTTAAAAAAACCTTTAATTATTCTTTATCAAACATTTCGTTTCAAGGTTACTAAGCTACGTTTTCGTAAGTGGATGCTGCTAACTTTGTAAAAAGCTAGCAGAACCCGTAATTTAAAAAATAATAGTCTAAGAATTAATTCTTAGGTATTTAAATAGCCTTTAACGAGCCTTGAATTATTCTTACTAGTTATTTAAATAGTCTTTAAATGGGCACCACTCACGGTGTCTCCCCGACGACGTCGGCGAAAACGTCGTCGACGACGTCGGGGACAAGGTCGAAATAATGAGGTAATGTTTACATTTACTGTAATTTAATGCATGACTGTGAATAATAAAATTATGAAGATCGTATTTCTTTTAAATGGGCACCACTCACGGTGTCTCCCCGACGACGTCGGCGAAAACGTCGTCGACGACGTCGGGGACAAGGTCGAAATAATGAGGTAATGTTTACATTTACTGTAATTTAATGCATGACTGTGAATAATAAAATTATGAAGATCGTATTTCTTTTAAGACATCAAAATGAAAGAAAGTAGTTTTGAGCATAATAAAATGCGTACTGAATTTCTTTAAAGTATTTCGAAATAGCTTATGCAATTAACAAAACTTTTCATAAGCGGAATAATATTGATATCCATCGATAGAATTACAAGTAACCCTTTATTATAAAACGAAAACTCTTTGTTTTTTTTATTAATCTCATTCTTAATTTAGTTTAAAAATGGATATAATTAACGCAGGATTTAGGATTTAGGAGTTCTGGTGCGCAAATAAGGATTTCCTATAAAGGACTTTTGATAAAATTTGGTAGTGATAATCGTCGGAAAAATATCATGTTTAAAAATGTAATGGTTTCACCGTCGCTTCCTTTTCCGTGTAGTTTTAAAATTTTATGCTGATGGTACATAACCTTATACTATATCTATCTTTTTCGGGTTTACTTGAATTATTTCATTTTTATTACATTTGTTTACAAACAACTGTTTACAACTGTGAAAATAAAACCCTTGTCAACTGTAAATTATTATTAGGCAAAATAAACATATACATCTGGGATTACTAAAAAATATATGCTTTCTTTATTATACTTTTTAAGAAAACATTATGAATTCAATATGCTGTGACACTTTCAAGTGATAAGATGGATTTTTATAAATTATCTTTGAGAAAAAAAATTGCAGTTGGTGTGGCAGTTGCCTTGTGCTTCGAAGAAGAAGAAACTGAAACACCACGAAAAAAAAGAAAATATGGTTTTTAGATCGCAAACAATATTCACACATGTCCTTGTTAAAAGAATTGCGACAAAATGAGCCGAAGGATTTTTATTATAAGGTTATGTACCATCAGCATAAAATTTTAAAACTACACGGAAAAGGAAGCGACGGTGAAACCATTACATTTTTAAACATGATATTTTTCCGACGATTATCACTACCAAATTTTATCAAAAGTCGTCCTTTATAGGAAATCCTTATTTGCGAACCAAAACTCAGAATCCTAAATCCTGCGTTAATTATATCCATTTTTAAACTAAATTAAGAATGAGATTAATAAAAAAAACAAAGAGTTTTCGTTTTATAATAAAGGGTTACTTGTAATTCTATCGATGGATATCAATATTATTCCGCTTATGAAAAGTTTTGTTAATTGCATAAGCTATTTCGAAATACTTTAAAGAAAGAAATTCAGTACGCATTTTATTATGCTCAAAACTACTTTCTTTCATTTTGATGTCTTAAAAGAAATACGATATTCATAATTTTATTATTCACAGTCATGCATTAAATTACAGTAAATGTAAACATTACCTCATTATTTCGACCTTGTCCCCGACGTCGTCGACGACGTTTTCGCCGACGTCGTCGGGGAGTCACCGTGTATGTGCTATTTAAGAACCTGTAATAAAAAAATAAAGAACATAAAAAATATTTTTGGTCATTTAAATAGTCTTTAAAAAACCTTTAGTTACTCTTTATCAAACATTTCGTTTCAAGGCTACTAAGCTACGTTTTCATAAGTGGATGCTGCTAACTTTATAAAAAGCTAGCAGAACCCGTAATTTAAAAAATAATAATAGTTTAAGAATTAATTCTTAGGTATTTAAATAGCCTTTAACGAGCCTTGAATTATTCTTACTTCGTTTTTTAAAACTAAAGTTAGTAGAATCCGTAATCTAAAAAACTAACAGCGCCCAAAGAAATATTTTTAGTTACTTAGTCTTGAAAGAGCCTTTAAATACTCATGTAACAAACATTTCGTTTCAAGGCTATTAAACTACGTTTTCATAAGTGGATGCTGCTAACTTTGTTAAAAGCTACAAAACCCGTAATTTAAAAAATAATAATAGTCCAAGAATTAATTTTTGGGTATTTAAATAGCCTTTAATTATGTTATAAATATTTCGTTTCAAGGCTGTTACGTTCCATTTAGTTTACACATAGGTGCTGCTAACTCTTTTTAAAGCTAATGGAATTAATGATTTTATTTCGACCCGGTATGAGATACGGTATTAGACACTGTATTGTTACAATAGTGTGAATGGTTACAGAACTCTTTGGAAATACTTGTAGTACGATTATTGAAATTTCTCTCCATCACTCGGGTATTACAATGGTATGGGTATTGGATGTTTCATAAGCAGTCTTCTTCTCGAAATGACATTTTGAGCGAACGTGAGCATTACACCTACGAGCTACGACACACGATATGTTTTTAAGGGTGCTTCCCTGTGAAAATTATCTTACAATAAGAGTTATGATTTAATGATAATGTGTAAACACCTACATTCGCAAAACAGTAGATAATTACTTAGAAAACACATTCGTTTACATTATATAAACACAGAAATACACTTCTAACTTACGTAACTTCATTAATTTCATGCACTGCATAATAAATGTGAGAATCAAGGGTAAACTATTATTAAAACCACTTGAAAGAGTGCGACAGGAGTTGTAGACTTGGAAGATAATTTTGAAGTACATATTTCTAAATAATTTAGTTTCTTTTGCTAAAACAAACTATTGCTAAAGTTATAATTAGATTGCTGACTGCAAAATTTAAATTCAGTTTTATTATGATTTTATAGCTTCCTCTCAGAAATATAATTAATTGCAGTAAATAATAAATGAGTGTGAAACGAGACAATTTCTATAATTGATAGTCACTTTCATAAATATCCCCCATTTATTTTTTCAATTTACAATTTTACTATCCCTTCCGTATAGTTACAGATTGAGACAATTTTATAATATTTTAATTATTGTTATGTAAATAAATATTAAGGTCGGAACAATTTAAATGCGATTTTAAATAAATAAAACGTGTTGTGTGCATGTGTGTGCGCGCACGCGCGCGCGCCCACTGATTAATTTATAATTGTTTTATTTTTGAGTACAAATGCACTTATTAAAAGATTTACGATTGGTTAGTAAATATTAAATTTTGTTGTTATGGATAAACCTACACACACAATTAATTTTTAATCTATTAATTGAACAGCATCAAATCTCTTAATTCAGCTTGTGTTTGCAAAAATAAACAAATCACTCGGTTAAATTATAAAAACGCTTTTAATTTATTTTAATTATTTCATTTACAATTTGATGATAGTAGTTTAGCAACATTTTGAACAAACTTGTTGCTCTAGTTTAATTTTGCATCCTTCGAAGAAAATTCAAACAAACCAGTAATTTTATACTACATATATTAGGTGCTTTTCGTTAATAAATTATACTATCGAATCGTTACGTTTGTAATAGTACTAAAATCTGATGTAAATCTAGGTGTGCCCAAAGAGAGACCTTATTTTTAATGCATCTGGACCGTGTATGTGTACTTACTACACATATTTTAAAAGGTAAAATGGAGCCACACCGTATTAGAAAGTTGCGTGTAAATTTGTAATTAATTAGAATTATTTATAAGGTGTTGCTGTTTTGTTTTCATTTAAAATACAATCTGTAGAAATAAAGTCAAATAAATAAATAAGCAATTGATTGGTTTATCATCGGTTATAATTTTAAATTTCGTGCTATAGAGATAATGGTCTAAAACTGTTAGAGCCGACATAATTGCAAACAATTCCTTTTCATTCGTGTTATAATTATGTTCATATCTATTTAAACGCACAATAGAAGGAAGCGAAAGGCAAATATCAATCTAGACCAGGAGACGCCAACCGTCCCGCCCCCTTCCAGTGGAGTGTAGTATATTTTTACTTTTTTTAATATTTAGTATGGCATACCTACTACAAGATTTAATAAAAGAGTCCATTGAAATGTGTTGTTTTTTCCTTTTATTACAACAGTGAACATGCGTAATGAAAATCTATGTAAAGAGGGCCGTGACAAAAAAATGTTGAGATCTAGATTGCCTTAGAATGTTAAAATATGTTTTCTCCAATGGCAAAATTACTAGCTTATCTTTGCTTACATTTATCTATTCGCATTGCCTTGCCAGTTCGATCAGTTGTCACAATTGATGTAAGATACTTCCCTCGGCAAAAAATCATACTTTTCAGGATGAAATGTGCGATTTTAGGCACATGTAATTCCACAGTTCAGAAGCTGGTCGACTGTTTCTTCTATTTAGTCTAGTTCATAAACTAGACAAAATTCAAGACTAGACTTCAAATTCAAACAAAAACATCCAAACATCTTTGGATTGGATTTGCTTGGTAGATTTTTAGATTTTTTAGACTCACTTGCAGATAACAGGAAATAACACAAAACACCTGAAGTTTTTTCTAAGATCATCGTAGTTTGTTCTTTTTTTTATTATTGCTCCCATTCGAAAGGGTATGGTGCTTTGCATCTTCTTCGAGTTGTTTTTAGAAATGTTTTATGTAGTTGCAGATTTGTCATTGGATGACATCAAATAGAGATGGTCATGAAGATATCCACACCCGATTTTTCGATTAGGTTCCGAAAACCGTCCACTAGCAGCGAAGTAGGAGTTATTCAAAGATCAATATATTGCCAACGAAGCACTGCAAGCATTACACTGCCAGAGAATAGCTTTTATGATTTGGTATTTTCATCAGTAGATTATTGAAATTGCATGTCTGTATATTACTGTTGAATGAGTGTTATCTTATAATTTTAGCCGGAGAAAACAAACTATGAGTATGTGTGTCGTAAAACAGCCCATCATTAAAATCAATAAATTCCCTGGACCCCCTCGAAAACGTTTTTTACATTTGATGGAATTTTACATTTGAATTAGATAGAATTTGTGATCACATTATATCTTTTAAGGCATTCTTGGTTCTCAATGACTATGGTCTAGATTAGAAAGTCTGATGGGATAAGTCAATGAGTGGGAACACTTAATATCATATTACTTTTCGCTACCTTATTGTCTAAAGTTTCTGAAGACCTCTGGATCTTGGCCCATGTTGTAATGAGGAGAAAGATTTATAACCCCCCCCCCATCCGGACACAAAATACAAAACACCATACTTGCAACCTTTTGATCAGCAAGATTAGTAATTTATGTCGAAAGATAGCGATATAGATAAGCGAGAATCGGGTCCAGATTAACGGCGTTGTAGTAACTGTTGATACTAACTCCATGAAGGATGAAAGAAACACCTTCCTGATGCATACTATATAAGAAATCGCTCCTTGGCTTTGAAGACTAGTAGGACACAAGCTCTTCAAGCGTTTCTAATCTTAAGTTATGGAAGTAGATGTGCGGCTAATGACGGTGCGGTGTCTGGAAAAATTCTAGACATGACAGTATCTTGGAAATGGTTTCCAACCGTTATAGGGTTAGCCAACCTTAATACCGCCCACTCATACATACTATATCCTTCTCATCTCAACGTCTCATTCACTTAGAAGGTGTTCATCTCTGGCATGGTTCACACGTCGAATTATTGGCCCCTTTTCTTTCTTGATCTCTCTCTTTCTCGCGCGCGCGCGCGCGCGCGCTTTTGGTTATTTTCCTTTAAAAGTCTCATACAATTGCGGGCGAAACAGTTGAGTTCCATTGGTTGTTCTCAATATGTCACGGCTAAAACCCAGAAATCGTTTCTTGTCCATTGACTCATAAACTAATCCAACTTTCATCAATTCTACGTTTTGCATTATTGACAAGCTCATCGAGAGCCATCATTTAAGCTGTGTTATAAATTACCATAAATATGCATTAAATAAAAAATCTCGATAATTTGTGAACAAGTATTCAGAAAAAAAAGCTGCATGACCGCATACAGTTTTCATTAAGCACAATAAGATAAACTGAGTATGCAGGTTTTAGAAACATTTCATATAGGCACCATAAGTTAATATTTATAATTATTATTCCAAGGTTGCATACTCACTAATAACTTTACAACGTATAATTTTCATTCAGTACAAAATATTGACACATCATGTTTCCTAGTAGCAAGCTACTACATATTATGTTATCAGAATTGCTATTAATTGCATTTAAATTGCCGCCGCGTGGTAAAAAAATCCTATATAGGTTAAAAGTCATACTTATTATTAAAGGCAATAAATGATTCAAGTCAAACTTGTTTAAAATAAACGTAAATGGATTTCCTAATTTCTTTTCTGATGAATAAGCAATTTTAATGCTATTTTCAGTTGAGTTTAAATTATTACTCGTCATCTTTCTTGGATAATCCACAGCGATTTATTGAAAATCCTAGTTCTTTCTTCAAAACAGTTTAAGTGCACCTTTTATTATTGACTAACTTCAAACTGCTTATTTTTTTAACTGAGATACATATGATTATCATCATGGTTATATGGTTCTGCTGGTTGGCAGGTTTCTTCATTTCTTCATCATCCTATTCTTCAATGCTGATGTTGTCTAACTTTTAATATCTTCTCTTTCTTCTTCCGCGTATAATTCCGTCTTTAAACAGACATTCCTTTCTTAAACAATGTCCATTGGATTTTTCTCTTTCGATTTCTATTGTTTCAATTATCACTTTCAGTTCTTCTTCTCATCACTCTTATCTTCCCAGATGATTTCTTTTATCCTATACCATATCCAAATCTCAAAAGCTTTCAATCTTCTTTCATCTTGCTTTCTAGACGTCCTCGTCTCTTCACACAAAGTATTTTATGATTATTTAATGATGAATAATAATAGCGTATATCAGGAATATTCGGAAATATTAATATCCACTCTGAATCTCTGCAGTAATATATACAGCGTATCCCATTTAGAAGAAAATTGAGAGTCCTTTAAGTTTACAAAGAAGTCTCCCATTACGGACACTCCCTATAAGGGGACAGATTTCGTGGAACCAGCGTTTTGCTACAACCATTGTTTTCTCGTGAAATTTGAGACAACGTAACTCCAACAAACGGACAAAAAGTGTGGCACCGTCAGTGTCCGCTTATGGGAGATTTTACTGTATATTTCGTAATTTGCAAACTTTAGTGACTTGTTTGCTTGATCATTGTTACTAAATCTAGATCAAAAGATCCCAGAGAATTCTCACAAAAAATAAACTTTCTCAAGATATAGGTATATGTAGGGAATTCCTGCCAACTGCAGTTATACAGGGTGCCCCCGTCACAACTTTAAAAGACAATATGCCAGAAAAAGAAATTAATAAATCAAATGTTCAAAAATATTCCATTCACTAGCAAAAATTAAATACATTTTTAATTGGAAAGTTTTAACTGGAACTTAATGACTTTACTTGCAAAATATTTTGATTGAGAAATTAATGAGTTGGAATTTGTCTTATCATAATTGTACATAGTCGGAGAATTTTACCTTTAGTCATTCCTTATTTACTAATCATTTTCTATCGATTTCTACTGCATATGACTTATTTTGTTAATTTTCTATAAATTGCTAGTAATCGGAAGACTTTTATCAGACTTTAGACTAGGTATGTGTTTTACAAATATTTGATAGCTTTCAAGTTCCAGTAATTCAAATAATTCCTCCTTGGTGATTTTGTCAAAAAAATTGAGATGATATTTAAAAATGATCTCTTCAATTCTGAATTCACAATTCTAATTTTGTCCTGCCGACTTCGAAATACGTATTAATTTTAAATTCTTTTAAATTCCAAATTTAAAAATCTTAATTCCGAAATATCGATGGAGTTCCTAGGAGAAGGAAGTCTTTGATTTTAAATTCTAAACTAATATTTAGATTTAAACTGCATAATAAGTACTCATTTTTAGATTTGATATTCTAAATTGCATTTGAAATCTGAATTTAAATACTTATACAAATATTTTAAATACGTACAAAACGCTAAGTAAAGAATTTTTGCAGTATTTTTTAAAAATTATTTGAAACCATAAATTTTAAAATTTAAATCTAAACCGTGTGTTCTAATTTGTAAATTAAAAATACAATTTTTTTAATTTTCGAGTCTACATTCTGAATTGATAGCCTTTATTTGTAAAATTTTCAATTTGAATTCTGTATTACAAGTCTGCATCTTGAATTGCACACTAAAAACGTTTACATCTTATATTCTCGATTGCAAATTTCTAAATGGCAAGTTCTAAATTTTAAAATCTAAAAGCTCCAGTTCTACGACATTCTAATTCTTTAAATTCGAATTTAAATTTTAAATTTGGATGTCAATTAAAGTTCTGCATCTTTAAATGCACACTCAAACTGCTAAATCGTTGCATACTAATATTTAAATCTAAATTCTAAATGCTAATTTCCAAATCTTTAAAATCTAATTTAATTACTCGACACTCCTACTTTAATCTTTAAATTAAATCTTTAATTTAAAAATTTTGAAATTTATAATCTGAATTATACAGTCTTTTTGTATTCTAAATTCGATAGTTTTCAAGTTAAATTCTAAATTATAGCTGTGCATCTTCCATTACAAACTCAAACTGATTTTCAATTATCGATTCGCAACGTTTGTAAGCAATGCTTTAAAGTCGTCAGCATTAAAAAACATTTAATACAGTTTTTAATTTTTTTGGCGCCAAAAAACCTAATTTAAAATGGATCATTGTCAACTGATATTAACTAATTTAAAGACTATGAAAGACATTTATCATTCGTTAACTTGTTGTGTCTTTCGTGTCTGTTGAACATTTCAAGATCCTTTGTTTGAGTAAATTGTTTAAAAGATGAATTATTTCCGTCAAGTAATAATAATTAATTAACAGTTCAGTTACTGGTGCCGTTAATTGTTAATACTAATAATTGTTTTGTCATTAGCAGCTCTCAACTCCTTCATGTTGTGTAATTAACAACATAATAAATTAAATTAAGAGATAAAGACTTTTATTTAATAAAAGTGAACTTTAAGAGAATGTTCATAATTAAGGTAGATTTATTGTAATTTCAATGTCTTTTATGAAAAATTAAGTTCTGGTAAGTTTATTAGTTAGTACATCGATGTTTGTTTGAATGCAACCATTTAAAGTAAACAACTTACACAAATAATAACATCCAATCAAAATATTCACTCATTGGTTTTGAAGTTTTGAAACTGACCTACGAACAAAATGAGACAATTCTAAAACACGTACAAGGAGTAGGCAACGTTTGCTTGAAAGAAAATGTAACCGTTCATGGCGAGTTAGATTCCTTCTTTCTGTCATAAATGGATATAAAAACTAGTCAAGTGCATGGGCCTTCTTTTTCGAAAACAAAATATCCTTTTCTTAAGAACCTAGTGATGGCGATAGTGAAAAAAATCTTGGAAATTTTCATTTTTGAAATTAAAAGGCTCTTATACCTAAATGATTATTATATTTAAGAAATTGTTAATTAAATTAAAAGAATATATCTCCAAGTTAGATTTAAACCCGTGCCCGCAAAGCTAAGAGCGAGAGTGAACTCTATCCATTCATGACAGCTTCGCCATATAAAACGACATCACTATGTAGGTGTTCGAGCAAAAAAAGTTTTTGAAAACGAAGGCCCATGCACTCAATATTTCGGTTTTCATATCCATTTATGATACAAAAAGAAATCGAATCCGCAATGAACAGTTAAATCTCCCTACGTTGATATATTGAAACGTAGTAAATCTACTACGGAAAAAGTTTGTATATTCTTTGATTATATGTTTTGCAAATTGAATAAAGGTAAGTGCCTGGGAAAAGATAAAATTGTCAATGTAGCAGTAAACCCCAATAACATGAAAAGGAAATTTGAAAAGTATTAACGAAAATTTGGAAGATGACCTAGTTCTGGAGCATGATTACTTCTGAAGACTGTATATCTTTATTATACTCAGTGCCGGATTTAAAGGCGGGTTGGTTGGGCTGCAGCCCAGAGGCCCCCACCAAATGAAAAATATTACAATTTTCTTAAATTTAAGAATCTGTTTTTGTTTCTAAATATCGTCGAGGAAAAAGATCAAAATTATACAGTCTAATAAATAAAATAATAAAACCTTATTGAACCTAAAATATATATATTGTTCAAATCAATGCATTGAGCAATTAAGTAAAGCAGATTAACTACAAACGTATTTTATACCTTAAGAAAACTTCAATTTTTAACAAAAGCTCATAAAACAATATAACAATAAAATAATACAATGCATAAGTATGTATACAGATGTCTCAAGAATTCTTCAATCCGGTCCTTCACTCTATTAGACATTCTCCTTATGACGCATAACACCAAGGATTGTAATTTGTTGAACTTGAAATAATTTGTCAATAAAGCACGATTTTGTGTATGCCGCAGAATACTAAAAATGACTCGACAAAGATGACTGTTGATCTTGAAATAATATTCGTAAATAAAACACATGTCCTTTTCACTTATGTTGCAGATTGTTTATCTTAAAATAAATTCAATTAATAAATTATTTCTATTAAAAGCTTTAAAATAAAATACCTGATTTTAAAGTACATTCAGTTTCCTAATAAGGTAAGTTAATTAGATTAAAAGGTAATTTTTGAGTTTAATTTAAAAACATAAAAACCATTCGGCTTTATAAGCAAATTACTTACAACTTCTAATCTGCGATTTTAATAGATTTTTTACAACCTGAATAGTTACTTGATTCCAGTAATCCTTTTCAGTAAAACTGAAACTATCATGCAATGAATAAGTATTAAACGTTAGGTAATGTTTATGCAACTTGTATTAAACAATCTTTCTTTCTCGCACTCTATGCTTGTAAATAAAATATTTCGTAAATAGTTTGATTGCGGTTATAAGATTATTTATTACAATAAAATCAGACTGCATTATTTAATAGCATTCCAAAATAAACAGAAAGGGGTCAGTGCGTAGTGCGTGTTTAAGTAAAGTGCTAAATGAAGTGTGGATGATTTTTATTGTTAATCAATTTTATTTAAAACAGAAGATACCATCGAATAAACTTTTGATAATAAACATAATCAGTTTATAATAGCAAGAACGCTTACGTTGATGTCATCGTTTACAAAGACTTGGCCTTGACCAATATTCCTCCACCGAATTACCTGTCAACTCGGCAATCTAAAATACGTATCGCATAGGTATCACTTTATATTGATTTGGTTATCTCACTGGTTATTTCTTATATTTAGTACTTAATTGAAATAAAAAATAACAGGACCGTATGTTTTTCAAGCTAGAATTTTTTTTCTTTAGTTTCAGATTTTATCTCCGGCGCTCTTTAACCCTCTGCGTTATTGCTCGTTTATTTTGAGACCCTGTATATAAAATCTTTCACAAGACACTTCTGAAATTAGTATAATATGTTGATACCTCGTGCGCAGAAGATGCCGATTCAGATTTGTAGTGAAAAAGATACTGGTTCAAAATTTCAAATCGATTTTACATAAGAAATTTTAAATTTGGCACCTTTTTCACTGCAAATCTGAATCAGCATCTTCGCATAAGGTATCGGTAATAATATGATTAAGACATTAATTTAATGCTTGTATATGTTTGCTATATTAATTTATATAGTGATAAACCAAATTTTAGCCCTGGGGCCTCCAATAGCTGAAATCCGACCCGGATTGTACTGGGTGTTCGGATCCTTGATTGTCCCTCAGAAATGACAGTGACAGCAAATGTCGAGGCAAAATTAAGAAAATATTATGCTGATGGTTTTGCTGCATCGAGATGTATAACTATTGATAAGATACCATTTTCAACTAGACGCAGGAAGGAAGAACCTTACAACTCCAAAGAATAAAAAGACGATCGCATCGTTTGGTCTATTACCATGGCGGCCAATTGAATTCTTATAATAAGCCTTAGTAAACGTCAAAGCTAGCACCCCCACTTCAGAAAAATTTAAAAAAATACCTTATAATTTAGTACTAATTTAGTACAAATTTGTACCAAAAAAATTAAATTTGTACCAACAACCGTTTGGCCGCAATTCGCATTTCAAAAGCGGAGGTGATGGCTTGAGGTCAAGCTAGCATCCCCACTTTAATAAAAATGAACTTTCTACCCTATAATTTAGTACTAATTAAGAACAAATTTGGACCAAAATTCTTTTTTTATAATTACAACCATATAGCCGCTATTCACATATCAAGACTGGCGGCGCGTTCTGATGGGTTGGGTAAGTTGGATTTGCAAGCTCAAAAATACGTTCTGAATTGCATTGCTTTTTGTTAAGAATTCATAGAAGGATTGATACTAGGAAACCTTGTCGCTCGCTTGATTATTAGTTCGCGCTACCAATCTTGATGTATGAATAGCGGCTATATGGTTGTAGTTACAAAATAAAATAATTGTGGCCCAAATTTGCCCTTAATTAGTACTAAATGATGATGTAGAAAATTCTCATTTTTATTAAAGTGGGGGTGCTAGCTTGATTGCCAGTTCGCGCCTCCAGTCTTGATATGCGAATAGCGGCTATATGGGTGTAATTACGAAAAAACCATTTGGCCCAAATTTATTCTTAATTAGTACTAAACTATAGGGTAGAAAATTTTCATTTCTATTAAAGTGGGGGTGCTAGCTTGATTACCAGTTCGCGCCGTCGGTCTTGATATGCGAACAGCGGCTATATGGATGTAATTATGAAAAAAAGGTTTTTGGTCCAAATTTGTTCTTAATTAGTACTAAATTATAGGGTAGAAAATTTTCATTTTTATTAAAGTGGGGGTGCTAGCTAGAGTTCAACCAGTACCCCCACTTTTCAAATGCGAATTACGGCCAAACGGTTGTTGGTACAAATTTAATTTATTTTTGTACAAATTTGTACTTAATTAGTACTACATTATAGGCCATTTTTTAAAAATTTTTTTGAAGTGGGGGTGCTAGCTTTATTGAAGTCCTTAGTAAGAAGTGAGTTTTCATAGAAACACAGAGAAGCGCTTTAAAAAAGCTAAGTGATGTATTTTCTTGATACAATTTGGAAAAAAGAAGCTTTTCATAAACAACTTGTTATTAGCTCAAAGTCAACCTTCTTGTTGGTTGGGCTGACATTAGCCTTGGGTTGTATGGAATTAGATTAAATTTCCGGTTTACATTTACATGGAATTTTACAGTTGGTCTGTACATTAGATCAACCATAGACAATTCTTGAGTCCGTAATTCTAAGACAATTCCTAAGATAATTGTGCAAAAACTCACTACTCTAAGCTTGGATTAGGACAAAAGCGGGTGATAACTTGTGCTGTATTTAAAAAGTTATCGATAAAAGTATAGCTAGATTTAAAAGTAACCTTGCCGTAAGGCTGTTAAATGCCATTGAAGAAATAAATTATTATTAACTTAACAACACTAAGATTTAAAACTTTTTATTATTAAAATCACAAACGGAAATTGCATATTGCGAAAACTTTTTTACATCTCTTAAAAATCAACAACCTCATACATTATGAATTATTTAAAAGTACAATCAACCTTCACAAAAATTAAAGAACAAGTGGGTGGAATTTTGCAAGAGAACTCCTCTTCTACCTACTTGCCATTTATTACAATATGTATCAACATCAAGTAGGCGAACTTCCATTTACAAAAAATTATAAAGGTTTAATAAATAATCACTGAATAGGTTAAATGAAACGGTTTCAGGATATTTAGTTTGACAGTGTGTCACTAGAATCGGGATACGTTACTATCCTGAATTTTTAAAACTAGCTGCCGGCTAATAATAAATATAGCACGGAGTTATATTCGTAGTTATTTCATATTATAGCACACACACCGGTAGATTGCTTTGCCAGAAATGCCAGAATTGACATCACCACAAATGTTGTATATGTAATTACGTAGTATGTGTACGTTCGGTATGCCGCATTTTAGTGCATGCGTTTGTTTTTACTGCACTATTCTTGAATAAACAGAAGTAATTATTTACTATTCCAAATTGTAGTTTGTTTATTTTATATACGCGGTCTTAAATGATGTATGAAGAAATGGTTACAAATGTTGAGAAATAACGAATGTGCTTTTAAATAGTAAAATACGGAATTAATTAAGTAGGCAGTGGAGAGGCTTCTCAATTAGGTATACTGGAAGTATCTATTACTACATGCCTTGTAGTTAAATCTTTCATTACAACACACAACCAAAAAGTAGTATAATATCTACTCTTTGACACAACTACTGAATTTCCATTGATGAACAAATTATCGAAATTTCCGAAAAATTATCGAAAACCCTTACCACTCGTACTTTTTACTCACTCTGGACACGTGTTTCAACAGCTAGGCTGCCATCTTCAGCAGTCACTGAAAAACTAAACTTCTAAAAAAATTGAAGGATTTAGTTTTTAAGTGACTGCTGAAGATGACAGCCTAGCGGTTGAAACACGTGTCCTGAGTGAGTAAAAAATGTGTGTGCCTGTGTGGTGAGGGTGAACTAGATTAGCTGCCCAAAATTAAAAATTTTCAAATTTTTTCAAATATTTAAAAAATTGATTTCAAGGGGCCAACTTCACAATCCCCCCCCCCCCCCGAGAAATATTGAATTTGTATACTATCAATCGTTAATCCACGATTACCCATTTGCTTGTAGTGCATAGTAGTGATCCTACTTGTACCACAATGTTACATTATCCAGAGTAATACCCTACAACTATTCACCACAACTTTTCGCACTGGTATAACAATATTTTTCCCTGAAACTTGTGAGTCAATTTTTATAAATCCGTTACCAAAATGTGTCTTTTATCATCCTCTTAACAGGTTCAATTAGTTTTGCATATTTTAAAAGCCTGAAATAATTCATACCTTTGGCATGCATTTTAAGCCAAAAAGTTGTAAAAAGTATTCTTTTTGTACGACCTACATATAAACAGGGCACGCATTTAGCGCGCAATTATTCGATATTTCCTAATCTGTTAAATATCGAGAAAAATCCCCCGTTTCACAAAAGCAGGACAAATGAAACTACGCTTTTATTAAATAGGACACCCTATATATTTTACCCGAAATTGATTTCACTGTCAGTTATTTATTCAACAATGAATTATGTTTTGAATCCGTTGCAATGTTGCCCATTTATAACTGAGGTTTGTAAGCACTATTAAAATATTTGTAATTTATAAATTTGTAATTAAAACAATCAAGCGCCTTGTCCTAAATCGACAAATTAAATTCCAAAATATATAAATATTTTTTACTTTACCACAATAACGATAATAATATTTAGCCCTTATGTTTTATATCAGGCTCCAACCTCTTGTTCTATAAAATACCTGGGTTTAACTTTAAGCCAAATAACTTTAATTTTTATGTTTTCCTCTGTTTGGTGTTAAATGCTGATTACATTGAATGAAATACAAAGGATATAGTAAGAATTTTTTAAAAGGACGGGGTTGCTTCCTTTCTAAAATTTGAATTATACCTATTCAATACCAAAAACTGTGTCCTCGATTGAGTTAATCAAAAACGGATTGTCAAGCTGACAAAAATAACCTAACCTCAACTGAAATTGAGATAATAGAATTTTGTTGGTTAAATGAAATTTTATTTTAAGGAAAGCTTTAATGAACAAGTCAGGTTTGCAACTTACTTTACAAGGACCTGATATTAACTAACTATACAGGGTGTAACTAATATAACTAGAAACCTCCTAATAGCTGTAATGATTTAGAACATACTTTCCTTATCAACATGTAGTCACTTCTTTAAAATTTTATCCTTTCGAGTTCTGTCCATAGCTGCTTGCTCTCAGTTATCCACATGAAGTGATTTTAGGTCTGTTTTACTTGTTCTAACCATTTGCTTTTGAATCTTCCTCGTCGTTTCTCTCCCTCCATTCCTCGTTTCAATACTTCTTTTGTGACCCAATTTTCTTCGAGTCTCGCAATATGCCCTCCTAACCATTGGATCCTCTGGACCTTCATTTACTGACTTAGGGTGGGTTCACCATATAACTGATATACTTCATTATTTGTCCCTCTTTCCCAATTATCATCAATCTCCTTACCTTTGAAATTCGTCGAAGTATTTTACGCTCCCAGGCATTCAAATCTTGGTTGTTCTCCTTTGTAAGTGTCCACAATTCAGCTCCGTATGTTACCACTGGTCTTATAACGGTCCTATATATTCGCATTTTTGTAGTTCTAGATATATAGTTCGCTTTGAATAGTCGCACTCCTACTTCCTTTAATTAAACGAACACTCACTTCCGCACTATTCCCGCCTTTGCCAATAATAATTACACCGAAATAATAGTCTCTCAAATCGTATTCTTCATCCTCATCTGTTGGTAACTTTAAACTTCAGCTCGGTTTCGCCTCACCGCACGGCACTTCCATATACTTGGTTTTTTCTCTATTGATAAGTAGTCAATATCCCTTCGCTGTTTTTACTAACATTCCTAAAATAGCTTTCATTTTGCTTTTTGTTCTAGTGATCAAAGTATCAGGTCATCGGCATATGCAACACATTGATGCTTATGATGGCAGATAGTACCTTTAGTATGCAAATTACTCCCTTGTACTAATTTCTCAAGAATCAAGTTAAACAGTATCGTTGATAAGGGATCTCCTTGTCCGAGACCTTGGTTAACATTAAATAAGCAAAATTTTGCCTTTTTTTTAATTTAAATAAATTCTTTTGCTACAAGAGACGTACTTAAAATTTAAAATGCGATTTTCTCAAAAACTAGCAGGAAATGCCCACCTGTTGATAAGGAAAATAGGTTCTAGAATCTAGACCAGTGGTTCTTAACCGGTGCTCCGCGAACCACTGGTGCTCCGCGACCTTGTTGAAGTGCTCCGCGAAATTATGAAAGCCGAAATTTAATTTTGGTTCATCTACTGTATGTGATTTGAGTTGCACAAATAATGGCTAGATGGCAGCACCCTTGCAAAGTGAAGTAGTGTACTCGCTCCTTCGTCACTCGCCCCATAAACTTTCCAGCTCGCCCGTCAAGATTAATTTACAAAGCTTGGCACGTAAATAACTATTAGTAGCCACTCAAGCATCGTGACGAGTGCATACAAATGTCGCAGCTAACGAAAATTGAGTACCGCGCGGTCATTAAATTTTTAACAAAAGAAGGGCACACGCCTAGTCACATCAAACAACGTTTAGACGGCGTCTATGGTGATTTATCTCCTTCATATTCCACTGTAGAAAAGTGATCAAAATGTTTCCGTTTGGGACAAGAATCTCTTGAAGATGATGAGCGCACCGATCGGCCAATTGAAGCAGTAACGCATCAAAAAGTTACAATCATTGAAGAAATGGTATTAGAAAAGATCGCCATTTGAAAGTTAAGGAGTTAGCAGTGATGTCTGATATTTCGGAAACAAGTGTTCGCCGAATTCTTCATGACCATTTGGGTATGAATAAGATTAGTGCAAGATGGGTACCGCCGCGTCTTCTTTCTGCTGTTCAACGTCAACGTGGACAGTCAACCAAACTTGTGTGGAGACGACCCAAAGCCAATTTTAGAGTCCATTGTCACTGGAGATGAAACAATGGTTCTGTATTATAATCCTCTATCCAAAAGGGAATCGATGGAATGGCGGCAACCCGATGAACCTCGTCCCAAAAAGGGAAAGTCGTTCAATCGACAAAGAAAGTTATGGCAACAATATTCTGGGATTGTGACGGCATTTTACTGATTGATTTTAAAGAACGCAATACAACTGTTAACAGTACATATTATGCGTCTTTATTGCATAAATTGAGAAAAAATATTCGTAAAAAACGTCGAGGAAAATTGACAAGAGGTGTTTGATTATTACACGACAATGCACCTGTTCATACTGCCGCAATTTCACAAGCTGCCATTCGCGAATGCGGCTTTGAAGCATTGGATCATTCACCGTACAGTCCGGATATGGCTGTTAGTGACTATAATTTATGTTCCAATTTAAAGAAAGACCTTAGGGGACGTCGTTTTAAGGACGAGAACGAGTTGCAAGCAGCTCTAATTGAACATTTTGAAGGAAAAACTTCCGATTATTTTTACAAGGGCATTGAATTATTAATTCCACGTTGTAATAAGTGTATTGAGATTAGGGGAGATTATATTGAAAAATAAAAATTATTATATTTTACCACGTTTATTTTTTCTATATCAGGCCGAGAATTTATGGCGCTTGCCTCGTTTATATATTTATATTTTTTTTAATTAATGTTATTTTTAACTGTTATGATGTTTTTTGACTCTTTGATTTTGGTGTTCTGCGAATTTTTCTTATGATCAAAAGTGCTCCCTGACTTCAAAAAGGTTAAGAATCACTGATCTAGACCATTACAGCTACCCCCCATTACGAGAGGGGGTAGTGTAGTCACTACTTT
Source organism: Agrypnus murinus (assembly GCA_929113105.1). Lineage (NCBI taxonomy): Eukaryota > Metazoa > Arthropoda > Insecta > Coleoptera > Elateridae > Agrypnus > Agrypnus murinus. The sequence continues at coordinate 76,663,639 of OV816029.1, read as the reverse complement.
ACAGTCAGTTACTTTACTTCACCACTAGAAACAATGCCGTCTTTCCGATGGGATAAAGTATGGAGAAAATTTCAACTTCTTCCCTCTCTTTGAAACCAGTTGATTATACCTTGCTTATCAAGATGGGATCAAGCATTGAGAAAACCTGAAACTTCTTTTTCAAATGATTTCTGCAAGCCCGATGTAAGAAATATGATATCCAAAACGGTTTAATTCAATTAATAACCCCGAACACATTTTGGACACATTGTGGAAAAACTTCTATTTAATAAACTTTTCTTTACATTTACAGTATTATGAATATTTATATATAAAGGTATTTTACACGTTATAATTATTTAAAATGGTTATTTATGAATTTTGTCGTTACAAAATTTATATTTGTATTCCTTCGTTTACGATTTTTCTAAACTTAACTTTTTGATTTTTCTAACTCTCACTGGAAGCCGTTAATTATCCAACTTACCTTTCAAGACTACACCTTAACATTCAATTAATCGCCTTGAAAGATAGTTGGATTTTCTCACCTTGAGAAGGTGTTCATTATTTTTGACATGAGATCAAATCTCCATGCAAACCAAAATTCTGTATAACCTTACCAAAGAGCAAAACGTCATAAATAAACAAGACAGTTAGTTACATAACATTACAGTTAATAAACATGTAAACAGTTACATTATATTGATAATTCTCCTTTTAGAAAGGTGACCCAATTTAATAATTAACAAATAACTTTAATGTATCCTTTGTATTCCATAATGGTTATGTATGAATAAAACAATCTGTGAAAATATCATTACAGTTTAAAAGTTTTATTTATGTACAGGGTGTTCAGATTATACCTTCAAATATTGATAAGATTAAATCAAATTACTCATTATTTCAAATGGAACACCTTGTATGTTTTGCCGAAAAATAAGACTTTGATTAGTACGTTATTCAATCCTAAAATGTTTTGTTCATCAGATGCGGTGTTACCAAATCATTATTTTTTGTATTAATTATTACATTCGAAAAATATCCATAATTCTAGGTTATCATACAAAAATACATAAGTTATTTCAAAGAAATTCTTCGGAATGTCTTCTATTTTGATTTACGCACATCTCAAATACAATTTTGTCTTGAATTTATCAATGTCGTTTATGTAATACTTCCAAGAACTGCCCTAATAAAAAAAACCTTATAAGTTCAATGTCTCTGGGTTTTAAAAGTTGCTATTAGTCGTTCTAATTCTAAATGTGCCCAAAAGCATAAACATTTTATGTTTAGCCCCCATGAACAAGTCCTCTGAAATTTATAAAGAAATTAATTAAGCGATAAATTATGAATTTTCCTAATTTTGCTAAAAATTATATCTAATAATTGATTCAAAAATCAATTCTAATACACAAATTCTTAATTTTAAATAGATTTTATAATAGTATATTAAAGAACGCGTTTCATAAGGCAAGATTTATTTCTAAAGGACGAGTGCAATGACTTATGAAACGAGTTTTTTATGATATTTTTTCTATTTTGCGCATTTTATTCCCTTTTTAAATAAAAAAATTCTCAATTTCAAGATTTAGGGAATTTTGTTGTAGTTGCAAACAAGTTGACAACACTGATGTGACATTTGAAAATTCTAATTTTTAGAATAAAGTATTTGTCAATTTTCTCTTTTTTCAAATTTTTTTCAATGCTACCAACTTTGAAAAAGTTGGGCTATTAAAGCACCCAAATGAGCTATTAACGCACTGTTTTGGGTGCTTTAACAGCTTTATTATAGACGCAAAATAGAAAAAATATTATTTTTTCCTAGAACGCTACGTTTTGTTCTGACAGATCAGACTACACATAATTTAGGTATAGAGGATTTGGGTTGCGAAGCGTTTGAAATTAATACGCTATCATTCCATCTTTTCTGCAACGTCCATCCTTCTCTTATACATATTTAACCGATGTATTGTGAAAGTATGGAAATGTTTAGAACAGCAGATTGGTAGAGACAAAATCTACGCAGGGTTCCTCGTTAAAGTTGCAAATACAAGCCATGAAACTACTCCAACGAATTTGACAAACATATTGCCCCGAAGAACAACGGTTCTGTTATTCTCAAAAATGAAAGATTCAACCGCCTTACTCTTATCTGTGCGGTAACACTCTTTCATTTCGAAGATGCTACTGCATTTCTGGGCAAATGTCAACATGCCACAAATCAATTGTAATTCATCTCAACATCATTCTTGGAACTAGAATTCCTACCGATTATGTTTGCAATTGGAGCATTTATTGGTCTGCATTTAATAGAACCATTTCTATCCCTTACAACTTCCAGTCAGACTGACTACCAGAAACTCATCCCGGCATTCAAGCAGCTTTATAAAGACCTGTCAGAAACTGAACTGAAAGACCTCCTTCAAATTGAAAACCGGCAATCCCCTTTGTGTCAGAAGAGCGTTACAATAACTGTCGCTACAAGCAGGAGGAAATCCTCGATGTTATGGTCATTATGCCGAAAAGTTTAAGGAACCTATTCTCAAGATATTGAAGAAAGTTCTCTCAGAGCTTGCTAATGTCTTTGCTTTACAAAAAGATAAAATATTTGGATTTGGAGATACATCAGATACTGATGAATGATACAGTGTTGATCTATTGGATTCCCCTAAATTAGAAGGAACTCCAATACATAATCTTAACGAGGAACGATCAGTTGAATTTATTAACTATGAATTGAGTATACGAAAAGCAACGAAACTTGATGGAGAATCATTTGCTCAGATTAAGAACAAATCCTCTGATCTAGTCGAACAGAAGAATCCCGGAGACTTCAATCGTTTTAGAAAGCATATACGATTATAGTGATATCCTCAAGAAAGAAAACCTGGAAGGCAAGCTTATCGCCAATATTGCCGTGGAACGACGACGAAAAAAATCTTGACTTCCCTGAAGAGTGTTGGTGGCCCATTTACTAGCCCCGGTGATTTAGAAACATATCTGAACACTGAAGATCCTCTGATCACTCTGGTTGATGATACCTTGAAGTGCGGTACGTTTCAAGGGATATTTCAATTTAAATACCGAAGACGTCGGACATATTTAAACTGAAGAAAGATCACAAAAATCTTCCAACAAAAGTGTATGCAGATAATCTGAAGATCTACCTCGAGAATATTACCTGCAAAAGTACTGCAACCATAACGGATTTCCTTTCAGCATTGAACAATTTGAATTAATTCGGCGAACGATTAGTGTATTTGTAAGTACTATACTTACTGTTACTTTTAGGTAAAATGAAACACCTTATGAAAGAATGAAACAGTTAGGTGAAAATATTGTTCCATAATGACCGAATTAAAATTACTTTTTACATACATTGTCGTCATTTTCAAATCATTTTACGTAAGTTTTAACTGATTTTAGCTATAGTTTTTTGTTGGAAAGTCAGGACATTTTTTCATTCGTAACTTCATGGGGTATATACGGGGCGGTTAGAAATTTTTTATTTTCATTTTCTTGATATTTTTGTTCTTTTCGAAAGTATATGCAACTATTAAGATGCACAGAGTAATAAAGAAAATTGATCACCCACCCATACTTTAATTAGCCTCTAATTCTCCATAGATTATCTTTCTCAGTTCTGTAAGCACCATTGAATTTCTGACACGAGTTCCGCTAATTTTTTCTAAAGCTAGTAAAACCCGCGATCAAAAAAAATAACTGAGCCTTAAATTTAACAATAGGGCCTCTAATTAGCCTTGAATTAGCCTCTAATAGCCCATAGATTATTTGTGTTAATTGTTCATTCTAGATTTGATATTTGGTACGGGTACCGCTAACTTTTTTCTAAAGCTACTGAAAACCGTGGTTTTAAAAAAATCAGCCGAGCCTTAAATTAGAGAACATAGCATTTAATCGGCCTTTAACTAGCCTTTAATTCTCCATGAGTTGCTGTTTTTAATTACGCGTTCTACATTAGATTTTTGATGCGGGTTCCGCTAACTTTTTCTAGCTAGCGAAACCCATAGTAGTATTAGAAAAAAATCAGCTAAGCCTTAAATTTGAAAATAGGACATTTAATTAGTTCTTAATTAGCCCTTAATTGACCATAACTATGCCTTCCTGTTTTCCTGCTGTAAGGGGCTCCGCTAACTTTAGAGACGTTACATAATTCGTTTGGTGATGGGTAAAAATCTTTTTACAAGCAATTTTTTTAGAAATCTGAATGGCATAACGTATGCTGTTAGGTTCTGTTCTAATTGACATGAGAAGAAAGTGGAAACCAATCAAGAATAAAAATGGAACACGCATAAATAAATTAATTAAATTTATTCATTAACCTCTAAGAAATCTTCGACTGTATTATTAAATAAATAACACTAAATAACAATTTTCTGACCTTTCAGGTAGACCTGACCTTACCAAAATAAATATTTAAAAAATCGAGATAAATAAACAACTATATAGCACTTAATAAAGGACATGTGTTTTTATTAATTGCAGAAATTGTAATTTCCTCATCTACCTCACCTCCAAGTAGTATTTTTGCAATAGCTATAAATAAATTTGCATAAACTTTATTATTACAAAGCAAGCACTATGTTAGATGAGTTCATCACAGTTTCGATTTACATAGATCTAATTTTTGATCGTCCTTCATTCAATAATAATACCTACAGGATCTCTATTCAAAGGCCACATCCAAGCTCTAAACAATGAACAGGCATCGAACAATGAACCAGATGAACGTCATAACATTTTCACCAACACCAAACGTTCGAATTTTTCTTTCTTTTTGTAGTTGTTTATATGTTGGTACTTAAGTACTTACATTTTTTCCGTTCCAAGCAAGGATCACTCAAATCGGTTTTTATCCTTGCTGTAAACAAGTTTTCAATTTGTAATAACATAATAAATTGTTATTGCAAAATGAACTGCTTTTATGATAAATGAATTCAACAAAATAAAGTACTGCCATTTAAGGAATAACGGTACGTTTTATAAAAGAGCTCATTATTTGAAATTGCGGTTAATTCCAATGAATTTTAATCGATCAGTATTAATTTCTTCTCTGATTTCTCAACAGTTATTCCTTGTACATCTGTGTGTACATCTAGTTTAAACTATATTTTTCTTTTGAGTATCCAAGCAGAGCTGTATAGTACTCGCAGTGCCTATAGTATGTACAGTATAAATGCATCGTTAGAGAATCTGCAATCAAGATCGCTGCAACGCATGTGCATATTGTGCAGCGGACAAATATTCCCAATTTTTATAAAAGAAGCGTTTGAACAGTTTTTTACTGTTTTTATCAGTCTTTGTGTTTTGTGTACTGAATTTAATATGTACAGGGTGGCTAACGTAAGATGATGCTGTGGCTTAACTTGGAAACTGTAAAAGTTACGAAAAAAAAAACGTAAATGTCAATGTTGGTTGGTATAAAACAAATTTCATTTTTTTAATATTTTTGTATATACAGTGTGAGGTATTTGCTGCGGCTACTTTCAATGGATCCCCTGTTTATCTTTACGCTTTTCAATTCTACATTTTATATTTAAATAGTTTTGGTTATACATATTATTATAAGTAATTTTTTTTCTTGAGAAATAAATTTACACACTGCAAGTTTCATTTAACTAATTATAATAATACATGACGCTTATAAATATTTAAATCAAAGTCTTTTCATAAATTTATTGTTGAATAATATACAGGGTGTTCAATCCACTAAACCAAATATACATAAAATCTCATTTTTTCATGCCTATATAATTATATTTATTTCAAAGTTATTATCAGCATTTCTGTGTTATCATTATTATTTATAATTTATTTTTTATTATTATAATATATTTTAAAGTGTAAGATGAACATGAAACGGAGTTCTTGACACATTTCTGATCAGACTGATAAATTAATTGTAGAGAAATAGCAAGATAGTATGAAAATCTAATAGCTTCGAAACTGTTCACTTTAGAAATATAAAATATCTACAGGGTGTCTCAAAAATAACGAACAATAACGCAGAGGGTTAAAAAGCGTCCGAGGTAGAATCTAAAACTAAAGAAAAAAAAACTCTACCTTCAAAAAATTTTTTTTGTAAATTTGTTAAATATTGTTTGCAATACTTTTTGCTAATACGGTCCTGTTATATTTTGCATCAATTTGATAATAAATAATAAGTCATCCAGCATTGGGATAGTCAAAACATTGTAAAGCGATATGTGTAGAGTTAAGCAAAAATTCGGAGAAGTCGATTTAAAAACACGTATATTGGTCAAGGTTACGTCTTTATAAACACCATGACATATCACCGTAATAAGCGTTTTTGTTCTAAACTGCATAGTTGCAAAAAAGTCCCAAACGTTTGATGATAGTTCATCAAACTAATAATTTTTATTATCAAGAGTTTATTTGAAGGTGTTTTCCGTTTTAAATAAAATAGATTAATGGTAAAAATTGCTCTTATTTAATAAATTGCGACCCTTGTAGTTTTTTGAGTAAACCACAATCGGGCCGCAAATTCAACCTGGCGGCTCCCTAATTATGAAAATGTTCTTTTTAAAAGGTTAATTTATCTTCTGTTTATTTTCGAATGTTATTACAGAACGTAAAAATATATTTATGTTTTGTATCCTTTGTTTAAATTGCGTTTTGTTTATTTTACATAGATCAAATTTCACTATGTGTATTTTTGCGGAATGTTTAGTCCAAAATTTTATTTACAAGCACAGAATACGAAAGAAAGATTTGCTATAAATAAGGAAAGTCTGCGAAAGGGGATGTTTATAACAAAGAGAGTTTTTGATTATTGACTTACGTTCATTGAGAAATTTCGAGCCCAAGATCATTTTTGTAAAATTTTATTTCAGTTTTAATGAAAAGGTTTACTATTAGTTTTAAATATTAATGCTTCAGATTCTAGTAAAATGTATTAGCATCGCATTTTTTAAATTACGTTCAACGCCGCCACACATAACTTTAACTTATTTAACTTATTGAAATATGATATCAGATGCTCTCTTTAAAGTAAGATGTTTTAAGCTGTTATTAGACCTTGAATTTATTTTAAAATAAACAAACCATAACATGGCAAAACGGAACGTGTCTTATTTACGAGTGTTTTCAAGATCAACTCATTTGGGTATTTTGCGGCATTGACAAAATTGTGCTGTATTGACAAATGCTGTAAAGTTCAACAAACTACAGTCCTCAGCATTATGCGACATCAGGAGATTGTGGAGCAGAACGTGCAGGACCGGACTCAAAACTTGAACCTTAAATAACTCTGAAAGTAAATATTTTAGAAAAAAAAGTTATGGGAAAAACTTTCTCTACACATCATCAACTATCTCGTATTCACGTATTGTCCGTTATTTTTGAGACATGCTGTATATATTAATTGGTAGACTTAAAAAATTCACATTAAATACAAATATACAGTGTGTTCCATTTAAAATTTTTTTATGATACGAAATTTGTATTTTTGGTTTAGTTGATTGAATATACCCTTTATATCACTCAACAATAAGTTTATAAGAAAATATTAATTTAGCTTGTTATAAGTGTCATATAACGTACAATAATTAGTTAAATATAAGTTGCAGTACGGAAATTTAACTTTTGAAGAAATGTTGTATTCTCAAGAAAACTTAAAGAAATTGAATTTCTTCAAGAATTATGCGATATATCGGAATATATATATGCATTGACCAAAAATTCTTATAATAAAGTGTAGAATCGAGAACCGTAAAAATAAAAAAATGATACTAGCCGATGCAAAACGACTCGCCCTATACATACAAAAATATTTAAAATTTGTTTGAACTTTGGTATTCAACTTTTTTTTGTAACCCTTGCAGTTTCCACGATAAGGCGCAGAGTTATTTTACATGAGCCACCCTGTACTCAAGGTCGTATTCAAGGGGGGTTTAGGGGGTCTAACCCCCCCCCCGAAACTGAACTTAATACTAATAAATGACAACAAAATAAACTTATTTTTCTATTCTGCTTCCCCCCGAAAAGAAATTCTCCCAGAACCCCCAGCGGAAATAAATTTCTGGCTACGGCCCTGCCTGTACTTCCGTTAAAGAACATTCCGATAGTCCATAGGAAAAACTAGAAAAAATTCTTAAAACTATAGTATTGAATGTTTGGCGTGAAACCTCATGGCTTCACCTCCAACGGTCACAAGACTGCCACAAAACATTGGCAGATGATTTCCAAGCTAACACGAATTTTGGGACACTCAGTTCAATTCCTCTGAAACTTCGGAAACCACATCTCCTAACGAAGTACTTCAATGTTTAGATGGAAACATTTGAACCCCGCTTTTTATATTTCAAAATAACTCACAACATTTTGGTTCATTGGATAAAGATCCTATCGAATATGTTTACATGTTTATTTACGTAGGAAGAAGGTATGGTCTTGGGTTTTACTTTGCAATAAGAACTTAACTGCGAGTCGAGTTAAAACTAGGGAATTATTGATTTAGAAAGTAACCACCTCTGCTCCATCCAGACTGCTATACGGAGATAATTATTTCATTTACATTATACGCTTTAAATGGTTAACGCAGTTTTAATGTCATATCCCAGACTAGCTATGACATATAGGTGTTTCATTTGCATGGTATGGCTTAAATATAAATGGTTAGAAAGCAAAGAGAAATTAAAACTCTGTTAATACAAATCTGCATTTGCTAAGCCTAATATCAAAATCGTGTATCAAATTCTTTGAAATGGAAAGAGATCGCCTAAACATTGTTCTGATTTATTTCTCATGATTCTGATACTTAGGTTGGGTTTTTTGATAAGGAAGAGAGTTGCCTAATCTCAAACTATACACTACAGATTACTGTCTCATCAAAAACCACAAAAGACCAATTTGGATTATAAGCATTTGAGATTTTTCTAAAAGGCAAGAGCTTGGGCTTATGACGCAATCAAATTCGAATTCGAATTAAAACTGAAAATTAAATATATAAAATACTTTATAATCTTCTAACAAATCAAAATTAAATCCAATTTTAACTTAAAGTTCCTACTGTAACAGAAGATCACTTAACCTAACTTTTCAGTGAGTGCTTGGATTAAGGTTGTGCATTAAGAGAAAGTTAAGTCTCTTAAAAACGTATAATGTTATGCTTACCGTTAGTATTAAGGTAGTTACTGGTCATTTACAAAAAAAACATTCTCATCATGGTGTAACTGTCGTTGGGACGCTTCGGATGACATATAACACTGCATAGTTTGGAGCGATATTCGTCGGAATAGACAAGAAAGAAGTTTTTGTTGTAGTCTTGTACCGTACATTTTGAACTAGACCTCCCAGGCGTTTCAGGCCCAGTACATAAATCTAAGTGTATCTGACAATTTATCGTAGATTCTGAAGATATGAAGCTTATGGTGGGAAACATTCTAAATCCATTACAAAAACGCTTAAAACCATCAGGAAGTTCCACTTTTTAGTAGTTTTCTTCACTTAACTTTTCGGACAGTAGGATTTCCGGATTCAACAAATGACAGTCACAATGAGCTACAGCATGGGAGTAGGTGATGCTTCTACACAAAGTTACCATTTTGACCTTTACCGACCTGGTACGCCCAGCTGATCAATGTAAGTGGCGCCTTCTTCGGGTAATATGGCCTTTATGGGCTAAATAAACATCCCTGAAAGTTTCAAGACACAAAATTTTTTCTGTATCCAAATTTGCGCAGTTTCCCGGAGACAACCACTTAAGTCTTTCGCCTAGGATTTACTAGATTAGAATTGATGTTATATATCTCATTCGTTCAAGTAAATAGATAGAAATGGAAAAATTCCGATACTTGCGGGTATTTCGAAGCATACATATATTTTACTTTGAACATTAGAGTTACAACAAAGTGCATGTCTATAGCATTCAATATAATGCTCGAGATTCCTTGCATTTCGAGTAGCTTCGTTATAGCTCGAAATAAATGGTATTTTCTATTTTGGCTCTGAAGCCTGGAATAAGTCCTATTAACGGCAGTTAAATTAATTAGTTCATAATAGTTAATACAAATTAAATCATAAAAAGTAATAACCACTATTCTTATTAGATAAGGTTGCCGCAGACCCTTATCAACAAGGAGGTATCCACTTTATCTAAAACTTCCTAAGGAAGTTCTAAATATAAATAATCAGTCAAAAACATCTGACAAGGACGTTTCTGGTATTTACTTAATAAATTTATTAATCATAATTTGAAATATTCATCTTTTGACATTCACACCCATACACTTCATCAGGAAATATTTAAGATAAATAACTTGATTAAAAATTAAAATCGCGTACCATTGTCGATTACCAGAATTCATTTATTAGAAAGCCTTTTCCTAGGAAATTTTAATTTACTTTGACATGTAAATGTGTAGGCATTTCACGCGCAACGAAGAAATGAACACACCCTTTTGCATTAACAGTAATTTAATTTATCTGTTCGTATATCTGTACATCAAAGTTTTAGAAAGGAAGTGTTGTTGGTTAACTTGATTACGAGATAGTTAATTAGAAACTTGTATTAGTGGTTTTTTGACAAATAAACTAACGATTATTGGGCTGAAAATAATTGATATTCTTAATGCATCAATAATGTTATTATTATGTATACATACCTCGATCTTAAATATGAGCAGATAGAATAGTTTTTGACGGTACTAATTAGCTGCTATTGCGTTTACTGCCGAAATCATTTACGTTTTCCAAAATTCTTGCTAGATGGCTTTGAGCTCATCTTACATGTTTGCATCAAATACGAAGTACGGAGTAGTAAAACTAAAATTCCGTCTGGTAAAGAAAATCAATGAGTCTGATGATGCTCGACAAGTCATCTAGTTCGAACCATTCCGTAACCGGTAACCTTCGGTAACCGGTGAGAAAAAAAAATTGATGAAATAGCTATCAAAAGATTACCAGGACAAGTTATGGTGCTAGCAGCTTGACAGGTGTTTATTGAGTCGCAGACCACACTTTCGGCACGTTTTGAACACAAAATCGCACGGAAATCAAACTATATGTCCAATAAAAACTGATCAAGGTTGCAATTGATTTTTCTCAAATTTCACATACAGGAAGAAGGCAGTGTGTTTTATAAGCTACGCATGTTTATTCCCAAATTAATAGAATCATTTTTAAGATAATAAATCATACTTTATGGTGGCCTGATTTCTTTTATAGAGAAAAAATTTGTATAGCTTCAAGAAAAAGGTTTATTTAAAGCCTCGTAAAAATGTGAGACCGAAATATTATATATAAAAAAATTAATTATTACTACTACTGGACACCAGGCCCCAGAAGTTATGACGCTTGAGCGTGAGAGAAGGAAGGGTATTATTATTATTATGCAGGCACATCGTGTGCCTGAAACCGACTAACAGATGGTATAGCACAAACCCATATTTGAAAAAGATCTTTTCGGGTTCTAATTCCGGCACTTGCAGCTGTATTACGCTAATATTAACATTTTCTAATCAAGAGATGTCTGCATCTAGAATTAATTCTCCAAAGTTCCAGCGGTATTCACTGCAGCACATTTCACCAACAAAATCATCCCTCCTTCCTTTCGTTGACAAGGGGCATCTTAAAAAATAAAAGAATACATTTCTTACTCCCCCCCGTCATATATTTCCATTTTTATATATTCTTGGCGATTCTTGATTTCCAGCCACATTGCAACCTTAACGTTCCTAACGGAATCTGTCCTGTTAAACCATACTAAGAATCAAGCAGAATTCAAAGTATTTTTATTGGCCCGAATCGATCAAATTGACCTTGTAGTTCATGCATCGTAGTGGCGGAACACATGTCGAATTCGTCATAATTGCACCTCCGGCACAGATTGCTGATTATATAACCGATCCTACTGCAATTTAGTCGAATCTGCCGTAATCCCTCTAGTAGGGATTTTTTAACAAACTCGATGTTTTGATACGGGTTCTATGGTTGTACTTCCTATCCAACAAGAGGAGAGGTCTTAATTTTTCCGCTAGGAGAAATCCGGAATCTTCAGATTATAAGGTAAACATGCAACTCTTTACAAGCTAGATGGCCGGGCTACACAGAAGGATTTAAGGGGTCTATGGATATCGAGATCAAGGAACCGTTAAGTTGTTAACAACGTTATATTATTTGATGACTTTTTAATTGAGTTGAACATTATTTCATTTTTCTGAAACTGACTGATTTCCAATATCCTGTAATTTTCTCGAGAGGTCAATCACTCCTTAAAAAACGTAAAGTAATTTCCCGTTTTTGAGAATACTTTAGAAAACATCAGCTATTTCCAAGTATTCCCAGGTATTTCCAAGTGATTTTCAGCAGTGGCTGACCTCTCAGCGTTAACCACTCCCCAAGAAAACAAAGTCATTTCCAAGTATTCCAGATACTTCCAAATATGCCCAGGTATTTCTAAGCTTTCCCAGGTATTCCCAAGTATTGCCAGGTATTCCCAAATATACCCAGGTATTTCTAAGTATTCCCAAGTATTCCGAGATATTTCCAAATATTCCCAGGTATCTCCAAAGTATCCCCAGCAAAGTTTACAGTGATTTCCAGCAGTAGTTGATCCCATGGGATCAAGCGCTCCCAAAAAACCTACAATGATTTCCAATTTTTGGGAATACTTGCAAAAAACATCGGGTATTTTCAAGGATTTCCATGCATTTCTAAAAATTCTTAGAAATCTACAAGTATTTCCAGCAGTGGTTGACCCCTCGAATTTTCCATTTGTTGTAAGTGGTGCGGTACTTTAGAACGTGTACATTTGAACTCCCAGTTTTGATCTGAATCTACAAGAGAGAGCCTCGTTGTTTTCACTCTCGAAAAAACATCATTGCACAGAATAAGATACAAAAGAATTTTTATTGGCTATAAGTCGATTTGCGTACTGCAGAAATACTGTCAATTCATTTGACTGCTGAACCGTCGAATATGCGTTTTTGGGAAATTCTCATTCCTCAGCACCAATGAAGCCTCTACACGATCTGTAAGCTTTCTGGCCATTTTACAAAAACAGGGAGGATGTCGTAAAATGTCCTGTAACTGGTACATCGGGTGGGCAGTCTGTCTAAGCCCAGTCCACACTTGGATTAACTTCAAGGGACAGTGATGTATTCACGCGCTCTATTATGGCGGCAGAAACTCCCTAGGGGAGATGGACACTGACGGGTGAGCACGAGTATCTATGGAGCCGCGGTAATAAACTGTAAGACAAGTGTTTCACGTTAATCTGCACCGACAATTATTTCAATAGGGAGGCTGAACTGTATTTAAGAAGGTTAATAAATTGTTGTAGTCCGCTCGGTAGATGAAGGGAGAACCTTGTAAGATCAATGTAAGCAAACTACAATTTACTGCGGTTTCTGTCTCGCTTTGAAGTTACTAAACTTACTGCGCTATTATAAAAATTTTGCTCAAGATAAAAATAAAAGTAATAGTTGTGCATACGTATTTGCTAATTGTAATAACCTTGTAATATAACAACTGTAAAATAACATCTCTTCTGATGATATTTTTTGTCAACTTTTTAATTACTAATAAAACAGGAAGCAAATGCAATTAAAAATTATTTCTTATTAAAAGGTCGGAAATTTTGTAATAGGAACTCACAAAAAAATTAAGGGTTACTAAAATTAAAGAGAAAGTCTTTGAAGAAATTCCTATGTGGATTTTTGATCTAAGAACCGAGACTAATGAGCATTGCAATTTATGGTGGCATTAAATAATTAAAGTATACTTGTTGCAAGTATTTTAAGGAACTGTCCCATATTTTATTTAACATACAATATTAAGAAGACTAACTAGATTTTTAGACACGCAAGGTTTCCAAACGACTTGAAGATAGCCTTGTCCCCCACCCCCACATAACACATCTTTCATTATCCGGATCATTGCAAAATTTGGGTTTCTCGGTTCTTTATCTATATTCCTATCTTCCTTAGTTATAGCCATTTTTACATTTTTTTCAATTGGTTCGTACTAGAGTTTTTTTTTAAATTTTAGAAAGAGTAGCTGTTTTCTAGTGAGAAATCTTAAACGTCAATAAAGTTAGTGCGCCCACTTGATGGAAAATCAAAATTTTTAGTGCGATAATTTGAACCAATTCAAAAAATTCATGGTCCATCAGAAATAAAAATCTTAAAGTGGGGGGTGCTGATTTGAGCTCAATCTAGCACTCCCATCATGTAAATATATGTATACATAATAAATAAACCTAAAGTACCCATAATTAAAAAAAAATAAAATACTAAAGCATGTTTGGAATATGTTGATCTTCTCTAACCTTATTATCAGAACAGAAGTTTATACACTACGATATTCTGAAAGGCACCTTTTCCAACAAAAGGTACGTTAAATCTACCCCTTTGACGTTTTTTTTTAAATTTCTACGATCTTTACAGGCTTCAGATTTTGGAGAATTACTAGGATCACTAGCGTTTTTAAAAGCATTCTAGCGTTGAGATAGAATGGTTAGAAATCTCTTTACTTAAATGTGGGTATTGGTATCAACTGATTATTGACAATCTTGGGAATAAATTTCGCTATAGTCTGTTTTTTCGATAAACCTAGCAGATTTATGTATGGAATAGTTTGATCTTTAACAGTAGTAGGGTACCCCTATTTTTCAGGTTGGTAGGAATGGTTTATTAATATTCTGAGAAACATCTTTTCTCAAGAAAAGAAATTTTCTTAGATTTATTGGCTACTTTTTAACGGAGCATTTGTTTAAATTGTCGGTGCTCTTCTCTTGTTCTATTTCTGATCATTTGTATCCAAGATTTATTGGTACCTTAGCAAGCATCTTATGGTTTGGCTTTTATCAAGTATTCGGCTTCTATGGCCTTGAGATTTTGTCCTATTTTATCTTTCTACGGTTTAAGATTTTGAGCAGCAGATCTTGTACCAATCGGCTCAGTTTGCTTATTTTCGTCGGAGTATTTGGTTTCTTAGAGGTTTAAGGCTGCTGACTCCTTACCATCAAATATGTAAATATTTACTATAACCGTAAATTGATGAAAACATATTCCTAGGCTCTTATTCTATTCTTGATTATATGATATCCATACATATTGGTTTACTGGTATTCTAGACAGTTACTCTTGACCTGAAGACTCTCAGTTTGGTTAGAGTAGCCTATTTAATGAAGTGTTTGGTTTCTTAAGGTCTTAGCATTTTGGATCATTTGAGATTATATCAAAATAGCATGGTGTACATGTATTGATATTCCAAGCATTTTTCTTTTGTTCAAAATGTCTCTATTTGGTTTTTTCTTGTTTTGACGTGGGGATCAGTTTCTGTCAAATTGGGTCTTATTCAAGACTCAGCCATCAGATTGCTTCATATCTTTTCAAATTTTTATTGAAACCTTAAGTAGGTATTTTGCCTCGAATGATTCAGGTGAAATTTTTTGGATTGGTCCTAAATTAATTCCTAATTCAATTAAATTATGGTACTAAAAATTCTTAATTTCAAAAAAAATCCACAAATATGGGAGCTACACGAACTAGAAAGAAAGAAAACCGTATTTTTCAAAAATTCAGTTATTGACCAATTTCGGGGCTCTATCTAGAATATTTGGGATTGGACACGTTTGGATGCATTGGGTGTCAACCGGGGTACATAAATTAAAATTATATGTGATACAAGGCATAAATCTGATCTGATATAAGACACAACTGTTTAAAAGCAAAACAGTCGCATTATTTATAGGTACCTATTTTATTCATTTCTCATCGCAACTGTAGTCAGCAAAACCAGTTCGTCCCTAAAGTTAGCGGAACCCTTACAACAGGAAAGCATATTATAGAAAATTAAAGACTAAAAGTTTTTAAAACCATGGTTTTCGCTAGATTTAGAAAACGTTAGTGAAACCCGTACCAAATATTCAATCAATTCAAGGTTCAATTATATTTTCTAAAGTACGGGTTTGTTTTAGAAAAAGAGTTAGCGGAACCGGTATCAGAAATCCAATGTATAACATGCACAACTGAAAGAAAATAACCTATAGAGAATTAAGGCTTCGGATTAGAAAAATAGAAGCAAAACCCAAGTTGAAATTCTCAGGAAAAACGTTGCTGCATTTTCGGAAACTCTTAGTTTCCGCGTAATTTCAATACCCATTTGTACTCTCCCATTAAAGAGTAATTAAAGATTCCACTTATACGTCTCTAGCTTTTATACATCATAGTTTCAGCGAAAACCCAAAGTTATGGAAAATAAATAAAAGTCAACTATAGATCGTTTTATGGGTTCCGTTTTGGAGCCTTTAACTAGCCTTTAATTCTTCATAGGTTATTTTTTCAGTTGTGCATGCTACATTGGATTTCTGATACGGGTTCGACCAACACTTTTCTAAAGTTAGCGAAGCCAGTTTTCCGGACAACACCGGGAGTTTAATTAGCCTTTAATTCTCCATAGATTGTTTTTTAATTGCGCATTCTACATTTGGTATTTGATACGGGTTTCGCTAACGTTTTCTAAAGCTAGCGAAACTAGTGGTTTAAAAAAAAATCAGTGGAGCCTTCAATTTGAAAACAGGGTATTTAATCAGCCTTTAATTCTTCATAGGTTGTTTCTTAATTACGTATTCTACATTTGGTATTTGATACGGGTTCCGCTAGCGTTTTCTAGAGCTAGCGGAACCCATGGTTAAAAAGATCAGCTGAGCCTACAGGGCATTTAATTCTTCATAGGTTGTTTTTGAGCATCTTTCTACATTAGATTTTTGATGGAGGCTCCATTCACTTTTTCTAGAGCTAGCGAAACCTGCAGTTTTAAAAAGGTAAGGGCTCCGCTAACTTTAGGGACGCAAAATCAGTTTATACTTACCTACTCTTTGTGGGCTCGCTAAAAGCTGTTACTAAGTATATATTGTATATTATGTACTATTTATATTATATACTAATGTGCTTCAATATAATTAATTTTTGAATTATATACCTAATTACATAACCCAATAAAACAAGTAATAAGGATACATACATTATAGTATAGCTTACATTTAAGTGAAATATGGACAAAAAACATCTACGGATATGAAATAACAAGATGTATATTAATCGAGTCGTGAAGAAGTAAGCTATGGATGTACACACAAATTTAAAATGTGCATCCTGTCGGCGTTACATAACTTTAATGATGATGTATGGAGTTACAGATAATTGTTTTCTATAAATCTTTTTAACTTTTCTGTAAGTGCATGTCATTAAATGTAATTGTATGCATACTAATAATAATGAAAAGGGAATAGAATTTGTACCTGTAAAAAACTGATGTTGAGTCCATAAATTAAATTTTTTAGGTACAAAAATTACTATAGAATAGTCTACATTTATTATTCGAGCAATGTTACCGTAACCCTTAGTTCTCATACTCTTTCACTTTTACCTTTTTTTTCGAGTATGTCTTCCTTGATGGATCCATGTTCAATGCAGCCTATGGATTATTGTGATTACCATAATAAAGTAAACTCACAACCAATCTGTAATTGATGTCCCCTGAATCAACAGATACAGATCTTTACAGCGTGTGCCTAAAAGTTTTCCGGTTCCAGGATCGGTTTCCCGAATATGTGTTGCCTTTTGCTGCACAGCGCATCGCACTTGAATAGGATGTGTAAAACTGTTTCTGGTTTCTTGCTACAGAGTCTACATGCTAGGTCACCGTTGAATCAATTTTCCAGATGTGTTCTTTAACAGTCGCATGTCCTGTGAGAAACCCTATAGTTGTATTTAGCTGTGGCCTACTTATATTAAGAAGTTCTGCAGTTCTCTTTTGGCAGGGTCCCTTGTTGAAGGTTTTGCTGAAATTATGCCCTGGTCGATTCTTCCAGTACATTCCATGATGAGTGCGTGTCCTCTCCTTGATAAAGCTTCGGACAGCACTTCGTGAGATTCCTAAAGCAAGTTCTGGGTCAATGTAAGCCTCACTAGATCCCTGCCTAGCCAGTCTATCAACTTTTCTGCGTAGATACCGCAATGCCCAGGTGCCCATAAAAGTTTCACCGTATTATGTTCTGCCAGTGCATTGAGTTCGTTGATGCATTCCCATACCAGTCTAGATGATGCTTTAGTGCATGATAAAGCCTTTAAATCTGCCTGGCTGGCTGATATAACATAGATCCGCTTGCTCCTGTAAGTCCTCTTACACTCTTACCTTAAATACTTTCGTAATATTTTTAAAATGCTTAGATCATAAAGCAGACTGACACGTCCAGAATTGCTGTTCTACAAATTGACCGCTCAATTAACGTGTCACTTACTTATGTAAGTGTTACCAGTCCTCACTAGTGAGAAGAATGTTACTATCTACCCTCTGCTAGTTCTCCAGACTATTGCCGGTGCTATTTATGTGCTTACCCGTCCGGGTCCAGCTCCTCTGAAGAGTTCCTGTATACCTTGTCCAGCATGCGGACTACTGGTCTATATCTGGTTGCTCTATATCGAATCCTAACTGAATTAATCAGGAGATACCATCTAGGTGACGTAGTCTCCAAGAGATTGAAGGGTGACCAGTCGGTAGCTCGGTACCATCCATGAACCCAACAACTTCTCTGATACAAGGTAGGCATATATTGGCAGTCTAGTGAAGGCTCGAGCAATGCCAATAATACTAGAAGATCCATAGATACGTACCCTCAACTTTTCCCATAAGTTTCCCACAGGTTCCCTAGTCTAACTAGAGCATCCGTACGGGGGTCTACAGACCCACATTCGCAAGAGACTGCCAACTTGTGACATCAGCAAGAGTCATAAAAATTCCCGTGTAATTCCCATGCGGGACAAAACCGCTTAACCACCTCCCGGCTTCCCAATATTGAGCGACGCGAGCCAAATCGAACAAAAAGAACTAGGTCGAAAACAGCCTGCAGATTAAATAATCATGACAATATGACAGCATTCCAGTTCCCTTTACCACATTTTGATAACTTCTTTGTCGCTTCTTTGATTGTAAACTGATTTCGAAGCGTTTCTCCGCTTTCATATGCCGAGCTGTGTGAGAAATCCTGATTAGATCATATGTGAAACTTTAATTATTCTACATCAGAAGCAGACAATAGGCTAGCCAAACTCTGTTCTAATACTAGGATTAGGTGCCATCTTGTCGGTAAAGATTTTTCTTCTGCAAAATACATATGTATTTACGTCGATAAAGTTAACACCTCCACCATTTGGACCCAACCGGACCAAACCCTATGGGGGGAAATCAAATGGTTTTAAAAATGGTTTATATGCCAATGGACGATCTTTAATTAGTCCAAAATTGTGGCACGTTTTGGTTTATAGCATTGTTTTTTCTTATATAGGTATTTTATTTCATGGCATTATTCATGAGGGCGAGACCCGGACACTTCGCCCACCGACCACTTCGCCCACCCGTATTTTAGTACCATATCGCCCAATGGAAAGTCCACTTCGCCCAATTTCTGAAATGTACCACAACGCCCAACACGACCATTTCGCCCAACTTTTCACGAGGGACACAACGCCCACCAGGACCACTTCGCCCACTTGTTCACTAGGGACACAACGCCCACCTCGACCACTTCGCCCAACTTTCGTATAGACCCCACAACGCCCAAAACAGGACCACAACGCCCAAAATCGTTCGTTAGAAATCGGCTATTGCACACATAAAGTGTTGAATAATAGTAACGAAGCTGTGTAACTACAATTTAATCAAAATAATATTTTAGGCAAAGCCACACGCTATAAAAGTTGAAACGGAAAGGTTAATATTTTTTAATGAAATGCATATCATATTTGGGATAATTTATCCACAACTATTATCTAATATAATTGTACACCACACGTTCCTTAGTAGTTACATATAATTGAATAAAGCTTGTTTCTATTTTCAAAGGCCTTTAGAAGACGGAAAGGTAACGAAATGAATTAATTCTGAATTTCCCTATTTAGCTGGTTTCTACCACTGGAAATTTACGTTTAGTTTTAGTTTTTCATTGTGTATTCATGTGTATACTTGTTACAAAATCTAAAAATGTGAGATACAAATTAGTCATATAAAGGGTTAAGTAGATCAAATTTATGTCCAAACGAATTACACTTTGACTACATGAGAGGTTCACGTTTTATCATCGGATAATTTAAGCTTCATATGGAGAGTTTATCGTATAGGTAAATAAATATTCGAGAATAGTACGAAAGAATCGCGAGTTTAGCTCGAAGGACTTTTTCTAAAATATACCCTTGCTTCTCGGTTTCTACCAAAATAATGAAAATAGTAACTGAATAAATTAAAAATTAGTTTATTCAAATTGTAAATCGAACTCGTATGTCTTTTATAGAGAGGTTAATCAATGCCGACTATACAAGGTGTTACACTTAGCTGTCGTATAAACTGAATACGAAAAAATCATTTTGCCATTTTTGAGTCACATCGAAGAAAAAACGAAACAGAAGGTTTAAAAACAATATTTAGACAATTGTACGGATTGACGGTATCACATTTAATTTTGTTTGTGGTTTTAGTCTGTGTAGTTATTAAGAATGAGTGATGCCTGAAAGAAATGAGGTGTTTACATTCAGATAATACTTTATTATTGCATTACTAATCTTTAGGGCCATGTTTTGTTTAGCTATAACGCAACCTTGACATTATCTTTGAAAACGAAATACTTCTACATTGGTGAATACTTAATTCTTTTTATTTCATGCCTACACTACGGGGGAACCAACAGCTGGCTATATTTATCGTCTTTAATACATGTCCTTTATCAGTATTGATAAAGGACATGTATTAAAGATGATAAATATAACAATTTTAATTAAATCTTTATTTAGTTAAATCTTAATTAGATTTTATGGTAAATTGACATGAAATACAGGTTTTAATAAGTTAGTACCACCAAGTAGCTCATATTTATTGTTTAAAATTTAAAATACTATTCCCTTATTGATGAGAGTATTAGGAATACTGCGAGTAAATGACTTTTAGCGTGACGTCACAGCAATATCTATACAAAAGGCTATGGCACTTTACTGGTAGGCATTGGATTAATAGACGACTCAAAGTTATTGAAGATTCGTAACGTCTGAACAGGCGATAGTACACATAAAATGCAACAAAAAAGCTTGATATGATTAGTGCCTATCTTTCATAATAACAAAGAAAAAAGGTTTTTGAAAAGTGGATAGGTGGTCACTGGTTTAAGAATCACAGTTGGAGCTGGATATACTTAACTAACATTTTCAATGTGATATCTGATACATTGAAGCAGCTGATGGTATTAGGTGATGTCACAGTTTGTTTTGACTATTATTTCCAGCAGTTCCCAAAAGTTGCCCATTTTAGCAATTTTTTTTTCGAAGTGCATAAAATAAAAAATGTCATAAGGATTTTTTGTTCCTAGTGACGAGTAGGTACTATCACACATTAAATTTATACAAAAGTTTATTCGTAAATATGCCGTGAAGAGTTTAACGGGATTTATTTATTTTAATACAAGTTAGTGAATACTAGAATACTACCAACGAATACAGAGGAAAACGTAATTTATTCAATATTTTAATAAATAAACTAAATAGTTATATTATGTCATTGTTTTTTATTGTATACAAGTACATACAGTAACGTTTAAGGCATTGAAATTATCTTATGCTACGTACTACCTATTATTGTTTTATTGCTACGTTGAACAGTCTTACCGACCATCTCGTGTACGAGGGCTAACTTTCTTTGCGGTGATTAAGCAAAACATAAATATGTAGTGCTTAATTAAATATCTGCTTATTTTAATGACTATTAAAATTTGTGCATCTTTTAAAATAAACTATAATTTTAGCCATATATGAAAAGTAAATATAACGGGCGCTTCATCTCATCGGTCGGAGAAAAAAAGTTTCTGAAAAATGGACTTTTAATTTTATTTATAATTTTCTTATTTTTTACATTCCCTTCTATCTCTGCGGAATGCATCGGTGCATAAATTAAATTCACAATAGTGTGGATCACCCTAAAATACTGCCGACAAATGCATATTTATTGGGTATAATAAAATGTCAAAATGTGCGAGTGATTTTTGAGTCTCATCTTTTATAGTAACTGAGCAACTAAAAGTAATAAAACAATATAATTTTATTGAAGATCGGCAAACACATCTGTACATATTGAAATAGATTTTGGGAAAAAAATATTTTTTTAAAGATGCATAAACTGAAATATTAAGAATTTTTACATCTTATTTTTAAAATAATTTTGTAAATCCTAAACGGTACCTTCTTCTAAATTATTCACAGAACAACATACAGTATTTAAATAAGTTTAATTAGTTAGGTTAGTTAAATTAGTAGAAACCAGTTAAGTAAATAGAGAAATTCAGAATTATTTCATTTCGTTATCCTTCCGTCTCTTAAAGGCATTTGAAAATAGAAACAAGCTTTATTAAATTATATGTACCTAACTACTAAGGAACGCGTGGTTTACAATTATAGTAGATAATAATTGTGGATAAATTATGCCATATATGATATGCATTTTATTAAAAAAATATTAACCTTTCCGTTTCAAATTTTATAGCGTGTGAGTTCGCCTAAAATATTATTTTGATTAAATTGTAGTCACACAGCTTCGTTACTATTATTCAACACTTTATGTGTGCAATAGCCGATTTCTAACGAACGATTTTGGGCGTTGTGGTCCTGTTTTGGGCGTTGTGGGGTCTATACGAAAGTTGGGCGAAGTGGTCGAGGTGGGCGTTGTGTCCCTAGTGAACAAGTGGGCGAAGTGGTCCTGGTGGGCGTTGTGTCCCTCGTGAAAAGTTGGGCGAAATGGTCGTGTTGGGCGTTGTGGTACATTTCAGAAATTGGGCGAAGTGGACTTTCCGGTGGGCGATATGGTACTAAAATACGGGTGGGCGAAGTGGTCGGTGGGCGAAGTGGTATGGACCCATGAGGGCGAGGGAATTTTTCCAATTTAGGGAATCATTTCCTAAATGCGTTATCTGCCAGTGAATAGTCTTTAATTAATTCATAGTTATGGCACGGTCCTCAGGTTTTTATTTATTTAACCTCATGATATTATTTAAGACGAGTTATTTACAGTTTCGGCGATGATTGATTGATAATGAGAGAATGAACAGTCTTTAATTAGTTCAAGATTGCAGCACAGTTTCTACAAATTTTGAGATGATTTCAAAAATGGGTTATATACCAATGATGGTCTTTAATTAGTCCAAATTACAGTACGGTTTTTTTCTGATTTTTATAATTTTTAATTGGGGCATTATTCATGGAGGGCAATTTAAGGGATGATAGTCTTTAATTAATTCATAGTCATGCCACGGTTTTATCAGTTTTTTGCAATTTAATTTCGTAACATTATTTATAGGGGTGTAAGTCTTTCTATAGGTAATCAAAAAAATAGAGCAATAATTTTTGCATCTGAAGTAATTGATTTCCTGGAAAATCGTTTCAAATGTTGGCTTTAGCCTACACTGTAGATTCCCCATGTGATTTTTGAGAATTTGCGCTAGGGGGAGCGGCAGCACTCTGCGGTTTTTTTCAAACAAATCCCCTACTCAAGACATTTTCCCGTTTTTCTTCAGAATTTGACCTTTAGCCTAGACAGTTGGTCACCAAGTCAAAAACTGGCTCCTTCTATTTCAATACATTTTATATGGAGATTGTTGTTAAATAAGCGTTAGAAATGCACCCATTAATGTATAATCCGAAAAAACCGAAAATTCGATTTTTATGTAAAATGATCTTAAACATGACTTTCTGCAAAATAAGAGTGTAATTATACTTACAGAAGCTTAAATTCATTCCTCATATTCATCAAATCCGAAAATCGGTTTTTCGGTATTTTTGGGATTATACATTAATGGGCGCATTTCTAACGCTTATGTAACTACAATGTTCATATAAAATGTATTGAAATAGAAGGAGTCAGTTTTTGACCCGGTGACCAACTGTCTAGGTCAAAGGTCACATTCTGAAGAAAAACGGGGATTTGCCTTCATTCGTTCGTTTGCAAAAAACCGCGTCAAAATTCGTCAACCCTAAGGCTGGGTAAAGTGGTTCCTCTTTTTGTCAAAATGACGACTTTGCAGAGCGCTGCCGCTCCCCCTATGCCATAGTTTCAAAAATCTGTTGGGGAATCTAATATGTGGGTTAACTTAAACGTTACGTACGAATTTCAACTAAATCGATCACTTAAGATGTAAACCTATTTTGTTGATTATAGAAAGACTTACTCAGGGGATTACTTCAAAAATGGGTTATGCGCCAATGCATAGTCTTTGATTAGTCCAAAATTATAGCACGGTTTTTTCCTGAATTTTACCATTTTTAATGTTGTGACATTATTCACAGAAACATACCTTAACAAGTGATGTGACTAATTCAAGACAATGGAAATGATTTACAACGAGCATTCCAGCAACTTTCCCAGGTTGGGAATTTCAATGGAAGTGTAGAGCAATAAGAAAGACCCTCAATTTTATATAGAATTATGGTTTTATAAAGCGTAGGCGACATAGAAAAGATCTAGGGAAGTCAGACGAGACTCCTAGAAAGTGTGGTAGGATTGTAGAACCTATGAAAGTCGATAAAAATGGAAGAAGCATGTAGAAAGGATAGACCACAACTGAATTCCGAGATTATTAATATTAGACAGTCCCTCAGAGAGTCCTATCATAATCGAGAGATACAAGTCTATTGTTTTGCTCAAAATATTTTTTATATAATAGTAGATGACAATACGGCTACGCCAGATTTTTGAAAGCTACATTATGTAGAACATTTTTGCCGTGAGGACCAAAATCCAAAAAGGAGACTTAAATCGACTATAGCGCGCGAACCAACGACTTTTTCAAAAATCTGGGCATCTAGTACAAAAAAACTAGTCAGATTCTAGACTTTTTTTATAGTATATTTTTTTTAAATTCCTATTACGCTAGGGCCGTTTCACTTTCAATAGAGTTCCCATCCGAGAAGAAAAAGATCCTCGGGCAGACCCTAGATATGATGTCAGTTACGAGTCGGAGTAGAGGCAAAGAAAAAGAAGAAGGAAATAAAAATAAAGCTGAAAAAGTCTTTTAAAATAAGAAATATTAATTTTTTGGCATGGCCAAATGTTATTATGAAAATTTGTTTCAATCATTTGTTTTGCCAAAAACAATTTCAGACAGATAATATTACGGGAATTTTGAACTCAATATAATCATTATATCACCGGAAGTGTCCAAGGTTTTTTTGCAAAAATCGTCAGATCCGCGTCCAGATCTAAATAATGATGACAAACGACTAACGGCACGGGGATATCCCAATTAAAACAAAAACAAATTTGTTTGTTTTCATTGCCTACTTTTGAGTTTCTGTCGCTTTATTATTATCCTTGGAATTTCTTTTTAATTTTCAACTTGACAATAAAAAGTACGGTTAAATATAGAGTTTAAGCGCACATAAAATGAAAACGAACACTATTTCCTGAATAATATATAAATATAAATGTTTCAAAATAATTTCAAAAACAATTTCCTATTTTTCTTAAATTGTTTCATTCAAAAAAAAAAGATTTAATATTTTTAATTATTGTTGTATGTATTTACAATTTACAGTTATTAAAGTGTACCATTAAAAAATAACCAATGAATGGTGTAATGAAAATTAGAAAGTAGCGCACAGAATAACAGCACCAACCAGATCAAACCTTTTAAAATAAAAGAATAAACAATTTTCTGCATGTGTTTGTTTTACATCTGCTTACGCACTAGAAAAATTGAAAAAGTTGTATCTTTAGAACCGTGGAAACCAGGATGTACAACAAACACGTGCTTAATAAAAAGAAAGAGAGAAACAACAACACAATAATTACTTTTAAAACAAAAACAAAATCAAAAAACTTAATTTTAAAACAATTAAAGAATTTAATTACCTTTAGGAAACAGAATATGTAGAAACAGATGAAGAACATAAAACACTGTAGACGTGTTGTCATTGTAAACAAATTAACAAGCAAAAAAAAACTTTTAAAACAGGTACTAAACAAAAACTAGACAGGTAATAATAAGAACGGCTGTGATTGTTATGAAAATGTTAGCAAAATCGCGCACAAACTGTAATAAAACTTAACTTGGCACATAACGGAAGCGTTGTTTAGGTGTTTAAAATAAAAAAGGCGAACATTTTAATGCAAAATTTGCAAAAACACGTATGTTTAACTAAAAAATGATAAACGCTACTGCTCTAACGCCATTACAACTACCAGCGCGAATGCTACTAAAACACTGACCAAGAAATAAGAAATATTAACTTTCGAATTTCTAGTATTCCATCAGAGTGCAGCACACAGCTATACGAATGCGATATCAGCTGAAAACACGCTCTATTCAACAGGTGGAGCTTTAATTATGATAGGGATCTGCGGTAACTTGAACGCCTGATAGACACACAACCCATTTGCTAGCAGAGAAAAGTGCAAAATAGCAAAAACAGGTCCGTTTTATTTGAGGGATGTATATATTCCTCTATACACATACCCCCAATTAATAATCAATTATTTTCAGCTACACCTATGTGTTTGGCGCCCGTGTGTGAACAAAATTTTATAGCCCTTTTTTTTCCAAAAACAAAAAAACGGTTACTTTGTTAATGATAATATGTATTGCTTATTTATTGGAAAAATCAAAATGATAAACTAGAATTTAAATTAAAATTAAATATAAAAACACAGAAACACAAACAGTGCATAATATAAAATTAATCAACATAATTTACTATACTTTAGAATGCTTTCTAATTCTAACTGTACTATTAGTTTCATAGTTTATTTAATTATATTTTATTTCTAGTTATAATGATCCGTGTAATTACTTAATTTCAATTTAATCTTTTTTTTAATTTTGTGTAATTAAATTTAAATTTTGTTTACTCACTTTAGTTTTTAAATCACTGCACAACTTGTAACTTTTTTGGATGTTCTTTCCAACACCACCTACTAGGTGGTGTTGCTCTTTCTCATTATAGTTGTATATCTGTGGGCGCTATTTTGGGTTTTTCCTGTCTACGCCCCTGTAGTCTAAATAAATAAACAATGATCTAGGATAGCAAGGCTAATTAGTGTCATTTTTAGCCTTTTTTTAAATGTAAAAAATAGCCTCATATGTGACTGTGCACAGGAAAAGGGCCCTTATCTTCACCGACTACTTTTTTCAGGACAGGCAAAAATGTGATATTGGGTCAAAATCTGGTGTTTTTAGGTTAAGGTTGGTATGCCTGCTCTGATATCTTATCTCCATATTACAAGTAGTTTTAGAGCGATTGCCAACTTAAAACTATTTTTAAAATGCATTTTGCTAGACACTACCCATTTAGAGAAAGGGCCCTTAACTTCACTATTGCTTTTTAATGGGTGAAGATTAGGGCTCTTTTATTTTTTGGGTCTGCAATTTACTTTTTGCTCTGTTTGACGCATTATTAAATTTTTTACAAAAACAATTACTACAAAATATTTTAGATAATAATACCGTATTTACTAGAAAATAGGACCCCCATTTTTTGCTAGATTTTTGCTCAAAAATTTGGAAGGGTCTTATATTCAAGTCGGGTCTTATAATCGAGTATACTAAGATATATTCAATAAAAAGTGAAAACAATGAGTGTACTTGAGTAATGGTTACAAGTATTTATTAAAAGAGTTGTATTAAATTTCAATAACTTCGATAATAGCCTTCTGTTGTTTAAGTATATAACATCTCGCCCGGTCGTCCACATTTTAGCCGATACTGATACACGGAAACCTATGCAGACATTGTGAAATCAATAAGCATAATTTATTAATAATTGCAACAATTACAATAATTATGATAATTATGAAATAATATACGATTATTTTTGGCTTATCCGCTAGTCAGCATCGTTGCTATCTTCGTCGTCATCACCCTCAGTAAAATCGTCATTATCCTTTAGACTAATTTTAAAAAATGGTTTTACAACTTAAGCTTGACAACGGAAAGGGCGGTATTAGTGAAAACTAATTAATAATTTAATTTTTACTGGCAACTGTAGTTTAAAAAAATAATAAAATGGTTACTTTTACAGTTTTAACAGTTTCATTAATTTTCCTTCGGTTTTTCTCTAGTAGCTCAAAAACTACGAGCCGGAAATATTTTTTAATAACATATTTGAAGAAAAAATTTACTCTTTACATCTTTGAAAATTGCAAAACTTTGGATGGCTGTAATTCAAAACTATGTTTTTCAAATAACAAACTGAAAATTCATAACTCAGTCAATTTTACGAATTCTCCGGCGAGACCAAGTGCATTTTGTTCAGTTTTTTGACTAGTATTAAGAAATGGCCTTAACTCGATTTGGACTCCGGGAAGATAAGGGCCCTTTTCCCGTGCACGGTCACATATTAGCCTTGCTGTGCTAGATTATGAAACCAATAGTACATGATGACTAATTGACTACAAATACTAACTAAAATCCTATAGGAAGTAAGTAGTACTATACCCTATCATATATTGTTTTCTTCTTCTGGATGTCATTTTTATTATTATTAGCAAATATATCTATTGCTTTTTCAAAATTCAACCATGTGTTTCTAGAACTTTCAATGCTTATTAAAGCCTATTCTCGTCCACCAGCTATCCATAAAATATGAACATTTAATTACAAAAAATGTAAACATTGAAATTCCTCAATATGATGAATCAAATAACAGTATATTGAAATCCTTATTTAGATCCCTAATAATTAACAAATTTCATGACTTTTATCAGTTATACACTGATAGTTTCAATCTAAAAAAAAGGTTGTGGACATGCAGTCTATGATGCCCTTACAAACTTCCAGATTTAAGATAATTGCCCAATTCAACGTCTACCTATTCTGTAGAACTAATTTGTCTACTGGAAGTTGCTAAATACGCTTCCTCTCTTAAAAATAACAAAATAATAATCTTGACCAATAGCAGAAGTAATTTAGACACCCTAAGATATACATACGTCCAAGGGCAAATTTAACATACCTTCATTTTTTCCTTTTGAATTTATTTGCACATTATGAATTCAACCGTAGTTCAAATCAACTTTATGTGAGTCAGAGCCCACATAAACATTGAGGAGAAATAGGAGATTGATCAATTACCCAAAGAAAGGCTAACCTAGATATTCCATCTATATACCTACTATCATTTCACGGTAAAGATTCTAGATCTAGTAAAAATAAAGCATGATTGAAATACTTAAAACTTCTCGATGGTATTAATTTAGGTTTGAATTTATAGAAAGGAATGTCTAAATTACAAAATGTTGCTTAATGATCAAATATGTCATCAGTAATCATGCTACCATAACTGCTAGCCACATACCGGTTACTTACAGCTTGTTTAGTAGTAGTAGAGTAGTAGTGTCTTTGTAGCTTCGATTACAATTTATTCTAAATCGTAGGAATCGCACCAATAAGAACTAACTAAATTTTCAACATTATAATAATAATAATAAAACTTTATTGCTGCTTAAAATACATTATATAAACTGTATTTATAGCAAGTGGGTTGTATATGCTGTTAAGAAAAATACATTTAAATATAAGTAATTATTCGTTTAATATAAATGATATAATCTTAATTACATTTGGTTTTTTTTCTTGAACTATATTTATTAATAAACTTCTTTGGTTCTTTAGTTCATAAATGAAAGTAGTAGAGTTCTTATATTAAAATGAAGTTTCGAGGGTGGATTTCCCTCTATATCAAATTTATTTCATCTAAAAACAATTTAAAAATATAAAATCTTATATGTAAATCACAAAAACAAAACATAAACATTAAAAATGAACAAAGTTACATACCATAGATGGCCAATTATTGTATTATTATTATTAAAGTAATATTATTAATTATTGTTTTAATTTCACTGTTCATCTGTTTTTATTGGTTGGGTTTAATTAAATAAGAATTAGATAAGATCTTAGCCTGGGATGATGCTATTAATATTATTTAATTTGTGTATAATGTATTATAATGGTGAATCATAATAAAGTGTATTATTATTATTATTAAAAATGAGTGTTAAGGTACTAACTCGAACTCCTGTTAATGCACATGATTACACAGTCCCACAAAAAAATAAATGTTCTTACCTGGGAACGTGACTATGGTAATCCGAAACCTGAAACCAAATCCGACCTCAGAAAAGCACATATACCCTTAAAATCTAGCGCCAGAGCCAAAAACAACCCCCAAATAGAGTAAAACAATCCTGACATATGGTGACAATAAATACAGGCAAAAAATGGTTGAAAACCACAAATGTTTTGTATTTGGATATAGACCTCTGGTATATGACCAACACCCCCTCCCCCTTGAAAGGGGGACTCTATGTACTTCATTAGTCTCCTTTTTCATAGACGAGCAGTAATCCGCCGTTCCATTTTTTTTTCATATCTTGGTGGAACCGTTCCCCTTGTTCTTTGCTGTAATCCCGTAAGTTATCTGCAAAGTAGTCGAAGTGAGAATGGAGGGAATGTAACTTCACATTCATATTACTACCTAATTTTTTATAATTCTCCAACAAAGCTGTAATGATTTCTTTGTAGTACTGTGCAGCCAGTATGCAGATCATTTGAAAATAAAAGGAAGAGATATCATAAATTGAGAGACTATAGGATTAACAGGGTTTTATTGAATTTATTATTTTGCATATATTTACTTGCATGCATTTTCTTTGCATGTATTATTTATTTGCCTCTATTTATTTGCATGTATTTTATTTTGGATCTATTTATTGTAACCTTAATGTAAGGAGTGGTTATACCCCATTTTGGGATGGTTTTACCCTTTAAAGTTGGTTATATACCAGAGGTTTATTTCCAAAAACAAAAAATTTATTATATTTTCATCTAAGCGGTGGTTTTAATCCATGTTGGGTGGTTTAACCCCCTCAGGTAGGATAGAGTTGTTGGTCATATCCCACCGGCCTATTTCCAAACACAAAACATTTGCAGTTTTCAATCTTCATTCATGTATTTATTGTATTTCGATCTAAGGGGTGGTTTTGACCCATTTTTAGGTAGTTTAACCCCCTCAGGGAGGAGGGTTCTTGGCCATATACCAGAGGCTTATTTCTAAAAATATTTGCGGTTTTCAACCATTTTTTGCATGTATTTATTGTCACCACATGTCAGGAGTGGTTTTATTCCATTTAGGGGTTGTTTTTGGCTCTAGCGCAAGATTTTGAGGGTATAAGTGTTTTTCTGAGGTCGGAATCGGTTTCAGCGTCGAAAAATACATCGGAATACTATAGTCTCGATTCCAGATCAGAACATGTTGTTTTTGTGGAGCTGTGTTATCAGCTGAATCTTATATTAATTATATCGAGTGTTTTTTTAAATTTGACGTCGAAGGCGGCTATGGGTAGTTGATTGTGCACGGATCTTGCACAATCGACTATTCACAGCCTACGTTGACGTCAAATTTAAAAAAACACTAGATATATTATCAACAGTAACTTGGTTCATATACTTTTTAAATCGATTTACTAACATTAATTTGTATAAATCTATTGCAGAAATCAACAACACTTAGATGTTTTATTAAAACTTATTACCGGTAAGTATCCCCAGTAGCACGCAATATTTTTTTAATATTTAAAAAATATAAAGATAATATTATGTGTTTTAAATATTTAAAAGATTAGGAAAGTATTTATAAAATATTGAAAATGAAATATATAGAAATATATTAATATACATATTAAATAAATATGTTATTTGTATGTAGTTTTTAATATTTTGAAACAAATATCAAACAAATATTTTATTTTTATTATGTACAGTAGATATCTATTGGTAAACATTGAATTGTAGATCTTGCTTATGACTTTGCGCGATCGTGTATCGTCGCGTACGTTCGTAGGAGGCAGGCAGGACCAAGTGCAACGACGCCATTACATTATTATTGTTTTGTCATATATAATACCATAAGTGGTAAAATTTTGTCGGCAAAATTTTCTTATTGTTACGAGCGTTTGTTGCATAGCCATTTCTCGAGTGACATTGCCACTAAAAACCACGAGACGTCAGTCGAGTGGTTTTTGATCAATGTCACGAGATGAATTGGCAACAAACACGAGTAAATCAAAAAGAAAATTTTGCCAAGACAAAATTTAACCACATATGTTATTCGTTATGACTATTTCGCGAATAAACAACACAAAGAATAAAAATATTTAACATTTATTTCAATGAAACGTACAGTTTGTGTATACTATTTTTGTAGGATCGTTACTATAGCAAAAGAATTGTCGGTGAAATAAAGGGTAGGTTGCTTATTTGAACGTCTTCATTGGTAGAACAAGTTCGGAAAATTTTATAAACAAAAAATAGTCGCCGGAATAGAGAGAATTTCGTTCACAGGATAAATTTTTATTGGTTCGTATAACATTGAGTGAAATAGTCAGATTAATAAATTGTTTTATGTCCGATTGCATTATAAAGTACTGTAAAGTATTAAAGTATTATAGTTATTTTTGTATCAAGTACCTAAAATACAGTTTTTTCGGACGAATCTTGCTGTTTACGGACGAGGCGAAGCCGAGTCCTGAATAGCAGATGAGTCCGAAAAAACTGCAGTTTAGGTACGTGGCACAAACAACATTTTTTTGTTAAAGCTCCCAAAATTCACAAGAACACATTCAAACCTCTTATTATGGATGATTAATGTGATCAGAGCAAATATTTCTCAAAAACAGTGAGCTTCGCAATGTAATTATAGCAACCAGATTGTTTAATGTAAACACGAAAAAACGTTGAGTTTTTTTTCGCATAAAATGCAGAATCCAGCGAATATTTCTGAAAAAGCAAAGAAAATTGTGTTAAATTTACTTCCAGTGAAGTCTCGTCAACTATATGAAAAGGAGTACGAAGCATTTATTCGATGGAAAGAAATGAACAACATTGTAATTGTAGACGAAGATGCGATGTTGAACTATCTACATGAAAAGGTAAGTACCGCTATACTTTATACATTCAATATTAATAAGTTATTGTCATAAATATTTTCGTATTTTCCTGTTACAGTCGCAAGAAGTAAAACCATCTACACTCTGGTCAAAATATTCCATGATAAAAGCTGTTTTGTCTGTCAAAGAAAATATTGAAATAAACAAGTTCGCTAGAGTCATAGCTTTTTTGAAGCGAAATTCAGTAGGCTACGAGCCCACAAAGTCAAAAGTTTTGACGCGCCAAGAAATTAATACATTTTTGATAAATGCAGACGATGAGCAGTATTTATTAATCAAAGTAAGTTTAAAATCATACTTTAATGATAATATGAATCAGTTTCATATTGTAACTTCGTAGGTTGCTCTTCTCATTGGCGTGTGTGGTGCATGCAGGCGTGAAGAGCTACATTCACTAAAAATCCAAGATATTGTCCAAAAAGACGCAGAATGTCTTCTTATAACGATCCCCGATACGAAGAGCAACATCAAGAGAGTGTTTCCGGTGGTAGCTGAAGGTGAAGCTGCTAATTCTCTTGCATTGTACCAGAAATATCTTCGACTACGGCCAGCGAAAATTGAACACGATTATTTTTTTATTTCCTATCGTAAGGGGAAATGTACGGTACAACGTGTAGGAATCCATTCTTTTGCGAAGATGCCCTCTATTGTTGCTGAATTTCTTCAATTACCGAACCCGACAGAGTATACAGGGCACTGCTTCCGGCGAAGTTCTGCGTCCTTGGCGGCAGATGCTGACGTTGATTTAATCTCGTTGAAACGGCTAGGAGGATGGAAGTAAGTTTTATCACAATATTATTGTCTTTTTATTCTAAATAATAATTAATTCCAGGTCGTCTTCAGTAGCAGAGTCATATATAGAAGAATCGATTGAGAAGAAGAAAAAGGTATGCAAAATGTTAATGGGGGAAAAGAAAACCGAACCATCCAGTACCAGAATATCGGTTTCTACCGCTACTACCACAACATCCAAAGAAATTAATACTATACCCTCGAGCTCGGCTATTTCGTTTGGGGGCAACAGTTTCGAAGGTGCCCAAAATTGTTCCTTTCATTTTCATTTTGGAAAATAAGGATTTAATATGTGTAATAATAATTAATGAATGATTTTAATAGGTATTATAGACTAAATAAAGTTCTTTAATTGTTGTATTGAACTACTGTGCTTTATTTACCTAAACGAGTCCGAAAAAGTTGTCATGGCAACTTTTCGGGACTGAGTCCGAAAAAGACTCATTTTACGGACTCAAATGAATCCGTAAAACAGCTAATTTTGGGAGCGTATACAAAAAAAGTACTTAAAGCATTGTAAAGTATTGTTTTGCTGCAGTAAACTGGCTTATTATTGTACTTGTAAAATAAAGTGGTAGTAGTAAAATAAAGTATGGCAACTGTATATATTACATGTCAAATTTTCTTCTGTCAAGAATAGATGTAAAATTTATAAACTGATTTTTTTTTGATAATTAACCAATTTTAGGAATCGAACATAAAGCTTTGTATGCAACTCTTACATAATCGGACTTTATAGACTCTCCCTTTTTATAGGCCTTGCTCGCTTCGCTCGCTCGGCCATAAACTGGGCTTGTCTATAATGTCCTACATGATGTACTTGTTACATAAATAGCTATTATAAGGTATGTACACAGGTATGTATTAATATACCATAAAGTAATTCTCATCTTAGTTATTTGTATTTATTGCGAATTATTGTGGTGTTTCGTATAAGAGAATACATTTTTAACAGTAAATAGTGGACAGAAAAATTAATTACTATGTACAGTGCAAGTGTAAAGTCTGGAACTATCGAAATAACATCTTTTAAAAAATCGAAATTGGTGTTTGAATTTTATGTGGAGTGATATAGACATTTTTTGTTTTAAAGGAAAATGCCATCACGTAAAAGAGAATCCGTTCTTCATCTGACTACAAGGCATTTTCGTCGCCTGTGTAATAATACCAAGAAGCCAAGAAAAGCTGCAACAGAACCATTTGTAATTGATAATTATTATTTGGACAGTTTTTAGTTCTAGTGAATCTTTAGAAAATTGTAATAAATACACCAAATTAAACATTGATAGTAATGAATTTTCTGAAGGAGATCTAACAGGCGAGGAATGTCTGTACAAAGTACAATTACATGAAAATCAAGATTATGATTATAATAAACTGTTTAGTACAGATGAACCATGATGAGGAAGTAACTGGAATAATACTTTTTCCCAAGGTCCCAAAGACAACCTTATTACATGACTCCAGTGGTGATAACAAAATAAGAAGTGACTATTCTACTCCTACGAATAAAAGAGCCTGCATATCCACTGAAAAGCTGCTTATCATCAAATGGTGATAATATTACAAATAACATGGTTATTCAACCAGCTACAGATTGCTGTAAGTTTGACAAAGGTATGATGATTAATCACGTATGTTTAAATTTATACTTTTTTAAAATTTTAAATGTTTTCTAAAGTACAAAGAAAAACCGAAAGTGACTTCCTCAGCTGAAGTTGGTTTTTGCAAAATATTGAGGGAACAAAGTCGACCACAGATAATTCCTGATGATGATCAAAATTTCCACGAAGATTTTGAAGGGAGACTACCCATGAGGAGCGAAGAAGACATTGGTACATGTGAAAGACGCCCAAGTACAAAGGATGAACAGAAAAAGATGATAGGTACTTGAATGCACATGTTGCTTTCCTTATAACAAATCTTATTATTTTCAGTTATCATTCCTTGCCCGAACTGGAAGTCATGAGATCAATACTATTGTAAAAAATATTTTAAAGAAACTTCACAGATTCTGTCGCCTCCTTATATGACTGGGAGGGAAAGAAAATGTTTTCCTCCTTAATAGTATCTGACTGTATCAAAAGTATGTTAAATCTTCATTGTTTTTACCAATACGATTATTATTATGTTATTAAATATTACAGAAGCAGCAACCTTAAGCCCAAATGCTTCAAATACAACCGAGCACGACATCATAGCAGCTATTAAGAATTGGTTAAGACATGCTTCGACAGTATTAAACAACAGCTAGTAAGTACTTTTTTTAATTTACCAGCTTACCATATGTACGGAAAGCTCAAGGTGTCCCCAGTTATGGGACACCTAAACCACCAGGAAAGAGAGAACGATTTCAGATCTAACTAATTTAAATTAAAGGACGTGATAAATAAATAAATAGATAGAGAAGCGTTAAGAAGTGATAAAAGGAACTTCTGATTTTTAACTTGAATTATCTTGGTTGAAGTAACTTGTAAAAAATCTGAGTTTTATGCTTGTATACTGTTTCGAAAATATTCCATTAATTGTAAAAAATGTTTAATATTGCCTAATCACATTTTCTATTCTTGGTCGCCCCACATAATGGTATTGGACTTGACTACATCAAATTAAGATTTTCTTAACAATAATTATTTTTTCTTAAAATAATAAAACACTTCAATTTGTTGCAAACTTTACTTTACACTAATATGGTGACTAGAAGCACACATGATCCTAAACGTCCTTGTTTATTATATAAACTTCTTTAAAATATGTTGCTGCAAGAGACCCTGCTTCTTGATCATAGGAACAGGGCTTCACATCTCGGTTGCGACTGAATTTTAAAAATTTAGTACAAGCATATTTGAGTTCGTTAGGATAAGGTATGAAAGTTGTATGAATTATAAAGTATGGGGCATTATCTACTTGCTACACTGACTTCATTACTTCCGCTGCAAACTGCAGGAAAAGGGGAATGGATTATGTATGTTGCTGAGTGGTTTCCATCCATTTTTAAATTTAAAGCATTAAAATTTTACAGAAAATTAGCTCACTGTAATTTATGTTTAAATACTTTTCTGAATATTTTAAGGTTAAATACTACTGCTTTGATTATAAACCTAAATCTGTTTTTTTTTATTCTTACAGAAAGAAGAATTATGAGTCCCAAGACAACCTTCCTATTGAATAATTATCGAGTATTTATATATTTTACTGAGTGAATAAATTGGTTTTGCTATAATACATCTTTTATTCCAGTCCTATTCCATGAGGTGGGAATTATATCCTTAATATACCAGCGAATAAACTGCTATTAAATCTAATATTTCAGTTATAATATAATTATTGAAGTCTTCAGGATGGATGAGTAGTTATTTTTTTATTGGATTGTAGTGAATTAAAATGAGCTGTAAGAATTTTTGTCAGGTGTATAATCCTTTTCTGATACTACCTACAATTACAATTAGAGAAGTAAAACGTTAAAATGCGTTCACCAACATTGGCACTGTTTGGCATTTTCAAATGATTGATTTTGTGTCAAAATTTATAAGCGACTCCTTTATTTTTCTAGGCCCCTAAAACAGGAAATAATATTTTAAATGTGCAATTTATCTAGCAGATATTCTCTATAGGGAATGCAAAAGAACCCCTTATTGGCACTAACTTTTTAAATGTTCGTTCTATCAAACATTGTATTGAGAAAGTTTTCATTTTCTTGTTGACGGTCATTTTACCATTCCAAAAGAATATACATATTTAAATTCAAACCCAAGTGTTTTATTACTAAGTGTAACTCTTATGCTAAATAAACTTCAAACACAATTTTTGTCAAAAATTTTCTTATGTAGCACTTGTTAGAGAATATGGTTTCATAGAGAGTAAAATTCTCTTTTCACTAGAAGAACAAAATGTATAGGGTTTTATTTGAAAAGTTTAAAATGTCCATCAACAAGAAAATGAGTGGTGAAAAGAAAATTTTAAATTCATGTTGCTATAGAGCATAATTCGCTGTACAAAAATATTCTTAAAAACATTCTAATAATATTCCAAAAATATAAAAATAATATTCTAGGAATATTATTTGAATCAGAAATATAACATACACGTAAGATGTCCTAACTAGAATGTTAAATAAATAATATTGAGGATATATTTTAAATAATATATTAGCTAAATATTTAGGCGGATGTTGAAACATATATTTTAAATATTTGAGAATGAATATTTATATAATATATTTGTGCTACTAGGGATATAACATTCATAAGATATCCTAACTAGAATGTTATATAAATATTATTAAAATAATATTGAAGAAATATTTTAAATGATATATTAGCTAAATATTTAGGCGGATATTGAAAAAGATATATTTTAAATATTTGAAAAAAATATTTATATTATATATGTGTGCTACTAGGGATTGTAATACTTACCTGTTGGTATACTTATACCTATTGGTGTACCAACATGCTGCATTCTTATATTGGCTATATTTTACTTTAAAATCAAAAAACATTAGCTAGTAAAAATTAGCTTTAAAATTTCTAAATATCGAAACGAATTGATTTAGTACATTGGTAACATTTTGATTGTTAAGAAACAACTTAAAAAATTGTTTATATAATGTCTATGTTACATTCTACTGTCACGCAGGAGGAACCATACTAACCATAGTGATAATGATTAGTAACATAAGTTTGTGGTGATGATTTGTATGATGTGATTTTGAGGAAACATATTGTATCAGAATATCAGAAATGATTAAAGGTAAAATAACAGTGCTATTTTTCTAAACATAACTTGTAAGTTAGATGAGTTGCCTATTTCAAAGGCAGTAGTTTTTCATTTGCTGTAGCTTTATAATTTCCACAAAACTAGGCATACAAAAATACAATTTAGTATTTTTATTAAATCATTAAATTATTAAATCAAAACCTGTAATATTTCATGTGTATTTTACAAAATTAATTCAGTTTTGTAAAATCTTATTTTGAACAAGATACACTTAGGTTTAGCTCTGTCTTAAAAAGCCTTACATTAAAAGAAGAAACAATTTTACTATAGTATTTTTATTATTGAACTATATTTTAGGCATTAATTTAAGTAAGAATTGTAGTATTTTCAAAAATTCATCAATATAGAAGTTATATTTATTTCTTAGACATAATATTTAGTTCAGAAAATTTGTTCTTTAATTAAGTTAATTTTAGTTTTAGCGGCTGTATTCTTTTAGTCATTTCTTATTATCCTATCTTTTAATTATACTTTGAATTGTTATCGTTACTGTATCCTTAGGCAAACTAATGTTGTGTTAGTCAGTTGTTTATTAAAGAACTTTATAAATATGATATAATTAAACAAATACAACCACAGAACAAAAAATACAACTAGCCAACTACACCTTTGAAGAAGTAAATAATTTCTGATATTTAAGCACCCAAATAAGTAACACAAACAACAATAACGAAATAAAAGCTAGAATACAAGCCAGATATAGAGCATATGCAGCAAACAGAAAATTATCGAAAAATAAAAATATAAGCAAGCATACAAAATTAAAATACACAATACATTAATAAAACCTATCATAACATTTTCAATGGAAACAAGAAGTATGACAAAGAAAGACGAAGAACAATTAAGAATTTTTGGGAGAAGGATAATAAGAGCAGTTATTGGACCAAAGAAAGTAAATAAAAATGAATATAGACCTTTAATGAACTTTGAGATTTTGGAACACACAGGGGGGGCAAGACATTGTGAAGAACATAAAAGCACAAAAAATATGATTGATTAGACATGTTATAAGAAAAAACAAAAATGCAGCAATAAGAACAATGCTGGAATGGGAACCAAAAGAAAAGAGAAGACAAGAGAGACCACGTGCAAGATGGTTAGATGAAGTACGGCAAGACCTAAGAACATTAGAAGTAACCAACTAACGGGAAAAAGCACAAAACAGAAATATATGGAGAGAAATAGTAGAAAAAGTAACTGAAGAAGAATTAAACAAATAGATACTTCATAAATCTTAAAAATTTATATTCGGGACTAGTAGTAGCCTATAATTTGATAAATTGCTGCGTTTAGAATCGTTACACAAAATTAAAGCACTAGAAAATGTATAACATTCTTCAGAAATTGTTCTATATGTTGAAATTATAAAGTTCTTACGCTATTTTCTTAAAATCTGGATATTTTTAGATTAGGATATGTGCTTTATTTGATTAACTCAAAAATTCACTTTTAGAAACATG
Organism: Agrypnus murinus; assembly: GCA_929113105.1. Lineage (NCBI taxonomy): Eukaryota > Metazoa > Arthropoda > Insecta > Coleoptera > Elateridae > Agrypnus > Agrypnus murinus. The sequence continues at coordinate 76,623,608 of OV816029.1, read as the reverse complement.
TAATTTGAGTTCAAAGAATAAATTTGAAATTCAAACTCTGGGAAAAAAATAATGTTTTCAAGAAACAGAAATCAGTTTTGAATGTAGCAGATAATTTTGCAAGAATTTAATGTGCAATGGCAAAAGAACTATGGAAGCTAGCTCCTTATCTAAATTATCATATTATATTAAAAATCAGCTAAGGAATAAAAAAAAAATATGTAGACATTCAGCAAAGAGTGCAATTTAATTTGGCTTGAAATGTTGAATCTTTAGCAAATGTCTTGTCCTCTTGTCCTGAGTAACGGCTGTGCTGCTTTAAGAATCGAAATAGCCCTTATACTGCATACAAAAAAGATCGAATTAGATAGATGAATAACTATCAGGCCAAGATAAATGTTTTAATACTTGTAAATCTTTATTACTCATTTTAGTCAAACCTTCAAAATAACTGTTATTTGTTGTACCCACAAGTGCAGCAACTGTTATTTTTTACCTACAACGTAAATTCATATTTTTCAGAGATAATTTAATTCATGTATAAAAAATCCCATAAGCCGCGATACATTTGTCACTTTGACATCGGATAAAGTTAGCCCTAACTTTGCATCTGGATAAAATGTGTTTAAACTTCCATGGCACACTTTCTCGAACCTGATTATTGTTTTTAATAATTGTCATTTTCAAGTTAATAAATGTGTTCTTGACTTCTTCATAATTACCTAGTTATTCCTTTTTATTATTCATTAAATTATCTCATCGAATTACGCTCGAGGTTTTTTTCTCCGGGATAAAATTGATTTTTTAAACTCTAATTTGGTTTCTTTTTGGTAAACTGACTCTACAAACCACCAGATAAAAAAACTCGTCCTTCGGACTCGTTTTTTTATCGTAGGTGGTTTGTATCGTCAATTTACCAAGCAACCAAATTATCGTTAAAAAAATCAATTTTATCCGGACAAAAAAAGACCTCTCGTGTAATTACAGTCGAAAAACTCAAAGACCTACGAATGAACATCTTTTCATTCATGAATTGACAAGAAACTTTAATTTACCCTTTCTAAGGATTTTGAAATTCAAAAAGTGACAAATTATTATAAATCGTAAAAAAAATATTTTTACGTGCCAAAAGTTTAACCGTTTGTGGTGAACTGTAAATTGATCTTTCTTTAATTTTTTTCAAAATTATTTGTGCAATAATTTTGAAATTGTTTTGAATGACTCATTGTTAGCACTGGCTCATTGTCCCTATTGTATTATTTTTATATTAATATATTTGTTTTCATCTATGTAAAGAATAAAGGATAAATTATTCTATCTTACTTTTTATAATTGTTAATTTTGGTTATTTATTATTTTTATAATAAAAACTTATTACTAAAAATTTAGTTTTTTAGTGTTTACAAAATAATTAAACTTTGTAAATAAACAAATTAGACTCGCTGTAAATAAAATAGAAGAAACGATAGTAGAGTAAAACGGCTGTTTAATAATCTTTTGTACTTCAGTAAAATAAGAAACTGATTTGAAAATACATAGAAGTTTTTATTACTCTATTGTTGTTGTACAAAGCCACTCCTAGCTATGGCAGCATTACCTTTAAAACTGGTTATATCTACTGTGTTGTTTATAAACAATGGAAAAAGAAATTATGCTCAGAAGCGTACATTGTTTCTTTTACCTGATTTGTTAAATGCAATATCAGTAAAATACACGGTGACCAATTAAGGGATAGTCAGACTTTGCCGTGGTTACATAATAATTAAAGAAAGAAAATTTTTATGTACCATTTTTCTACTTTTGGAGAACAATGGCATCAAAGTTTTTTATCAGCTGCAAGCCTTCTTTGTGATTTAAATCTTTCAGTTGCAATTTCTTGAAATTTAAAATTTAGTCTTTACACCTTTATTATCTACAATCCATATGAATTTGTTAAACCATAGAAAAGGAAAAAGCCTTTTTCCAAGTCATCTTTGCACTTTCGTTGTTAGAATTAGATAATATTTATTTCCATAAAAAACATAATACCTACTGCTAAGTATTCATAAGAATTGTGACTATTAATAATAATTGAGCACAACTGCAACTGCATTATAATAGGATATCCATGACAACACGACATATTATATTTTCAAACATTCGGTCAAGCTTACGGTCTAACAAATTGCAAATCCCATACATTGCAGTTTTTAGTAAAACATTAACAGTATCTTTGTTTACGCATAACCATCCTTGTTATGTTCATTCAACAGATGTTACGTATTGTACTGATGGTGTCAACTTCTAAAGAGTTTGCATTTAATCCTGTTAGACTTAACACTGACCTGCATCTATTATTCATTAAAAATACATCTATTAAAAAAAATTATATACGTTTAGTCGTCCATCAAGAAGCATCCACAGAATTTTGTCAAAAGTTCGTAGCATAACAATCGGGCAAGTCAGCAAGTGCTTTCGTTTGTTACTTCTGTTTCATAGACCGATTAGGCTGCTTACTGGTACAATAACTTTTGTAACCAAGACAGACTCTTCTCACGATACTACGACTTTTATCGAGTTTTTGAGCTAGGTCATAATAATAGAGCACTGGATTACGTTTGACCGATCTCAAGACCTCCTACATTTCTTTATCCATCGTGCTGTGCTTCCGATTTTCTTGCACCTTCTTTTCCACGGATAACGTCCTGTTGTACCTTTTATGACTGCAAACAGTGGTTTGTGAGCAGATCAATGACTTAGCGACCAAGAAGAATTTTCCAAATATTTGTTCACAATTAGTTTTGTTTTTTCAATTTCCTTTTCAGAAAACGTCGAAATGCGTTAAGCAACCATTACAAAATTTTTAACGGTTAAACAACAAATTGTTGTAAACAAACTAAAAACTATGCCTGTTAGTTTTCAATTCCCACCACTAACGGCTCTTTTATACATTAAAGAAGACGTACCAACTCTATGTGAACTATGTTTATAGGTATAAATTTTACATAGATCTCATATACAGACAGTTACAGGTGTAACATGTCTATCATGTTTTGGTTTTGATGCTATACTTATTAGAGTACTATACGGAATCTGGAATTATTTACTCTAAATGAAACTTATTTTTGTTGAAAATATTATTAATAATTATATTATAGAAATAGTAGTTTTAATTTCATTCTGCCCTTGCAGAGCCGTAAATAGTGTCCCGAGTTTTGAATTTTAAATTTGTGACAATTATCATAAACAATATTCAATCATAATCATAAATAAGTAGAGTAAATAAGTAATGTGCGAAAACTACTATAATAGGTTAGGAGTAGCGCCTTTGCAAGAAAAGCAACAATTCCATATTAGGAAATCAGAAATAATTGAAAGCATTCTCTGTTTCCTCAAATGTTTATGATACTTACAGGATATATATATATAAGATTTATAGCATTTGTGTACGTATTTTTACTTTATTACTATTGTTTTAAATTATTTTATTATTTATTTACAGCGGCACGGCAGTTTCCGCTGTCTACAGTTGAGGTTCACGTCTTTAAGGACGTAATTTGTGCTGCTTAGCTACACAACTTTTAAGTTTCCGATCCGATACACAGTTATTATTTTTCATTACAATAACTTCAACTTTTGTATAATGTTTTAATACAGTGATTACTTTTCGAGATATAACGAATTAAATTAATTCATGTTAGCCGCGAAAGATCAGTATTACTCTTGTCTCGATACAAAATATAAGCACCGTGTATATAGCAAGCAAATCGTAAAATAATAAAGATGCAAGTCGCCCACAAACTACATTGAGCATTGTCGAGATCCGTTCATTTAAAAACCAAAAATAAACTTATTTAGAAATTAACAAAAATATGAACTAACAGAGAATGTAAAAACATAACTTTCGCACTAGCTACTGCAGTCTTATTATCTGCAATTAATTGCTGAAATCAAACTGATGAATCTAATATATTATATTATAATGTATAAATAAAAGACGATAGAATATTGCGGTCCAAAGAAGAACGCTTCACACGTATGAACTTTCTTGTCGATTTAACAAGAATGTTGACAATAGGTGGCGCAACCATCTACCTTTCGCTATTAATGTTATTTCGGCCGCTGTATATAAGTTGAACGGATGCGGCTGGAAAGCATACTTACCTGGCGTAGGGGTTACCGTGATCATGAAGGCGGTTCCCCCAGGGTGAGGCCCTCTCATTGCACTACGACTGGGCTGACCCCTGCGATTATCCCTAATGTGGATAACTCGGGCGCGTAATTTTTGGTAGTCGGGACTGCGTACGCGCTGTCCCGGTATAATTCAATTAAATACAATTAATACTGAGAAAAATCATCGATACAATATTATCTCAGAATCGTTTATTCTGTGGATAATAAATAAATTATTGTAAATCCGTAGCATCGATGCTGTCCAGTTTACTTCACTGATGTAAATTCTCTTCTACCAGCGCTAATGTTGCACTTTGTACACTTGATTTTCTAGAAGAATCGAACGCCGCAGGTCATTAATTTCTAGTTGAATATTGAGTGTCCTCTTCTAGTTAGTCTAACAATTTTTATACCGCTTTATATTAAACAAGCCTGATTTCATTTTTATAATGTATCATCATCATTAGTAAATTATAAATTTAAGATTGTAGTAATAAATTAGATACGTTTCCTACATGGACATAGATATTTATATGTTTTAGGTTTTTTCACAAGCAGAAACTTAGGATGAAGTGAGTGCAGTGCGTATGTGGTGTATGTAGATGATGGTTTCACAGAAACAATTCCGTATTAGGATACCAGGGATTATTGGAGGTTACCCTAATCACACGCTTAACCAGTTGCCTAATATCGCTCACGACAGTATTTTAGTTTATTTTGTTTTTCGTTTATTACTTTATTATCGGTATTAGGACCTTTTTTGTGGGATTAGTTGAAATCCAAAGTATTTATTACGCAACCAGTGGATCTTGTTGACTTGCGTTGTTCACCAGGAAATTTCAATAGGTCTTAATAATGATTGATAATTACTTTTTTGTTTGAATAAAAATGTTAGATTTGATTGAAGTCTTATTATTTAAAATTACAATTTTCTAATAGGGTAAGTTCGGCGCCTAATTCCAGCCACCTCCAGTAGTCAGCTACATTTTCAAATAACCGAAAATAAGACTGTAATGTATTTTTAAATTGAAAAATAATTTTTATAGTAGTCAGCCACCTTTTCCGGCAATAAAAGTTTAATTGTCACAAATCCTAGCCCAGAAAATTTTAACATAAGGCTGCATGATTAGTGTTGTGTTTAAGTGGCTGTATTTTGGCAAGTAAAACATACATTTTTGCTTAGTTTCCTGTTATACGAAAATAGTAAATACAGCTTTATAGGGGCATATTTTTACAAAGTATTTGCATTCGCGTTTACTGTCTCCAGCCTTACTTTGTGGAACTCCATAAACATGAAATATAATCAAATTAAAAGATTAATTCAAAGTTTCACAAGTTTTAACAATATTGTTTCGACATTAAATGTCATTATCAAAGGTAGATAAGATTGATAAACAAACACGTTGCTAAGGATAAATACATACAGAAAATAGGTAACTAGATATTTCGTCAATTTGAAATTGACTTAATAACTCTTTTTTATTGGACAACCATTTCCTTAATTGAAAGCCACCACTAGATAAAATAAAAGATATTTCCCTTTGAAGTTTTAACAAATCTGAACAAGAAAATGCCCCTGTTAAGAGATCATCCAAATAAAAACAATTTAAAACTGCTTCGCTGGCTTCAGGATATTCAATCTGAAAATCCAAAGCCAACTGTTTTAGACACCTTACTGCAAGAAATGGTGACGACGCACAACCATATGTAACAGTATTTAACTTGTAACACTCCACCTCCGCCTGAGGATCATCTGGGTTTTTCCATAAAATTCTCTGGAAATCACGCTCATTGGAATCTATAAGAACCTGTCTGTACATTTTCGAGACGTCAGCATTAAGAACATACGGAAAAATCCGAAAACGTAAAATAATCGAAAGCAGATCATTCTGAATAGTGGGCCCAGCATACTGTACATCATTCAAGGACAGGCCTGTGTCACTTTTAGCCGAGGCGTCAAAAACAACCCTAACCTTTGTAGTCAAACTAGACTCCTTAATCACAGGATGGTCTGGTAAATAAAACCATGATTTGGAATCATTAGAGTTCATAGAAAATTCTTCAACCTTTGTCATATGACCCAGCTCTTTATATTCATTTAGAAAAGCAACATATTCCCCTTTTAAGTTTTCATTTTTGTTTAAACGTTTTTCGAGAAGAATTAAACGCCTAAACGCCATTTGTACGTTAAATGACTCGTCAGCTAGTCTCAAACTCTTCGGAATCTTCCATTTAGATGCATCAAAAGAAACTGCCGGTAAACTTTGTGTTATTTTTGATATAACCAAGCAAGAAATATCTTCGCTATAATCACTCACCATTGACATAATTGTGAGATTAACTTTGGAGTTAGAAGTAGCAGATAATACCTCGCCTACTCCCATAATTTGAAAATTGACAGAAGATCTACGCAAACCCAACTTATTTGCTAAACTTTCTGTAATAAAATTACTTTGAGAACCAGGATCAAGTAACGCTTTAACAACGTGGATCGTTCCCTGACTATCCAAGATTCTTATATTTGCTGTCGCTAAAACTGGAAACTTAGCCTCTCCTCTTAATGTGTGTCTTGCTGTAGCATGACCAACTGTAGACACTGCAGGTTCCGAGGCCGTGGTCTCGGTGGTTTTTATTGCTAAAGACCTACTAAACTTACTTCCTACAGAATGTTCTTTTACATGTAAAAGAGAATTGTGTTTTTCTCCACAATGACGACAAACAGAACTATTTGGACAATTTCGAGTATGATCAAAATTAAAACAATTTTTACACAATTTTAATTTATTAATAGCAGCTATCCTAGCCTGTACATCCATATTTTTAAATGCAAAACACTTATAAATCGAGTGATTCCTTTTACAATAATAACAAGAAAACTTACCTTGTGAAGCCGTTAATGCATGGCATCTTAGAGTTTTATCAAATTTGTTAAATTTTTTTATATCGTTTTTTGAGGACTCCAACGTCTCTAGTAATTAGCATTTTGATTTCAAGAATGCGTTGGCGTCAGTCAACTTTGGTAACTCCCCATCTTTTATAGGATACGATTCCCACTCCCTACGCGTAACTGAATCAAATTTATTTGTTATTAAATACACTACTAATGTATCCCAGTGGTCTGTGTCTTGACCAAGACTCCTCAACGACCTTAAATTTTTATTAAACAAATCATATAACTTCCTAAGCTCACTGTGTGATTCCCTTGTCAAGCTAGGTCAATCAAACAATGCCTTTATATAATTATAAACAATTAATCAGTTAAGGAGGTTACAGCGGATCTTTGCGGGGTGAAGGGCAAGGGGATATCTCCTATGCTTTTACATAGGCTCTAACAAGAAGTACCAATCGATGAAAAAATAAATTAACATTCTTAAAACTGAACAAAATCATTTTATTATGAATGCCTATAATGCATTTATTAATTATTTGTATATATTAAAATAATTTAAGTCGATTGGAGTGCATTTGTTTAACTGTTGAAAGTGTAAAAATAAATGTAAATAGGTTAAGAATCGTGGCAACACTTCAAAGAAATCAATCGATTTTGTTGGTAGCAATGTTAGGTTTCAGCTTTCGATTGAGTTGATATCCTAACCTCTAAAAGTCAATCTCAAAATCTAAGTGGAAACATTTTGAATGTTTTGTAATTTTGTATGCAATTACAGATGGAAATATTCTATTTTTTAACTTTTGTATAGTCTAAAGAGTACAATCTGCTAAGCAGATACAAGAAATATATAAAAAGTTGTTAAAGTTTAATACATATATTTTTAAAATTAGTATGTTTGTATTACTGATTTCGTGAAGATTCTGATTGTGATGATAAATTGTATTCATCACCTTGCAAAATGTAATTTTACATTTTGCAATATTTCCGTCGAATTAACATTTGTATTCTGATTATTAACGCAGAAGACTGAATTGTTCAACATAATCTTATTAATAAAATATATGATTATTAGTTAATACAATAAAATATAGATTATTATAACAGTCATTATTTATGTCATCATTCTGTTCTGTTATTTGAATTTGCGCGCTATGAGGTGTTGTCACATCTCCACTGTCTTTCCACATATGTAGTGAAAAATTCTTGTTTTCTTTACTTTAAACTATTATTGTGCATTAACTATACACAAGATTTCAAAAATATTGGGCAGCAGTGTTCTTCGAATATGAAAGTATGTCATTTTAGTTTTTTATCAGTTTCTCTACATTTCTTCATCAGAATTTTTAGTGAAAACTGCTAAAGGTTAGACGGTCTCCATAAGAGCCCATGTTAAATTCTGGATTTTATTTTCTATTTTTCTCGGTAATGGTACACAAGAAAATTATAAAAAAAACCTACCGAATAGAATAAGTGTCAAAGAACTCGAGGTTTAAATTTCACGTCATTCTCTACATTTTTACATTTCGCTGTATCCTCCTTAAAAGTATCCAAGCTGATGCATAATTGTCGTTAGTCACCTGCAAATTTGCAATAGTTTGAAGTGGTTCACCTTCTAAATAACTTAATAAATAAGATTTTAAATAATAAAACCTTTCCACATTACTTAATTGAGGATTATCATCAGCAATAGCTTGAAATGCATCTCTAAACTCAAGCCATTTTTCATATGATCCGTCAAATATTGGCAACTTTAAATCTGGTAATATTATAAATTGCCTTGTAGGTTGCACAGACGATGCAAGCCTTACACATGTAGGATTGTGAGAGTTTTTTGAAGTTTCACAATCTTTGGACTCGACTAGTCCACAGTTGTTTTTGATTAAAAATGTCATTTTACTTATTATTTCAAAATATTCATTTTCAAATTCAACGCGTTCATGATTTTCAGAATCTAAAAGCTTATTAACTACGTCTTGCTCTTGTTGAGATTCGCTTAACTGCAACTCAATATCGCTCTGAATATCCTCAAACTGTGACAAAAGAGGTTCCGTTTTCTCTAACCTAATTTGAATTTGACTTGCACTCAAATCATCGAGGTTTCTGGGATCGACTGAATTAACAAAATTCCTAAATCTTGTAAGTTGACCTTTAATAGTACCGCGTTTTAACCTAAGTTTATCTAAATCACACATTTTCTTTTAAATTAAAGAAAAAATAACCTACCTAGCCAAAACTTATCAAGATCACACACAGAAATAAAACAAATATCTAGCCAGACCAATAATAATAACAGGAACGGACTTACTAGACTAATAACAGCTCATCTAACTTGACCAAGTTATAAAATTGCTGATTTCTGCCAAAACTACCATTATATTCCAGACTGGAACTAGTACAAGGTAGTCCGAAATTCCATTGGGTGCTGCCTGCAGCACACGAAAGACTTATGGTCGTCGACTTCAAATACGAAGTAAACCAAATAATTCTATGGCCCTTTTACCAAATCCGCTCGACTGGACCAAATGATAGCTCTTGTGAACTGTATAAACTTTGAAAATCAAGTATAGAAACACCTTTAAATAGAAACTTCTATTATACTTGTTACATTGACAAATTAATAATATTTGACAGTTTACAAAAACAAAACAACGATAATATACATATAAATTTTATGACAATACATCGACCGAAGCCGACTTAGAAAAAATAGGTACTTTTAAGTAAAATATCTAAAGACCCAACAACATCTGATTACTAATTACACAAAGCACATTTCAATTCACCGGTCAAACACTAATTGAATTCCCTTCTAATGCACGACGGTCGATTTATATCCCCATGTAAACGTATATGGTAGTATAAAGTCAGTATTTAGTTATTTGCTACCGATATTGGTTTTTGTAAACATAATTTAAAGATGAAATAAATAAAGATTATTAAAAGTTTCACAGTTTTATTAAAATATACCTGACAATATTGTTTCGACAGCTATGCTGTCATTATCAAAGGTAATATAATTATAAACAAACACGTCGCTAAGGTAGATACAAAATAGGTAACTAGATAAAATAATAATAATAATAATAAAAATTAATAATAAAAATCATAATTAAACATCTAATACTTCCAGTAACGGAGAATTACTGAGCTCAAGTTGTTCATTCATTAAAGGTACCCTGAGTTTGTGTTTGTATATCTCAAAGGCTTCTAAAATGTCTAATTTGCGTTTGTTATTACAAAAATGTAGGAATTTAATATTATTTTGAGGAGTCATTGTGTGATTTTGTTCTAAAAGGTGTTTGGCGTAATTCGATTTTTCAGGATGTTTATTTTTGTAATGACGTACGTGTTCTTTATATCTTATGTCAAAATTTCGAAGTGTTTGTCCAATATATACCGAATACAAACTCAGGGTACCTTTAATGAATGAACAACTTGAGCTCAGTAATTCTCCGTTACTGGAAGTATTAGATGTTTAATTATGATTTTTATTATTAATTTTTATTATTATTATTATTATTTTATCTAGTTACCTATTTTGTATCTACCTTAGCGACGTGTTTGTTTATAATTATATTACCTTTGATAATGACAGCATAGCTGTCGAAACAATATTGTCAGGTATATTTTAATAAAACTGTGAAACTTTTAATAATCTTTATTTATTTCATGATTATGGAGTTCCACAAAATAAGGCTGGAAACAATAAACAAGATAATTTAAAGACTATAATAAAGTAAAGCAAGAATAATATAAGTTCTACTACCTACACTAATTCCTGCTTGCTGTGGTCTTTAATAATTACAATAGTTTAGTAAAAGTTTAATTACAATAAACTTGTGGTAAATTAAATCAGTTTATGTGAGTGACCAGCTTCAAAGAAAATCTGTGTGCCCTTTCCTTGAGTTTTGGAAATTGTAGAAATAAATAAATTATGAGTGAGCTAAATCTGCAGTTGAAAAATTGACCCCTACTTACCTGTTGTTCAGAGCCAGTAACTATTACAATATTTAAAGCTAAGATACTTGCAGCTGCAGCTTCCTGAGTTCTCCGATGAAAGCAATTTGTCCTGTTTGTTGTAGTAAGGTTGACCAGAATCCACTGAAGTAGCGCCAAATGGGAATTCATAATAAAAAATGACCATAGAATGTTTTAGACTTAATTTTCTGCTGGATGCAAATATTCTTAGTGCAAATGTGCACTACTACATGACAAAAACACAGATGTATTTTTATAGAGTTTATTATAAATACAAAATTATAATACTTAGGGTCAGCCTTTTCACCTCCTTGTAAATTTATCTAGATGTTAATTGCTATGGTTATAATTTATTTACTTATTTATTTATTTTTGGGTAAGGAATTAGGATGGCGGAGCATCCTTCGTACCTCATGGCATCAATTGCTATGATCTTTTAGCCAACCCTACTAGAATTTAGCCGAATCTAGGGGAATTCCACCCCCAGTAGGGATTGGTTTTACAATTGTATCCTTGATAATTTACTACCAGATAAAGTTACAAGAAGGTGAAAAGAATGGTCCTTATAATTACATACTTAGTTAATGCAAATGTTTAATATAATAGTTAAAAAGTATAAAAATTATTTACTATTAATTAATAATAAGTACTTAAGTTCTAAGTTACTCATTTTTAAATAAAATACTTTTCGTTAACATGCTTCTAACTCTGTTATGCCGGGACATATCCAGTTTTTTGGTAGTTTCATGATGTATCCGAATTGTAAAATATTTTTTTAATATAAGTTTAACTAATTGAATAGCATGGTTATCGATTACTTCAAAATCATAAAGGTGATCGCCACAGTAATCTAACAAAGATGAAGGTAATTGTGATATGGTCTGAAGTATTAACTTGTTAATTAAATTATGTTGTAATTTAGAAAAAGATTCAATTTTTTGATGTAACCTAAAGACTTTTTCTCCCGTTTCACATACTTTAATTACAAAGGGTGAGGCCTTTATTAAATTTTTAAATTCTTTTCTTGCTTGCAATTGAGATAATATTTCGTCTGTTTCTAACATATTTAAACACTTCAAACAAGTAATAATTTTCTTAAGTGCCCTGACAATAAAACCTGCAATATATGCAATAACATTATTTGCATACACTGTGATATGCCACATATTGGAGTCTAAATAATAATCGTGTTCTCCTTTACTTTTATATAAATTGCTTTCTGTGCTGGTACCCATTATAGAGTCTGATATATCTTCAAAGTCACTATTTGTAGTAATACTTCTACTGGTACAATGTAATATTGAAATATCATCGAGACTTATTGCATTTCCTGTATTAGGAGCTGTAATTTCAGAATGTATTAAAAGTCTCTTGAAAGACGCTTCAAAGTGGCGAGCCGTAGGATTATTAAATCCACCACGGCTTCTAATTGCCCCAAAGAATAGTTCTATATGGTCCTGAGATAGCTTATATGTCAATAAATATTTCATAATACAATTATTTTTAATAAGAATGTCATAAAGACCTTTTAAACTTTCGATACACACACAAAAGCCTATAAATCCAACTTTTCGTTGGGATTGTACTACTAAATTTTCTCCTAACTTTAAATTCATAATATAAGTTTTAATTTCACTAAGATATTCGAAAATAGCTTCTTCATTGATATTTGATAAAGGAGCTATAAACTTGTATTTAACTAAACGAGACATAGAATTAAAAATATCGAACACATCATTAAAGAGTTTTATAAAATCTACTGTTGGAATAGCATTTTCAAAACGTTCTAGTTTTAAGTCTTCTGCAAAAAATTTCAATGCATCAGATACACTTTTACTCAGTGTTTGGGTTGCCAGAGTAACTTTCATTTTTTCACGGCACCGCTCTAAATGCCTATTTTTTAATTTGTTCCAGCATGAAGGCCTTCTTCATGTTGGTATTCAACTAGCTGTTTAATATATATCCAATCAATTGCGTTATTATCCTTATCATATAATTTGTAAATTGCAAAACAATTACGTACCCGTTTAATCATATGGCAGGGATCTAAAAACAAATAAATCTTCTCCTTCGATATTGGATGTTCAAAGTAGGTTTTTAAACATCTAAAATCCGAGAGATTTGCTCCTAAAGCACTTGCCATACTAAAATTTGATGCTGCCCCATCAAAGGTTACTGACATTACCTTAACACCTGTTTCATGAACAAACGTTAAACATTGTAATAATATGTTGGCCTTCTCTTGGGCACTTAAACCATTAATAAAAATATCTGCTACAGGGATTTTCCATCTATCATTAAGCGCAACCAGCATAAAAACTATTGCCTGTTTTGCTTCTGGTAACATGTCACCATCAATACCTGTACCTGGATGATGGGATGCGGTAAAAGTATCACGAACATAATTATATGGTTTCGTGGAGCAGAAGCTTAATGTTAAAGCAAACATACGTAATTCTGGTGTATACTTGGGATGCTTATGTTCCTGTAGAAACTTCTTGAAAAGGTTCTGTGATGATTCAGGTACAGTTGCCAACAATGTTGATTCTGCAGTCTCAGTAATGTACGCTTTTTGTTTTAAAACATTTACAAGAGATTTTATAGTTGTCACTCTTCTTTTCAATCTTCTCACAGATTGTTGTAAGATGTGAATCTTTTTCTTCTGTACCTTGACCGTTTGCTTTGACATTCTAAAATACCTCTTCATTCGTTGAGGACTATGGCAGTCATCGCTACTAAAATCTGCAATGTAGTGCTTTCTCTTACGATCACTTCTTGCAGGTGCATGTGGCTTACTAAATGTTGCTGCATCCCACGTAGAGATTCTTTCCCCATTGTCCTGCTCACTTGCAGATGCAGTTAATGTTACTTCATCGTCTGAGATCGTAACTGTTGTTGATGAAAGGTATCATCAATCACTGCAGAAGTTGACTTATGTGAAGGTGAAAGTTTTAAACGTTTGCCTGATGATTCACTTATCACACTTAAACTACTGCTAGCACTGTCTGTGGATAAAGAATTCTCTGCAAGTGTTCTAGAAGAAGATGGTGGTAATTGTGGGACGGCATGTATTGCCAGGCGCCTTATACCAGATGGTTTGATTATACGATCTTCGAGCCGAAAATGAGTCGAACATATTTCAGATCGAGTTGAAACACTTGTAGGATTCAAATTAAGTGCAAGCAGCCACTGATTCCTTTGCTCCATATTTGAAGGAAATCTAGAAAATTTTATTTGTTTTAAAAACGTAATTAAGCACAATTAAAAATGATAACAATAAATTAACAGTATAACTAAATGAATTTATACATTATTCTATTGAAATGATTATGTAAATTTTTACGATTTTCTGTATTTATCCTTAGCAACATGTTTGTTTATCAATCTTATCTACCTTTGATAATGACATTTATTGTCAAAACAATTGTAACGTTAAGAATTTATTAAAAACTTGTGAAACTTTAATTAATCTTTGATTTTTATTATATTTTATAATGTAAATTGTTTTACAAGCTTATTTAAACTAGTATTTCATTTAAAATTTGCGAAGGAATATAAAAATGTTTATGCGCCCCCATTAGACGTTACAGCACTGAAATACAAAACCATAAAACATGTGACATAACCTAGCTTTATCATAATTTAAAATTTACGTACCTATGAAATGATATTTGATTTTCCTTTATATCGTATCTTTTACACAAAACACATTGCCGCACCATTATTTGAATTAAAATAGTCACAATGACTTTAAAATCGGAACACACAGAAAACAATTTAAATCCGAGAAGTAAACATACAACTAAGAACAAGCTAAGATGGAACCTTCGCGTCGCGACGAGTAAACCACTAGGATGTCATTCGGTTTCGTTCGGAACACGCATAGCGTATAGTGCATTTGTAAGCAAACCATGCAGGCTTCAGAAAATATGTAAATAGCTCTGTCTATCTAGTTTATACGTCCATGAAATAAACCTGACATTTCTAAAATATTTAGAAGGTAATTAAAAAATCGCCATTGTAATGAGAAATTGAATAGTTTAGATAAATTGTAAAAGTTTATATATTTTATCCAACACCTCTTTATAAATACCATGTTGACTGTGTTCATTATAAATAAGGAAAGTGATTGTTTACTCTTTTGTCACACTATAACCCACGTTGCTAAGGGCAACGTTGGTTATTTTTGAAAAACTCACTCCCTGGAAACAAACCTTCAGTTTCATTCCACAAATATATTTATTGTTATCACTACAAGCTGATAGGAACAGACACATCAATTTTTCGGTTGTTTATAATAAGAAATAGTTATTTAAAACATAATAGATATTTGGTAATCTTCTAGTTTTGTGCTCCCCAATGCGAATTGATCATAACAGCTATGTTTGATAAAGTCGCTGGAATTGATTACTACACTGTTGTCGGTTCTACTTTCTTTATCCTAAATAAAATATTAATTCATAGTTTATAAAAGAAATTCTATATTAACTAAATTATAGGGTAAAATGCTTATTATAATTTCATAGATATAATCTTATCAGATATAAAATTCAGATTTTAATAAGCATCTCTTCTTATAATATAGAAGATGTTAAATATTAAATTTTATTTACGATAAAGTAGAATCAACAACTGTGTAAAAAGAGTGATTGCCACGACTTTATTACACATAGCAGTTGTTTATGCGATCTTATAACCTAAAAGAAGAAACGTCAAACCACAAACACACATTGTTTTTAATTCGTAAAACCAAGACCTGCAAACCACAGAACATACGCTTTTATAGAAAGAGAACAACAACGTTAAAAAATTAGCAAACCAGTAGTGGCGCCACCCATAACGTATCCCATCGAACTAATTGTTAGCGAAAGGGGTTGCATAACCATTAGCTTATTGTTTTCTCTTAATATATAAAAATTATTTTCCTTGGCTGTTTTTCATGTTCTTTTACATATTAATTTGTAAAGGAACATGAAAATATAAAATAAAAACAATTTACTAATTAACAATTTTTATTACTAAAAGAGCAATATGCTTTTATGTACATTAAATATTTTTAATCAGATCTGAGATACTAGATTCTACATGGAAATTGTTATTTTTACATATATAAATTCAGAAGATTATTAATAATACTTCAGATCCATAAGAAAATCAATAACAAAGTTTTTTTTTTTAGAAGTTAAGATTGAGCAAGATATTTGAATCGAACAAACATGAATTTAAAAAAGTTTAAACGAGGATTTATTAATATTTACAGATATAAAAAACATTCTAAAAATCATTACACAGGATTCGCTGCATTCAAATTTTACTAAATATTAATCTTTTACACATTTTTCAAATTGGCTGCAGTGAGATGCGTTTTAATTTGAATTTTTAAATTGTATTACCTATAAGTAAGAACGCTTTTAGAGTAACTATATGTAATAAATAACCTATATATATATATATATATATATATATATATATATATATATATATATATATATATATATATATATTGCTGTGGATGGTAGTTTCAAAATTTTGGAAAATTTTTAAAATTTTGTGAAAATCTAAAATCTTTGTTAAATACTAACACTTTTGGAATATTTTTATCAACTTCTCCAGTTAAAAATAAATTTGAGCTATTTTATGGTGTGTCATTGATTATACAATCAATGTGTATACTTTTTAATAAGGTTAAATAATACATGTTTCTTTATTTATTATCAAACAGCTTACTCACCGATTACTTAAGTGTACGTAACATCCAGTTGTTCGAAAGTTTTTGTTATGATGTAATTCAATTATGTATAATTTCAAATGAGCATTATCGACGGGTTATGTATTTCTTTTAAGGTTTTGTTTATGTAAATAGTTCGTTATTATTGCGTAAAAGTATTGTGTAATAATCTGTAATAGATGTGTCACTTTTATAAAGAGTAATAATCTGCTATTATGTATTATATGTTGTAAATAGTGTAGTCATTGTATTAGATCATAAGGTGACGTCAAATTATATAAATAGTCAATAGTATATAAGCTTAGAAAATAATAATTTATGGACACTTACTGATAGAAAGCGACGGTGTAAAGTAGTGTAAGATAAAAGACACTTACTGATAGAAAGCGACGGTGTAAAGTAGTGTAAGATAAAAGACACTTACTGTTAAACAACGAAAGAGTAAAGATGTTATAGTATATCAAGCGACAAAGTAAATTCGTGGCTGATAATATTGTAAAAATTTAAATAGTCTAGAATTAAGTAGACAAGTTAAGTTAGTTGGTGATTTCAATACGGCGAAGGTGTAATAAGTATAAATTGTAAAAGTGTATATGATTATAAAGAACCACCTTTAAGATAAATTACTTGCTAAAGTTAGGCAAGATAATAAATCAACGTTAAAACCATAAACGGGTGTTTTATTTAATTAAACACAAAAAGCAAATACAAGTTCTTCGAAAAAGGGATATAGTACCCGTTATTAAAATAAAACAAAAGTGAGTTACCAAAGTCAAGTGTGTGGATGAGATTATATGGAAAATCCATGCAAAAGGAAGAAAGTCAACCCTGAATTGGAAACCAGCCCTGGGTCAACATAAAGTGATCTACTCTGCCTATGGTTTGGGAAAGAGGACATCTATACTAAAAGAAGGAAAAAAGAAGTATTATAAAAAGGTAGGAAGTTATTTCCTTTTTGTATTGGCATTTGCTGAAGAAAAGACTATCGTTTGTAAAGTGTAGTAAAGTGATTTGAACAATTTAGTAATAGTTAAAATTAATTAAGATTTCAATTTTAAAAGTGATTTCAAATTTCAATTTGTATATTTTTTATACCACAAGAAACCACATTCACCCTGAGATGAGTCTTTATTAAATATAATTCTGTTAATTTAAGTTATTTAACTGGCGCCCAACTCTCTTACGTAAACTTGAGTTAATCAAGAACTAACGTAACATTAATTTTATATAACCATTGCATTATTAAATCTATTAAAAGGTATTTTCAAATCATATTAGAATTTATAAAAGAGGGAAGTTGAGAAGCATTTCCAAAGTTCACAGTCATTTTAAAAAATCAATTTAATTATAAAGTAATTATCTACGATCGAACGGCAATTATTCACAGTTTCAAAATATATTATAATTTTTTTTAAAAATAATTTTTATTTTTAATTAGCCAATATTACTGCAATATATATATATATATATATATATATATATATATATATATATATATATATATATATATATATATATATATATATATATATATATATATATATCTCTATATATATTGCTGTGGATTTTAGTGTCAAAATTTTGGTAATTTTGAAAATTATTGTAAAATTTTAAAATCTTCATTGAAAACTAACACTTTAGGAATATTTTATTAACTTTCCCTGTAAAAAATAAATTTTAAGTTATTTAATGGTGTGTCATTGATTATACAATCAATGTGTATACTTTTTAATAAGATTAGATAATACATGTTTCTTTAGTTATTATCAAACAGCTTACTCACCGATTACTTAAGTATACGTAACATCCAGTTGTGCGCAAGTTATTGTTGTGATGTAATTCAATTATGTATAATTTCAAATGAGTATATCGACGGGTTATGTGATTCTTTAAGGTTTTGTTTTTGTAAATAGTTCGTTATTATTGCGTAAAAGTACTGTATAATAACCTGTAATAGATGTGTCATTTTTATAAAGAATATTAATCTGCTATTATGTATTATATGAGTGTACAGTTTGTATTAGTTCGTAAGGTGACGTCAGATTGTGTAATATAATTATGTAAATAAGAAATAGTATATAAGCTTAGAAAATTATAATTTTAGGGCAGTCAGTAATATAAAGCGACGCAGTAAAGTCGTGTTAAAGACAATAGTAAAATGTAAATAGACACTTCATGGTAAACAACGACAGAGTAAAGTCGATATAAGAAATATAAATAAAAAAATGTAAATGGGGAGTCAGTAAAATAAAGCGACGCAGTAAAGTCGTGTTAAAGACAATAGTAAAATGTAAATAGACTTCATGATAAACGACGACAGAGTAAAGTCAATATAAGAAATATAAATAAAATATGTAAAGAACTTACTGATAGAAAGCGACAGAGTAAAGTCGATATAAGAAAATTATAATTTTAAGAGAGTCAGTAATATAAAGCGACGCAGTAAAGTCGTGTTAAAGACAATAGTAAAATGTAAATAGACACTTCATGGTAAACAACGACAGAGTAAAGTCGATATAAGAAATATAAATAAAAAAATGTAAATGGGGAGTCAGTAAAATAAAGCGACGCAGTAAAGTCGTGTTAAAGACAATAGTAAAATGTAAATAGACTTCATGATAAACGACGACAGAGTAAAGTCAATATAAGAAATATAAATAAAATATGTAAAGAACTTACTGATAGAAAGCGACAGAGTAAAGTCGATATAAGAAAATTATAATTTTAAGAGAGTCAGTAATATAAAGCGACGCAGTAAAGTCGTGTTAAAGACAATAGTAAAATGTAAATAGACACTTCATGATAAACGACGACAGAGTAAAGTCGATATAAGAAATATAATAAAAATGTAATTAGACAGTTCCTGAGATAAAGCGAAAGAGTAAAGTCGTGTAAGAAACATAGTACAAATGTAAATAGATAGTTAAGTTGGTTGATGAATGAAATACGGCGAAAGTATTAAAAAGGTTGTAAATTGTAAAAGTGTATAAAGAACTACCTTTTAAAATTAATTTACTTGCTAAATAAGCAAGATAATAAATCTTCGATTAAAACCATCAATCGGTGTTTTATTTAATTAAACACAAAAAGCAAATACAAGTTCTTCGAAAAAGGGATATAGTACCCGTTATTAAAATAAAACAAAAGTGAGTTACCAAAACCAAGAGTGTGGATGGTGTTGTGTGGGAAAGCCATGCAAAAGGAAGGAAGTCAACCGGAATTGGAAATCGGCACTGAGACAACATAAGTGACTTGCTCTGCCAATTGGTTTTGGAAAGAGGGCATCTATAGCAAAAGGAAGAAGCATCGCTATATAAGAAGGTAGGAAGTTATTTCCTTTTTGTAGTGGTATCTGATGAAGAAAAGACTATCGTTTGTGAGGTGTAATTAAGTGATTTGAACAATTTAGCCATTAAACTTAATTAAGATTTCAATTTTAAAAAGTGATTTCAATTTCAAGTTGTATATTTTTAAAACCTACAGGAATCCACATTCACCCTGAGATGAGTTATTTTTATAAAATTTAATTCTGTTATCTTAAGTTATTTAACTGGCGCCCAACTCTATTACGTAAATTTGATTTAGTCAGAATTCACGTAACATTGTTATGTAACTAGTGCATTATTTAAAACTATTAAAAAGTATTTTTGAATCATATAAGAATTTTAAATAAAGAAAGTTGAAACGCATTTCCAAAGTACACAGTTTTATTAAAATTAATTTATTTATAAAACAATTTTTCTACGATCTAACAGTAATTATTCGTTATTTGTAAGCATGTATTAAGTGAATATAAAAACAATATTTTATTTTTAATTAGCCGAATTCAACGCTTATAATTTTATTTGCTAGCCGAGGTGGGGCAAAAGAAATCAAAATTATTCTGTTTATGCCAATTCACCGCATATAAATTTGGCTTGTCCCAACGTGGGGCAAAAGAAAATCAAAATATTTATTCTTATGCGAAGTCATCGCATATAAATTTGTCGCTGTCAACGTGGGGCATTTGATTAATGTGGGGCTTTTGTAGATTAGATAATCATTTGATTAATAATAGGTTTTGATTACTTATTTGGTTTTTCTTATCTTATTTGGATTTTACTAGCTTATTAGTCTTAGATTAGAATTTTTGCAGTCATATTAGGGCATACTAGTATATTTAAATATTATTAGAGTAAATCTTGTTTAATAATTAATGTATGACGTCAGTTAAAAATATTTATTCTGCTGCGGAAAGTATTTTAATATCAAAAAAAAAAGGGTATAGATAAAGAATTGGTAGTTTCCGAAAAGCAGAAAGCTTTAACGATTTCCATAATGGAGGGGAACGGGGAAGAAAGCAAAACAGTAGAACCTACACTTTCACAACTTATAGCACTTATGCAGGATATGAATGCTAGATTCGACAAACAATCCGAAGAAAGAAAACAAGACAGAGAAGAATTGAATGCAAAATTAGATAGACGATCTGAAATGATAAAGAACATGTTTAAGAAACAATCTGAAATAATCAATCAGCCAAAATTTAGTGAAGAAAATACGAAAGATGAGGGAATTAAACAAATTAGTGATAATGAAGTATATATGACAAACAAAGAGAAAGAAATAAATTCAACAGACTTAGGGAAAGTAGATGTAGGAAATAATAATGATAACACTGTAAAAGATGAATCAGTAAAGGTAGATGTAAATTATAATATTAATAAAGATGAAATTTTAAAGGAAGAAAGAATTGACAAAGTCGATTATAATAGTGAGAAATATAAGAAAGAGGACGGTAATTTGTTACAGGATGATGAAAATATAATTAATCAACCATTTAGTGTAGTGGAGGAAGATGAGGAAAAATTAAAAATATTAAAAACTAAACAATTTGTAGAATTAGGAAAATTAGATGTAGGGAATAATCAGGATAACATTGTGAAAGATGAGTTAGGAATTGTAGATGTAAGTTATAATATTAAGCAAGATGAAATTTTAAAGGAAGAAATAATTAAAAAGTTAGATTATAGTAGAAAAGATAAAAAAGAGGTTATTATAGGTAAACTAATTAGAACTAAAAAGGTGAAATTAAAAGGCAAGCTAAAGAAAGACAGGAATAAAATTATATTGTGTAATTTCAAGACAGAAGGGAAAAATAGAAAGTTTGTTACAGGCAGTAGGGAAAAGATTAAAATTATAGAGAAATTTTGTAAAAGACAAATATTACCATTTAGTAATTTCCATCTATTAAATTTTAAAAGCAGACGAAAGAAATACAGATCTTTTTAGGATAATTATATTAAATTAGAATTATATAACTGATAGTGACAATGAACCCAAAAGTATGATAAATTAAACTGATTTAAACTTTATGTAACGATATGACTTTATTTAATAAATAGGCTTATGGAATTTATACCCAATTAGGACTTATGTTTTTGTATGTGTTATTAAAAATAAAGAAGGGAATAGTTTGAATATGATTGAAGAAAGATAATTGAAATATTTATTAAAATAGGGGAAAATGGGGTTTAAATTATGATAATTATATGTTGAAATAATGAATGAAGAGGGAAATAATGATAGGATATAAAAGTTTATTGAATAATGATTTTTAGATTAATTAAAGATAATTGGATAATGAGAAGATAAAAGATTAGGAAGTAAATAAAGGTGAATTGATTATGATTAGTAAAAATGAAAATAAAATAGAATTGTGGTTAGAAGAAGTTAGAGGGTTAGAAGTATTTTAGAAATGAATAATATTGAAAATTTTGATGAACTATGATATTGATGAGGAAAAGTTTAGTAGATTTATTAAGAGCGCATTTATTAATAAAAATGAATATGGAAACTTGATGATTATGATAGAATGAATTAAGATTTGTGAATATACAGAGAAAAAGGATTCTGAAATAATTAGATGAATAGGATTGGGGACAAGGATTGATAATATGTAATTATTAGTGTAAATATTGTAAATAGTTTGTTAGGATATATAGACTAGGGAAATTTATTGGGATAAAATATAAAAATACAAAAAAATGAATTGGTGTTTAAAAATAAATGTATTTTAACATTTGTTGTGTTTAAAAGTAAAATTGCATTTACAATTTTATTTCAAACAGGAGGGGATAAATGCTGTGGATTTTAGTGTCAAAATTTTGGTAATTTTGAAAATTATTGTAAAATTTTAAAATCTTCATTGAAAACTAACACTTTAGGAATATTTTATTAACTTTCCCTGTAAAAAATAAATTTTAAGTTATTTAATGGTGTGTCATTGATTATACAATCAATGTGTATACTTTTTAATAAGATTAGATAATACATGTTTCTTTAGTTATTATCAAACAGCTTACTCACCGATTACTTAAGTATACGTAACATCCAGTTGTGCGCAAGTTATTGTTGTGATGTAATTCAATTATGTATAATTTCAAATGAGTATATCGACGGGTTATGTGATTCTTTAAGGTTTTGTTTTTGTAAATAGTTCGTTATTATTGCGTAAAAGTACTGTATAATAACCTGTAATAGATGTGTCATTTTTATAAAGAATATTAATCTGCTATTATGTATTATATGAGTGTACAGTTTGTATTAGTTCGTAAGGTGACGTCAGATTGTGTAATATAATTATGTAAATAAGAAATAGTATATAAGCTTAGAAAATTATAATTTTAGGGCAGTCAGTAATATAAAGCGACGCAGTAAAGTCGTGTTAAAGACAATAGTAAAATGTAAATAGACACTTCATGGTAAACAACGACAGAGTAAAGTCGATATAAGAAATATAAATAAAAAAATGTAAATGGGGAGTCAGTAAAATAAAGCGACGCAGTAAAGTCGTGTTAAAGACAATAGTAAAATGTAAATAGACTTCATGATAAACGACGACAGAGTAAAGTCAATATAAGAAATATAAATAAAATATGTAAAGAACTTACTGATAGAAAGCGACAGAGTAAAGTCGATATAAGAAAATTATAATTTTAAGAGAGTCAGTAATATAAAGCGACGCAGTAAAGTCGTGTTAAAGACAATAGTAAAATGTAAATAGACACTTCATGGTAAACAACGACAGAGTAAAGTCGATATAAGAAATATAAATAAAAAAATGTAAATGGGGAGTCAGTAAAATAAAGCGACGCAGTAAAGTCGTGTTAAAGACAATAGTAAAATGTAAATAGACTTCATGATAAACGACGACAGAGTAAAGTCAATATAAGAAATATAAATAAAATATGTAAAGAACTTACTGATAGAAAGCGACAGAGTAAAGTCGATATAAGAAAATTATAATTTTAAGAGAGTCAGTAATATAAAGCGACGCAGTAAAGTCGTGTTAAAGACAATAGTAAAATGTAAATAGACACTTCATGATAAACGACGACAGAGTAAAGTCGATATAAGAAATATAATAAAAATGTAATTAGACAGTTCCTGAGATAAAGCGAAAGAGTAAAGTCGTGTAAGAAACATAGTACAAATGTAAATAGATAGTTAAGTTGGTTGATGAATGAAATACGGCGAAAGTATTAAAAAGGTTGTAAATTGTAAAAGTGTATAAAGAACTACCTTTTAAAATTAATTTACTTGCTAAATAAGCAAGATAATAAATCTTCGATTAAAACCATCAATCGGTGTTTTATTTAATTAAACACAAAAAGCAAATACAAGTTCTTCGAAAAAGGGATATAGTACCCGTTATTAAAATAAAACAAAAGTGAGTTACCAAAACCAAGAGTGTGGATGGTGTTGTGTGGGAAAGCCATGCAAAAGGAAGGAAGTCAACCGGAATTGGAAATCGGCACTGAGACAACATAAGTGACTTGCTCTGCCAATTGGTTTTGGAAAGAGGGCATCTATAGCAAAAGGAAGAAGCATCGCTATATAAGAAGGTAGGAAGTTATTTCCTTTTTGTAGTGGTATCTGATGAAGAAAAGACTATCGTTTGTGAGGTGTAATTAAGTGATTTGAACAATTTAGCCATTAAACTTAATTAAGATTTCAATTTTAAAAAGTGATTTCAATTTCAAGTTGTATATTTTTAAAACCTACAGGAATCCACATTCACCCTGAGATGAGTTATTTTTATAAAATTTAATTCTGTTATCTTAAGTTATTTAACTGGCGCCCAACTCTATTACGTAAATTTGATTTAGTCAGAATTCACGTAACATTGTTATGTAACTAGTGCATTATTTAAAACTATTAAAAAGTATTTTTGAATCATATAAGAATTTTAAATAAAGAAAGTTGAAACGCATTTCCAAAGTACACAGTTTTATTAAAATTAATTTATTTATAAAACAATTTTTCTACGATCTAACAGTAATTATTCGTTATTTGTAAGCATGTATTAAGTGAATATAAAAACAATATTTTATTTTTAATTAGCCGAATTCAACGCTTATAATTTTATTTGCTAGCCGAGGTGGGGCAAAAGAAATCAAAATTATTCTGTTTATGCCAATTCACCGCAATATATATATATATATATATATATATATATATATATATATATATATATATATATATATGTATGTATGTATATATATATATATATATATATATATATATATATATATATATATATATATATATATATATATGTATGTATGTATGTATATATATATATATATATATATATATATATATATATATATATATATATATATATATATATATATATATATATCCTACTATCATTAAAGCGTCCATACATTGACGAGTTACATTGGATAGAGCGCCCATGTGCATAAAGCGTCCATATATGGACGCTCTATGCACCTCCCATGTAAAAATTTTTCTATGACCTTATTACGTCATGAGGAACGTCTCTGCAAAATTTCAGAAGACGCTTTATTGGTGACCAGATAAAAAAAATTATACAGTTGGAGTATATTTTTAGTGCAACGCAGTCTCCGCTTGGGGCGCTGACTGAATTTGTGTATATTCAAGGTATACTCTTTCTACGTATACACGTTCGCGTGTAGAGCGTCCTGCATATTAGGCAACGTTGTGTCTAGACGTATCGATTTTACAGTAAAAAAGAACTTGACGAGTCTTTTAAATTCGAATACTGTTACATCCGCGCTCACGTACTCTGCAATAGAGCGCCCGTATTCAAGTGATCATAGAACTTCCATTTTTAAATAACCATTCCATCTTTAATAATAAAAATTAAAAATCTAGCACTAGAGTTTGTTATTACAAAAATGTAGGAATTTAATATTATTTTGAGGAGTCATTGTATGATTTTGTTCTAAAAGGTGTTTGGCATAATTAGATTTTTTAGGATGTTTATTTCTGTAAGAACGAACGTGTTCTTTATATCTTATGTCAAAATTTCTAAGTGTTTACCCAATATACACCGAACTACAAAAATAATTATTTAAAAGGTAAATACCCGATTTCATGATAACATGTGTTCAGTCTTTGGCATTAAATAAAAATGGAAAAGTGTTAGTGTTGGTTTTAAAGGCTATGTTTTAGTTGTTGATTTTTCTTAGTATATGTGCAACTTTTTCTGATATTTTGCAAAAATATGGTGTAGATATGTAATTTGTGTCTTCTGTTTGATTGCCAATGTGATATATTCTTTTGATAGCTAACCTATAATCTTTTTGTTTAACTAAAGTGTCAATCATGTTTGGATTGTAATTATTTACATATTTAATGTATACTAAGGATCTGTAGGCTGCTAGTTTATGTGCTTTGTCGGAACATGATTCATTTGGTATTGCTATGTCCGAATGTGTTGGTTTTCTGTACATAGAAAATTCAAATAGATTATGTACGTTAATCTTGATAGTTAAGTCTAGGAAGTTAACAGCCCTGTTTCTAATGTAAAATTTATCTTTTGGTGGATACTATTAATAAGAATTAAAAATTCATTGATAACCTTAAAGAACTGTCAAAAACAACAAAAATGTCATCAACATAACGAAACCAAAAGATAATGTGTTTAGAGACATTTAATTCAAATATTTGATCTTCTAAATTATCCATAAATATGTTAGCTAACAGAGGACTAATAGACTTATACCCATCTTCTAATTCTGAAAAGCAGATGTTGCAGTTTTCTAAAACTTGTTTTATCTCTTTTTGAAATTTTGTGGTTGGATCTTTCTTTAAAGTTTCTGAATTTTCTGTATTAATAAATTTATTAATTGGATTCGTAAGAACTTCTAAACAATAAAATATTTCATTTTGTTACAATTTTTCTTTATTGTCAATATGTCAAATATTACGGATATTATTTTAATTTTTAAAAAGGACGTTCTGGGTTAAGCTGTGGGTTAGGTTGTCGGTAAGGTTGCGTGATAGGTTTTATGTTAACTTGTAGGCTGGGTTGTAGGTTAGGTTGTGAGTTAAGTTAGAAATTAGGTTGTGGGTTAGGTTGTGTATTAGGTTGTAGGTTAGGTGGTCGGGTAGCTTGTGGGTTAGGTTGGATGTTGAGTTCTAAGAGAAGTTGTAGGTCAAGTTATGGGTTAGGATGTCAGTTAGATTGTGGGTTAAGTTGTGAGTTAGGTTGTAGGTTAGATTAGGAGTAATCTTAAGTCTTAGGTCGTGGCTTAGATTGCGGGATAGGTTGTGTGTTAGATTGTGATCTAGATTGTGGTTTAGGTTATGGATATGATTATGGGATATGTTTTAGGTTAAGTTGTATGTTAAGCTGTAAGTTAGATTGTAAGTTGGGTTGTGGGTTAGGTTGTGAATTAAGTTAGGGGTTAGGTTATAGGTTAAGTGGTCGGTTAGCTCGTGGATTAGGTTGTTTATTAGGTTGTAGGTTATGTGGTCGGCTAGCTTGTGGATTAGGTTAAAAGTTAGGTTAAGGGTTAGGTTAGTGGTTAGGTTTTGAGTTAGCTTGTAGATTAGGTTGTGGGTTAGGGTTGGGTGTTAAGATCTAGGTAAAGTTGCAAGTTAGGTAGTAGATTAGGTTGTGGGTTATAACGTCGGTTAGGTTATAGGTTAGGTTGTGAGATATGTTGTGAGTTATATTAGGAGTTAGTTTAAGAGTTAGGTGGTGGGATAGGTTGCGGGATAGGTTCTAACCCACGTTAGATTGTGATTTATATTGGGATTTAGGTTATGGGATAGGTTTTGGATTTCAGTTGTATGTTAGGTTGTGGTTTAAATTGTAAGTTAGGTTGTGGATTAGGTTGTAGATTAGGTTGTGAATTAGGATGTAGTTTAGATTAGGAGTTAAGGAGCTTAAGACTTAGGTTATGGGTAAGGTTTTGTGATAGGTGATAGGTTGGGTGTTAAGTTCTAAGTAACGGTGTAGTGTTAGATAGCAGGTTAGGTTGTAGATTAGGTTGTGGGTTAGATTACGAGTAAGCTAAAGGTTTAGGTCGTGAATTAGGTTGTGGGCTAGATTGTGATTTAGATTGTGATATAGGTTGTAGATTAGGTTGTATGTTAACTTGTAGGTTGGGTTGTAAGTCAGGTTGAGTTAAGTCAGGAATTAGGTTGTGGGTTAGGTTGTGGGTTTGGTTATTGGTTCGGTTGTGGGTTAGGTTGTGGGTTACGTTTGGGTTAGGTTGTGGGTTAAGTTGTGGGTTAGGTTGTGGGTTAGCTTGTGGGTTAGTTTGTGTATTAGATTGTGGGTTAGGTTGTGAGTTAGGTTGTGGGTTAGATTAGGAGTAAGCTTAATTCTTAGGTCGTGGGTTAGGTTGTGGGATAGGTTGTGGGATAGGTTGTGTGTTAGATTTTGATCTAGATTGTGGTTTAGGTTATTAGTAAGATTATGGGATAGCTTTTTGGTTAAGTTGTATGTTAGATTCTAAGTTAGGTTGTAGGTTAACTTGTAGGTTGGATTGTAGGTTAGGTTGTGAATTAAGTTAGGGGGTAGGTTTTATAGGTTAGCTGGTCGGATAGCTCGTGGATTAGGTTGTTTATTAGGTTGTAGGTTAGGTGCTCGGTTAGCTTGTGGGTCAGGTTAAAAGTTAGATTGTGGTTTGGTTAAGGGTAATGTTAGGGGTTAGGTTGTGGGTTATCTTTTATATTAGGTTGTGAGTTAGGGGTTAGGGTTGGGTGTTAAGTTCTAGCTAAAGTTGTAAGTTAGGCAGTAGATTAGGTTGTGGTTTATAATGTAGGTTAGGTTATAGGTTAGGTTGTGAGATATGTTGTGATTTAGATTGTGATTTATATTAAGGTTTAGGTTATAGGATAGGTTGTGGGATAGGTTTTGGGTTAGGTTGTATGTTAGGTTGTGAGTTAGGTTGTGGGTTAAGTTGTAGGTTAGGTGCTGAATTAGGATGTAGTTTAGATTAGGGGTTAGCTTAACCTAGCTTTTAGGTCTTAACCTAGGTTATGGGTTAGGTTGCGTATTACTTTGTGGGCTAGGATTTAATTTACGTTGTGGTTTAGGTTTTGATTTAGGTTATTGGAAAGTTTAATGTATAGGTTGTATGTTAGGTTGTGGGTTAGGTTGTATGTTAGGTTGTGGGTTAGGTTGTATTTTAGGTTGTAGGTTAAGTTGTAAGTTAGGCTGTAGGTTAGGTTATAGGATAGGTTGTAAGTTAGGTTAGGAGTTCGGTTGTGGATTAGGTCGTGAGTTAGCTTGTGGGTTAGGTTGCAGATTAGGTTGTGGTTTCGGTTATGGATTAGTTTATAGAATAGGTTATGGGATAAGTTATAAGTTAGGTTGTAGATTAGATTGTAAATTAGGTTGCAGGTTAGTTGGTGGGTTAGGTTGTGGTTTAGGAAATGGGTTAGATTATAGCTTAGATTGGGTTATGTGTTAGGTTGTAGGCTATGTTGTGAGTTAGGTTGTACATTACGTTATGGGTTAGGTTGTAGGTGATGTCGTTGTTTAGGCTGTGGGTTAGGTTGCAGATTTGGTTGTGGATTGTTTTGAGGTTTAGTTTCCGGTTTAAGTTAAAGGGTAGGTTATGTGATAGGTTATGGCTGAGGTTGTAGATTAGGCTGTGGGCATTGGTTGTCGGTAAGCTTGTAGGTAAGGTTTTGGAATAGGTTGTGGATTAGGTTGATGGTTAGTTGTAGGCACGGCTGTGGGTTAATTTGTAGGTTAGGTCGTGGGTTAGGTTGCGGAATAGGTTGCGAGTTAGATTGTGATTTATATTAAGGTTTAGGTTATAGGATAGGTTGTGGGATAGGTTTTGGGTTAGGTTGTATGTTAGGTTGTGAGTTAGGTTGTGGGTTAAGTTGTAGGTTAGGTTCTGAATAAGGATGTAGTTTAGATTAGGGGTTAGCTTAAGACCTAGGTTATGGGTTAGGTTGCGGATTACTTTGTGGGCTAGGATTTAATTTACGTTGTGGTTTAGGTTTTGATTTAGGTTATTGGAAAGTTTAATGTATAGGTTGTATGTTAGGTTGCGGGTTAGGTTGTATGTTAGGTTGTGGGTTAGGTTGTATGTTAGGTTGTAGGTTAAGTTGTAAGTTAGGCTGTAGGTTAGGTTATAGGAGAGGTTGTAAGTTAGGTTAGGAGTTCGGTTGTGGATTAGGTCGTAAATTAGCTTGTGGGTTAGGTTGCAGATTAGGTTGTGGTTTCGGTTATGGATTAGGTTATAGAATAGGTTATGGGATAAGTTATAAGTTAGGTTGTAGGTTAGATTGTAAATTAGGTTGCAGGTTAGTTGGTGGGTTAGGTTGTGGTTTAGGAAATGAGTTAGATTATAGCTTAGATAGGGTTATGTGTTAGGTTGTAGGCTAGGTTGTGAGTTAGGTTGTACATTACGTTATGGGTTAGGTTGTTGGTGATGTTGTTGTTTAAGCTGTGGGTTAGGTTTTGGATTGTTTTGAGGTTTAGTTTCTTGGTTAAGTTAAAGGGTAGGTTATGTGATAGGTTATGGCTGAGGTTGTAGATTAGGCTGTGGGCATTGGTTGTGGGTAAGCTTGTAGGTAAGGTTTTGGAATAGGTTGTGGATTAGGTTGATGGTTAGGTTGTAGGCACGGCTGTGGGTTAATTTGGTACGTTAGGTTGTGGGTTAGAGTGCGAATTAGGTTGCAGTTTAAGTTATAGTTTAGCTTGCAAGTTAGGTTAGGGGCTGGGTTAGAGGTTAGGCTGTGGGTTAGGTTGTTGCTAAGGTTGTGGGATAGGTAAGGAGTTAGGTTGTAGGTTAATATGTAAAACATAAAGGATGTTATTTTTAATATTTAAAAAGAACGGGGTTTCGTTTTGGGTTAGGTTGCTGGTTACGTTGTAAGTTAGCTTGTGGGTTAGGTTATGGGTTAAGTTAGAGGTTAGCTTGTGGGTTAGGTTGTGAATTAGGTTCTAGTTAGTGAATTGGTTAGTTAGGTCATGGGATATGTTATGCGTTAGGTTATGGGTTAGGTCATTGGTTAGGATATGGGTTAGGATGTGGGCTAGACTGTGGGTTTGTTTGTGGGCCACTTTAGTGGTTATTGGTTTGGTTATGGATTAGGTTGTTGGTTACATTATAAGTTAGCTTGTGGGTTAGGTTATGGGTTAAGTTAGAGGTTAGCTTGTGAGTTAGGTTGTAAGTTAGGTTGTCTGTTATGTTGTAGGTTAGTTTGTGGGTTAGGTTGCGGCTTAGGTTGGGGCTCATGTTCTAGTTTAGATTATGGGTTAGTTAGGTCATGGGATATGTTATGCGTTAGGCTATGGGTTAGGTTATTGGTTAAGTTATAGGTTAGGTTGCGGGCTAGACTGTGGGTTTGTTTGTGGACTAGTTTAGTGGTTATTGGTTTGGTTATGGGTTAGGTTACGGGTTAAAGTTTAGGTTAATGGTTAGGTTATAGGTTAGATTTGGATTCGGTTATAAGTTATGTTATGAATTAGAATGTGGTTTTGGTTCTGGGTTAGGGTATAGGTTAGGTTACAGATAAGGTTACGCGTTAGGTTATGTGTTATGTTATGAAGTAGGAATGGTTGGAGTATTTTTTGCAATTATCAATCATACGTACAAACAATATGTCTTAAAGCATCGATTTTGTAAGTGCAGCCAATTTTTTTAAATAAAGTTTTTAACATTTTGAGAAATTGTTTACGTTTATCAAGAATAATTATTAAAATTAAAATAGTAAATAAAATTTAAGCTAATATAAATTAGCTTTGTAAATTGTAATCTCCCCCTTTGGTCTTAGATCTTGCAGCTGAGATCATATGAGGTAGGTAAGAGACGTCGCTATGTGTTTAAAGATTAAAAAGACATAGCTAAAAAATTAACTAAAAAAGAAAATTTTGAATTACACCGGAAATATAACTGTAATTCCATGGCGAAATTGATAAATATTTAGGAACTTAGGAATAATTAAAAAAGTGACTAAAAGAGAAGCATAAATAGAAGGTTAAAATTATACTATAAATACGTATTATCTTTATTTACTTATATTTATTTACCTTTACTTATACTTATTTATTCTTAAGACTTTTTAACAAAATGTAAACTAATTCCAGTTTTTTAGCGGAACTGAGGAAATTCTTTAAAGGTTAAGAAATTATTATCAACAATCATAACTGAAAACGAATACCTAAAATACGTAAACTCATGAACATTATAACAAGTATAATTACATTCTAGCTCTCTAAAAAATCCCATTGGTGTAGTATATAGAAATATTCTAGTGGTGTGGAAATAATGAAAATAAATCAATCAAAAATAAAAAATATAACCAACAATATCAGTTTGAATTATACACTTTTTTTACAAAAATAAGAGGTAGCAAATATTTTTCTAATTGATGGATAGATGCAGTGATAAAAAACGCCCAATAATCTTTTGAGAAAGGAGACCATTAAAAATATTACAGAGGATATACAATAAACAAGGAATAAATAGATACAATTATAAGAAATATAAAAGTACGTTACGTCTTTATAAAATGTAAATTGGTTTACTTTCTCCAGTATAGGTTTAATTTACGCGCGAAAATTGCTCAAACGAAATAAACCCAGCTAACTAGTTCTAATCTAATAACTTCCCATGTGTAATCTTTTTACTGCAAGAACTCGTGGCAACATGGCAGGGCGCTCTAATATCTATAAAATAAAAACACATGCATGCCGGGGACGCCTGAAAAGCGATTAAATGAAAATCAGAATGAATATCGAGGAAGCCTTAATGATACACGGCTGAAAGGACGCCGCGTTGTCGATGCAATGAAAACTTAAAACTTCCAAATCTTATAGAAATTATACCTTTAGCCAAGATTAACACCGCTTTCCAAGAATTGATCAAATATTCACGGTGAAAAAAACTTATAGCTGAGATTTGGCAAGCGGACGCCATAAACAACAGCTATGAAAGGACGCCCTAAACATGTGAGATGTAAATATATATATATATATATATATATATATATATATATATCTATAAAGGCCTACCATGCGTCCGGACCAAAAGCGTAGCGCCCAGCGTCCTGCGTATATAAGTGTATATAAATGATGGTATCAGTCAGAGTCTTTTGCAAACTATAGGTTTATTCAGCGTCTGTTTATTTTATGCAACCTATAGGTTTATACAGCGTCCATTTATTTTTTCAGTATTGGCCAGCCTGCTTGAATTCCTTTGCCTGTCTGCGGTGTCGAGTTACTCTCTGCATTTCTGAGTAAAGATTGCGTCATCTCAACTAGCAAAAATAATTCTATTTTATTAACGCTATGTAATAAATACTTTTAGTTTCGTTTCTGTATGTGTATGAATTTTATTTAAAAGGCTTTCAGATTTAAAATACTATATGCATAAAAACATCATAAAACTCGGATATGATAAAGCTCTCTGCGTTGTCAAAGTACTATGTGTATTTCTCAGTAAGTATTGCGTCATTAAAAGTGACAAAAATAATTATGTTTTATTACAGCTACTTAATAAATCTTTTACTTCCATTCATTGGTGTCTGAATTTTATTTAAAATGTTTTAAATAAGTTTTAAGGTACCATAAACATAAAAATGTCGTAAAATTAGAAATTTTATTGGATTTGTATAAGATTTTGTACAAAGGGGTTTCTAAGGTCGCTGATATCGAATTCGATAAGATTTACAATATGACGATTATACTTGAGATATGGCACAGTTATAGGAATTAGGATTCTTGTAAAGAAAAAATTAAACAATGTTATGTCAACCCCCGTACCCCCTTTTAAGGGTTGTAAATCTTTTTTAGATAACTTAGAAACTCGAAATTTGGTGTAATAATAGGATTTAAGATTCTTGTAATGAAGAATATTTAAAAAATCTTATTATGTCAACATCTGCATCCCGTTCGGGG
The DNA here is from genome assembly GCA_929113105.1 of Agrypnus murinus. Classification (NCBI taxonomy): domain Eukaryota; kingdom Metazoa; phylum Arthropoda; class Insecta; order Coleoptera; family Elateridae; genus Agrypnus; species Agrypnus murinus. The sequence goes on along the minus strand of OV816029.1, from coordinate 76,589,693 downwards.
GTTTTAAGACTTCTAGATAAAATAAAAACTTGAAATTTGGTTTAGTTATAGGGTTTAGGGTTCTCGTAAAGAATAGTATAGAAAAATATTATTATGTTAACCCTCCGCAACCACTTTAGGGTTTGTAAAGCTTCTAGATGACACAGACACTTGAAATTTGGTACAGTTATAGTTTAAGATTATTGTAAAAAAATATATAAAAAATGTTGTTATATCATCCCCCGCACCCTCTTATGGGATTGTAAAACTTTCAGATGACACAGGAACATGAAATTTGATATAGTTATAGGGTTTAAGAATGTCGTAAAGAAAAATATAATTTTTTTTATTAAGTCAACCCCAGCACTTTATTTGGGGGTTGAAAAAATTCTGAATGACATACAAACTTGAAATTTGACATAGTTATACAGTTTAGAATTCTTGTCAAAAGAAAAATAAACAATGGTAAAATTTCTACCTCCCACCCAAATTAGGGGTTGTAAAACTTCTATATGATATACAAACTTGAAATTTGGTATAGTTATACTATTTAAAATTTTCCTATAGAGAAAAATCAAAAATATTAAAATATTAACCCTCCCACCCCTTTTGAGTTATAAAACTTTTAGGTGACGTACAAAATTGAGATTTTTGACATAGTTATAGAGTTTCGAATTCTTGTCAAAAGAAAAATAAACAATGGTAAAATTTCCAACCCCCACCCATATAGAGGGCTGTAAAACTTCTATATGACATACAAACTTGAAATTTGGTATAGTTATAGTATTTAAAATTTTCCTAAAGAGAAAAATCAAAAATATTAAAATGTCAACCCTCCCGCCCCCTTTTGAGTTATAAAACTTCTAGATGACGTACAAACTTGAGATTTTGACATAGGTATAGAGTTAAGAATTCTTGTCAAAAAAAATAAACAATGGTAAAATTTCCAACCCCCACCCACATTGAGGGTTGTAAAACTTCTATATGACATACAAACTTGAAATTTGGTATAGTTATAGGGTTTAGAATTCTCGCAAAGATGAAAACAGAAAAATGTTAAAATGTCAGACCCCGGCCACCTTGGGGGTTGTAAATCTTCTAGATGACGTACAAACTTGAAATTTTATATAGTTATAGTAGGCCAGTAACCGGGTAATTTATTTCTGAAATCTTCTACAGAGTTGATTTTCTTGTTGGAAAGTGTTCGGAGGTGTTCCCTGAATGTAAGGGTTGGGAATGAAGTTGTCGGGACGGGGGCGGTTTAGCGCTAGCCGCATTCTTGGAAAACACGTTTTATCAAATATCTCGTGAACCGTGCATCGTACGACAAAAATAGTATAGATCATTTCTTTGAATTTCTGTTTAATGATGAAATATAATATAAATACAAAGATTAGTTAAAGTTTCACAAGTTTTATTAATATCTTAACCTGACAATATTGTTTCGACACTATGTGTCATTATCAAAGGTAGATAAGATTGATAAACAAACACGTTGCCAAGGATAAATACATACAGAAAATAGGTAACTAGATACAATATATAACAAAAATTAAATATCTAACACTTCTAATAAAGGAGAATTACTAAGCTCAGTTTGTTCATTCATTAAAGGTACTGCGCGTTTATGTCTGTATATTTCAAAAGCTTCTAAAATGTCTAATTTGTGTTTGTTGTTGCAAAAATGTAAGAATTTAATGTTGTTTTGAGGTGTCATTGGGTGGTTCTGTTCCAAAATGTGTTTGGCATAATTCGATTTTTCTGGATGTTCAAGTCTATAAGAGCGTACGTGTTCTTTGTATCTTATGTCGAAATTTCTAAGTGTTTGCCCAATATAAACCGAGTTACAAAAAGAACAATTCAAACGGTAAATGCCGGATTTCATGATATCTTGTGTTTTGTCTTTAGCATTGAATAAAAATGAAAAGGTGTTGGTGTTAGTTTTATAGGTTATTTTGTAACTGGTGATTTTTCTTAGTATAGTTGCAATTTGTTCTGATATCTTGCCAAAGTATGGTATTGATATGTAGTTTGTGTCTTGTATTTGAGTGTCAATTGGAAATATTCTTTTGATAGCTAACCTATAATCTTTTTGTTGAATTAAAGTGTCAATCATGTTATGGTTATAATGGTTTGCATATGCTAATTGTTTGATGATTGAAATTTCTTTATCAAAATGTGATCGTTTCATTGGAGTAGTTAAAGCTCGGTGTACTAAAGATCTATAAGCCGCTAGTTTATGCATTTTATGATGACATGAATCGTTAGGTATAGTGACGTCTGTGCTTGTGGGTTTTCTGTATATGGAAAAATCAAATTCATTGTTTGTATTAATTGTACTAGTTAAATCCAAAAAATTAATAGCTCTATTTTGTTCTGTTTCTAGTGTAAACGTGATGTTTGTGTGAAGACGGTTAATAAGAATTAAAAACTCATTGATAACCTCAAAAGAACTGTCAAAACAAGCTAAAATGTCATCAACGTAACGAAACCAAAAAATAATGTGTTTAGAAAGATCTAATTCAAATATTCGATCTTCCAAATTATCCATAAATATGTTAGCTAATAGAGGACTTAGAGAATTACCCATAGGTAAACCATCTTTCTGTAAATAAATTATATTATTAAAAGTGAAATAATTTTGACTGATACAAAGATCAAATAATTGAATTAACTCTAGTCTTTTTACTAGTTCTACATTACTATTAACTAGGAAATTATCTAACAAAGGAATACAGTCTTGTGGTGGAATCTTTGAAAACATGTTACAAATGTCAAAGCTTACAAGTTTTGAATGTGCTGGAAGATGTATGTTCTGTAGTTTTTCTACTAATTCTAATGAATTTTTGACAGAGTATTTCGATTTGTATCCTATGATGTTAATAATATGGTTGAGTTTCTTGGACAAGGTGTGATTAGGTGTGTTGATATATGATACTACTGGTCGTATAGGCATGTTGTGTTTATGTGTCTTAATCAGTCCATATAGTTTTGATACTTGTGGGTTTTTATGTATGATTTGTTGTTTTTCTAATTCGTTAAAGCAGATATTGCAGTTTGCTAAAGCTTGTTTTATTTCTTTTTGGAATTTTGTGGTAGGATCTTTGTTTAAAACATCTAAATTTTCTTTATTAATAAAATCATTAACCTTTTGTGTGTAAACATCTTTCGAAAGGATTACCAAAGTGTTACTCTTAAAAAACTTTAACTAATCTTTGTATTTATATTATATTTCATGATTATGGAGTTCCACAAAGTAAGGCTGGAGACAGTAAACGTTCTGTTTAATGCTTTATATAAATGGAAGTATGTCTGATTAACGTTCAAGTGTACGCAAAAAATGTGTGTGTCTTTTTCTTAAATAATATAATAATGTAATTAATACTCCAGGAATGTTAAAACTTGCTTACTCTATTTGTTTTGGAAAACGATGTTTGTTAATTAAATTATGTCACATTTTTTACGTGAAAAATTAATTTTAGAGAAACTGTTCGTTCAAGTTACATTAGACATACAACTTTCCTAACAGTTTGGAAAAAAAATTCAAATACTATGAGACTTAAGCTGTATTTTGAATGTACAGTTTTTCTAAAATTTATTTTTCACATAAAAAATGTCAAATAATTTAATTAATAAACATCTTTTTTCAAAACATGTTAGGTAAGCAAGTTTTAACATTCCTAGACTATTCATTTAAAACCAAAGTTATCACATTATTAGAATATTTATGAAAAAATGGCGATTATTGATCATGCGGTTAAGATTTATGCACCGTATTTGAGTGTCTAAATGGCTTCTTTGTACTGACTTTTTTTTTAAATTTGGTATAGTTATTCACAATACATATAAGTAAATCCACTGTGATTTTGTTTAGATTTTTTGAATGTACTGTTAAATTTTTTTTGGGTACATTTGGACCTTAAAATTACTCAAAGATTTTGCTAATTGTTATAAAAATGAAACTTCAGGACAGGTAACCCTCCTATAAACGGGTTGGGTGTGTTCAGTGTTGTAACAGATACATTATTTTGTGTATCTAGATACAGATACAGTTACTATCAAAAAAATGTACCTAGATACAGATACAGATGCTTTTGCTGTGAAGTATCTAGATCCAAATACAGATCCTAACATAATGTATCTAGATACATTTGTTTTACTGTAATCACCCCGAAAATAAGAACTTCTTAGTCAATTTTTCGTTCTGAAAATAGTCATTTAACTAAGCATCAATTCCAGGACTAGTCTAGGACAGCAATATTTATTAAATTTTATACATACTAAAAATGAATAATTATTAAGCAGAAACCAGTATCTAAAGATAAGTACAGTGTGCATTCAAACGTTTGCACTTTTTAGAATTATTAGGTGCTCTTTTCACATATAATTTGCATTAATATCTTAATAAAAATATAAAATAAATAAATGTGTAGATCTTTTATCTTCAGTCTTGGTGTTGTGCAGATTATTAATAACTTGAATAAACTTCAATAGTTTTTAGTGTTTGCAAACCTAAAAAATGTTTCATCACTTTAACAGAAACCATCATAGCCTAGATATTATTTCTGATAACCTAATATCAAAGTAGGTGTTGGTACGATTCACACTACAACAATTTTCCAAGTTCCTAGTACTGTTACACCACAAAAGTCGCTAAATCTGGTTGCTTTTAGTGACCCTTCATGTAACCGAATATATTATACTTACTCTTTAACATATTTTCGAAAGCACTTTATTAGGATAGTTCTTTAGACTTTGAAAGTTCTCAAATTGACTGTTGACAGAAAAAAATTGGAGTGTGTAACAATCCCGTATAGTGCCTTTACTGTACTCGCAGACTTAAAGGACTCACTTATGGCTTGTTGTGATACTTATCTACAAGTCCAGTAAAATATACATTCCAGAATTGTTACGTAAATATTAAATAATCACAACATGTAATAAATAATTTTTATCTACCATCCTACCACCAACTAACCTCCTATCTACCAACGTACCAAGTTGGTACAAGCTGTAAATTATGGTACAGAGTTGGCAACGCATTGGAAGAATGCGTCTTCCTCACACTTCACAATCGGTAATATCATCATTCTGTAATAATATCCATTGTTTATAGAGTCACTACATCTAGTCAGCCAGGACATGCTGTATGATCAGAGTACCACAAACGACGCCATTTTGTGGCGAGAAAAGCCCGAAATGGTTAATTATTATTATCCCCATTGAATTTAAGTATATCCACGTTTAGTTTAAAAGATTTTTCTACATAGTTTTCATTGTGACAACCCCAAATGGTAATATGCCAAATACGCAAGATGCGATTTTAATTTAGGAATTATTAGATTTCACACTTACTTTGTCATATAGTGTCGTTTGCGGTACACTGATACATCAACTTGGCATCACTGATTAGATGTAGTGACTCTAATTGTTTAACGTGATGATTATCATCTAGTAGATATTAAAGAAACTACATAATAAAAAATTTGTTTTATTATGTTGTCGGTTTAAAGCCTTGGTAGTGTAGGGACCTGCGTGCACGTTTTTCATCCAAGCGGCCCGGGTTCAACTGCCGATGCCGGTACCAGCAGATCTGGTTCAGGTTTTCTGCAGTTTCCCTTAGCTGTAACACAAATGTGGTATTTGTGCTTATACCATTTTCCATGGTGTGGTTTCCAGGCTATGGGTTCTAGCAATTATTATTATTACCATCTGTCAGATCCTGCAGTCACAGTCACACGTTGAGCCTGCATAATAGTAATAATCGCACCTCCCTCGCGCACAAGCTTCTTAGCTTCTGGGGCCTGGTTCTCTAGGTAATGGGTAGTAACTATTATTATTATTAAATAATTTCAAACTTAAAATTCCACACATCATTTACGGTAGTTTTTGTATTATAAAATTATAAAAATATGAAAATAGTATCTGCACAATACATATACACAGATACTACAGAAAATGTACCTAGATCCAAATACAGTTACAAAATTTTAAAAGTATCTAGATATGTATCTGGGTACCATAAAAGTATCTAGTTACTGTATCTAGATACTTGTATCTAGATACATTACAACACTGGGTGTGTTACAAACCCATTCCTGGTCTGTGAGTTTTCGTAAGGTTGTTTATTGTAATTGTCGTTGTACTCGTAATTATTTTTTTAAATCTTTAGCTTTGTGTAGTTTACTATCTTCAATGAAAGTAAACTATTTTTGAAAAATTCAAGGTCAGTTATGTTTACAAATTTTTAAACGTGTTCCTTTTAACATTCGTTTTTTTAGGGATTTTCTTGTTCTCTTTTAAGCAGCAATTAATTAAAGAAAAAGGAAATACATTTTTAGGTGTATTTATCAACCCAAGAACATAGACAACTGCTGCGCGAGGAGGTCCGAAACGAGACGTAAAATTGTTGATCATATAGAATTCTTAGAACGAGTTTATTTTAAGTTATTTAAATTTTAAATGAGTGTTGCATAAATAAATTGTTTTTTACATTTACTTATATGAACGTACAACTGTAAAAGGTTTATCAAATTAATAATTGCACGAGAACCTATATCTATTCCTTGGAAAATACCTAAAAAACGAGTGTTAAAAGGAACACATTTAAAAATTTGTAAACATAACTGACCTTGAATTTGCCAAAAATAGTTTACTTTCATTAAAGATAGATAACTACACAAAGCTAAAGATTTAAAAAAAATACAATAAACAATCTTACGAAAACCCACAGACCAGGAGTGAGTTTGTAACACACCCAACCCGTCTATAGGAGGGTTCTTGTCTTGAAGTTTCATTTTTATAACAATATAGCAAAATCTTTGAGTAATTTTAAGGTCCAAATGTACCCAAAAAAAAATTTAACGGTACATTCAAAAAATTTAAACAAAATCACAGTGGATTTACTTATATGTACCTATTGTGAATAACTATTTTAGTTTGAAGCCACTATTAATTTATTTTTATTCCTTTTGATTTAAATACGGCAGCCATATTTGTTTCGTGTTGCACGACATTTCTTGCATTTTCTATGTAAACGAAAATCTTCATATCTCAAGAACAGTTGGACGTAGAAAGTCGCGGTATAAACCATTGCATTCTTCACATTTCGAACTACATTTGTTGTTATAAACATGAATTTTATAAGATGCTTCCTTATGGGCGCAAATTAAGTCCGAAGTTTAACGCTTTTTTGCAAAATTTCGGCTGTTTAGAGTGTCATATTTCCAGACAATGGTGAAGTATCAGCGTTCATTCTTTTTAAAAAACTGCACAGTTAAGGCTAGGTTATGTTTAAAATATTTCAAATCTGAAACTTCATTATTTTGGTATTTATGGGATTTGAAATTCTCGTTTTCTTCATTTTTGAGTAACTTTGGACCTCAACATCTCTTATGATCATGGATGGATTTTTTTAATATTACGTGCATATGAAGCAGCATATGATGGCAAACTGTGGTAATAGTATTTTGTGTCTCAAGGGCAGAAAATTAGCATTTGTAGCTAGCACTTAGGGCTACAAATGCTTTTCGGTCCGAGTGACATACAAAAGTTTTTCGCCTACCTGTTTGAAAGTTTAAAAAAGAATTCCAAAAGTTAAACAGTAACGTAACGTATTAGTAAATTAAATTGGCATATGTTAGAGGGAATGAATGAAAATGAAAATAACGCCAGACGTTTTTAGTAATTTATTAACTAAATTAACCTAATAATCATTACACTACATACATCACGGCCGTATAGTAAATGTTTTTATTATTATTGGTAAATAAAAGGAACAGGATATGACTTTTAATTAGGATGAGTAATTAATATATCATTGTATAATTTATTGAAATTACAATTTTCTTTTTATTAATTAATTGTCACAACCTCCATTTATACATACAATGACACTGTGAAAAGAAAAAAACAAACGACAAATTTATCGACGAAGACATGAAAATCAAAGTTATGATCTAAGAAGCCTAGAAAAATTTGACGTATGTTTTTTATATTTTTAAAGGTTAAGTAAAAATATGTTTGAGATTACATTTTCCGTCATATTCAGTTGCTAAAAGTTTTACGAATGAGTTATATTTTTAATGTTAAAAACTAATGATTTCATTTTTGATTAAAATCTTTTTAGGATAATGCACAGGAGTGGTCAAAGTATGACAATTTAAAAAACAATTACAATTTTTACAGTATCTCCAACTTAACATAAATAAATCGTGCTTTCATCTAGTAGTAGTATAGAGGTTATGTATTTGACATAAGAGGACAGTAAAAAGTTTGACATAGAGGCCCGCAAAGAAGCCTTAACTGCCCTCAAAACAGGACATTTAGAAAGCACTTTCTGATCAGGTAGGCGAAAAAAATTTTAACTTTGTTATTATCGTGAGGAAAGCGTTATGCTCAGTTGAAAACTGTAAATGTATACAATTTCCATTAGTATTAGTATTACTGAGTAAATGTACTTTATTCTGGTGCTAATATTGGTTTGGGAAAGTAAAATTATTATTATTACTATTATTATATATAGTTATATGCTATTCATAAAAGTCCTTGCAGTGATAACTAAAGTTGTTAAATAGCAAGGGTGCTTTTTCTTCGTATCTTTTTCCGTGACCGATTTCCTCTCAATCCGTATAAATTGAATGACAGCTAACATGAGCATAACTCTGTTCTCAAGCTAATATCAAAGTTACCATTTTCACCATAGTTTACCATCATATACTGCTTCATATCCACATAATATAAAAAAATCCATTTATGCCCATCAGAGATATTGAGGTCCAAAGTTGCTCAAAAATAAAGAAAAGAGAATTTCAAAAGCCCATATATACTAAAATAGTGAAGTTTTAGATTTGAAATATTTTAAACATAAACTAACCTTAACTGTGTAGTTTTTTTAAAAAGAATGAGCGCTGATACTTCGCCATTTTCTGGAAATATGAGACTCGAAAAAGCCGAAATTTTGCAAAAAAACGTGAAATTTCGGACTTAATTTGCGCCCATAAGGAAACATCTTATAAAGTTTATGTTTAGAACAAGAAATGTAGCTCAAAATGTGAAGAATGCAATGGTTTTTACCGCGACTTTCTACGACCAACTGTTCTTGAGATATGAAGATTTTCGTTTACATAGAAAAGTGCAAGAAACGTCGTGCAGCACGAAACAAATATGGCTGCCGTAATTAAACCGAAAGGAATAAAAACAAAATAATAGTGGCTTAGAACTACCAATACATAGATGTGGTAACACACCAAAAATTATCTTGTTCTGAGATGGTCGAGCAACCGGTGCGGGGCCACTTGGTTATGGTTTTAGGTTATCCAAGTTTCACCACATTTCCCGTTCTGATCGTCAATTCCTAATTTGTAAAAGTTTTACTATCTTATATTTACAAGACTTAAAAAAAATTTTATTCAAATCGAAGTAGTTTGGACCGGTTCCGAGATAAAAACGTAAGGTTACTCCACTATTTATTAATTAAATTATTTGACATTTTTTATGTGAAAAATAAATTTTAGAAAAACTGCACATTCAAAGTTAAACAAAAAATACAGCTTGTCTCATAGTATTTGATTTTTTTTCCAAAATTTTAGGAAAGTTGTATGTCTAATGTAACTTTGAACGAACAGTTTCTCTAAAATTAATTTTTCACGTAAAAAATGTGACATAATTTAATTAACAGACATAGTTTTCCAAAACAAGTAAAGTAAGCAAGTATTTAACATTCCTAGAGTATTAATTTAAAACCAAAGCTATTACTTTATTATATTATTTAAGAAAAAGACACATACGTTTTTTACGTACACTTGGACGTTAATCAGATATACTTCCATTTATATAAAGCATTAAACAGAAATTGAAAAAAACGATCTATACTATTTTTGTCGTACGATGCACGGTTCACGAGATATTTGATAAAAGGTGTTTTCCAAGAATGCGGCTAGCACTCAACCGCCCCCGTCCCGACAACTTCATTCTCAACCGTTACATTCAGGGAACACCTCCGAACATTTTCCAACAAGAAAACCAATTCTGTAGAAGATTGCAGAAATAGATTACCCGGTCACTGGCCTACTATAACTATATAAAATTTCAAGTTTGTATGTCATCTAGAAGATTTACAACCCCCAAAGTGGCCGGGGTCTGACATTTTAACATTTTCTTGTTTTCATCTTTGCGAGAATTCTAAACCCAATAATTATACCAAATTTCAAGTTTGTATGCCATATAGAAGTTTTACAACCATCAATGTGGGTAGGGGGTTGAAATTTTACAATTTTTTAATTTTTCCTTTGACAAGAATTTTAAACTCTGTAACTATGTCAAAATCTCTAGGTTGTACGTCATCTAGAAGTTTTATAACTCAAAAGGGGGTGGAAGGGTTGACATTTTAATATTATTGATTCTTCTCTTTAGGAAAATTTTAAACACTATAACTATACCAAATTTCAAGTTTGTATGCCATATAGACGTTTTACAACCCCCAATGTGGGTGGGGGTAGAAATTTTACCATTGTTTATTTTTCTTTTGACAAGAATTCTAAACTCTATAACTATGTCAAAATCTCAAGTTTGTACGTTATCTAGAAGTTTTATAACTCAAAAGGGGGTGGGAGGATTGACATTTTAATATTTTTGGTTTTCCTTTTTAGGAAAATTTTAAACACTATAACTACACCTAATTTCAAGTTTGTTTGCCATATAGAAGTTTTACAAACCCCAATGTGGGTGGGGGGTAGAAATTTTAACACTTTTATTTTTCTTTTGACAAGAATTCTAAACTCTATAACTATGTCAAAATCTCAAGTTTGTACGTTATCTAGAAGTTTTATAACTCAAAAGGGGGTGGGAGGGTAGACATTTTAATATTTTTGATTTTCCATTTTAGGAAAATTTTAAACACTATAACTATACCAAATTTCAAGTTTGTATGTCATATAGACGCTTTACAACCCCCAATGTTGTTGGGGGGGTAGAAATTTTACCATTGTTTATTTTTTTTGACAAGAATTTTAAACTCTGTAACTATGTCAAAATCTCTAGTTTGTACGTCATCTAGAAGTTTTATAACTCAAAAGGGGGCGGGAGGGTTGACATTTTAATATTTTTGATTTTTATCTTTAGAAGAATTTTAAACACTATAACTATACCAAATTTCAAGTTTGTATGCCATATAGAAGTTTTACAAACCCCAATGTGGGTGGGGGATAGAAATCTTACCATTGTTTATTTTTCTTTTGACAAGAATTCTAAACTCTATAACTATGTCAAAATCTCAAGTTTGTACGCCATCTACAAGTTTTATAGCTCATAAGGAGATGGGAGGGTTGACATTTTAATATTTTTGATTTTTCACTTTAGGAAAATTTTAAACACTATAACTATACTAAATTTCAAGTTTGCATGTCATATAGACGTTTGACAACCCCTATGTGGGTGGGGAGTAGAAATTTTACCATTGTTTATTTTTCTTTTGACAAGAATTTTAAACTCTGTAACTATGTCAAAATCTCTAATTTGTACGTCATCTAGAAGTTTTATAACTCAAAAGGGGGTGGGAGGGTTGACATTTTAATATTTTTGATTTTTATCTTTAGAAGAATTTTAAACACTATAACTATACCAAAGTTCAAGTTTATATGCCATATAGAAGTTTTACAACCCCCAATGTTGGTGGGGGGTAGAAATTTTACCATTGTTTATTTTTCTTTTGACAAGAATTCTAAACTCTATAACTATGTCAAAATCTCTAGGTTGTACGTCATGTAGAAGTTTTATAACTCAAAAAGGGGTGGGAGGGTTGACATTTTAATATTTTTGATTTTCCTTTTTAGGAAAATTTTAAACACTATAACTATGCCTAATTTCAAGTTTGTATGCCATATAGAAGTTTTACAACCCCCAATGTTGGTGGGGGGGTAGAAATTTTATCACTTTTTATTTTTCTTTCGACAAAAATTCTAAACTCTATAACTATGTCAAAATCTCAAGTTTGTACGTCATCTAGAAGTTTTATAACTCAAAAGGGGGTGGGAGGATTGACATTTTAATATTTTTGGTTTTTCTCTTTAGAAGAATTTTAAACACTATAACTATACCAAATTTCAAGTTTGCATGTCATATAAACGTTTTACAACCCCCAATGTGGGTGGGGGGGTGTAGACATTTTACCATTGTTTATTTTTCTTTTGACAAGAATTTTAAACTCTGTAACTATGTCAAAATCTCTAGTTTGTACGTCATCTAGAAGTTTTATAACTCAAAAGGGGGCGGGAGGGTTGACATTTTAATATTTTTGATTTTTATCGTTAGAAGAATTTTAAACACTATAACTATACCAAATTTCAAGTTTGTATGTCATACAGAAGTTTTACAACCCCCAATGTTGGTGGGGGGTAGAAATTTTATCACTTTTTATTTTTCTTTCGACAAAAATTCTAAACTCTATAACTATGTAAAAATCTCAACTTTGTACGTCATCTAGAAGTTTTATAATTCAAAAGGGGGTGGGAGGGTTGACATTTTAATATTTTTGATTTTCCTTTTTAGGAAAATTTTAAACACTATAACTATGCCTAATTTCAAGTTTGTATGCCATATAAAAGTTTTACAACCCCCAATGTTGGTGGGGGGTAGAAATTTTATCACTTTTTATTTTTCTTTCGACAAAAATTCTAAACTCTATAACTATGTCAAAATCTCAAGTTTGTACGTCATCTAGAAGTTTTATAACTCAAAAGGGGATGGGAGGGTTGACATTTTAATATTTTTGATTTTTCTCTTTAGGAAAATTTTAAACACTATAACTATACCAAATTTCAAGTTTGTATGTCATATAGACGTTTTACAAACCCCAATGTGGGTGGGGGGTAGAAATTTTACCATTGTTTATTTTTCTTTTGACAAGAATTCTAAACTCTATAACTATGTGAAAATCTCAAGTTTGTACGTCATCTAGAAGATTTATAACTCAAAAGGGGTTGGGAGGATTGACATTTTAATATTTTTGGTTTTTCTTTTTAGAAGAATTTTAAACACTATAACTATACCAAATTTCAAGTTTGCATGTCATATAGACGTTTTACAACCCCCAATGTGGGTGGGGAGTAGAAATTTTACCATTGTTTATTTTTTTGGCAAGAATTTAAAACTCTGTAACTATGTCAAAATCTCTAGTTTGTACGTAATCTAGAAGTTTTATAACTCAAAAGGGGGTGGGAGGGTTGACATTTTAATATTTTTGATTTTTATCGTTAGAAGAATTTTAAACACTATAACTATACCAAATTTCAAGTTTGTATGCCATATAGAAGTTTTACAACCCCCAATGTTGGTGGGGGGTAGAAATGTTACCATTGTTTATTTTTCTTTTGACAAGAATTCTAAACTCTATAACTATGTCAAAATCTCAAGTTTGTACGTCATCTAGAAGTTTTATAACTCAAAAGGGGTTGGGAGGGTTGACATTTTAATATTTTTGATTTTTCTCTTTAGGAAAATTTTAAACACTATAACTATACCAAATTTCAAGTTTGTATATCACATAAAAGTTTTACAACCCTCAATGTAGGTAGGGGGGTAGAAATTTTACCATTGTTTATTTTTCTTTTGACAAGAATTCTAAACTCTATAACTATGTCAAAATCTCAAGTTTGTACGTCATCTAGATGTTTTATAACTGAAAAGGGGGTGGGAGGGTTGAGATTTTAATATTTTTGATTTTCCTCTTTAGAAGAATTTTAAACACTATAACTATACCAAATTTCAAGTTTGCAAGTCATATAGACGTTTTACAACCCCCAATGTGGGTGGGGGGTAGAAAATTTATCATTTTTTATTATTTTTTTTGACGAGAATTCAGAACTCTATAACTATGCTAAATTTCAAGTTTGTATGTCATCTAGAATTTTTACAACTCCCAAATAAAGTGCGTGTGTTGATTTAATAAAAAAATTTTATATTTTTTTTACGATAGTCTTAAACCCTATAACTATACCAAATTTCAAGTTTGTATGTCATCTAGAAGTTTTAAAACCCTCAAATGGAGGGCGGGGGTTGACTTAATAAAAAAAATTATATTTTTCTTTACGAGAGTCTTTAACCCTATAACTATATCAAATTTCAAGTTCCTGTATCATCTGCAAGTTTTACAACCCCATAAGAGGGTGCAGAGGATGATATAACAACATTTTTTTATATATTTTTGTTACAACAATCTTAGACTATAACTGTACCAAATTTCAAGTTTCTGTGTCATCTACAAGAACCGTAATTCCTATAACTGTGCCAAATCTCCAGTTTGTATGTCATCTAACAATTTAGAAGTTATAAAGATTATTTAATTTCAATATTTTAATGCATAAGGAGAATTCCCATTTGAAATGATGTCACTGTCTGCCTCACAAACATAACTAAAAATTTTTAAATATAATAGGGGATAAGATAGTATTTTAAACAGCCAGATTTATTATTAGCTAACAGCAACAGTGATTGATTAAATACTGAATGATAATATAATAATGGTTAACGTTTGTTTCAATCAATAAAGCTTTGAATTACGTGTAAATATCCCACACGTATTTTGTGAACGAAAGAATGCCTTACATTCTTATCTATCTTATTAAATCTTACGATCTTTTTAAAATTATCTCCCATTTGTAATAGCAATTAAAACCGGTTTAAACGAAATTTACATGACGCATAAATGAAATGTATTATTAAAAGTATTTATTAAATAGCTTTAACAAAATATAATATGTAAGAATTTTATCACTTTAAATGACGCAATCTTTACTCAGAAATACAATGCATAAAGTGAAGTCCCGTTGAAATGACGTCACTGTCTAGCCACAAAGCCATCAGTGTTACCAACACAATTCTTGTTAAATATGCAGACGCAGGGTAAACCTATGCCATAAATTTGTATACAAATGTATACAAATCCTGCGCTATTAGCGCTGCGTGTGGCAAACGCTCGAACTACGATTTTATACACGAATCAGGAATGGGTGTCAAACTGCGCACAGCTAATTTTTACATTTTCGTCATCTAGACACTTTAAGCTTCATGTGGAGCAATTTTGAGGCACAAGTCACCCTGCGTCCGTATATCCGGACGCCGAGTGACTTCGGACGCTGCTTGAACCTAAGATTTTACATGGGGGGACGCTTGGTGGTGCCCTATAGATATATATATATATATATATATATATATATATATATATATATATATATATATATTAAATGTAGTGGATTTTGCCTTTTAAAATATTTATTTAAAAAGGAAAATATTTTTTTTAGGCTAAGGTCAATTTTCGTGATGTTAGGTGCTCATTAATGAGTTTCCGTTATGAAAGAACGAAATATGAATTTTCTTTTTGTGATTAAGCCCAATTTTATGAGACGCTAATGGTTTTGAAATTTATCGTACGCAAAGTTTTATTATTTTGAAATTGTTAGTTTCAAATTACTATATTGGAAATAATCAGACTAATTAAACATTTATAAATTGTGTCATTATCAATTTAATACGTTATTTTATATTTAATTTTGTAAATCAAAAATATTGCATTAAAGTGTATATTAAGAAATGGGAATATTTTGAAGAATTTTGAAAAATCTACTAGAGGGCACTTTATGTGTCAGGTTTTTGGGAGAGAATTGAAATGTGGGGACTTGATTAGAGATGCTTGAGGTGAAAACAGTTAAGTTCACCGTAGTATTACTATATTTTTGAATGAAAGGTGTAAACGGTAAAGTTCACCATAATAATCATAATAATAATATTTAAGATTAGTTGACTTGATTAGAGATGCTGGAGGTGTAAACAGTTAAGTTCACCGTGGTATTACTAGATATTTGAATAAAAGGTGTAAACAATAAAGTTCACCGCAATAGTAATTTTAAATATTTAAAACAAAAGTGTAAACAGCAAAGTTCACAAAAAAAATATAATAAATTAATAATAATAAAGATTAATGTAAAAAAATAACGTTCATCACAGTTATAGCCTAATGTTTGTAATTTGTTTATGTGGAAATAATATATTTTTGTTTGGAATAGCGGGAAATAAAAATACTAAAGTGTTATTGTGTTTTTATTTTATTAAAAAATAAAAAAAAAAGCATTAGATATAAATTGCGTATACAATACTGCAATAAAAGATTAGTAAACAAAACAACAAAACAGGACTTACTCTATAAAATAAAAGAAATAAATCAACAAATCTTCAAGAACGGTAAGCTGAATCCATGTTCCATATTACTCCAAGGCATCCTGGATGGCAGCTTCCTGGCAATCATGCGTCCTGCATCAACTATGAGCTCTTCAGCTGCTGATGTTCCGGCGAGCTTCTCCAGGTAGGAAAATATTGTGTGGTGAAACATTTTTCTTTTGGTTTTGTGTGTGCAAGAGAATTTTCAGCTACAAGACAACAATCTAGATTCTCAGTTTTATGATACTCGTAATAGTTATATTTTTTTATTATTAGACAGAATGTAAAGTCTGATCGTTATTTGAATCATAAAAGTAATTTATTAGTTTTTCTTAGGAAAGAAGGAATTTGAGAACTTTTCATGACACTACCTGAGATCAACAATTTCAATTAACTTTTTGAAATTTGTAACATGTTTATCATGCTCAATCTGAGTGAGCTGGCGCCCAACTTTTAGTTTTTATAGAATTGGTCGATTTTGTTTTGGTTAAGTCGACGAACATCATTACATTTAATGGCAGCCTGAGCACGTGGGGCTTTTTAAAGGCCTTTCTTAAGAATAATTAATAGTTAACCACATTTGTGCTAGTTGTTTTGAAAATTTGTACAGATATACACAAAAGGGAAAGATGTTTTTCGTTTGAGATTAAAAGTTTTTGCACATTTACGTTTGTAAATTTATGTTTGCCATTTGGGTACATGTGACCTTGCTTTAAAGAAAAAGATAATTTCTTTGTGCCTTAAAAATAATTTTATTTGCATTATTGTTTATGATTTGGAATAATAATCTACTAGAGAAAAGAATTTTGTTTTTCATAAATAGAAATCCAGTACATTTGAAATTGATTCATATTTTGATTATCAACATTTTGAAACTGGGTGGGATTTTGCTTTTATGTGGAATATTTTTTTTAAGTTTCGCAAACACAAAATTAAACGATTAAGCTATGCTTGCCATCTGTATTTAGTGAAACTTAATTATTTTTATCTAGCTGTTTATAAAATTGAACAGTTTTGAATACACAAAAAACAAATTTTGTCAAGAAAAGAAAAACATTTATGAGGGGAATTTTATAAAAACAGCCTCTAACCGTTTACTTGAAACTGTGTCGATATGAATATTTTGTTAGTACATAAAAACTCTTTACAAAATAAGAATTGTTTATCAAGATATTGGAATTAAAACCTTCTATCATTTTTATATTTTGCGAATAGATGATTGTTTTATCTTAGATTTGCTCCTTTGTATTTGATACGTATTTACTAATGTACTTGGGGTTTAAATGAAATATTAAGCTAATTGAATTTTTTAAAAAACAACTTTGTTATTTATTAGAGGAAAGACGATAAAAATTAAAATTTATTTGATATCAATAGAATTTTGAATAAATTCAAGGTAAATACTTTGAACTGGTCGTGTTAGATGATGATAAAAATAAATCTAGGAAAGCAGATAAAGAAAACTGTTTTGTCTTGTTTACATTTTATTGTAATTTTGCATTGTGTTTAATTTACCTCAAAAGGGAAATTTATATAATTATAAAAGGACGAAACAATTTTTTTTCTCTCACGTATGTAGTTTTAAAACAAATCAAAACATTTTACAAAATACGGATTGTAAATTGCCGAATAATTTATCGTACTGTTTTCTGGTATAAGAAAGGTTTATTCATATGACTTCTCCTAAAAACATCCTTACTGCATTTGATTCTGGTATCAAGTCGATTAAGAAAACTAATTTATTAAAAATGGAGGCTGTAGACTCAGACCCTACACTTGAAAATATTACACAGCTTTTTAATGCGGAAACTAAAGAAGATGTAGAACCAGTTGTATTAGATCAACAAGAAGGACAGATTCCATCACAAGTAGAAAAGCCTGATCTTCTGCAACAGTTACTACTGAAGATGGAACAACAAATGAACATCCTGCAACAAAACCTGCAACAAAACCAGCAACAACAAATGAACATGCAACAAAACCTGCAACAAAACCAGCAACAACAAATGAACATGCAACAAGAACTAAATGAAAAATTTAAAAATCAAGAAGAAAAACTAAACATTCAACAACAAAGTACAGAAAAGCTTTTACATGATTTCAACAAAAGATTCAAAAAGATAGAACAATCCTTACAAGAACAAAAAAACGAAACAGCCAGTTTAACCAAACTACTAAGATATGAACCTAATGAAACAACAGAGATAGAAGATATTCAAGAAGATATGTACGAGGAAATAGAGAGGTGCGAAGAAGATAGAATAAACGATTTTCTCAAAGTGGAACAAGACACACAAGAGAATAAACCGAAGCTACTTCTTGACGATATTAAATTAAGTGAAAAGGAAGAGGATTCCAAAGAGACAGATTATGAAACAAAACAAAGAATAGATAATTTAGAAGAGAGATTAGTACGAGAAATTGATGTGGAGAAAAATGAAATAGATGAAAAAGAAGAAAATGAAAAAGATTTTAATAGTATGATGAAGTATTCTTTAGAAGCGGTTATTGAAGAAAGTAGTAAAGAAATTATAATTGTAAAAGTTAACGAGTCTGATGAAGATAATATTAAAAATATCGAAGAAAAAGATAGAATGGATAAGTTCATAGATAGAGAGTTGGACGAAGATTTTTTAAATGAAGCTACCAAATTTATAACAGTGAGAATAAAAAGAATTTATGACTTATTCAAAATAAAAACAGTAGTTGATAAAAACAAAACAAAATTTAATTGGTTTAATAAGAAAAAACGGATTTTTGTAAAAAAAAAATGTTTTGGTTTCTATAAGAAGGTAGAAATACAAATGAGCAATACACACGAGTTTTTTTTTATTCGTGGTATTATTTTATTTTTATTATGGCTACAATCTCAAGTTTTCGTTATTAAGGGATAAAACTTTTATTGTACCCAAGGGGGGGTAAATGTAGTGGATTTTGCCTTTTAAAATATTTATTTAAAAAGGAAAATATTTTTTTTAGGCTAAGGTCAATTTTCGTGATGTTAGGTGCTCATTAATGAGTTTCCGTTATGAAAGAACGAAATATGAATTTTCTTTTTGTGATTAAGCCCAATTTTATGAGACGCTAATGGTTTTGAAATTTATCGTACGCAAATTTTTATTATTTTGAAATTGTTAGTTTCAAATTACTATATTGGAAATAATCAGACTAATTAAACATTTATAAATTGTGTCATTATCAATTTAATACGTTATTTTATATTTAATTTTGTAAATCAAAAATATTGCATTAAAGTGTATATTAAGAAATGGGAATATTTTGAAGAATTTTGAAAAATCTACTAGAGGGCACTTTATGTGTCAGGTTTTTGGGAGAGAATTGAAATGTGGGGACTTGATTAGAGATGCTTGAGGTGAAAACAGTTAAGTTCACCGTAGTATTACTATATTTTTGAATGAAAGGTGTAAACGGTAAAGTTCACCATAATAATCATAATAATAATATTTAAGATTAGTTGACTTGATTAGAGATGCTGGAGGTGTAAACAGTTAAGTT
The DNA here is from genome assembly GCA_929113105.1 of Agrypnus murinus. Lineage (NCBI taxonomy): Eukaryota > Metazoa > Arthropoda > Insecta > Coleoptera > Elateridae > Agrypnus > Agrypnus murinus. The sequence continues at coordinate 76,569,989 of OV816029.1, read as the reverse complement.
CACCGTGGTATTACTAGATATTTGAATAAAAGGTGTAAACAATAAAGTTCCACCGCAATAGTAATTTTAAATATTTAAAACAAAAGTGTAAACAGCAAAGTTCACAAAAAAAATATAATAAATTAATAATAATAAAGATTAATGTAAAAAAATAACGTTCATCACAGTTATAGCCTAATGTTTGTAATTTGTTTATGTGGAAATAATATATTTTTGTTTGGAATAGCGGGAAATAAAAATACTAAAGTGTTATTGTGTTTTTATTTTATTAAAAAATAAAAAAAAAAGCATTAGATATAAATTGCGTATACAATACTGCAATAAAAGATTAGTAAACAAAACAACAAAACAGGACTTACTCTATAAAATAAAAGAAATAAATCAACAAATCTTCAAGAACGGTAAGCTGAATCCATGTTCCATATTACTCCAAGGCATCCTGGATGGCAGCTTCCTGGCAATCATGCGTCCTGCATCAACTATGAGCTCTTCAGCTGCTGATGTTCCGGCGAGCTTCTCCAGGTAGGAAAATATTGTGTGGTGAAACATTTTTCTTTTGGTTTTGTGTGTGCAAGAGAATTTTCAGCTACAAGACAACAATCTAGATTCTCAGTTTTATGATACTCGTAATAGTTATATTTTTTTATTATTAGACAGAATGTAAAGTCTGATCGTTATTTGAATCATAAAAGTAATTTATTAGTTTTTCTTAGGAAAGAAGGAATTTGAGAACTTTTCATGACACTACCTGAGATCAACAATTTCAATTAACTTTTTGAAATTTGTAACATGTTTATCATGCTCAATCTGAGTGAGCTGGCGCCCAACTTTTAGTTTTTATAGAATTGGTCGATTTTGTTTTGGTTAAGTCGACGAACATCATTACAATATATATATATATATATATATATATATATATATATATATATATATATATATATATATATATATATATATATATATATATATATATATTAAATAATATTTTGAATGCAAATTCATATAGAAGAATTTATCGACTCTGCTGGGATTCGAACCCAGGACCCTCCACTGTCTAGGTGGTATCTCTACCAACTGAGCTACAGAGAACGACTACCAGCATAGCGAGAAACTTTCCATATGAATTAGATATCAAGCAAACATGCAAGTAACTAAATATTTTTTGAATACTATTAATGAAGATCAGCAAGTCGCATGACAACAACATCAATATTCAAAGTATCTAGATTATAATGAATCATTCCGAAAGGAAATTAATTTTTATAAATTTTTAGATAGAGTTAATTTTTATCAAGTTGGATAATGATTTTACATTAAATAATATTTTGAATGCAAATTCATATAGAAGAATTTATCGACTCTGCTGGGATTCGAACCCAGGACCCTCCACTGTCTAGGTGGTATCTCTACCAACTGAGCTACAGAGAACGACTACCATTGCATGTTTGCTTGATATCTAATTCATATGGAAAGTTTCTCGCTATGCTGGTAGTCGTTCTCTGTAGCTCAGTTGGTAGAGATACCACCTAGACAGTGGAGGGTCCTGGGTTCGAATCCCAGCAGAGTCGATAAATTCTTCTATATGAATTTGCATTCAAAATATTATTTAATGTAAAATCATTATCCAACTTGATAAAAATTAACTCTATCTAAAATATATATATATATATATATATATATATATATATATATATATATATATATATATATATATATATATATATATATATATATATATATATATATATATATATATATACATATATAATCTATCCCTCTCATACTGTTAGGTGTAGAGGGATAAATAACCTGTGTAATAAATAAATAAATGTAATAGATAAAACATACTAAAATTCTAAATAAATATAACATCAAATCAAATCTATTTCTTTTTTATTTCATTTCGCCAGCAAAGCTGGGCTTGCTTTTGTAGAATGTCAACACTCTTAGTAATGGTCTCTTTGCCAGCAATAATATTATTCAGCCTTTTAATATAATTATACAAAAGCAACTTGACAAACGAATCTAAAATTAAAGTTTTCAGTGATTCTGTATGTGTACAATGCTGAAATGTAAACTTTACATAGTTATTTAAATATGATTTTATTGTTTTGGTGAGGTTTGAAATATTTAAAAGTTTTGGAAATAAAAAGTGGCTAATATTATAAACAGCAATAAGGCTATTAATTAATGTTACACTGCAATATTTCAATCTCTTGGTTTCATCATCATATTCTCTAGCATTAATGTACAAATGCAAATCTAGAGGTTCACCAGAATGAAGTATATTAGATAAACAAATTTGGCAATCCTTATATACAGCAAAAATATTTTTGACTACCCATCCACTCACATAACTTATTGCCATCAATTCTACAGGCTTTAATGGATCAAAAGTATCAGGTAATGACGGTGCAATCCAGTGATCCTCAGGTTGTTGATAACATGTAATATCTTGGGTCAGAAATTCTTTAATAGTGCTAATAAGGTTTCCACATCCATCTGCTTCACAGTTCGCATTTGGCGAGAATAAGGCGAAGTTACTAATTAATAACGATTTAAAATGTGAAATAAACGCAACACACGATGGATTAGTGTTACATCCTCCAAGCTGTCTTATTTGCGAAAAAAAGTTTTCTATAGGGTCCTGATTAAAGGCTCTTGCAGAAAACATTGTATAACCCTGTTTAAAAAGATTTTCTCTCACAAACTTGAAAGCTTGGAGTGTAACAATCCAATTATCTAAAACTGGAGGCCTCGTTCTGTCACCAGGTTTGCGACCAACAAATTTCATACTACGAATTACCTCAATACCCTTATTCCAAATTTGTTCGTGATTTGATCTTTCTGTAACCGCCATACGTAATTTCTTTCCTGGCAAATGGACATTAAAACCTCCATTAACGCTATCAAAGGTTACGTCAAAAAAATAACAAAGATCTGCAGTGTCATGAGCTTCAGGGAGTATGACCTTAGAATTATCAGCACTTCTAGATTTGATTTTGCTCATTATTGCTAGAGCAGCTGCCACTCTTTGACTGAACAGTTGAGAACATGCTGAAACTTTCATTTTTCTTATTTTATTTGGAACTATGTGAAAATCGGTTAGTTTCGCCATGAGTCTCAAATGTCCAGCACTTTGATCTACATAGTATGCATCTTGGATATGTGACCACTTAGCAGTTTTAGAAACTCCACTTTCAACAAATTGGAGGTTCTTTGTTAGCAAATTATTACGGATACATTTTAATAGATGGGGTGGGTCATAAAATGGAATGATTTCCTTCCCATCTATCAAAATGATTCCATTTTTAGGTTCCTCGCCTTTTCTAAGTGCTAGTGATCTGGATTCTTCTAAAAGCATCCTCATAGCTCTCACATTTGTAGCTCCTTGATCACACACAGAGGCTATTACTTGAAGACCAATAGAGTGAGCTTCTTTTATTATATTTTTGAAAAAACGTACAATGTCTGGTGCAGATGTCGAAGATTTTGAAAAAGTATAAGCAACAGCTTGCTTCTACTTCTTAAAAAAATCATTTGTTAGTTGCACACCCATCTGCGAAGATGGAGCCACAAAAATGTCGCCTATTTTCATATTGTGACGAAGTATAAAATAAAAGAAAAAACTCATAACAAAATTAAATCAATTCATTATTCTAAAAATTTATTATTCCAAAAATATGTTACAACAATTATTACAGAACTCATTTCTAAATTATTTGACCCAGTAATAAAGATAAACAAATTGATTTCAAGTATGACATGAAGCTACTCTGCAATTTGTAAAGTGTGTCATAATACTAGCACAGCATTATTGCTCACAAAAGTAAGTAATGCTGACTCTAGCATTATGACACTGCCCTGATTAATTGGGACAAGTTGGCCATGCTTGATTGCAAGAAGAAATGATAGTAGGGATGAAGAGTCAAGATGGAAAGTGACAATCGAAAAGGATGGTCAGTTACATAGTTAGATGGTGAAATGAAAGTAGTAAAGTCCTTCTCGATTGTCATACCCGGTGTGAGGGAAATGGCCCTAAAAGTTATAATTAGTTGGTAAGTAGAAATTGTGTTAATTATATTTAGAATTAATCTTAGTTATAAGTTAAGTAAATTTAAGAAATAAAATTAATAGATTAGATGAAGAGTGAGTGCATTTATTTTTATTCGTAACAATATGTTAAAGTATATGGAGTTTCCGGTATTAATAATATTAAAGTATTTATGTCCGATTGCTCTATAAAGTACTGTTAATTGTATTGTTTTGCGGCAGTGAACTGGCTTATTATTGCACTCGTAAAATAAAGTGGTAGTAGAAAAATAACGTATGACAACTGTATATTACATGTCAAATTTTCTTCTGTCAAAAATAGATGTCAAATTTATAAACTGTTTTTTTTTATAATTAACCAATTTTAGGAATCGAACATAAAGCTTTGTATGCAACTCTTACATAATCGGACCTTATAGACTCGCCCTTTGTCTGGGCTTGTCTATAATGTCCTACATTATGTACTTGTTACATAAATAGCTATTGTGTTTAGTCTAACAATTTTTATACTGCTTTATATTAAACATGCCTGATTTCATTTTTATAATGTATCATCATTAGTAAATTATAAATTTAAGATTGTAGTAATTATGTAAATTAGATACGTTTCGTGCATGGACATTAGGCTTGCTTAAACCTCGATAGTACTATCGATAGTTTGAACTATCGAAAACTATCGATAGTTCAAATGACTATCGAGTAAATTTTTCGATAGTATTAAATTACGTCATTATTAATAAAAACCTCTTTAATTACGTTTAAACTGATATTTTTTGTGAAAAAATATCAGTTTTTGTTGATATTTATGATTTGTTTAAAAGCGTGTTCTGGAAACACACCAAATAACACTTTCTCGACAAGAATGGAATGTAATGCGCTTTTCTCAATAAGATAGAGAATGATGAACACAATCTTCGAATGCGCCATGGCAGCCAATTAAATTACACGAACCGAATAAACTTGTTACTTGATCCATAAATCTATTATAATTTTTGCTAAAATAAAATAAAAATAAAATTAAACAACTTCTCAGATTGCCCTGGTGAAGGAACTAAAATCATAACACATTTTAACACAAGAATTTAATTTGTTCCTTTAATTTTTTATTTATTTTAATTTTTATCGGGAACCGTAAATATTTTTACTTTTCCCAAAAAATATACGGCATACGTATTATATACTCTTGAGGAAAAAAATGCACCAAAAATACCAAAACTTCAAACAGTCCTAAGTCGGTTAATTTAGAACAAAAATGGATGAACTTTTGCGTGCTGCAAAGTTTAAAGTGTCTAGTTTAAGGGCGTGTAAGCGAATGTTATGTTTAAGCCTTTCCGCTCCCCGCGCTCCCTGCCGAAAGAAATGTCAAACTTTACAGCTTGTATGGTATACCAAAGAAGTCGTGGACCCAATCGACTGCTAGGGCAATAAAGTTCAGACCTTTTCTGTAAATTCTATAAAACTCATTGTGAATTTTTGAAATTTACCCTGCATTTTGTCGGAAGTTTTTCGTTTTCTGCCGCCGACATTATTACAGGATGAGTTTAAACATTTTTTGCCAAACTCAAAAAAATGTTTTTAATTAATTAAAAACATTTTTTTTATTAACGTTAATTTTTTTAACTTGTAACAGTCAACATCAGCGTTACCCGATGTGCACCACGAGGACGTTGACGGTCGGATTTTGCACATTTTTTCCATTTTTGCTGGCGCACCTTTTGCAACCTCGCTGGCATGTTCAGAACTGCGCGAATCTATTTCTGGGGGATGTTGTTCAATTCCCAATTCTCGGAGAGTAGTTGGTGGTCTCTGCAGGTTTCACAGACAACGCCCGATTTTGTCCCACACATATTCAATAGACTTGAGGTCTGGCCTAATAAGCGGATGAGGAATAACGCGTATGTTGTGTTGCTGGAAAAGCTTCTGGGTGACTCGAGCAATGTGTGGATGCACATTGTCTTGCATAAACACAAACGCTCGTCTCATCCGACGTTGCATGGGCAGAGCGTGAGGCCGAAGAATTTCGTTGAGGTACCGAAACGCTGTCAATCCAGGAGTTGGTACAATCACCAGATCGGTGCAACCATCATAGCTAACGCCTCCCCAAACTATGGAAGATCCGCCGTTGAAATTGCGCTTCGGGTTGACGCAATTGCGATCAAATCGCATTCCTCGACGACGCCATACGCGAATTCGTGCGTCAGAATGGAAGAGGCAAAAGCGGCTTTCGTCGGTGAACAAGACCTTTCGCCATTACCTCGTAGTCCAATGTCGGTAGTGCATACTGAATTCTCTCCTGACGATGCCGTGCGTCTAGTTCACCTTCATGTAGACTATTTCGTACCGTTCTATCGGATACTCCATAGTCCATGTCCGCTGCAATCATGTGAGCGCTTCTCACAAGATCCCGTCGAGCTGCATTCACAAGTCTTCGATCCTCGCGACGTTGGTAGAATGAAGGCGATCAGATCCTTGACGACGACGAAAAGTTCACGTCTCTCGATGCCGGGACCACGTACGAGATACAACACTATGGTAAACCCCATATCTCAATGCGACTTGTCGCATACTAACTCCTACCTCCAAAAGCGCAACAATTTGTGTACGTTGAATGTCCGTTAAATACGGCATTGTAACGCTTCGAATAACTTTGTGATTCTGATTAATTTCTAAACATTAGTAAAATAAAAATCAAAACATTAATTTAGACACTTACACATCGGGTAACGGTGGTGCCGTCAGATACACATTAAAAAAATAAACGTTAATAAAAGAATGTTTTTACTAATTAAAATCGACATTTTTAAAAATTTTTAAATTTGGAAAACAAAAGGTTTAAACTCAACCGATAATAATCGCGAGTTTCGTTTGTGTTCAAATGAAACGAGTTTTTAAAAAGATTTTTTGTTTTCCCTGGATCTTTATTTTAAACCAGCGGAAGTAATGACAATTACAATACACAAGAATATAAATGCTCATTAGAGCTTAGATGTAAACTTAACTATGAACTGTTTATATATGATACTGTCTAAAACTCTTTATATATGATTCTCTTATCTAAATAAAATATTACTAAGCAGTTCCCACGAGAAAAGTAATACAATATTATCTGCATGATAAGCAATTCTCATGAGAAAGTTAATACTGCATTCTAAGCAGTTCCCACGATAGATAATACTATATTCTTATCTTGAAATGTAATATATTATCTGCTTGCTGATAGTAAGCAGTATTTCTACGTAACTCGCGCTCGCAGAAGAGGAAAAACATAACTTCATTCAAAACTTCATAACTTCATAACAAAAACTCATAACTTCGCGCCAAATCATCGTAGGAACTCGAAGTTTTGAAAACTTTACAGAAAAAGAACTGAACTTTATTGTCCTGGCAGTCGATTGGATCCACGGTTTTTTTGGTACACCGTACAAGCTGTTACAGTTTGACATTTTTCTAATCAAATCTTTTTCTTTGGTGGAAGCGAGAGGCGAAAAGGCTTAAACATAGCATTCGCTCGCACAACCTTAAACTAGACACTTCAGACCTTTTAGCACGCAAAGGTTCATCAATTTTCATCCAAAATCCGCCGCCAAGTTATGACGGTTTAAAATTTTGGTATTCTTGGTGCGTTTTCAAGTGGTGCATTTTTTCCCTCGAGAGTACAAATATTATACATAAATAGTATCAATTTGTTCCTATCCTCCATTTGAAACGAATGTGGTGTCGCAAAAAGTAAACAAACAAATACATAAACGCCAACGAAATCTCAACAAAAGTGCAGTAGGAACACTAAAATGAGACTTCGGGATTTCGGAGCCGAAAATTGTTTTTTGTGCATTTTTATGATTTTATTTTTCAATTCGGGCCCCTCTTGCCGTTGGGCCCTAGGCACGCGCCTAGTACGACTAATGGTAAAATAGGCCCTGGATAGTATTCGATGTTTTTTTCCTGAAACTATCGATAGTCCGATAGTACAAACTATCGAGGTTTAAGCAAGCCTAATGGACATAGGTATATTTATATGTTTGGATGGAAGCAATGGAAGCAATGCTTCCCTTGAGAATTTATTAAAAATAAAAATCAATGCTAACAAAAACATTTTTATAAAATTATGGTTATCGTTTATTTAAATTTGTAATATTTAATCAACTTGAAGCTAAAATATCAATTCCGTACAGTAAAAAGTAGAAATATTTAAAGTACTATTTTAAATTAGGCTCATTAAACTTGCACGGAAGGGTAATACCGATTCAAATGTGTTACATATACTGCATATAAGCACTGATTTCGTTGCTTATAACTGCTCTTCTCCTAACCTTGGCGTGGATCAGCGGGCGTGGTCATACAGACGATGCTGTTAGCATTATTTGGCCGTTACTTTTAGTGTGCTTCATGCCCAAATGTTTATTTATTATAATTTGGTTATTTGTTCGATTTAGTGTTTATTAAATTTAATGTTACTTAAGTAATGTAAATCTGCGAATGAGACTGTATTTTGTAACATTTTATTATTTCAATTTATATAAGTTGAATTTTTTAAAAACAAATAGTTCTATTTATTTTGCTCTGTATGTAAATTTAAAATTGCATTATCGTCACGACTGTAAGTTCAACTGCTTCGTTGGAAGGTTCGAGTACTCCAGATACATCCGAATCGGGACGATTTTTTTGTTCAGTTTGTAAATTATTAATAAAGAATCTTCTGCATACAGTTTTGGACAGAAATTACAAATGATCAAGAAAGCAGATCAAAACCAGAACTTTCAAACTTAACAACAAAGATTAAAACCTTCATCGGTATTTTGCTAAGAAAGACCGGAAAATCGAGTTGCAGAGTAAATACATAGTAGTAGTTTTTTTTAAATAAAGAATAATAGTCAACAAATTCCATAAGTATAAAGTGTAAAAGTTCTTCTTTGAAAAACTTTTAAGCTTAATAATTATAACACTGCTTTTTATTGTACCTAGCAGAGGCTGATCCAGAGAATTATTTTGAGGGGGAGATTTTTCGAATAATAATTGTTTTAATAAATAATAAGTAAACAAACATTATTTGTTTCTATTCTATGTATACTTATTTCTAAATTTGGGGGGGGGGAATTATTCTCCCTCCTCCGTGAATCCGCGCCTGTACCTAGGTATTTTAAAATTAAAATCGTGGTTGCTTCCCTAGCCTAAATTCTCACCGCACGCCACTGTGTTTTAGGTTTTTTCACAAGCAGAAACTTATGATGAAGTGAGTGCGTATGTGGGGTGTATGTAGATGATGGTTTCACAGAAACAATTCCGTATTAGGATACCAGGGATTATTTTAGGTTACCCTAATCACTCGCCATCACAAGCTCAACCAGTTGCCTAATATCGCTCACGACAGTATTTTAGTTTATTTTGTTTTTCGTTTATTACTTTATTATGGGTATTAGGACCTTTTTTGTGGGATTAGTTGAAATCCAAAGTATTTATTACGCAACCAGTGGATCTTGTTGACTTGCGTGGTTCACCAGGAAATTTCAATAGGTCTTAATAATGATTGATAATTACTTTTTTGTTTGAATAAAAATGTTAGATTTGATTGAAGTCTTATTATTTAAAATTACAATTTTCTAATAGGGTAAGTTCGGCGCCTAATTTCAGCCACTTCCAGTAGTCAGCTACATTTTCAAATAACAACCGAAAATAAGACTGTAATGTATTTTTAAATTGAAAAATAATTTTTATAGTAGTACCTTTTCCGGCAATAAAAGTTTAATTGTCACAAATCCTAGCCCAGAAAATTGTAACATAAGGTTGCATGATTAGTGTTGTGTTTAAGTGGCTGTATTTTGGCAAGTAAAACATACATTTTTGCTTAGTTTCCTGTTATACGAAAATAGTAAATACAGCTTCATAGGGGGCATATTTTTACAAAGTATTTGCATTAGCGTTTACTGTCTCCAGCCTTACTTTGTGGAACTCCATAATCATGAAATATAATCAAATTAAAAGATTAATTCAAAGTTTCACAAGTTTTATTAGTATCTTAACCTGACAATATTGTTTCGACATTAAATGTCATTATCAAAGGTAGATAAGATTGATAAACAAACACGTTGCTAAGGATAAATACATACAGAAAATAGGTAATTAGATACAATACATACAAAAACTAAATATCTAACACGTCTAATAAAGGAGAATTACTAAGCTCAGTTTGTTCATTCATTAAAGGTACTGTGCGTTTATTTCTGTATATTTCAAAAGCTTCTAAAATGTCTAATTTGTGTTTGTTGTTGCAAAAATGTAAGAATTTAATGTTGTTTTGAGGTGTCATTGGGTGGTTCTGTTCCAAAATGTGTTTGGCATAATTTGATTTTTCTGGATGTTTAAGTCTGAAAATGCTTTAGTAATTATCACAGCTATGATAAAGCAAAAAATTGCTGAACTAGCTAAATAAATATGCAAAAAAGGCTATAAGAGCGTACGTGTTCTTTGTATCTTATGTCGAAATTTCTAAGTGTTTGTTCAATATAAACCGAGTTACAAAAAGAACAATTCAAATGGCAAAATGCCGGATTTCATATCTTGTGTTTTGTCTTTAGCATTGAATAAAAATGAAAAAGTGTTGGTGTTAGTTTTATATAGGTTATTTTGTAACTGGTGGTTTTTCGTATTATAGTTGCAATTTGTTCTGATATCTTGCCAAAGTGTGGTATTGATATGTAGTTTGTGTCTTGTATTTGAGTGTCAATTAGAAATATTCTTTTGATAGCTAACCTATAATCTTTTTGCTGAATTAAAGTGTCAATCATGTTATGGTTATAATGGTTTCCATGTGCTAATTGTTTAATGATTGAAATTTCTTTATCAAAGTGTGATCGTTTCATTGGAATAGTTAAAGCTCGATGTACTAAAGATCTATAAGCCGCTAGTTTATGCATTTTATGATGACATGAATCGTTAGGAATAGTTCGTTTGAGCTTGTGGGTTTTCGGTATATGGAAAAATCAAATTCATTGTTTGTATTAATTGTAATAGCTAAATCCAAAAAATTAATAGCTCTATTTTGTTCTGTTTCTAGTGTAAACGTGATGTTTGTGGAAGACTGTTAACAAGAATTAAAAATTCATTGATAACCTCAAAAGAACTGCCAAAACAAGCTAAAATGTCATCAACGTAACGAAACCAGAAAATAATGTGTTTAGAAAGATCTAATTCAAATATTTGATCTTCGAAATTATCCATAAATATGTTAGCTAATAGAGGACTCAGAGAATTACCCATAGGTAAACCATCTTTTTGTAAATAAATTATATTATTAAAAGTGAAATAATTTTGACTGATACAAAGATCAAATAATTGGATTAACTCTAATCTTTTTACTAATTCTACATTACTATTAACTAGGAAATTATCTAACAAAGGAATACAGTCTTGTGGTGGAATCTTTGAAAACATGTTACAAATGTCAAAGCTTACAAGTTTTGAATGTGCTGGCAGATGTATGTTCTGTAGTTTTTCTACTATTTCTAATGAATTTTTGACAGAGTATTTCGATTTGTATCCTATGATGTTAATAATATGGTTGAGTTTTTTGGACAAGGTGCACTGAGAAAAATATCACTAACTATATTATAGTAAACCGATTTTTTGTTGTTCTAACCTAATTTTAGCAGCGTTAACTAAAAATCTAGGTCATAATAAACAAACGATATGGAAGTGAACTATCTAGTTATGGTTAATCGGTCTTTGGCAGATTTTACTCGGCTTCTAGTAAAATCAACCATTAGTGTGGGTAACGTTAGCTTAACTACGAGTTTACGTTAGTTGCGTTAAATCTACACCATTCGAAATAGTAGGATTCACTTTGTATTCAAGTTATATTTATCATATGATGTTGTCATACATACGTACATAAACAAAAGTGGCTTTGTTATTTGATATCCATAGCATTTATAAAGCACGTATAATGGATTTATGTTTTGATATACAGATTATGTTGGATATTTGTGAAGTTACTTTTATAACCATTCCTATTAAAAATGCTATATCAGCTTTAGCCTGCGAAAATTAAGACATTTTATATTATGCCTTTCAAACTTGAATTCAGTTTACCAAGTGCTGTTACAAGTGAACAAAGTTTTTTACAACGTGCCTTAATTTTGATTCGGTTGCGATGGTTTATTGGCAGAGAGGCTTTAGGAGTACAGTCATTAGCAAATGTCTTGTCCCGAGCAGGCAACACATTTAACAATTCTGGTCAAAGAAACGACGTTCGTTTCGGAGCATAGTTTTTTTTGTTTACAAACTACACACCAAATGTAACCCGTTTTAAATGTTGCTACCCTACCTAGAGTGGCTTTGTATAACAACAATAGAGTAATAAAAACTGCTATTTTTAAGTGAGTTTCTTATTTTACTGGAATACAAAACAGCAGTTCCACTTGTACTATCGTTTCTTCTATTTTAAGTAATAAATATCGTATGCTTTTTCTCTATTTCATTATAAACTCTATTAATTTATTTACGAGTTTGATTTGTTTATTTGCAAAGTTTAATTATTTTGTAAACACTAAAAAAACTAAACTGTTAGTTCTAACTGTAATCAGTTTTTATTGTAAAAATTAGTAAAAATAATAAATAATCAAAACTAATAATCATTTCCCGAGTTTCCAAGGGTAGAATCAGATTGGGCATACAAACGAGGCATATTTAAACATTAAGGGCCGGTTTATTCACCTTCAGGTAAAATTCCCACTAGTTGCCGGTCAAATAAATTAAGTTTAATAATAAATACAGTTTGGGTATGTTCACAGGATTATATTGTAACGTTCTTTTTAAAATAATAACCAAAATGGTGTTTAAATCGTCTATTAATAAAGAAAAGATTATTTATAATGCGCTTAATTAAAAACACTATAACTATAAACTATTTAACGAATTATTATCTAAATGCTAGGTATTTACAAATTTATTTGAGGGCTATTTATATGAAAACTATTTATGTATTACAATTATTAACTAATTATTCAGAGTACATTTCAACACGACGCCGGAGTAGGTATTAGGACACTTGAGCCAGACAGTTCTATGGACCCTAGATTCTCTGTCTCTCTCTAATCTGGTGACTTTTTGTCTGTCTCTCTTTCTAGGTGGTTAAGTACGGAATCTGCATTACCGACATTCTGTATTATCGGCATTTGGTTCGTCACTCGGCTAAATGGTGTTAGTGTTGCTAGGGGAAAACAGATGGCGCCGGCGTCGTTTTACGTGATTTTTGTACCGACATTCTGTATTATCGGCATTTGGTTCGTCACATGGCTAAATGGTAGCGTCGTTGCTAGGGGAAAACAGATGGCGCCGGTGTCGTCTGACGTGATTTTTGTCTCGGAGTACGGAATCTGTATTACCGTCCTTGTATAATACCGCTCTTTGGTTCGGCGCTCGGCTAAATGGTACTAAAGTGTTGCTAGGGAAAACCCAGAGGGCGCTGTTAATAGAGGTCGTCATGAAGGGGTCTGTATTACCGGCAGCCCGTGTACTACTACTAGGGGGCGCGTCATGAAGAAGAAATCTGTATTACCGGTATGTAGAGAGAGGTCGCGTAAAAAGAGAACTGTATTAGAGAAGCCCCTTCAATTAGAGTTTGTGCGGCCATTTTATATCACAACAACATGTGGCGCTAAATTTGAAACTGTACTGAATCTGTCATACCGTCAACAGAGGTGGTGGTGGTGGCGTCAGGAAGAAATCTGTATTACCTGTATGTATATGTACTGATGCTATTAGAGGCCGCATTAAAAAATCTCCTCTCTCGATGTCTCCTCTCTCACTCTCTCGCTCTCTCACTCTCTCCTTCTCACCTATTAGAGGTCGCATTAAAGAGCATTCTCTCTCACACTCTCCTTCTCGCTCTCACCTTCTCACCTATTAGAGGTCGCATTAAAGAGCCTCCTCTTTCGCTCTCTCCTTCTCGCTCTCTCACTCTCTCACTTTCTCCTTCTCTCCCATCATCCTAATAACATGTGGCGATAAATTTGAAACTGTACTGAATCTGTCATGCTGTCAACAGAGGTGGTGGCATCATGAAGAAATCTGTATTACCTGTATGTACTGATGCTATTAGAGGTCGCATTAAAGAATCTCCTCTCTCGACATGAAGAAATCTGTATTATCGACGACCTAGCTAATGCTAATAGAGGGCGTCATAAAAAAATCTGTATTATCGACGACGACGGCAGCTCGATAAAACGTTTAAAATTTTGAATTTGTCATTCTTGAAGTCACCATAATGGATTTCCCGCCCTTGAATTTTATATTTTACATCTGACTAACCACGTGATCAAGACCGCTGTATTCTAATAAAACTTTCTACCCAAAGAGATCATGAAATTTAAAGAAACCAACAATCGTCAATGATATCAACAAGTTTTGCAAGCTCGACTAACCGATATATCTATGTCAGTAGCTACCCTTCGTGAAGGGCTTTCGGATCTCTATGTTAAGAAAATTACGTTAATAAATACACAGGCTCTTGAATCACGTTCAGGGATCGGAATGGTTTCTAACACTAATATGTATTATTATCAACAGCTGAATTAACTATTTAAAAGAGAAAAAAACTAATTCTAATGCAGAAAAAATAACTTACCATTTGCGCTTTGTAATACCAGATATCACTTTAAATTAAAACACCTTAATCACCTCTCATCAAGAAGGAATATACTCTAATCATCTTTTAAATTTAAACCGGTCCTTATTATTAGACTTTAAACCAATTGTTACAACAAAAAATATAATACAGCTATACTGTAGAAGGTACCAAAATAAACTGGAGTTAAATTTTACCTTACCCTCGACGACGACAAAAAGGAAAACACCCTGAGGCATTATACATTCTTTTAAAAAAGGCACGCTTCGACCTCCAAATCACTAGAAATTTGCGGTTTTTTATATCTGCTTCAAACTCAAAACAGGTAAGTTTGAATGGTTCTTTTCTGTAAAAATTCTCTCCCTTTTTTTTTCATCAATATATAATCTTTTCAAACATCCTTAAAGACAGCTTTTCTGTAAACTTGAAATCGAGATAATTATCAGATTAAAATGTATCACCATACCCCAAAAAGGTCGGACTAACTACCTGGAGGCACGATAGCAGGTACTAATCCTTGAACATTTAAAATCCTTGTACAGTAAGAACAAAAGAGTATGGTTGATGGTTAGGTTTTAACTTATTTCCTTTCCGAATCAAAATACTTAGATTTTCACATAAAATCTTTAGGGCGGTCTGTCACTTTTCTTTTTAATAAACAAAAATTTGTTCCGACACTTTCCTCTTTTTCCCCTTAATTTTAATATTACAGGAATCTAATAAACAACTTACCTATTTCTAGGGGCAATAAGTCAATCACACAGGACTCGTCATCATAACAATAATTAGTTATAAAATGTGGTCAATTCCCAGTAAATCTAGAGATTATAAGAGTAACAAAATATTTAAATAAATGCAAATTTTTATGATTATGGATTTCCACAAAGTAAGGCTGGAGACAGTAAACGCTATTGATGTATTAGTTTTAGACACGTACAATACGTACGGGAAATAGAAAATTAGTAATTAACATTTCACTTTATTCAATAAAAACTTAACGTTGCCATGCTATAATAACATTAGAATTTCATGTACATGAGATAGAAGGTTCAAATTTATAAAAAGAAACTTAAAAATGTATTCAGTCAAAACTTAACGTTGTCGTGCTATAATAACATTAGAATTTTACGTACATGAGATAAAAGGTTCGAATTTATAATAAGAAACTTACTTAATGTGTTACACCGCTGTAAATATGCACTAGGCGCAATTTTAAACAAAAAAACTCTATACGTTAAGCACACGCACGCAGTAAATATTATCAATTCAATTAACACCAAAACGTACAAATAGTATAATTTAAAACAGTAAACCACGACCCGAACAAAATAACCACTCAATGTAAACACACCTATCTGATGCCAACTAATGAGGCTTTCAGTATTATAACCACCCCTTTTATACGAGACCATATGCAAGTTCTGACAAGTCAAAATTCTTGCATATAGATATCTCAGTTATCTGGTTATCCGATCGAAATTATGGGTTGTTAGGAGATTTTATACCTGAACAAAAAAAAAGCTTATTAGAACTGACATATCCTCTTTTGTTATTGATTGAACAGAATAAATTTTAAGTTTCTTTTTATAAATTTGAGCCTTCTATCTCATGTACATGAAATTCTAATGTTATTATAGCACGACAACGTTAAGTTTTTACTGAATAAATTTTTAAGTTTCTTTTTATAAATTTGAACCTTCTATCTCATGTACATGAAATTCTAATGTTATTATAGCATGACAACGTTAAGTTTTTATTGAATAAAGTGAAATGGTAATTACTAATTTTTGCTATTTCCCTTTGTACGTATTGTGTTTTAAATTTCATATATGTGTTTAATTGATGTTAATACAAACATCCGGCATTCTTGTCTTTCAAATTCAGAGTTGAGTAGCAGTTGTCCAGCCTGCAGGAGTTTTAGAGCTTACGATATAAGTTTTTCCTTCTTTCCAGGCATAAAAGTACATACGAGTCTCGCAATTAATATAATTTATGCTTTACTGAGCAAACCTGAACTAGCTGAGAGAAATAAAGAATATCTGTGGTGTTTTCTAAATTTAATTCACCGTTTATATTTATATGTTTATACATTTGGAACGGTGGATATGATATTTTATTTCATTCATATAGATCACCGCAGTATAAATCTCATGACGTATTGAAATATGTACATCATTGCGCTATAAAGATCTCAGCTATAAATACGGTGTATTCTGTTCGTGCGTGACAGTTATTTGTCATACGTCATCATGAACACAATATATCTCTTTGGTAGAGCTATGATGAGCATGACAGATGAAGCAACGGCTGCAGCAAAACGCGGACCGAGAGGTTACGGTTTCAAATTAACACCAGAGGGCAATTTCGATGTTGAAAACCGACGTATAACTAATGTAGGCGCTTCTATCAACGATAACGATCTTGTCACGAAGCGTTCTGTACTAATGTTATCAGATAGCGATGAAGGTGTAATTGATGTTAAGAAGAGAAGACTACTACATGTTAAAGGACCGCTTGACGACCACGATGTTTGCACGAAAAAGTATACCAACGAGCTGGTGAACGATGTTGAAAGAAAATTACTCTCTAAATGTTTGAGACGAGAGGATAAAGGACAGGGGTCGTACTATGATGCTAAAGATGGAAGAATTTGTAATATAGGGGAGCCTCTAGAGGATAAAGATGTAATCTCTAGGCATTATTTTAACAAGCGAGCTATGCATACAAACGATCAAATGCAGATGGTAAACGTATTGTTTCAGTAAGTTACCATATAGATGGTACGGATGTCACTTCTAAAGCCTATGTAGATGCTCAATTCGACTCTGCTGTACAAACCTTCATTACAATGACTACCGACACTCAGAACACTATTAAAGATCTAAAGCAAAAGGTAACAAAGGTTGACATTGAAACTAGTAAACTTAACAGTTTGCTAACAACGTTGGAAAAAGAAACAAAGAGAAATCTCCTAATAGCAAATGATGAGATGGAAACTAATCATTCGAGTGTGTTGACAAAGATAGAAGAAACGAATAATACCCTAGATAGTAATTATAAAAAATTATTAGATAAAGTACAAGCGCTCGAGGATACTCAAAAAGTTATGCGATCATCGTTTGATGCCCTAATAGCCGAATCTGCAACACGTACGAACTCTTACAACATAAAGAGAGTGTACAATGCCGATTAATAACGGAATTTACTACTACTATCGGTTGACCTAATCATATTGATATGGACACCATTTTTATTCTAGTTTTAAGTGTATTATATCAAATGCCTGATTAGCTCAGATAGGAAATGTGGTGAGCCTTAAGGGAATGCTGCGCAAATGATTAGTTTGCTTATATCTACGCTAATCAGTTATTTTTTTTCTATCTTAGCCTAAATGTATCGTTGAAGAAATAAAAATGTATTTAAACAAAGTTTTAGTTTTACTAATATCAATAACTCTCCAAACATAGCGATATGTAGTAGCAGCAGCAACACATCGATATATCATATCGATAAAGTAAGTTTCGCCGACGCACGCATGAATAATATACATCATATGATAGCATGGGAGTATGCATACAGACAGGCAAGAAAGGGAGACTGGCAAACATTAGCTCTGGACAGATACCGTTTTCAAAGAAGAATACATAATGTTGAAAAGCATCTGTGTAAAATTCTACAAGCTGATCATAGAGACTTTACCTATACGCAGAGATTTTAGAACATAGATTAGTCCGGCGGCGACCGAGTATAAATACAGGTACAAGCAGTCTCTTCTCTCAGAACCAGATGTTAGTTCACGAGGGTAACGGCTTTGTTAACAAGCTCATAGACAAGCTACCTATTGAACTACATCTTCCTTCCTATCAGTACTGTGGACCTGGTACTAAATTATCTAAAAGATTACAACGAGGCGATAAAGGTATAAATCCTTTGGACCAGGCGTGTATGCAACACGACATCTCGTACGCTCAAAGCTCCGATTTGAACAGTAGACCCCAGGCAGATCGTTTATTAGAAGAAGCTGCTTGGAAGCGTGTTAAGGCTAAAGACTCTAAATTAGGGGAAAAAGCATCAGCTCTGTTTGTAACCGGTATAATGAAGGCTAAAAGAAAGTTGGGAATGGGCGTAAAGACAAAGAAACCGTCAGCGAAAAAGAGTCTCGCTAGAAAGATGAAGAAGAAAACTGTCACTTTCAAAGGTGGCGTTTTAAAGAAGCTTGTTGGTGTAGTGAATCGTGCAAGCGAGAGACTCACGGGTAAAGACTTAATACATCATGCCCTGAGCGCTGCCAGAAAAATCATTCAAAACGTGGGCGGTCGAAAAAACGTTAAAGTACCCCGAATTATTCCAGTGCCTACAGCTACAGGGGGTATTTTACAACTCATACCAATTTTTGCTGGTCTCTCGGCTCTCGCTGCAATTATAGGAGGCGCTTCGGGCGTAGCAAAAGCTGTTAACACTGCTAATAGTAATAAGAGACAACTAGAAGAAACTACACGGCATAATAAAAGTATGGAAGCTATCGCTTTAGGCGGTAAGAACGGGAACGCCCTTTACCTGAAGCCGTATAGAGCTGGCGGAGCTGCATTGTACTTAAAACCATACATCAGGCGGTCAAAAAACTGAATAACTTGCCTCGGAGACCACTTATAGACCTAGATATAATAAAACATGCTAAAGACATTCCCTATTTTAGAGGTGTCTATATGAGAACAAGTCTACCTGCAACGAAACCTTTGCAATTCGAAAGAGCTATTGTTAATCTTGACGACGCTGGAGGACCGGGTATTCATTGGGTTGCTTATAGAAAGGATCGAAACGTGGTTTTGTACTATGACCCCTTCGGAGACCTAAGACCACCAGCTGAACTTGTGAAATATTTAGGGCCTCGCTGCGCCGTATACTACAACGTAGCCCAAGAACAAAAGTTCAATACATACAACTGCGGACATCTGTGTCTACGATTTTTGTATAAAAGAGAGGTGAAAGTGTAAATCGGTTAAGTATGGCTAGGACCATCACGGTGTACGGTACAGGGAACAGGCTTTTTACGGACCGTATTTATCCACCTATAACACTAGATAACGTGCGTTACGAATACTCACTAGGTTTAGTCGGCTTCTATACAAGTCACACTATACGGAATATATACCCTGGCAAAAATAAATTTTATTACGGAGAAAAGGAAATAACTATTGAACCGGGTAGCTGCGAGTTGGCTGAAATCGTTAACTATATAAAGAATCAAATTAGTGGTGATCCGGAAGAGGGAGATCTGTTAATACAAATCAAAGCTAACACTAATACGGGAAAGTGTGAGATTGAATCAGCTACCGAGTTGATCGATTTTACCAAACCCGATAACATAGGATCCCTACTAGGATTTAAGAAGCGCGTGCTACAACCAGGTAGTAGACACGTATCAGATCGAGTTGTCGATATACTTTCAACTCCAAACATCTTTGTAGGCACGAATATTACAGGCGGTTCATATAGAAACAATCAAACGGGTCATACAATCTTCGAATTCGGTGTTTGCGTACCACCAGGTTATCCGATTGAAAAGGAGCCTCACATGTGATTTACTTTCCCATCACTGTCACCGAGATCGACAACATTACCATTAGACTGGTAGACGCGCGAGGAGAGTTGATAAATTTGTCTGAAGACACTTTCACGAGCATCAGGCTAGAACTTAAACGTGAAAAATGGGAATAAACTTTAGCTATAAAAACATCAGCATATGTCCATCAAAGGTCATTCACCGTCGAACGTCGACCAGTGCAGACCTTTGATTAAAACTAACTAAAGGTCGTCGCCTATTTCTTGAATCTTTAGGCTTTAAAGTACGATAACAGCAGCAGCAGCAGCATGTCATAACGAAGTAAAATGCATATTAACACCGACACCTTTACCATTGATAAATTAAACATATTTGGGAAGCCGCGCGTCGATACAGATATAATAAAAGAGGATTTTTATACCTATCTGCCGTTTACGTTAAACCCCAATCATTCCGACACCATTAGAATCAGCATACAAAATTCCGATAACGTTTTAGCTTTGTATGACAGCTACCTCCTTGTTAAAGGTAGCATAACGCGTGCTGCAAACAAGTAATTCCTTCTGGTAAACAATTTCGCCCACTTTCTGTTTGATGAAATTCAACTAATATTAGGCGCAAACCAATTCATAGATGTATGTAAACAGCCTGGCATTACAAGCACTATAAAAGATCTCGTTTCACATGGCGCCGAGGATAGAGCTTTAACCTGTAATGCATGGAACTTAGGGATTACTAGCGATAATGATTTGTTACATAACCAGGGGAGTAACGTCTTTCATTTCACGTGTAGAATACCATTAAAAGATATCTTTGGATTTGCAGATGATTATAAAAAAGTAATACCTC
Organism: Agrypnus murinus; assembly: GCA_929113105.1. NCBI lineage: Eukaryota > Metazoa > Arthropoda > Insecta > Coleoptera > Elateridae > Agrypnus > Agrypnus murinus. The sequence goes on along the minus strand of OV816029.1, from coordinate 76,548,903 downwards.
ATATGAGTTGTCAGCTAGTTTTAATTCGCGCCAAGAACGATTTTAATTGCTATAAAAGCGAAGCGGGTGATACAGGTACCGATGTAGATATCAAGATTGATAAGCTCTCGTGGGAAGTTCCGCATATACTGTTATCAGATGAAAGCAAAGTGAACCTGGTGGAGAGTTTAAGAGATAATTCTTCTATTATCGCTCCGTTTAGACGAATTATCCTCGTTAGGAACTACTAAAAATCAGGTTTGGCGCGTAAAGAACTCCAATGATCTAGAGAAACCGCGCTGGGTCTTTGTAGTTTTACAAGACGAGCGTCAGCTGGGTATAAGAACGGGTAACCCGACTACATTTACTCATTCGAACTTGGTCGACGTTAAGTTGTATGTAAATTCGCAAGTGTTCCCACATCAGCGTTTAAATCTCGATTTCGACCGTAGGGACTACATTCCTGCGTATCTAAATTATATTCGTTTTCGGGAGAACTACTATGACGGTATAGGTAGAGGTGCGGCTGAGAGCTGTTTACTCAGCTACAATTCGTTTGAAACGTATCCAGTTTTTGTTATTGACTGTTCAAGACAGGTAGAGAGTTTTAAGGATTCCACTGTCGATATTAGACTAGAGCTCGAGTCTTCTGTCGCATTTACGAACACAACTAAGGCGTATTGTTTGATCCTTCACGACGCATTAATCGAGTATAATCCGTTTAACGAGACTGTGACTAGACACGTACGCATACCATAATGAAGGTTGTTAAACAAAATAAGTCACTAAGCATATGTAACCTAGACGACTGCGGTGATACATCTTTACAACGATCAGGCGAGGATGTTAGGAAACATGGCGACCTGTTACCTGTATCATGTAGAGCAATATTGAGCGGTCCATCTTCCTGCGGTAAAACTAATGCTATGTTAGGTTTACTTATTAGCGAAAACGGATTAAAATTTGAAAATATCTATCTATACGCCAAGTCTTTATTTCAACCTAAATATGAATTCTTAAGACGTGTTATGAAACCACTTACAGGTATGGGATATCATGAATTTAGCGAAAACGATGACGTAATCAGCCCCGGTGATTTTAAACCTAATTCTGTGTTCATTTTTGATGATATAATTTGCTGCAAGCAGGAAAAGATTAGAGAATATCTTAGCATGGGTAGGCATAAGGGCGTCGACTGTTTTTATCTAGGTCAAACGTACGCCAAGATACCGAAACATCTGATTAGGGACAATGCACACCTAATTATTCTCTTTAGACAAGACGAGTTGAACTTAAAACACGTGTTTAGCGATCATGTTGTAGGAGACGGTATTAGCTATGATCAGTTCAAAAACATTTGCTCTCTGTGTTGGAAGGAGCCACATGATTTCCTGGTAATTAATAAAGACAGTTCTCTAGACCGGGGCAGATATCGGAAGGGTTTTGATTCATATATAAGTTTATAATTAGAGTCGATTCGTTTAGTAGTCTCTGCATAGCCGACATGTCCAACACGTATGATCTGAGTTTAAAGCGTAAAATAATACATGCTCGTAATGCTATACGTAAGAAATTTGCATACTTTCGTCGTGATAGAACAGAAGCAGAACGTATATATCGCGTCACGCACAATCCAGTTATATCGCCGCTGGAAACCATTGCTAAATCAGTAAACATCTCTAACGTACCCCTATTGAAAGTTAAAACACAACCATCTGCTGCTACTGCTACTACTACTACTACTACTGCTAGTTACATTCCCCTGTTAAAAGTTAAAAAACAGCCTGCTGCATCAGCATCATCATCATCATCGGAAGCAGATGAAGAAGAAGAAGAATCTAATAAAACTCTTGATCTCCCTACTCATTACGGTATGCTAATAGCTAACGCTGTCGGAAACAAAAATATAGATAGAACTAGATTCGGTATTAGATATAAGATTGATCGAGACGAGTGGACATTTGCATCTTCCCCTGTGACTATGCGTGATACAAACATCATAATTGAAAACAACGTTTTCGAAGCAACACCCGGTCTGTTTGACTTACTCACGTTTAGAGAATTAGAGTCTATACCATCGCAAGCTGATATCAATAATTATATGCAGATAATAGCCCTTACTAATGCGCATAAGAAATCGTATAGACCACAGGGTAAACTATCAGCTGTTAAACATTGGAAGTATGATTATATAATTAAACCGAACTTACCCAGAATCAAAGGTTTAGGCATTAGACTATCGTCATCATCATCGTCAAATTTAAAAAAATTAAGCGATTGCAAAGTCGAATACCTCTACTGGAATAAGGCTAACGAGCTAGTCGACAGGCTGCGTTTGTTATACAGCATGTCTCAAAAATAACTGACAATACGTGAATACGAGATAGTTGATGATGTGTAGAGAAAGTTTTTCCCATAACTTTTTTTTCTAAAATATTTACTTTCAGAGTTATTTAAGGTTCAAGTTTTGAGTCCGGTCCTGCACGTTCTGCTCCACAATCTCCTGATGTCGCATAATGCTGAGGACTGTAGTTTGTTGAACTTTACAGCATTTGTCAATACAGCACAATTTTGTCAATGCCGCAAAATACCCAAATGAGTTGATCTTGAAAACACTCGTAAATAAGACACGTTCCGTTTTGCCATGTTATGGTTTGTTTATTTTAAAATAAATTCAAGGTCTAATAACAGCTTAAAACATCTTACTTTAAAGAGAGCATCTGATATCATATTTCAATAAGTTAAATAAGTTAAAGTTATGTGTGGCGGCGTTGAACGTAATTTAAAAAATGCGATGCTAATACATTTTACTAGAATCTGAAGCATTAATATTTAAAACTAATAGTAAACCTTTTCATTAAAACTGAAATAAAATTTTACAAAAATGATCTTGGGCTCGAAATTTCTCAATGACCGTAAGTCAATAATCAAAAACTCTCTTTGTTATAAACATCCCCTTTCGCAGACTTTCCTTATTTATAGCAATTCTTTCTTTCGTATTCTGTGCTTGTAAATAAAATTTTGGACTAAACATTCCGCAAAAATACACATAGTGAAATTTGATCTATGTAAAATAAACAAAACGCAATTTAAAAAAAGGATACAAAACATAAATATATTTTTACGTTCTGTAATAACATTCGAAAATAAACAGAAGATAAATTAAGCTTTTAAAAAGAACACTTTCATAATTAGGGAGCCGCCAGGTTGAATTTGCGGCCCGATTGTGGTTTACTCAAAAAACTACAAGGGTCGCAATTTATTAAATAAGAGCAATTTTTACCATTAATCTATTTTATTTAAAACGGAAAACACCTTCAAATAAACTCTTGATAATAAAAATTATTAGTTTGATGAACTATCATCAAACCTTTGGGACTTTTTTGCAACTATGCAGTTTAGAACAAAAACGCTTATTACGGTGATATGTCATGGTGTTTATAAAGACGCGACCTTGACCAATATACGTGTTTTTAAATCGACTTCTCCGAATTTTTGCTTAACTCTACACATATCGCTTTACAATGTTTTGACTATCCCAATGCTGGATGACTTATTATTTATTATCAAATTGATGCAAAATATAACAGGACCGTATTAGCAAAAAGTATTGCAAACAATTTTTAACAAATTTACAAAAAAAATTTTTTGAAGGTAGAGTTTTTTTTTTATTTAGTTTTAGATTCTACCTCGGACGCTTTTTAACCCTCTGCGTTATTGTTCGTTATTTTTGAGACACCCTGTATGCTGTAAAGAGTGCCGGCAACAGTAGTCCACAGAATGAAAACGAAATAATATCAATTATAAGTGAACTTAAGGAGGAAGGCATCATAGAATAGAATATTTCGGGTATATAATGATATATTGCTTTTAACATTATTCAGTATTCATCAAACACGGCTGCTGCCAATATAATTATTTGAGACGTTGCTCTCTCGGTGTCGTTGAGATTAATTGTATGATGATGAGTGCTAAACAAACCGTTGTTGATAAAATACACAGGGTTGCTAGAAAAAACTTTCAAAGACGCCGCACTATAATAAAAAATTTCCAGGACTTGTTCCAGGCTGACTTAGCCGAGTTTATTCCCTATGCTAAAGTAAATAAGGGGTATCGTTACATACTGCTGATGATAAACTGTTATTCGAAATATCTGTATGCACGACCGTTGAAAACTAAATCCGGAGAAGAGGTGACAAAGCAGGTAAGCAGTATCTTTAAGAGTGCTAATGCAGTTATACCCAAGAATCTTCAAACGGATCTCGGGAAAGAGTTTTACAATAAACATTTTAAACGATTAATGAAAGAGCACAGTATAAATCATTACTCTACATATTCCGTAATTAAGGCTACGATAGTTGAACGCGTTATCCGTACAATTAAGCAAAAGCTGTATAAAGAGTTTAGCTACCGAGGATCATTTAAATGGATAGATATATTACAGAGGGTAGTTGACAGCTATAACAACACCAGACATAGAACGATAGGTCGAGCTCCTGCTACTGTTACACCTACGACCCAACTAACCGTTTATGACACTAATGTAAAAGCTGATGTCGCTGCAGGAAGTAAACGTAAACTAGACTTGAATGACCTCGTACGTATTAGTAAGTTCAAGGGGGTCTTTTCTAAGGAATACACGCCCAGCTGGTCAACTGAATTATTCAAAATAGTTAAAGTTCAATTTACAAAACCTGTCACATATCTGCTGGAAGATCTTCATGGGGTTGCTGTTCCAGGAGCTTTCTACGAGTTCGAGCTGCAGAAAACCAAACAGCCAGACGTTTACTTAGTTGAAAAAGTACTTAAACGCCGCAGCAATGGTGACATTTACGTCAAATGGCTTGGTTTAAACGAAAAGTCCTGGATAAAGGCTGAAGATGTTCTCCCATGACAGTTCTTACCTATATGAAGTTTATATTACTAGATTAAATAAAGTATGTTGTTGTTGAGGTTTAAGTTTAATATATAGTTAATATTCTATTAAGTAAATGTTAAGTGTTAGAATATATATATTTATAAGTTGATCTAAGTTATTTTGTTAGAAAATTAATTTGTAACATCCTCATATAACATATCTAGTTTATATTGAGTAATAAAGTATTATACTATATATAACTATAATCACCTAGTTTAAGCTGATTTACAATAGAATATTAGTAATATTGTGTAACTTTACGAAAAATAATAAAAACAGTAAAACATTTATCGATTATTATTTTCACTTATAAAATAACAAGGCCGTCCGAACCAATCCTAGAACAGTAGACGTAGCGGTTACCTCTATCCAGTGTTGTTTCATTTACTAGCATTAGGATGAAGGGAGAGAGCAAGAATGAGAGAGTGTGAGAAGGAGAGAGAGAGAGAGAGAGAGAGAGAGAGAGGAGATTTTTTAATGCGTCCTCTAATAGCATCAGTACATACAGTTAATACAGATTTCTTTATTGAAGAAGAAGGAGAGAGTGTGAGAAGGAGAGAGCAAGAAGGAGAAAGTGAGAGAGCGTGAGAGCGAGAGAGTGAGAGAGGAGAGAGGAGAGTGGAGAGAGTGAGAGAGGAGACATCGAGAGAGGAGATTCTTTAATGCGGCCTCTAATAGCATCAGTACATACATACAGGTAATACAGATTTCTTCATGACGCCACCACCACCACCGCTGTTGACGGTATGACAGATTCAGTACAGTTTCAAATTTAGCGCCACATGTTGTTGTGATATAAAATGGCCGCACAGACTCTAATTGAAGGGGCTTCTCTAATACAGTTCTCTTTTTACGCGACCTCTCTCTACATATTGGTAATACAGATTTCTTCTTCATGACGCGCCCCCTAGTAGTAGTACACGGGCTGCCGGTAATACAGACCCCTTCATGACGACCTCTTTTAACAGCGCCCTCTGGGTTTTTCCTAGCAATACTTTAGCACCATTTAGCCGAGCGCCAAACCAAAGGCCGGTAATATACAAGGCCGGTAATACAGATGCCGTACTCCGAGACAAAAATCACGTCAGACGACACCGGCGCCATCTGTTTTCCCCTAGCAACGACGCTACCATTTAGCCATGTGACGAACCAAATGCCGATAATACAGAATGTCGGTACAAAAATCACGTAAAACGACGCAGGCGCCATCTGTTTTCCCCTAGCAACACTAACACCATTTAGCCGAGTGACGAACCAAATGCCGATAATACAGAATGTCGGTAATGCAGATTTCGTACTTAACCACCTAGAGAGAGACAGACAAAAAGTCACCAGATTAGAGAGAGAGACAGAGAATCTAGGGTCCCTAGAACTGTCTGGCTCAAGTGCCCTAATACCTACTCGACGGCTAACATTAACTAACTCCTTCTACTCGCGATCTCAATTTATATCTTTCATACGATGACTCATACATCCAGAATGTTCGATGACGTGTTGATGAGTCATACTTGCAGCTGTTGTTAAGTCACGTTGATGAGGCGTGTCGATGAGTCATACTCGCAGGTGTTATTGATGAGTCATACAGTTGATGACTCATACATCTAGAATGTTTGATGACGTCATATGTGGGTTTACTATTCGTTACAATATCTTGAAAGTAGTTACTGGAACGTTTATGAGAAAGGGTCCAACTTTTGCACTCAGGTAATACATGCAAGAGAGAGATGGGTAATTGATAGAATAATGTGTTAGAGAGAAAAGTTAAACCCATTGACTAATCTACTTAAAAGGAGGCGGGATTTAAAAAAATCTGTAATCTTTCACAAATATTTTCTAAAAATTTTAGGTAAACAGATATTAATAATATATATGATCTAAGGTTCTAAACTTTGCCAAGGGTGTTCTTAATTTTTGTTTTGTGACTGTTTTGTTTTAGTAGTTACTACAGCTATGTGTCTAGTTTTTTCTTAGTTTGTAGTATTTTTATTAAAACAAGTGAATATTTAATAACTTTTTAAATTTTTAACGTATTTACATAAATAAATGCCTATATTATTAATTTATTTTTATTTATTGCTTACATTAATTTCTGCAATTATTTAATTATCTAAAATACTCCTAAACCTCTATTTTTTGATGATTGTTTTCATTATTATTTTCGTTTAGTTATTTTTTATTGAAGGTAAAGAATGAAACACAAACACGTTATATAACTTATAACTTTGTTTAACTAGTAGATGCTTCCATTTAAAAGGACTATTTTATAAAGTGTGTCAAAAAAATTTTGAATAGAATGAGTAACAAGAGTTTTTACAAGCGTGTTTTCAAAACAAGCTTTAAAGAATTTAAATATCTTGCCCAGGTAGTTGGCCATCTCTGTTTAATTCGGTCTCTTTCGTACACAGTATAAGGGGTATTTCGATTCTTAAAGCTGCAACGCCCTTACTCGGGACAAGACATTTGCTAAAGACTGTACATAGACACCTTCAAAGGTAAGATACTTTATTTGTTCATGATACCAATAATATTCAACTGTATTACAATGACAAGAAAAAAAAATTTAATTATGTATTTATGTACTTTAATAAACTTGTTCCACAGTCATTATCGCGTAAAATCTTGTTACTTTCTCGGCTTTCAAGTCTCAGCGAATTCATAAATTTTTAAAGAGCAACCCCATCGAATTTCTAGGTGTAAAGATGGATTCTTCGGAATTATCTTGCATTTGTTTTTAAGCATAATTTTAACGCATTTCATTCTTTATAAGTTGAACTTCTCACTACTTCATTGTCATTGAAAATTAATAGGGAGAAGAAGTGCATACGTCATACCGTGCCTGACGTCATAATTCTTTCCTCGCAACGCGCATGTACCTCAATAAGGCACATTATATTTCATTTCTGATTATTGATAGTGTTAAAAAGGATGTTTACAAGCTATAAAAACACTTACCCAATGGCTTTCACCCATTGTTGTTTCAATATTTTATTTGTGATAGTACCTATCTATTATTTTAACCTCACAAAGTAGCGTCACGTTTTCTCTTCCAACTGTCAACAGTGTCAAAACTGTCAAACAAACGGGCTACAGCGAAGTAGAGCGATGCGAACATGCGCGTTGCGAGGAAAGAATTATGACGTCAGGCACGGTATGACGTATGCACTTCTTCTCCCTATTCTGCCGTCTAGATTACTATTACTAGAGAAATGCCTGACAGCAGATATCGTCCGAGATTTGATACCGGCTGCAGGGGACCGCTCTGTTTTTATGTTTAACCTATAGCAGTGGAAATCTACAATCCAAGGGACAGCAATAAGGAACGTTAGTACGCTTTAAAGTATAGTTAGTACGTTTGAAATTTAATTATCTACAACGTAAAAACGTGATTTTTAATAGTTTTTGGGCAATAACCTTTTAAATAAACATTTCTGGACCTGGTCTCTGCAAGGGAGGGGCTCTCGAAATGTTGGCATAACAAATGTAGTATTATAGACTGAACTTCAAGAACTAATAATTACTATTTATTACAGTAACAAAATTACATTGTTCTTTTTCAGTCAGCTGCTACGACTGATCTTCAGAACGTAGATATTGGAGACTTGCCATTACCAGTTGGTCAGTTCACCAGCACTACTCAAAGTCAATATGAGGGTACCTATAGTTCTAATCCATCCTTCAGCCAGGATAGTATTTCTTTGGATCCTGCCCAGATACATACAGCATTCCTACACCATCTCCCAGGTCGAAGGGAATAATGAGAGTGAGTATTAATAGTTGTGATATTTCAGTAATTTAACACATTGCTTAGGGTAAAGTGTTTCACCGCTGCCTCCAGTTGCTTCAACTGTTTCATGATCACTGTATAACGATCTAAACCTCTTTAAACAGAAATACATATCTTAGAAAATTCCATACCAGTATTTGTTGACTTTATTTTACAGAATTTATTTTCATATTTGATTTTTTTGAATTTGAAGTTTGGTGTGAAATTTTCGTACCGAATTAGTAACCAGGAATTCTGTCTCGATCAGGAATGTTTAAAGAAAATTATTCCTCATCTGTGACTCGTGGCACTTTTGAAAATATTCCTGACCTCGAGATTATAAGAGACACCTGTAGGTGGTGAGCTTGAAGATATAATAAGGGTAAACCACGCCCCCTAACGGTTTTTGTCGTTTTTCTCGAAAACTGTTAGGTTTATCGAGATGTAGGAGATTAGGTAAAATCAAGCTTATTTAAATCTCTTTGTGAAAATCCATGAGGCGAGGTTATCGATATTCTTGGTGCCAGTTGGTTGAAAAATTCGTTTTGGCAAGTTAATTCTAAGGAGAGTACACTGTACTAGTCAATTTTTTTATTCAACCCATTATGTAAAGGTGTTTCGCTTGTTTTTAAATCCTAATCTCCTTTATTTATAAGATCAGTAAATTTTTTTCTTGAATGATTTTTGCTGTAAAACTGAAATATACGATTTAAAACGAAACTGTTGCCTTACTGTGGCGACTGTACAATAAGAGCAATTAAATCGTGTATTTCAATTTTACATCAAAAATCATTCAAGAAAAAAATTTACTCGATACCAAGGTCTTATAAATAAAGAAAATTAGGATTTCAAAATAGGCGAAACACCCTGTACGTATTGGGTTGGATACAAAAATTAACTGGTACAGTGTACTCTCCTAAGAATTAACTTGCTAATAGGAATTTTTCAGCCGACTGGCACCAAGAATATCGATAACCTCGCCTCATGGGTTTTGACGAAGAGATGCTAAGGTAAAAGATGACTGGACTCTCAACAGATTTTTCTTAGCTACTTCATGACGAATATGAGACCATAAAAAGTTACGCCCGAAAGTTTCTTGAGCAAATCTACTGGTGCAGATTGCTGATCCATGTATGACATAGCTTCTTTCTTCGAATACACAAAACAAAGCATTATGTTACCTAATCTCCATCTCAATAAACCTAACAGTTTTCGAGAAAAACGACAAAAACCGGTAGGGGGCGTGGTTTACCCTCATTATCTCTTCGAGCTCACCACCTACAGGTGTCGACTTTGAGGGGGTGATTTAACAACCCACAAGAGAGCCCTATGCAAGAATTCACGAACTTACCTCGTCTTTCGGCTATTTTTTCTAATTTGACTGTACTATAGTGATTTGACTATTATTTTTTACTTCAATATTTTTTACATAACTTTCATTTCTGAAAATTGAATAATTTTCTCTTTTCATTGCAGGAAGTGTATGCTGTAACACTGCAACTAACCCCACAGGGCAGAGCCTTATTAGATCTGTACTTCGAGAAAGGTATCCTAGATCAGACAGCCAGAAAAAGAACCAGTAGGGAAAAAATGAGAGTTCTGGAACCACCCCCCACTCCTGACCTTGACCTTGAACCTATCTCGCTCTAACACATGGTGACCTTGAATCTATCTCTGTCATGTTAACGTGGCAACACCGCATTCTCAAGGTCAACAAAATGGCAACACCGCATTCTCAAGGTCAATAATATGACAACACCGCATTCTCAAGGCCAATGATATGGCAACAATGCATTCAAGACCACTCTTCAAGGTCATCAAACACCATTCAAGGTCAAGCTTTAGATATATATAGCAGGTTGCATGTATGGGAAGAGTAAAGCGTTTGCAGTTGCAGTGTACAGTGCAGTGTTACAATGGAAAGCCTCGCTAAATCAATTGAGAATGCGAAAGCGCAAGCTCTAGAAAAGCAGTTGATGGTTCCAAACGAGCTTCCTAAGGATGCTAAATGGGCACCGCTAGTGAATCAATCAGTGTTTTATTTAAACAAATCAAAAAGTAAAGTTGTATTTGTTGGATTATGTGCTCATTTGGGATTCACTCCTGTAATAAAAGTAGCTGGAGTAAAGAATCAGTGCATGCTGTTTGATGAAACGGAGTGGAACGCGTTAATAACCAATGAAGGAGTCATTAATAAATACTTTAAAGCAGGAGAAGAGGTCGGGGTTCCTTTGAAAATGGGTACAAAAACTATCTCGTTTGAGCGTGTTAACAGAAATTACGATAAAACAAAAATCATAAAGATAACTGATGCAGGAGATGATGAATTGTATTTAGCGTGGGAGTCCTTATATGAGCTGTGGCAGTTAATACCGTTACTAACATATCGATTAAACCTTCTGAAGGGTTTGGAATTTTTCAATTTCTACCATAGCATAATAGATGGTGTTGTAGACATGCCGGGTGACTGCATAGTGAACATCACAAACATATTGGAACCATTAATGAAGATGCAAATCCCGAACGTGTTTGGAATGCTAGAAGTTGTGCATTATCTACCAGAAAAGGTAATAGTGGATGTGGAAGTCAAAAGGTGTATTGCGTAATGGAAGAATGAAGAGCGGAAAGGGTGGGGGCGGGTGAATATAAGAACACATGGTCTAGGTGTAACGTAGTGAAATACAATGGAGACGCGTAACAGTGAAGACGTATCAAGCAAAGCTATTGATAAACTGAATGCTGTGGTGAAACTACGGTGTGAATTAGAAGCGCTAGAGGAGGATGCGGTACACGAAGCTGTTCATGGTACGGGGATATTCAGTCCAGAATATTGTCAAGAGTTAGCACAACGATATAGAAAAGGCGTGCAGTTGTGTCAAGACTTCATTAGAGGTGTGATTTGTGATGAGTGTTTGGTAAAAAAGCTCATTGCGCAACATCTAAGGGACTTTGCATATGACTTAATAGAGGACGGATTAAATGGGTGGTTTAGTGACATTTGATGAAAGTAAAAACAAAATACATTACATGTTAACATGGGAGTATGCACATCGTCAAGCACGCAGAAGTCAATGGGAGATAATAGCAAGGGATAGGGTACGATTTCAGAGACGAATAAGCTATGTGGAAAATGTAATCGCTCCAGTTTTGAAAGAAGAGTATAGAGAGGGTATCTATAATACACGTTTTAAAAGTGGTGGGGGTATAGTTTAAATAGTCACATCAGTCGCTTACCGTCAGTTACAAAAATGGGTTCAATCAAAGTGGGTTGGCAACATTACTGGGTTCTTGAAACAACAGATAAGGGTGAAATTAAATTTTCGCGTTATAAAACGCACAATACCGGGTTGTTAATCGAAAGAGCTAAACTATCGAACACTGTGGTTGTACGTAGTGAAAACGATTATCGACACACTTCGTGTGCAGGTGTAGAAGTCCATTATTTGTTAAAAAATGGTAAACTTATAAATATACAAAATTCCACATGTACAGAACAGGGGTTGCTCATACATCGTCATACTATTAACTTGTTGCCTGATAAATGTGATTTCATTCTTATCAAATGTAAATGTGTTACACCGTATAGTGAATGGATTGCTGCAACTGAACGTGCACGTGACAACCTTGCTGCTGTCGGTTTTCCTTCGGGTTTGGTGTGTTATCTGGATTGGGAATTAAAGGGTAGTAATTGTTATATATTCAATTGTGAATAGTTATATAAGTTTGTAATAGACAATGAATAGTTGTAATCATATGATGTTATCTGGATTGGGTATTAAAGTTTAGTAATTGTTATATTTAATCGTGAATAGTTATATAAGTTTGTAATAGACAATGAATAGTTGTAATCATATGATGTTATCTGGATTGGGTATTAAAGTTTAGTAATTGTTATATTTAATCGTGAATAGTTATATAAGTTGTAATAGACAATGAATAAATAGTTGTAATCTTATTATGTTGTTTTAATAAAACCATTATGAATATTTAAAAACTTATTTATTCTGAAAAATCCATTACATGAGTTTTATATAAGTAGTATACATTACTTAATGCACAATAGCACAGTGAATGATGATGATAAAAGCATGATGGAAGCATAGCCTGTAGAGCTGGTTCCTCTGGTAACTCCACCACCGGTTGTGATACGAAACGTCGAATGTAGTTGCTCTTTTCAGATCCCTTCACGTAAATGGTATCCGCCTGCTGAGTTAAGCGTTGCAGAATTACAGGGAGCATAAAGGGAGGTGTGAATCCTTCATTCCAATCCAGACAATGATGATTATGCATTAACCAAGTAGCTTGTTGACGAAACGTGGGTGGTAAGTTGCGAAAGGCGAATGGAGGTTTGAAAACGTAGTGAGACACACGATGTCCATCAAACACGGCTAATTCCTTGGGTGCAAAGTCTTTTTCTGAAGTTTTGAAACCTTGCACATCGATAACTAGCATGATCGAAGCGTGCGACTATACTAATAAAGGTAACAGGTCCTTGGACGTATATAACGATTTCCTTTACAGTTGACGTACTTGCTTTGTCAATGCATTATACGTAAATACACGATCGTGCAAAATGAGACAGTAAGCAGTAGTGTTCGCTGGAATGCTTTTGTGAGTTTCGAAAGTAACTCGAAGAACGACAGCTTTCCCTAGCAAGGAATCTTTCTGTCGCGAACAGTCGACGACGATTAGAGGTGTAAGTGCCTTAAATCTATCAGGAGTCAGTAGAGGTTCGTTGGGTTTATCATAGTAGGATCGTTGAAAGTTAGCATACATTTCGTATAAAGTAGCATATCGATTTTCACCATAATTAATATTTAATTGATCGTAAGGATATCTTTCCGTATTTAAAAATACCGTCACGTTTTGAATATCACAGGCGTCGAATGTGCTCATATCTTTCTGCAACTGACCATCACGATCGGTTTGAAACCCTATGATAACGTAACGGGGAGTTTCCAGAGTGGTCGATGTTTTAATAGACCAACTGTGCTTATCCGTTTGCGGTACAGCGGGATAAATATGTGTTTCCCAGCTTCTAAATGCCACTTGAGTGTCAATATTTTTCCCAATATATTTCGTTAATGATAATTCTTCAGCCAATCCCGGTTGAATATGTGGAACTTTCCAATGTATTTTTTGCAAGTTAACCTTAAGCTTTTCATTAGCATCGGTGGATATTAGGGCATCGACATCGGAATTGCTTCTAATTAATACCAATTCTTGACGAATATTCATAATAATCTTTCCATAGTCTTCAAAAATCCCCAACAGTGTTGATAAAGGTATGCAGGCGCAAAAATTACCTTTACTATCTAGCAAGGTGCTGGTACCATCCGGAAACCAACCAGCGTTTTGTAACTTAACGCTTTCATTCGAATTGTGGGAAAGGTAAGCTTTCATGGTGGTTGTTAGACCAACTTTTGTTACCGAATCCACCACAACTCCATTCATTTCGTACCGAATCTCACTAAAAAGATATGCAATACCATTGTTTATAAATTTACCACTCGCTGATGGTTTACCATCTTCTTTCAGTACAGTACCTTCTACATATAGATAACTACGCGAAGGCAAAGTGGACATATCCTCTTGAATAGGTATTCGAATTTCATCATTATTCTCAAAACGAGTGGTATAAGGTTGGTGAGTGTGAAATTCAGCTCCAACAATCGAGTTATCGACGAGCACTTTTTCGTTTACATTTAGCACATTCATTTTGGGATAATAAAACCTAAGGTTTGCAAGAATAAGCGGTTACCCCTTGTCAATTGAGTAGCGACCGATGCCTGACTAACCATTTTCCGCTTCCAACACGATCTTTTATAGCCAGAGCGATCAGTGCAACATCGAGGAGTGTTATATTTGAACACCATCATCCACGCTCTTCAAATGAAGTCCTATCGTCACGGTTTCCCCTTGGAAATTAACCAAATCCCCGTCTTGATCCAATATTTTAAGGGTAATGTTTGAAATAGTATTGACATTAATTGGTAAATAGGGTGCAGTCTCAGGTGCTTCTATTATTTTGAATCCAGGAGGAACACTGGGGAAGAACTGATGTATCACATGGGCAGGTGTACCATTAATATAATTTCCTGTTATTATATTACATTCTATCATTAGCGAGTTAACCTTGATAATTTTAACTGGAAAATCAGATATGTGACGTTCCTTAGCTTTTAAGATTCTATTCTTAAACCCTAACAATGTTCCGATAGAGTGTTCAACTGTAAAGTCAATGTCGTGATCGGCTTTTATAATCGATCTTAGGGTATTATGATTCGGATCGATGTTAACAGACTCACCGTTTACTTGAGAATTAATGTATTGAGCTATATCAGCAAGCTCATATGATCCAGTAGGTATCTTTATTATTCTTTCTCCCATTTTAAACACGTTGTTTTTATCCGTTACGTTCGGAACAGTATTGAACGTTTCGAAATTTGTCAAACGCATAACCCATTGTTTTGTAGGATCCAAATATATGGGAGGGTTAAAAGGAGAAGTTAAAACAGACGTTGTAGCGGAGAAGATAAATGTTTGAGACATCTCAACATTCCCAGTAAGACTGAGGAAATGTTAAGGAGTGTTTTCATATAAAAAGTTCAGCGCTAAATGTCCACAATTGTACGAATTTAGCTTCTGAAAAGCATCATAGTTGTAACTAATAACGTTTAAGCTACCATCACTTTTAAAGTAATGAACGAGTTCTAGTGGGGGTTTTAACTGTCCAATACTATCAAAGTATAATATATGTCGACCACGTTTAACATACGATGTCCAATGCGTACCTTCCCCATCTGTATCATCCAAATTCACAATTCCACATTCGTTTTTACGGATACGTTTCGGTAACCCGTTTCGCATAAAAATACCTCTGAAGTATGGAATTTTTAACTCGTTTACGTACTTTGACAGATCGATATTGGTCAGTGGTCGGTGTGGTAGCTTTAAGGGTAGTTTTTTGGAGGTCGTAAATACAATCCTAATCCTTTTTTGTACGGTTTCAAATATAATCCTTTTCCTACAGGCGCTTGCTCCATCGCTATATTGTGTCGTTTCGTTTCTTCGAGCGCTGATTTCGCTGCTTTTGCTTCATTCACTGCTTTGGCAACCGCAGCTGCTCCAGTTCCTAACGAGCCTATAGCTCCGAGAGCGGCAAATAAAGGAATCAGCGGTAGGAAACCACCTTGCTTGGGAATAGGTATAATCCGACCTTTGGGAGCAATGATACGTTTACGTTTCAAGGCCGCTAGGGCAAGACGAGCAGATCGTTTTAAAGATAACTTTTTTACTTTACCACCAATACGTTTTCTAGCTAATTTGATGGCGTTGTTGAACGTTAAAGTACCCCTTCTTTTCACCTTAGATCGCCGTCGAACACCCATACCCAATTTTCTTTTTCCAGACATAATGCCGGCCACAGTAAGTGCAGCCGCTCTCTCTCCAAAACGAGCGTCCTTAGAACGAAACCTAGTCCACGCCTTATGTCCTAATATACTATCGGCTTTATGACGTTCACCAAGATCGTTAGTTTCTGAATAGACTATGTCGTGCTCTTTACAAGCTTCATCCAACGGGTTTATTCCTTTGTCTCCACGAGCAAGCCTTTGATGTAAACGGGTGCCAGGTCCGCAGTAGTTATACCCTGGTAAATGTAATTCTAACGGTAACTTATTAATGAGAGTGTTGATCACTCCCTTCCCCTTACGAGTTGATTGACGATTATCCGCTTTTCGCAGAGTACGTTTCATAACACATTACTCCTCCTATCACAGGTGAAGAGTGACTGTAAGTGACCCGTCTACATATATTTATATATATCACACACGTGTGCTCTTCCCTCACAACGTGTCCTACATGGAGCAGCTAAAGTTGGTGCATCAGAGACACAGATTACCGGTTGTAAATCGGGATAATTGTTCACCGACGCCACAAGTGTTTAAACATAGCGTATTGTTGGGTGCAGGATGCAAACGCGGTATAATAGTAGGCAGTTCCGGATGTGGTAAAACCAACCTAATGATAAGTTTACTAGAACATCCAAACGGTTTACGCTTCGAAAACGTATATGTTTATAGTAAATCTCTTTATCAACCGAAATACGCATATCTGCGCGACCTGTTTCGATCATTACCCATCGGTTATTTCGAATACGATTCTTCTGAAACTATATTACCGCCTAAGGATGCAAACCAAAACTCGGTTATTATCTTCGACGATGTAGTTTGCGATAGTCAAAGCACCATACGTGATTACTTCTGCTTCGGGAGACATAAACACATCGACTGTTTTTATTTATGTCAGACATATTCTGCGATACCTAAACAACTCGTAAGAGATAATTCAAATCTCATTGTCGTGTTTAAGCAGGATAATACTAACTTAAAACACATATTTAACGATCATGTTAGCGGGGATATGACTTTCGAAGCGTTTAAACACTTGTGTTTACACTGTTGGAAGGAGAAATATGGCTTTTTAGTAATCGACAAAGATTATCCACTTAATGGAGGACGTTATCGAAAAGGTTTCGACTGTTACTTCACCATAAATACCGAAGACACGAACTAAACGTTTTAGTAAACATGGATAAGCGTGTAGCAGAAGACTTGGTTAAAGCACGACGTCATGTTAAACAGAAATACAAAAGTCTCAAGTCTGAAATTGCACGGTCAGAAGTGGAACTACAACGCCGCTATCAACCTATCACTCAACCATTGCGTGAGTTTATAACCGGAGTTAAAACGGAATTATTAACTCCGAAAGAAGAACCCTTAAAAACGGAAGTGTCTTCTCCCATACCTACCTCGACCCCAAAAAAATTTTATAAACGACTTCCACCCGCAAGACGAATACCTCACGAACCATCACCTATCACCCAAAGAATGCGCACTACTAGCGTTCCCTCACCTGATATCTCAGTTTTTGAAACAGAAGTCCTGGAAGAATCTGGGGTCCCAACATTGGATCAATTGAAAGAACAACTTGCTGCTGTTGGATTCAGTCCGGAATTCCAAACTTACATAGATGAGACCTTTTCTGGTAGAGCTAAAATGTATATGGAAAACATGTTCAAGGATACTAAGAACGAGTTCGATCATCATTATGGAGTACGATTCCATCCGGAATCTCACCAGTACCTAATCGGAGACGCCGTACTCACTTTTGACGAGAACGACTTTATTATTAAAAAACCCTCAGGCACAATTTTTAAATATACAGGCACTCCTGGTTTTTACGAATTAGTATTTAAAAAAGCACCTATTGGATACACCCAATCAGACTTGCAGAAGTATAAGGACCTTCTTACACGTACCAATGCTACCAGAAGAGGTTACATTGAGGGTGCACAGCTACACGGAACCGGAAAGAAATATTCAAGTATAATTAGACCCCTTCTAACTACTCCTGGAGCAAGATTTCGAAGCGAGTCTACACCTACTACACCGGTCACGCGATCGAAAACTCGCACATTACCAAAACGTGGCGGTGGTGATATGCGCGTTCTCAACTATAATAATAAACAGGTGGAATTTATACCTTGGAAAGATCCTAATAAACTAGTGGACAGATTGAGACTCCTTTTAAGTTCAAAGTCGGCTGGCCACACCGGTCACACTAATGAAATCATATATATTATCGATGAATTGAGAGCTGCTAAAATTATCGAATAAATCATCACACGCGTATCGATCCGTTTCATAATATTGCTAACGTTAGTGCAATCATGACGCTCAATAAATTCGGGAAACATCTTCACAAAACCCCTCGACACTCGTTCGAAAGTGTACCTATTAGACGATATACCAAATGTAAGGTACACAACAATGATGCTATATCCGTCTACAGCCGTCCCATTTTACTTCGAAGCTGTTATTAGTCAGCCATATCATCATATATCGTCAGTACCTCACGACGATGACTCTGGATAAGTTCGGTAAACATCTTCATAAAACTCCTGTCCGAGTTAAACTCGACGCTCGTGCAAAAGTATTCTTTTTAGAAGACGTGTCTAATTTACACTACGAGACAATGTTGTATATGATGGGAATATACAACCATGAAAACGGTTATGCACTTTTGAACTCCACCAACTTCGAGTATGTCGTTCCTCTAACAAAAGGTATCATTAAACAAATCAAATACTATCCCACAGATGCGCAAATCTTTTTAAACGATACGTTATACGATGCCGAATCACTCATCGGAGTGTCATTGAAGAAAGGGGATAAGTTTAAGGTGAAGAAGCCTGGATCAAAGGACATATTTATTTTTGAAGCTGTTATTAGTGTTCCAGCATTTTCTAAATGAGTATAAAACGTCAAATAATTGAAGAATTGCATAAACCTGCTCGTAAACGATTTCAAAGAAGACGCGTAATCGTAAAAGACCTGAACGATTTGTACATGGCCGATCTTGTGGAAATGATTCCTTATGCTAAAATAAATAAAGGTTTTCGATATATTTTAGTATTGTTGAATATGTTTAGCAAGCGTGTTTGGGCGTGTCCACTTAAACGAAAAACCGGTGAAGACGTCACGAAAGCAATGAAAAAATTATTAACATCAACAGGAGGTACTCCCGACAATTTACAAACGGATATGGGGAAGGAATTTTACAACCAGCATTTTCGTAAGCTAATGCAAACGTTCAACATCAACCATTACAGCACCTTTTCTAGTATGAAAGCAAGTCCGGTAGAACGTGTAAACCGAACTCTTAAAAACAAGATGTGGAAGGAATTTTCCATGCAAGGGTCATATAAGTGGTTGCAGTTATTACCAAAGGTTGTTAACCAATACAACGATACCGTACACCGCACCACCGGCTACAAACCCATCGAAGTGAACCACAGCAACGCCAAGATTCTTTTAGAAACAGTTTACGATTTCCAGAAAACCACCGACCTGCGAAGTGCTAAATTCACAGTCGGTGATCACGTGCGAATCAGCAAGCATCGGGAAGCGTTTGCGAAAGGTTATACTCCCACATGGAGTACCGAAATCTTTCAAATTAAAAAGGTTAATCGAACCAATCCCATAACGTATATCTTGGAAGACACGAACGGGGAAGAGATACGTGGAGGCTTCTACACGGAGGAATTACAGATGGTTAAACATCCTGAAGTATTTTTAGTAGAGAAGGTGTTAAAAAAAAAGGGAGATCAAGTTTTAGTGAAGTGGTTGGGCTTTGATAATACCCACAACTCGTATATAGCAGCACGTGATATAGTGCATTAAGTAGTACAGTGCATTAAGTAGTACAGTGCATGCAGTGTATGTGTTGCAATGTTAATATATAACTATCATTTTATGTAAGCAGTAAACAATAATAAATCACTTTTTGATATCAATAGTGTGTTTTATTTCTTCTACCTTTACAGAAACACAGAGTATGATGTATATAATTTATTCACATTAATCAATATCATAATAAATACATGAAATATATACGGTAACAAACTACAAAGCATAAATACTATTTACAATAATTCATAACAAAGAAAAGGCTGTTGTCAACGTAGCCGGGGGCCTCTGCGATAATACTAATCAGTACCGTCGGTTCTACCAACAAACGAGTTCCAAAATTACATTTCGGCTTGCAGTAATTCTAACAGACGATCCAAATTCTGATAACTATCACGCCCCGGATGAATATCGCGGTGTCCCCATGCTAAAGTGTTGTGCGACCCGGGAATAATGTAACGTTTGTTATCGGCTGGTGATAACGCTACTTTATTCCGAAGTTCTGTGTACATAGCATGTAAACGTGATTTGAATATAAACATTTTTCGGAAGAGCACAACACCATCTTCCACAACCTGACGGTAGTCCTCAACGGTGAGATCGCGCTTAATTACCGCCCTTTTTACCACTTTCGCCTTTTTAATCGCCATTTCACCGTCGCGGTCAAGCACGTTTACACAATACGTTTTAGCACCTGCACCGTAGAAACTGCAGAGGGGCACTCCACAATATTCATCTTTCATTTTACCAACCACCGAGGCCGTGCGCGGTATACCGTGAATGTTGTCAGGTGGGAATTTTGAGGTGTCAAATTTATCTAAGTGTTGCTTCATATCAGCATAAAAATTTTCAGTACGAATTTCTATAATGAAAGAGTCAGTATCTGTGTACAGCAAGCGCACGTTATCACCATATAAAGGTTTGAGAAAATCATAAAAAAATTCATACATTATCGTTTTAGAAAGATCCAAAATAGTAAAACCCACGTACACCGGTTTATTGTATGTAACCGACACTTTTTGTAACTCTATAGCGACCAAATTTTCCGAGAAGACAGCAACGCTTTTGAATTGAGGCTTTGCTACTAACGTCTCAGCCCCATGCTTTTTACCATGACGTTCCCAATGACTAACCAAACGAACGTCCACCCTTTTATCGACATTTTCCATTGTCTTGCCAAATAAACTGTTAACCATTAATTTAAAGAAGTCCCTGTCCGCTTCGTTAGTTGCCTGATTACGTAACGTGGTATTCAAATCAATATAGGAACGCAACCAGGGTGCCTGATGAAATTTTAACACGCGATGAATTTTGGTTAATTCTAAACCATGCTTAAGACACTGTTGTAAATTTCTATAGTGGATAACGTAACGCGTTTTATCGAACAAGTTTGGAATTAATTTTGGGTGACGCGCGTTTCCCGTAGGCGGCACCAGAGGTTCGGGGCAGAAAGGAAAGTCATTATGTAAATCGTGCAACCGCGTTGGGTAGTGTAGATCTACTTCCAGCACGTAACCCATATCGGCGTCTTCCGCCACGGAATTTAGATCGAACTGTTCAATTTCGTACGGACTAAGCCATTCAAAGTCGCGCTGCGGCAGATACTGTCGCATACTGTAACCGTAGAGATTGGTAGCATCGAGATACATAATAAAAGAATGGGGCTTGGACGCGTCATAATTTGGAAGAAACGTATTATTCGCGAAACACTTCCTGCCAACACAGGTACTGACACCTCCCCGAATACCTTTCTTAAAGAAATGGAGCATGTCCAGATCCGTGAGCAGCTCCAGTTCTACAGACGTGCGTTTCAACATAGCATCCCAACTTAAACCCGGTGCAGTAAAATACTGCGCCGGATCTAACTTGTAATTTTCAAGACATACACGTCTAAAGTTTTCAAAGACATCAGTCAAAAGTAAGACATCGGTTTTCAAATAGAGATCCGAATAGTCGCCCAAAGTCGTGCAACCAAACGTATTCCACACCTCCACAGCGCGAGCATACCGCGATCGAGAGACGTGTTCCCCTGTCAAACGATCGAAAAAGTCCTCATACGTCGGCAACGTGTCCTGTGCGAGTTTGGAGAAGCTGTCGACGTACGAATAGGGAAACACACCTTTCTGTCGCAGTAAGTCGAAGCTAACCCCATCTCCAAAATACTTTTTGATAGTCAAACACTGGTCGGAAGTTAGATTTTGAGATAACTTATCCAAACTAGAATTTAAAAATCGTAAACTGTCCAGAAAGCGCATTTTAAGACATACCTGTATTCGTTGGGACCCGTCCCTAATTTCATCTACCAAAAGCTGTTTCGAAAACGAAACGTATTTCTCTTTATTGAGCGCAATCACTTCGATTGCTTCTTTTTCTAATGCCAATTGCTTTATGAATAGATGTGAATCATATCCCGTCAAATTATGGAAAAATATCGGTATGAAGTCGGGAATTTGATACATTAAATTGCACCCGGAGTGAGCCGCTCCGCGGTACTCGCCGCTGAGGTGACAGTGATCTTTCACCTTAACGTCGTTTTCACCAAAGGGTTTGTCACAAATATGACACACGGTTGCATTATCATAGTTGAAAGTTTGTCGGCACGATAAAAGTCGCATGTCTTGAACATGTCTTAAATGATCCTTATACAACCTTCTAACATCTCCTTCTAAGCGCAGCATAAACTCACTTGCTGCATTCGGACCACGGTACAATTCAAATTTAGATAACGCGTCATCGTAGGAACACTTAATGTAATACGCAAACGAATGTGGTTCGTGTTCGTACGATGTCATGGTAAATTTTCCACTAGGATCCGGCTCAACCGTGTCCAAAGGTTTCAACACACTTTCAAAATCCGCGTAAACGACAAAAGGTACTGTAAGTTGCTTTTGAAAATTTTCAAACTTCAATAGATTACCCGGCTGGTCGTGCCCCCATTTATTGCATACGGGTTCGATAGTTGGTAACTTGGTGTAAACATGATTGCAATCAAAACGGGTATGTTGTTTTAATCTACTTTCACTTGGAAAATACTGCAAGCAGCCGTCACAAAAGTGTTTTTCTCCATTGTGAGCCGACAACTGTGACGATACCAAACGCGAAAAGTTTTTTATCCAACAGTAATGACTATTACCCTCCATATCAGAAATTAATAATAAATTTACATGTACTTCTTTCTTTTGCTTAGAGTAATGCAGAGGCCCTACAACTTCTTGTTTCATTTCTCCGTCTTTAAATACAGCTTCCAAACCATACACGTTAATAGATAAGCGTGGATTACGCGCTTCAAATTTCGAAATAGCATCCAGTTTGACAGGAAAGGTGATACCTTCAAAATCAAACAGTTGTGCAAAATTTGGATACGAAGTCGTCCTGTTGGAAGGTCCCCCCCCTCGGCGGATACAAAGCGGACGCCAAGGCCCAACCAAAACAGCACTGATCGTTATTTTGCACGTTGATTACAGCCTTTTTATGTTGTATCGACGGCGGAAGTGGAACATAGGAGGAAGCACGGAGCGGGTTGTATTTATTGACGTTGACTTCTATAAATAACAGCTGCTCCAGTACCCAACCTGCAAGGACCCTACAATTAGCAATCGAATCGTAACCCGTAACTATTCATTACCTGAGTTCCGATCATTAAAGTCCGACATCTTCGTATCCAGCACCTCAACGAAATCATCATACAAATCGGTCAGATTCGAAGTCCCGGTCACAATCTCATTTTGCGTATTAAACGATTTAATTTCGTGCAAATTTTGACTTTCCAAAAAGTACATTCCGAATACTTCTAGATTGACTTTCACACTACGAAAGCGCTGAACGTTTCTTTCTAATAGTCTTAACACATTTTCGCGGGTCTCATCAGTAAATTCTCTGAGATTTATGTGATGATTTCTCACCGAGACTCGATAACTGGCTATACGCGACTTGAAAGCCGTCTCCAGGACCACCACTTCCTCCGACTGCACTGACGCGGTATTACGATGATTGTGGCGGTTGCTTCGTAGATGTCCAGCGTAGCCACGTCGTGGAACATCCAGCTCGCACACATCACAATACACCGTCGCGGAGGTATTTCCTGAAACAATTGCACAGATCACTAACACTAAAGCCGTTAACAATGTGTACACGTACCTTGCGGGGAGGTTTGTTTCGCTTTCTTAGATGCAGGTCCTTCACCGGTATTACCTACAGCATCCGAAGCTCCCCCAGCTGTAATCAACAAAATACTCGTATCACATCATACAACTTCACAGGAATGGTTGCTTACCGCTCGTGGATTGGTAGTCCAGCGGTCCACGGCAGCTTTCTCTTCGGTGACGGGCTAAGGCATCCCGTCGGGTGAAGGACGCGCCACAGCTACACACATGCATATTCTTTGTAATCAGTAAACGGGAACGCACTGGCAAACGATAAAGCTTTTACATCAACTTTTACTACTAACGTTCGCGATACTGATTTCCAGTCGGGACGACGAGGACGTGTTATGCAAACCCGACCGGGATAGGAAGAGGACTGGGTTATTGTTAGTGGGAGGTCACAGTTATACCAACCGTTAACGTCGTTGATGACGCAAAGCTGACAAGTTTTCCGCTTCGGTTAAAAGTGCGAGGCGTTCGCTCTCACAGGACCCCAACTCCTCCATCACTTGTCGTAGCTGCTGCGTCTTGATACTCTTGATTTTGATCTCATATCTTTCCACAGCAGCTAAGAGCTCCGCTTTGCGTTGGAGGAGAGCGATGCGTTCACTCTCACACCCTCGCAAACCGGACGCCACTTCTCTTAACCGTCGTGTAATCCTTGTCTGCTGTGCGTCATCAACGACAGCAAGCGGTAAAGACTGCTTCTCGCATGGTACACCATCTATGAAGACCATCGCCGAAGTTGTGAAGTCTCTGATGCTGCCGGACAACTGTATGGACGCTGTGTCATCAGAAACCTCCATAAGTGTCGCTGTGTCTATGTCCAAATGGTCATGCACCCCGTCATCACAGGGGGTACCCGGAATGATTAACTCCTCATCGTCATCGTCAGGATCGCTTGCAATTGATGTGGAACAGTCCGACTCCGTTTCATCAACAATTACATTTGCACTTGCAGCAATCTCCATGGGCAGGTTCACTTCATCATCGGTTGCAGATGGTGATGCATCCCCCAAAAGGGACCCCCGAATTGAGATATCATACTCGCTGCCCGGTGGGCTATTCAACAATTGGGAGTCCCACTCACCCGAACATGGTGATGCCGCAGGTGCTTCCTGGACCGTCACGATGGGGATTCCTCTCATGTGCAAACTTCCAACAGCGTAAAACACATTTGTCGAAGTCAACAGCTCTCGCAGTAAAGGTTGTGAACGCCCGGAAAGCATGTCGTACTTCGGCTTCTCCACATTAACGGCTGCCGCCTTTACTACCACATTTTGTAGTACTATGATCTTCTTTGCGGCAGCAACTGGAGATGGTGTACGCTCGATAGTTGGCACAAGTACCGGGCACGCAGCAACTGGAGAAGGTGTACGCGGAACATGTACCGAGCACGCTGCAACTGGAGATGGTGCACGCTCGATAGTTGGTACAAGTACCGGGCACGCAGCAACTGGAGATGGTGTACGCGGCACATGTACCGGGCACGCTTTCTTCATCGATAATTTTGACCAGAAGGACAATGTCACACAACGACACTTATTCACTTCACCAACACTGGTAACACTACTAGATGATGTATCCATGATGAACGAAGACAGACTGACGCTCCGCTTCGTCGCCCTCCGGTTTTGTCGAACCACCCCCCACTCCCTAACCTTGAACCCCACTTTCACCCCACTCCTTCACCTTGAACCCCTCCATCACCCCCACCACTTTACCTTGCATTCGCGCAAATACTTACATTTCCTCACGGTCAGTGGTGTATAGACAGAAACCTTGCATTTCCTCACGGTCATTGGTGTATAGGTCGGTGTCTAGACAGAAACCTTACATTTTCTCAAGGGCATTGGTGTATAGGTACCTCAAGGTCTTCCACTTCCCACTCCCTCCGTGGGTGTTGTAACTTCGATATAATAGGGAGTGTTTTCCACACCAGGTAACACATCACAATGTCCGTCATCGCACCTCGCATACCACATTCCGTTGAAGGAGATACCGCGCCAGATGCGCAGAAATGGGATCGCTGGCTCAGCCTACGGGCTCAATCGTTACGCTGCATCGCTGCCTCCTTGGGTCCACATGTATCCATCGCCCGCCACCATCGAGAGCTGATGAATCCACAATCATCCATAGGTATAGGAATTGAACGCCTAGTGTTCGAACTATGGGTGATGTGGAAATGGTATTGGTATACAACCGCTAACTCCGAAAGACATTATGATGAAGACCGTTTCGGTGACCTGGAGGACCTTGATTGTGCAAACCGAACCCTACGGTTTCAACAGGTGGCTACGGTATTGCAGGGGTGCTTTACAGTGGCAGATGTCCCGTACTGTCTGTGGTGGTCATACTACACGTGGAAAGAGAAGCGTCTATGCAAGGGCTGCATACGCAGTGTGTGTAGTACGGCCACCCTACCACAGCAATACCACACAACGGTGTCGAGATCGATTTCCCACGTACCATCCCATTGGTGTGATGGCTGCATGAAACGGATGCTGTACAACACCTTCGACCCAATTGCGTGTTCCGAACGGTTGCATATCCTCGGTCCGGTATCCCAGTTTGGAGGCAACGATGCGGATGAGTGTACCTGCGATGATAATTGTCACGGCAGCCTTTACTTTCAAATATTGAATGCACGGTTGGAGATGGAGATGGATCAGCAGTGATGTGTAATTGTAGATATTATAGACATTATAGTTAGTAATTTTGTTAATATTATTTAGTAATTTTGTTAATATTAGTTAGGACCAACACATTTTAAATAAAAAATAGCATGAAATAATTCTTTTTCCTTTACAATTGATGATTTGATTGTATACAATAAAAGAAATTGTAGATATTATAACCGTAAACAAAAAGTCACTAAAACCGTCTGACCCATTACTCACTATGTTGTTTTACTTCAACAGTTTGTAGCAACCAGACAATACTCTCTGAAAAATATCCAAAATTTAAAAAAAAAAAAAAAAAAAAAAAAAAAAAAAAAAAAAAAACCAAAATCCAAAAGTTTGTTGTAACCCGGAAATACTCTATGACCATTCAATTGTGGTCAACATCATACCCGTGACGACCTTCATTTATCTCTACTTAGCAAATCGAGCAATCGAATTCTTGCCCTTCATTAACCTTGAGAGCTAGAGCGCTGATTTTTCAATTTTCGTTCCCCCCCGGCCCCAAACCCCCCCCCCCCTACACTTTTTTTTTTTTGATTTTTTTTTTTTTTTTTGATTTTTTTTTTATTTTTTTTGATTTTTTTGGGGATTTTTTTGGGGGATTTTTTGGGGATTGTTTACACTCGCGCTGCACCTGCAAAACACGGGGTAAATTAAAACGTAATTTTATTACAATAAACTAATTCTAACTCACTTATGTGCATGCCTCACACTTTTGGTGAGTGGCGGCGTACCTCACCGCGTCATAGTCCCGAGGGACGGTTATGTAGGTCTCCCTACATACGCAACACAGCACCAGCGTGCTAAACCGCCCCCGTACTAGTACGGGTCGCGACATCGCCACTAAAACGTTCTCCGGCTATAAACATTAAAATAAAAATATATGTCTCATATCTATGTGTTTTATTCAAAAGTAATTTTGTTAAATTGTTTAGTTAGTTACCAGCACTTGCATCGTTTCCTCCTTTTATTTAAAAGTAATTTTGTTAAAAGTATTTTTGTTAAAAGTAATTTTGTTAAATTATTTAGTTACTTACCAGCACTTCCATGGTTTCCTCCT
This sequence comes from Agrypnus murinus, assembly GCA_929113105.1. Taxonomy (NCBI): domain Eukaryota; kingdom Metazoa; phylum Arthropoda; class Insecta; order Coleoptera; family Elateridae; genus Agrypnus; species Agrypnus murinus. The sequence continues at coordinate 76,521,105 of OV816029.1, read as the reverse complement.
GGTCTTCCACCTCGTCCAGGTCTTCCACCTCGTCCTCCATCTCCTCAGTCTCCTCCAGGTCCTCTACCTGCGCAACGTCGTTCACAACGAGGATCTCCGTATCCTCGCTCCACAGACTTGATCCCCGAGACGCTGGTCGGTCGACCTCCGGCGACGAACTCTCTACTCCACTTTCTACTCCACTTTCATTGTTCATTTCGTTGTTCATTTCTCTAACTTGTTGTAAATGTAACTGAGTGGTGAAGCTTGGAAGTTATAGATATATCTGTGCCCCCACTTCTTTCTGTGTAAATACAATCTCGTTGACCTTGTTTCATCTGTTCTCAACAAAGACTGCGGAATTTCTTTGTTTGCACATTTCTGACTGTCTGGTGTAGTTCTTACCCTTGAGGTAGTGTTGACCTTTCGTGTACATTTTTTTGTAAACATAACAACGTCTGCGGAATTTCTTTTGTTCTGCCTGCACATTCGTGCCTGTCTGGCCACTCCTTTATGTGTAAATACAATCTCCTTGACCTTGTTTCGTCTGTTCTCAACAATGTCTGTGGAATTTCTTTGTTTGCACATTCCTGACTGTCTGGCCACTCCTTTCTGTGTAAATACAATCTCCTTGACCTTGTTTCACCTGTTCTCAACGATGTCTGTGGAATTTCTTTGTTTGCACATTCCTGACTGTCTGGTGTCGTTCTTACCTTGAGGTTGTGTTGATCTTTCCCCTGGATATTTTCATAGTTAAGTAAGAATCTAATTGAAATTAAAATGGTATGACATTTTTAAATCTTAGTTTCACTTTTGATTTAATCGTTAAACTAATCTCTAGAAGAGACGGAGATCGGTCTTAAATGAAACGATATAATGAGATAAATACGTGGTTTATTTAACTAAATACATATGCAATTTACCCGCTTGTATTTGTTTACAGAGTACATTTATCTTTTACAATTTACAATCTTGTATTTGTTTACAGAGTACAATTATTTCAATAATACATTAGTTAAGCCTCGGCGTACTTTTCACTAAATAATGCGCTGGCTGTTTCTGTGACTTTACAAAAACAACACAACACTTTAACTCTCCGCTATTAAGATGGTGAAACGACGCCAATGTTCTGTTCGAAACTTATCCGGCTTATACTAGTCTATAAACAGCACTTTAACTCTCCGCTATTAGTATGGTGAAACGACACAAATGTTCCGTTCGCAACTTATCGGTATTATACTCCTCTATACGTCTCATGATGGGAATTTTTATATTTGTATCGTACCATTCGTCTAACGGTTCTTCCAATTGTTTCGGCGCTGTCCCACTTTTTCCGTCAAACCATATCCTTTCCCCATTTAAGTCCATGGAATATGCAAACGTCACTAGCGCAAACACCAGATAACCAGCTTCAAGAACACTCTTCTCTTTGACGCGTTTAATGAATGCCTCTTTGTGGTGGTCTAAAGTTTTCTCGACGTTCCCACCATATAATTCTTCGTCTCGCATTTCATCCTCGTCGTCCTCGAAATCGAATGTTACTAAAACGGTTGCCTCTACCACGTTCATGATGCTGTACTGCTGAATTGTTCTTGTGTAGATGCTGTACTACTGAAGTGTTCTTGCGTATGCGTTTATATACACTGAGTTGACGGGTGGGATTCAAGGTCATGGTCTGAGTCGAGGGGTGGGATCCAAGGTCATGGTTTCAGTTGGCGGGTGGGAGCCAAGGTCATAGTCTTTAGTGGTAACGATAACGAGCGATACAATATGTTCCCATGCTTACACCAACTACTGCGATTAACAGGGTGCCCAAGGTCGCCACTGAAGCGTAACACGTTTCGCTGCTGACTTTACATTGTTCTACCGGACTATTACCGAGGGTTTGCCACTCGCTATCCATGGTATATGTTGGGTACACGAATTTGACCCTGAATCGTACTTCTTGCGTTCTATTGCCGACCTCGTGTTTAAACATTCCCATGTGTTGCAACGTCACCGGTTGCATTCCATACCACACACTCGTATTGAAGTTGTATGAAATAAAAGCTGCTGTTGTGTCTGGAAGTTTTGCAACGTACACTACACCCTCGTACAAGGTTGCTAATAATATTACCGCCTTGATTGGTAACATCTTCCTTAGTGTTATATTCTATGTTGTATCTTCTTTTAACCGCAAACGTCTCTACCGCTTTCAACGTTTATGGGTGCTAACACGTTTGCAAACACGCAATGTGGTGACCATTTCAGGTGTTCTACGATTGGACTATCCGACGGTTCCCATTTGAAAATGTTCACTCGGCAATAAAAACATTCTACTCTATCTTCACGCCCCGTATACACAAATCCGGCCTCAGCTAAAGATTTTGGGGTTTGTATACCCTTCCAATTACGAAATGATAACACTCGTTCTGTCAGGCACGTATTCTGCAAGCTCGCTTCTACACACATTTTGCATTTTCAATACATGCGACCTGCTATATATATCTAAAGCTTGACCTTGAATGGTGTTTGATGACTTTGAAGAGTGGTCTTGAATGCATTGTTGCCATATCATTGGCCTTGAGAATGCGGTGTTGCCATATTGTTGACCTTGAGAATGCGGTGGTGCCATATTGGTGACCTTGAGAATGCGGTGTTGTCATATTGTTGACCTTGAGAATGCGGTGTTGCCATTTTGTTGACCTTGAGAATGCGGTGTTGCCACGTTAACATGACAGAGATAGATTCAAGGTCACCATGTGTTAGAGCGAGATAGGTTCAAGGTCAAGGTCAGGAGTGGGGGGTGGTTCCAGAACTCTCATTTTTTCCCTACTAGAACCAAGGAAAATACGCGTCTTTAGGTTTAGATTTTTATTGGAATCTTTAATTTGTACTTATAATTGTCACATGTTATCATAATTATAATTATTTGCATAATTATTTCAGGATGTTGACTATAATGAATACAATATAATTAATTGTTCTAATGTAAGTTTTTTAAGTAAACACCGTTTTATTTTATTTCTCTTGCCTTCATTTTTGAACAATAACAGTTTTTTTATTGAATTTGTTTCTTTTCAACTTTTTTTTGTGTAAGTATGATATTGGTGACTTGAACTCACTATTATTGCTAGTTAGCCAGATTTGCTTTTCAGAATTACTAGATTTCCATCAGTTATTAAAAATATTTTCAGCTATCTCTGTGAGAAAACTTATATAGCAGATGAAGGTAATACACATTGAAATGAGGTATAAAAATTGAAAACATTCATATTTTCAATGTGCATTTGCCTGCCATTGCATTACAGGGTTTTTCCTAGAATTGGCTTAAAATAGGATTTTCAGGGATTGGGGGAAATTTGGAGATTATGAATAGAAAATTAGGCAAACTACCAAAAATAGTGAGTTAAAATCACCAATGTCATCTGGTAGAAACAACCAGAAAATATAGTAATGTGAACTTGAATCGATGGGTAAAGTCAACTAAACAGAATGGTATTTTAGTTATATGCAATGGTCATGACTGCTATCATATATAGCTGATTCCACCTTTGAAAGATGCTGACTTAACTTGACATATAGGTATTTTTACTATCCAATATTATTACATCAGCCAGAAAATCCAAGCTAATGCAACTACATCGTGAGTTGCTTTTACTAGTCTACTAGGTTGATTTAATTATATGAGATTCATTTCTAACTGTCTCATTTCGTATATCTAACTATTCTATTAAGACTGTTTCAACTATATGCAAGGCTGAAACAACCTAACACGGTATGGTAAATTTAACTATTTACCGGTTGCTTCTACCATATGGGAGTGTGATTGATTTAATCTTATTGGGTAAATTTAACCAAACACATTTTACTAAAATCATATAGTTCGTGAGTAGGTATTCCGCCACCTGAGCTGACCCCCTCCCTTTTTCCCCTACTCCTATCCCTACTCCTCCCCACTCCTATCCCTACTCTACCGCCATTTCTAATCGCCATCTTGGATCGCCATTTTGAATCGCCATTTTGAATAGCCATTTTGAACCGCCATTTTGAAATGTCATTTTGAATCTGTCATTTACATATCCGCCATTTTGTATCTGTCATTTTCAATTTGTCATCTAGGATTTCCCGCCCTTAGATTCAAATTTTTAGTACTACTACTGCCATCTATCGGTGACGTCATGTGATCGGTATAGTAGATTCCTCTCTCGCTCTCGCTTGGTTCAGGCCCTCTCTCTCTCTCTCTCGCTCTGGCCCTTTCTCTCGCTCTCGCCCTCTCTCTAGCTCTGGCCCTCTCTCTCGCTCTGGCCCTCGCCCTCTCTCTAGCTCTGGCCCTCTCTCTCGCTCTCACTTGTCATTTCCAACTTGTCATTGTTTCCCGCTGAAAGATTTGAATTCCTAATGTCTCAACTGCCATCTATCGGTAACGTCCAGTGATCGGTATAGTAGATTTCTATACACCTGTAGATAGGCAACCTGCTACACTTTTTTATAAAAATCAAAGGATCCAACGAGCTTCGAACCAGGGTTCGTAAAGTACGTCTGTTTACAAGTCCATAGCTTAACCCCGAGACCACGGAGCTTGTCTTTTAAATTACTGCATACGAGTTATTTATAAAAATGCTTTCACGTATATTTGATTAAATCCAATTTATTTAAAAATAATTCCCGAAAAATATTGATAAATATTGTACATTAATAATAATAGGAAAAATGCTTTTTGAATCCTAAAGATTTATTTAAATAAAACTTAAAATTTAAATAAAAATAAAATAAATTAAAATAAAATAAAATTTTTAATACTGACGCTCGGTTAAATATGTTTTCTAAGATTATCCGAATGTGCTAATTACGTACAAGACAATTAGTCAGTCTTATATGAGCTAATCGTGAAGAAAGTCCAATTTTTCTTAATGCATCTCAAATCACTTTGAAACAATTATTTACTTAATTATAATTAAAATACAGAGTTATATGACTAACTTTATCTTATACTAGTTAAATATTAAATTATTTCACAAAAACTTAAATTCTTTTAGCTAGAAAATCTACGGTTTCCTTTCCTTCAAACTTGAAGCAGAACAGAATGATAATTGTTTTGAAAGCTACGCTTAGATAAATGTTTACTTCAATCATTGTTACTAATGTGTGAATTACGTACAAGACAATTATAAGCCAATTATGATTATTATCATGAGCCATTATGATGAGACAATTATTAACCTTATATGAGCCAATCGTGAAGAAACAAGAAATTTTTTTTGATACATCTTAAATCGCGTTAAATAATTATTAGGCATGACTCAAATCATTTTAAATTAATTATAAATCTAAACATATGTACTGTTCAAAATAAATGTGTTATAAAATTCTTTAAACATTTCAAGTACAAAATAACACGTAAAATAATTAACACTTTCTAGTATTAAAACAAGTTTCTTTGTTACGAGATTTGAATCATTAATAACACCGAATGACAATAGTTGAAAGCGTTAGATTGAAAACGGTAAAAGCTTTATTTTTAAATATCGTTTAATTATTGCTGCATCTGCATCTTTTAATTATATATTATATCAGATAAATATCACTTTAAATATTGTATGTATAGGTTACAAAATGGAGCGGATGCATTTCGCGAATCTTATACGCATACGTAGCAGTGGCGTGCGGTCCATGGAAGCAGAGGAAGCAATGCTTCCTTTGAGAATTTATTAAAAATAAAAGCAATGCTAACAAAAATATTTTTATAAAATTATGGTTACCGTTTATTTAAATTTGTAATATTTAATCAACTTAAAGCTCAATATCAATTCCGTACAGCAAAAAGTATAATTATTTAGAGTACTATTTTAAATTAGGCTCATTAAACTTGCACGGAAAGGTAATACCGATTCAAATGTGTTACGTGTTACATACACTGCATATAAGCACTGATTTCGTTGCTTATAACTGCTCTTCTCCTCTAGCCTTGGCGTAGATCAGCGGGCGTGGTGATACAAACGATGCTGTTAGCATTGTTTGGCCGTTATTTTTAGTGTGCTTCATGCCCAAATGTTTATTTATTATAATTTGGTTATTTGTTTGATTTAGTGTTTGTTAAATTTAATGTTACTTAAGTATTGTAAATCTGCGAATGAGACTGTATTTTGTCACATTTTATTATTTCACTTTATATAAGTTGGATTTTGTTTTAAGACAAATAATTCTATTTAGTTTGCTCTGTATGCAAATTTAAAATTGCATTATCATCACGACTGCAAATTCAGCTGCTTCGGTGGAAGGTTCGAGTACTTCCGATACATCCGAATCGCGACGGTTTTTTTTTGTTCAATTTGTAATCAATAATTATTAATAAAGAATTTTCTGCATACAGTTTTGGAGAGATATTACAAATTATTAAGAAAGATAGATCAAAACCAGAACTTTCAAATTTAACAACAAAGATTAAACCTGCTTCGGTATTTTGCTAAGAATGACCGGAAAATCGAGTTGCAGTATAAATACATAGTAGTAGTTTTTTTAAATAAAGGATAATAGTCAACAAATTCCATAAGTATAAAGTGTAAAAGTGCTTCTTTGAAAAACTTTTAAGCTTAATAATTATAACACTGTTTTGTTATTGTACGTAGCAGGGGTGGATCCAGAGAACTATTTTGAGGGGGAAATTTTTGGAAAAATAATTGTTTTAATAAATAATAATTAAACAAACATTATTTGTTTCTATTCTATGTATACTTATTTCTAAATTGGGGAGGGATTCCCCCCGTGAATCCGCGCCAGTACCTACATAGGTATATTAAAATTAAAATCGTGGTTGCTTCCCTAGCCTAAATTCACACCGCACGCCACTGATACGTAGTAGGTATACGTATGTATTTATCTGTTATAAGAAATTAGCCTACTTTCATTGTTAAACTAGAACCTCAGGATATTACAGTTACCTCAACCGGGTACCGATGCTATCAATCTCTCACCGAAGATTGAACTATCATCTATGGATGACATCCAATCGACTGTTGGATTTGCAAGAAAATATAAAAATGTAATTTAACGTTTAAACTAACCTTTGTTTACTTCTATATATGTTTAATTAATATGTAATTAGTACATCGAAATATGTTCTTAATATGTTTTTCGATTGTCTTATAAAAAATATAACTATATACCATTGAAATAAAACATTACTAAAATGTTAAAAAATAATTTTATTTTATCACATCCTAAATATTTACACGACTGATAACCTTTCTCGTCAGTTTCTTTTCAAACAATTGCAGTCGTTTATCAAAAACCTAGTGATGAGCTTGTATTATTTGTATCGCGATATGCGTATATTATTCAATTTTCATGTCTTTTGCTAACCCTACATATCCTAAGCTTTACATAGATTTAGACATTTTTATATTTCGTATTTAGACACATAGCACGACATATCTGAAAAGTGTTATCTTCTTCTATAAATGATGTATCATTCAGATGATAAATAAAATAAATTGCTACTAAACGTAAGCTAGACTTGAATGATATCGATTGATATGCTATAATATGTATAGCTTAAATGCTAGATTAGTGAAGGAACATGCTGCTGAAGTCTATCGACTAGTTTGTTAGCCTTATCCCAATATACGCTTTCATCTTTATAATTGTTCAACTTTTTTTTTTTAATTTGATGGTCTAATACCTATATTTATGTGTTGTATTCTTTTACATAATAACTTAAACAAGACAGGAATTGTTAAGGTTAAGGTTATGCACTTACGAAACCATAATATTAGAAAAATATTTAAACATATTATTTATAATAAATTTAGTAGAATTATGAAGAAAAGAGTACTAGTTATGCTTTAACGATTGAGTAGCAGCTAATGCATCGAGAGGTTCACATATAACCTATATTTTATCAGTGAGAAATTCTATTTTGTTTAATAAAGTTTTATAATTATTGTTTACTAAGACATTCGTTTCTTTTACCTTCTCTAGTAAAGTAGCTTCGTTGACTTCTACTTCGTCAGTTGCTACTAAAATCTTGATTTTTAGATTCTTTATCTCGCTCTATGTATCTGATATTAGAAAGGTTGCTTTTTCGTTTTGTTTTAAGCAAAAATGCATTCGAAGGTTGGAAGTGATTGCTCTTATATTTAAAAATGAGCGAATAAAACTCTATCCCTAGGACTGGTTTACCTAGGTAAAGCAAAGACAGTTTGCTATCCAGCGTTTGACGATTGTCTATTTATTGAAACAAACAAGGTATGAAATGAAACAGGGAGTCTATTCAATGAACAATGCTAAATACTTTTATTCTGATTCTTCTAGCCTATGGATCCGTAGTTAGAAGCTCGAGCATGCTAAATGCCTACAATTCACCTACCCTATCACCATGTCGTACAATGCAAACATTTCATATTATTATTAATGTAGATAATTTATACATATTTTTATTTATTTCTACGTTAAACACATTCTTCATATATGAAAGCACGGTAGCAAGATCAAGAATGCTCCTACCCCATCAGAAACGATAGTTTTCATCAGCTTCAGATCAGTACAGCATACTGAAAAACTTGATAGGCGTATAGGTAGATATTTTCAAATTTTAATCCGTTTTCATTAATTAGTAGACCTAACAACGCAATAGCTTTAACACAAGAAGAAGGACTGCTCAGAATGGCTTTGCAGTCTGACACTAGACTCCCTGTTTCATTTCATACCTTGTTTGTTTCAATAAATAGACAATCGTCAAACGCTGGATAGCAAACTGTCTTTGCTTTACCTAGGTAAACCAGTCCTAGAGATAGAGTTTTATTCGCTCATTTTTAAATATAAGAGCAATCACTTCCAACCTTCGAATGCATTTTTGCTTAAAACATTAATATTTTCCGGGAATTATTTTTAAATAAATTGGATTTAATCAAATATACGTGAAAGCATTTTTATAAATAACTCGTATGCAGTAATTTAAAACACAAGCTCCGTGGTCTCGGGGTTAAGCTATGGACTTGTAAACAGACGTACTTTACGAACCCTGGTTCGAAGCTTGTTGTATCCTTTGATTTTTATAAAAAAGTGTAGCAGGTTGCCTATCTACAGGTGTATATAAATCTACTATACCAATCACTGGACGTTACCGATAGATGGCAGTTGAGACATTAGGAATTCAAATCTTTCAGCGGGAAACAATGACAAGTTGGAAATGACAAGTGAGAGCGAGAGAGAGGGCCAGAGCTAGAGAGAGGGCGAGGGCCAGAGCGAGAGAGAGGGCCAGAGCTAGAGAGAGGGCGAGAGCGAGAGAGAGGGCCAGAGCGAGATAGAGGGCCTGAATCAAGCGAGAGCGAGAGAGGAATCTTCTACTATACCGATCACATGACGTCACCGATATATGGCAGTAGTAGTACTAAAAATTTGAATCTAAGGGCGGGAAATCCTAGATGACAAATTGAAAATGACAGATACAAAATGGCGGATATGTAAATGACAGATTCAAAATTGACAGATTCAAAATGACATTTCAAAATGGCTATTCAAAATGGCGGTTCAAAATGGCGATTCAAAATGGCGATTCAAAATGGCGATTTATAATGCCGATTCAAGATGGCGATTAGAAATGGCGGTAGAGTAGGGATAGGAGGGGGGAGGAGTAGGGGAAAAAGGGAGGGGGTCAGCTCAGGTGGCGGAATACCTACTTTCGTGTTACCCACAAGTATTGTTGTCACTTTTTGTACCATATTTTCAGGTTACCGCAACTTATTTTTGATTAATTTAACCAGAACATTTTTTTCAGTGTGTGATTAGGTGCGTTGACATATGATACTACTGGTCGTATAGGCATGCTGTGTTTATGTGTTTTAATCAGTCCATATAGTCTTGGTGGTTGTTGGTTTTTATGTATGATTTGTTGTTTTTCTAATTCGTTAAAGCAGATATTGCAGTTTGCTAAAGCTTGTTTTATTTCTTTTTGGAATTTTGTGGTAGGATCTTTGTTTAAAACATCTAAATTTTCTTTATCAATAAAATCATTAACCTTTTGTGTGTAAACATCTTTCGAAAGGATTACCAAAGTGTTACCCTTATCTGCTTTAACAGAAATTAAATTGTTTTCTGTAATTTTATGTCTGATAGATTGTAGTAACAGGTTAGATGTTTTATTCTGTGTTTTGTTCTTTTTCAACGATATTTCCTTTATCAGATTCAAGATTTGGAATTTTGCATAATTGTTGTGATCTTTTCTGAGTATAGTTTCACATTCAACGGCCAAGACACAAGATACAAAGAACACGTACGCTCTTATAGACTTAAACATCCAGAAAAATCGAATTATGCCAAACACATTTTGGAACAGAACCACCCAATGACACCTCAAAACAACATTAAATTCTTACATTTTTGTAACAACAAACACAAATTAGACATTTTAGAAGCTTTTGAAATATACAAACATAAACGCACAGTACCTTTAATGAATGAACAAACTGAGCTTAGTAATTCTCCTTTATTAGAAGTGTTAGATATTTAGTTTTTGTATGTATTATATTTCATTAAATAATTAGTTAAGATTAAATTGGTGTATGTAAATAATATTTCTCTTGTTAATAGACGATTAAACAGCATTTTTGTTATTATTTTAAAAAGAACGTTACCAGACCATCCTGTGATTAAGGAGTCTAGTTTGACTACAAAGGTTAGGGTTATTTTTGACGCCTCGGCTAAAAGTGACACAGGCCTGTCCTTGAATGATGTACAGTATGCTGGGCCCACTATTCAGAATGATCTGCTTTCGATTATTTTACGTTTTCGGATTTTTCCGTATGTTCTTAATGCTGACGTCTCGAAAATGTACAGACAGGTTCTTATAGATTCCAATGAGCGTGATTTCCAGAGAATTTTATGGAAAAACACAGATGATCCTCAGGCGGAGGTGGAGTGTTACAAGTTAAATACTGTTACATATGGTTGTGCGTCGTCACCATTTCTTGCAGTAAGGTGTCTAAAACAGTTGGATTTGGATTTTCAGATAAATATCCTGAAGCAAGCGAAGCAGTTTTAAATTGTTTTTATTTGGATGATCTCTTAACAGGGGCATTTTCTTGTTCAGATTTGTTAAAACTTCAAAGGGAAATATCTTTTATTTTATCTAGTGGTGGCTTTCAATTAAGGAAATGGTTGTCCAATAAAAAAGAGTTATTAAGTCAATTTCAAATTGACGAAATATCTAGTTACCTATTTTCTGTATGTATTTATCCTTAGCAACGTGTTTGTTTATCAATCTTATCTACTTTTGATAATGACATTTAATGTCGAAACAATATTGTTAAAACTTGTGAAACTTTGAATTAATCTTTTAATTTGATTATATTTCATGATTATGGAGTTTCACAAAGTAAGGCTGGAGACAGTAAACGCTAATGCAAATACTTTGTAAAAATATGCCCCCTATGAAGCTGTATTTACTATTTTCGTATAACAGGAAACTAAGCAAAAATGTATGTTTTACTTGCCAAACACAGCCACTTAAACACAACACTAATCATGCAGCCTTATGTTAAAATTTTCTGGGCTAGGATTTGTGACAATTAAACTTTTATTGCCGGAAAAGGTGGCTGACTACTATAAAAATTATTTTTCAATTTAAAAATACATTACAGTCTTATTTTCGGTTGTTATTTGAAAATGTAGCTGACTACTGGAGGTGGCTGGAATTAGGCGCCGAACTTACCCTATTAGAAAATTGTAATTTTAAATAATAAGACTTCAATCAAATCTAACATTTTTATTCAAACAAAAAAGTAATTATCAATCATTATCAAGACCTATTGAAATTTCCTGGTGAACAACGCAAGTCAACAAGGTCCACTGGTTGCGTAATAAATACTTTGGATTTCAACTAATCCCACAAAAAAGGTCCTAATACCGATAATAAAGTAATAAACGAAAAACAAAATAAACTAAAATACTCTCGTGAGCGATATTAGGCAACTGGTTAAGCGTGTGATTAGGGTAACCTCCAATAATCCCTGGTATCCTAATACGGAATTGTTTCTGTGAAACCATCATCTACATACACCACATACGCACTGCACTCACTTCATCCTAAGTTTTTGCTTGTGAAAAAACCTAAAACATATAAATATACCTATGCCCATGCACGAAACGTATCTAATTTACTACTACAATCTTAAATTTATAATTTACTAATGATGATGATACATTATAAAAATGAAATCAGGCTTGTTTAATATAAAGCGTTATAAAAATTGTTAGACTAACTAGAAAAGGAAGCTCAATATTCAACTAGAAATTAATGACCTGCGGCGTTCGATTCTTCTAGAAAATCAAGTAGTGTACAACATTAGCGCTGGTAGAAGAGAATTTACATCAGTGAAGTAAACTGGACAGCATCGATGCTACGGATTTACAATAATTTATTTAAACACTTCATATTATCCACAGAATAATAAACGATTCTGAGATAATATTGTATCGATGGTTTTTCTCAGTATTAATTGTATTTAATTGAATTATACCGGGACAGCGCGTACGCAGTCCCGACTACCAAAAATTACGCGCCCGAGTTATCCACATTAGGGATAATCGCAGGGGTCAGCCCAGTCGTAGTGCAATGAGAGGGCCTCGCCCTGGGGGAACCGCCTTCATGATCACGGTAACCCCTACGCCAGGTAAGTATGCTTTCCAGCCGCATCCGTTCAACTTATATACAGCGGCCGAAATAACATTAATAGCGAAAGGTAGATGGTTGCGCCACCTATTGTCAACATTCTTGTTAAATCGACAAGAAAGTTCATACGTGTGAAGCGTTCTTCTTTGGACCGCAATATTCTATCGTCTTTTATTTATACATTATAATATAATATATTAGATTCATCACTTTGATTTCAGCAATTAATTGCAGATAATAAGACTGCAGTAGCTAGTGCGAAAGTTATGTTTTTACATTCCCTGTTAGTTCATATTTTTGTTATTTTCTAAATAAGTTTATTTTTGGTTTTTAAATGAACGGATCTCGACAATGCTCAATGTAGTTTGTGCGCGACTTGCATCTTTATTATTTTACGATTTGCTTGCTATACACGGTGCTTATATTTTGTATCGAGACAAGAGTAATACTGATCTTTCGCGGCTAACATGAATTAATTTAATTCGTTATATCTCGAAAAGTAATCACTGTATTAAAACATTATACAAAAGTTGCAGTTATAGTAATGAAAAATAATAACTGTGTATCGGAAGCTGAAAAGTCGTGCAGCTAAAGGTACGGTTTCCAAAGACAGTCGGCCAGCGGAAACCGAACGCGACCGACGTCCGCTCAAATGAAATGCTTATAAATTTAAATCGCTGGTTTCCTAGAGTTCGCTGAAGTCCGACGCGGATAGGTCCGCCAGTATTGTCGGTTTTCGCCGTCGGTTCTGATCGGTCGCAGGTAGATTCCAGTTAAGCGAAATGCAGTCAGTTGACTGAAAGACTGTGTCTATGCAAACATAATTTTGTGTTTTAATCATATTGCTAAAATTATTAATAATTTAAATAAAAAAATGAGTCATAAATTTTCTGCTGTTGATGAGGAAGATTTAATAAACTTGGTGAGGCAGCATCCGGCATTATATAATTGTAAACTGAAAAGTTACAAAAATTTAATCGTTAAAAACAATATCTGGAAGAAGATTGGCGAAGAGCTTGGGAGATCAGGTAATAAGAATAACATATTAATTATTATGCATGATAATAATTTAATAACCTGTGATTTTTAAAAAGTGAATTGCAGAAGGCTATAATAATTTCATGTTGTTGCATTATTATTTGTGAGGAGAGAACAGCATTTAGTGTCTGCTGCAATTCTTTTTAAAAAATCACGGTGTGTAACAACTTTCTTGAAAACTTTATTTTAGTTTAATTATTAGTAGTATATACAAGGTGACTCAAAGTAGAGTGTTGGAATAAAAAAACAGCAAACAATTGGCAAAATTGGAATCTTAATACTAAAATGTTGTTATAATGACTACATATGTTGTACAATTATGTTAACCTGTCTACAATTCTAGTTTGCCAAGGTACTGAACCTTGCTCACTATTAAAATAATCTTTAAATCTAGCTCTAACTTCTAACGCTTGAAATGTTGATCTTCTTGCATTCGAATTGGCCATAGGAATCATATTCTCTCTTGGAATTGTACTATTAGGTCGTTCCAATGTTTCTCCTGGGTATGGAATTCTAGAATTCCTTAACATGTTGTGAAGTATACATGCCGAAATTATAAGATCATTAACGGTTTCTGGGTTGATAGCGATTGGTGTATAAAACACTCTAAAATATTGGCACATTATTCCAAATGCATTCTCAGATGCTCTTCTGGCCCTGGAATGCCGGTAATTGTACACAGCTTTTGTTCTATCAGATTTTGCTTGATCTTGAGGATATGGTTTCATCATAGATTCTGTCAAAGCAAATGCTTCGTCTCCTAATATCACGTAAGGGTGAACAATACCTGTACCAGGTAAAGCACTGGAAGCAGGCATATTAAAACGTCCTGCGTTAATTTGCTTTCCTAGAGATGATCTTGCAAAAACCCCTGCGTCTCCTTCGCGCCCATAAGCACCCACATCTATAGCTACGAAACGATAGTGTGCATCTACAACTGCCAACAGAATAATTGAATGAAAATCTTTGAAATTAATATAGCTCGAACCGGCATCATCTGGACATCGAATTCGTATATGTTTTCCATCAATTGATGCACAGCAATTAGGGTAATTCCATATCCTGTAATAGTCTTCTGCATTTGTATGCATGCTTTCCTTTGTTGGATGTGGTATATAGACACTTAGCATACGACGTGCTATACTCCGTAAAACTTCTTTTACTATAGTGCTAATCCAGCTGTGATGTATACGGAACTGAAATGCTAAAGATCTAAAAGATTCCCCCGTAGCCATATATCTGAAACAAAACTATTATTTAACAGATCATAGTATCTTTCGAAATTCAAATAAATTTTTGTTTGAAATTGTATAATTTCATTTCACTTTATTTTAGATAATGACTGTAGAACAAGGTGGAAAAACATTCGAGACTATTATAAGAGGAAGCGGAATGAAGCTATGACAGGCAAAATAACAGGATCAGAAAATCCAGAAAACGACTTTTTTCAAAAGTTTCAGCATTTGTCGTTCCTGGAAAATACGTCCATTCTGGAAAGAGCGTAAGGCAAAGTATATAATTCACCAAACCAACTCATAATTCAAATTATTATTTTATATTACAGCACAGCTTCTAGCGTTCACGAAGAAACGCAACGGGACATTCAAGAGGAAAATAGCCCTGAAAACATTCCTGAGCCATCCGAAAATATCGAGGATGAATCAGTGAATTCGGAAGACGTATTATTAGGGGAGCACTCAGAAACAATTAACAAATCCTTGACAAGCACTCCAAAAAATAAAGGACAGGCCAGTAGCATTACTAAAAGCAGCACAAATTACGTCCTTAAAAACGTGAACCTCAACTGTGGACAGCCGAAGCTGCCGCTGTAAATAAAATAATTTAAAACAATAGTAATTACGTGAAAATCAGTGGCGGATTTAGGCACAAGCGCTTGAAGCGGCCGCTTCAGGCCCCGCAAGTCAGGGGGCCCCGCCGAGGCCTCCTGCCAAGGACCGCACTGGACACGCGATAAATAACAATTATTGGCGTGGAATTCACTTTCTCGCGAAAAGTGAAACAAAAACGGATTATATCATTCATATCGGTTGACACATTATAGTTTTCTACGAAAAGGCAAGCATAAGTAAAATATTGTAACGGAGTATACTGTTTCACAACAGACTTGCGAGGAATGTATTATCTCTGTCGCTCCGAACACTTGCTTTCTCGCACAATCAGCATCAGCGCGGTCATCAGACTACTATGATGACTATAATTTCTTGAATTAATGGTTTCTGATAAGACGTTCGGTGAAGGGGAATTTTACAACGCTTTTCAACGGGTAAAATTCCTGAATGACTTTTGTCAATTGTTTTTGGTATAGTAAAAGTAGAAAAGTCCATTGTAAAATAACTGATTGTAAAATAAATGTATTTATGTCCGATTGCATTATTAAGTACTGTTTATTGTATTGTATTGCGCCAGTAAACTGGCTTATTATTGTACTCGTAAAATAAAGTGGTAGTAGTAAAATAAAGTATATAGTAGTAAAATAAAGTATGACAACTGTATATTACATGTCAAATTTTCTTCTGTCAAGAATAGATGTCAAATTTGTAAACTGATTTTTTTTTTATTACTTCATTCTACTTCGTTTTTGACCAATCGCAAGGCTTTATTTTTTGGATTACAGCGATAATTCAATAATTTTTTATTGTCCTTTTCGACTGTTTTTATCTTCGTGACAACGCTGAAAACTAGTGTCACATGTGTCCCATTTTTTACTTTCATGTCAAATACTAATCTTTATGTTAATAAGTAGATGCTTAAATAAACAACTGTATCATGAAATAATCTTACCGAATTACATGCTCGTGCTTCTGAAATTATCTGTTGTAATACTCAAGTTGATTAAAACGCAACACTCGTGTCATTTTTTGACAAATTTCCCTCCGTTGCACGTCGGGAAATTAAAACGTCAAAAAATGACACTCGTGGTTGCTAATCAACGTTCGTATTACAAATCGATAATTTCGAAGCACTCTTGTAATTACAAGTGATAATTAGCCAATTTTAGGAATCGAACATAAAGCTTTATATGCAACTCTTACATAATCGGACCTTATAGACGCGCCCTTTTTATAGGCCTTGCTCGCTTCGCTCGCTCGGCCATGGACGAGGCTTGTCTATAAAGTCCTACATTATGTACTTGTTACATAAATAGCTATTATGTCCTATTGCATTATAAAGTACTGTTTATTGTATTGTTTTGCGGTAGTGTAGTATATTCAGTTTTCCAATGGCAACTGTATATTACATGTCAAATTTTCTTCTGTCAAGAATAGATGTCAAATTTATAAACTGATTTTTTTTAATAATAAGACAATTTTAGGAGTCAGACATAAAGCTTTGTATGCAACTCTTACATAATCGAACTTTATAGACTCGCCCTTTTTATAGGCCTCGCTCGCTCGGCCATAAACTGAGCTCATCTATAAAGTTCTACATTATGTACTTGTTACATAAATAGCTATTATTTAATATTTATTAGTGCGTATAATGTTAATTAACGAATAATAAATCAGTTATACCAAAAACCTAAAATTATACGATTAAGTACTATGCCGGCAGAAAAATTTCACTCGATTTTCTTCATTTTGTAAACGGTCTTACATCCAGTGGCAAGTTTTACTTATGTCAAATTGTTATTTTTCTTTTAATGACATATGTCATAAAGTACAATTTAATAAAATACGTAGTTTCTAAATCAAAATGATGTGTCTTGATATAAATTCTTTTTTATATTAATAATAAAATCAGCCAATATTATTTTATTTCTATTGAAATAGTTATTTTTGACGCGTCTATGATATTGTGTCATGTCATGAAAAGTCTTTGTTACTCGTCTAAAATTTAAGAAAAATCAGCCTACTTGATAAAAATCGTGCGAGATTTTCCTGTCAGAACAGTACATATGTCGCAGGAAGATAGTCAAATCCGGAAAACTAACTATCTACCTAGTCATTTACTAAGTGACGAGGCAGATAGTAAATCGAACATAAATCTATATGCCTTTTGATTTTGTTATATGCCTAGGTATTTACTAAATTAAACTAAATTTACTAAATTAGAACAGGCAGTTAGTAAATGGCTTAATGTGCTGTCGGCAAATTAGGTAATAACATGCACATTTCTTCGTAGAACATTTTTTTAGATGAACACTTGGAAAATCTTTACCCTTGCCTAAAGAATGTTCTGCAAAAAATGTGCATGTTATTACCTTATTTGCCCACAGCACATGAAGTCATTTACTAACTGCCTGTTCTAAACAACGGCATTTAGTAACCTTCATTCAATGAACCCTCTTCATGCCTAGGCATGAAGCAAAATCGTATAGATTTATTCTCGTTTTACTGTCTGTCCCGTCACTTAGTAAATGACTAGGCAGATAATTATTTGCCGGATTTGACCACAGATTATACTTTACAGATGCGAAGCTCGCCTGGTCCCGCCAATCCAAATTTATATAAGCATGCGTGAATCCACCATTGTTTTAGTAGTATTTTAATCAACCCCACTTCTCTGCTTGTTTATATTTTGCGCGTGTGTTTTTGTTGCGTTCAGATATTTTGAATTATTTTGTTAGTACTTTATATATTTTTGCATTAATATTTGATTTGACATTGATATTATGTACATAATGTTACCTTTCTGCACTTACCAATTGATTTGTACAATACAGTATCCATATAAGTATAATTTATTATAATGTTAATAAAAAGTTTTCGATTTTGGTAAATGGTTTATTTTTTATAGTTTATTATTTTTTGTTTTATAGACCTTAATTTATGTTAATCCTTGGGGGCCCCAAAAATTTGTAGCGCTTCAGGCCCCTCAAGTGTTAAATCCGCCACTGGTGAAAATATCTACACAAATGCTATAAATCTTATATGTATAATTGTACATCCTGTAGTATCATAAACATTTGAGGAAACAGAGAATGCTTTCAATTATTTCTGATTTCCTAATATGGAATTGTTGCTTTTCTTTCAAAGGCGCTACTCCTAACCTATTATAGTAGTTTTCGCATATTACTTACCCCCTTATTCTGTAAGACTTCGTTGACGAGATAACGAACGTTAAAATTCGGTAAAAAAAGTAAACAAAAGTAAAACAACACCACAGTAAAAAAAGGGAAAAATTATATTTCTTTATGCAGTAATTGCGCTTATAGAGAGCTTCAAAAGTTTTCCTTTTTATCGTTTGTAATAAGCCGAACTTTTTAGTAGTTGTTATAATAAAAATATTTCATTTATGATTAAGATACAGCAGTGGCGTATAATGGGGTTATCGGACTGAAGCCCCCTCCACGAAATGTTCTTACTAGCGTCAAAATCTATGTTATGCGAAAATCTTAGTATTTTGATTGGGAATGTTTAATTCTCGGTTTAATTAAATTAAATTCTCTACAAGATTGATTATGAAGACTTGTATGCTAAAATGAAGTGTTAGGAAGTTATCGCGATGTTAAGTGGCAAGAAATTCTAAATTTTGCAAAGTGTGCAATTGTAGCCTTTTTTGCGAGCTTTACAGCTTCGTTGCTATTCATCGTGCAAAACAACTTCATATATAGTCGGGCCTGCAGGAATTGGTTTTTATAGTTCTGAGATTCAAGTACCGGCACTAATACCTTTTGTTAAAATATCTTTAGACTCAAGTACCGACTATATCGTAATAACAACAAGTAACAACTATTATTAAATTATCTTAGAAAGAGTATTCAACAACTGTTGTATGGGCTTGCATTCAGGGCTGTCGTCTTTTCATTTTTGTTTTTCTTTTTTGAGGTAATATAGTTTAAGTATGACGGAATAGAAGCAATTGAAGATAGATAGAAACGATTTATATTTCGACGATTATTTATAACGAATTTTATATTTATAACTTTCTTTTTTATATTTTAATAAATGGAGTTTTTAAAGATTTCTGAAGTAAGGGTTGTTACACAAAAATCAGTGAGTTATCCTATCAATTACACATAAATCGTAGAGTCTTTTACTGTATAAACAAATACAATTTTTCCTATTTTTACTATGATTATACCAACATTTCAGTACTGAGGGTGGGTTTCTGACGTAAAGGTTGTTACACAAAAATCAGTGAATTATTCTATCCGTGGTAAGGGTTGCCACACAAAAGCTTTGGGAACTACACATTATTTAGAGATAAGTACCGAGTCAAGAACTTTCTGTAATAATGTGTTTTTAAGTGGGTGGGTTGTAGCTCACTATGTCTCAACCCCCACAATGTTTTTTTAAAATACTAATTAACCCTTGTTTGTGGAAACTTTTGGTGGCTACACATAATTTACCAATAAATCCTGAATAATAGATTCTTCTAATAGTGCATTTTTAAGTGGGTGGGTTGTGGCTCGCCGGTGAGCTACAACCCCCACGATGTTTTTTTAAATAAATACGTTATTCTCTTTCGTAGAAGGTTTTGGTGGCTACACATTAATTACACATAATTTACAGATAATGCCTGTATAGTTTTTTCTTTGATAATGTGTTTCTAAGTGGGTGGGGGTTGTGGCTCACCGGGGACGGTGTTTTTTTACACGATGTTTTTTAAATCTAAGTTATTTTTATTACACAAAGATTTTTGAACCTACACATAAATTACACATAATTTACACTTAATTCTGGTATAGTTTATTTTCGATTTAGTTACTGTGGGGGTTGTAGCTCGACGGACCCTTACGCCGGAACTGAATGGTATAATTTAGTAGGGTAATTTAGTAGAAGTAAGGGTTGTTACACAAAAATCAGTGAGTTATCCTATCAATTACACATAAATCGTAGAGTCTTTTACTGTATAAACAAATACAATTTTTCCTATTTTTACTATGATTATACCATTATTTCAGTACTGAGGGTGGGTTTCTGACGTAAAGGTTACACAAAAATCAGTGAATTATTCTATCCGTGGTAAGGGTTGCCACACAAAAGCTTTGGGAACTACACATAAATTACACATTATTTAGAGATAAGTACCGAGTCAAGAACTTTCTGTAATAATGTGTTTTTAAGTGGGTGGGTTGTAGCTCACTATGTCTCAACCCCCACAATGTTTTTTTAAAATACTAATTAACCCTTGTTTGTGGAAACTTTTGGTGGCTACACATAATTTACCAATAAATCCTGAATAATAGATTCTTCTAATAGTGCATTTTTAAGTGGGTGGGTTGTGGCTCGCCGGTGAGCTACAACCCCCACGATGTTTTTTTAAATAAATACGTTATTCTCTTTCGTAGAAGGTTTTGGTGGCTACACATTAATTACACATAATTTACAGATAATGCCTGTATAGTTTTTTCTTTGATAATGTGTTTCTAAGTGGGTGGGGGTTGTGGCTCACCGGGGACGGTGTTTTTTTACACGATGTTTTTTAAATCTAAGTTATTTTTATTACACAAAGATTTTTGAACCTACACATAAATTACACATAATTTACACTTAATTCTGGTATAGTTTATTTTCGATTTAGTTACTGTGGGGGTTGTAGCTCGACGGACCCTTACGCCGGAACTGAATGGTATAATTTGTATGGATTCAAACACGTTTCAATTAGAAATCAGAGTTTAAATTAAATTTCAGAAAAATGACTAGTTTATGTATAAATAAAACTTTAATCGGTTTATGTGTAAAACCCATTATGCAGTTTTTTCAGAAAACAAAAATTTTGTAATTTTCATTCAGAATCGTTGTACATGTAGTTCTATTTGCTAGAATATTCTTATTTTATATATTTTTTAACCGTTTTTAAAATAGCTACTGACAAAGAAAAAATGACAATTGAAATTTGAATAGGAATGATTTACAAATTACGGTCTTTCTTGCACTTGCAACTTCTTTTTTTTTGAGCAAAGTTTAACAAATATAATTTAAAAAAGTTTTTCTGTTTACTTTTTGCAGTTCTTTCACGATAACAGCGACAGATTCTTGTAATTTTCATTGGTGATTAGGTACCTTTAAGCGCACGGGTTTCTATTGTATTTAGATTTTACCATAAGCGTTTTTAAAATTCCATAAAGTAAGGATTAAGGGATTAAACATAATTATTACTTCTGACCTTTTTGTAAAAACTTGAAACGTACCTACTGTCACAAACGGAAATATTTACACTTAAATATTTTATTTAAAACTAAACTTCTCTTCCGTTTGGACTACATAAAGCATGCAAGGCCACATTCAGTTGCCACACTAGTTCAACAGCTGCGATGCCACCTGCAAGGTCTTCTTAGCAGCGCGCCCGCTTCGCCCACCGTCGCATCCGCTGGCATGCGATATCTCCGCCTACTTACTCTGTCGAGGCGAGGCATCCCACACGATGTGCATGCAGGTGCACATTCCTTCAAGAGAATTCACCAACACTTCTGCACAGCTGCAACGTCGTACCAGGCACAGGCAGCGCGCATGCAATCAGCCCACAAACTTACCGAGAACTTCTGCCTACGAATTCCAACTACGATACCAATTACTTCCTCATTCGGCAGTATATAACCAGCTTGCTTGAGCTATTCAAACCAGTCAGTGACCATGACTCGAAGACATCAAGCAAGCTGGTGAGTACTCTTTTTATTATATAAATGCTTAGTGCTTAAAATTGAGTGGGCAAGCGCTAAATCGCCCACTCTATGCAGAATTTTGGGGAAGTTGTGTCCAGGCTTCCCCGGCTTAGTTACCAGGAGGTTATCTCCTACATGCTTAGTTTGTAGACCTAGTGCTGAACAGGGTTGGTTCCCACCTTCCCTGTATTGTAGTAGTTTAGGAGGACATATACGTCCTCACCATATTGTCAACATGTAAACCTTTTGTACTCTGTTTATTGTCAACATGTAAACGTTTTGTACTCTGTTTATTGTCTTAGTATATAGTTGTTGTTACAACTTGTGTTTGATTCCTTTCTACCTCTGACTACGTTCCCCAGTCACGCAAACCCCACGTGACATTGTGATGGAGTTGCCGTGCTTCTTTTCCCGTTAAACCTTCTGTTCCGAGATACCCTCTCGTACCCTCTTTGCACTACGTACTTTTTTTTAACCACTTGCTTCTTTTAGACCGATAGACCTCTCGCACCATTTCTATTCTGGATTCCCTTTCGTATTTTACCCCTTTTGTATTAATTCTCGTGAAATTATCTTCAAGATACAGGACCTTTCCGTGTCTTTTTTTTTGATGAACACATTATACTTTTATTTTTCTGGTTTACCCATTTCTGTAATTCCCACGAAATGGCATTCCGTTATGCCTAAACCGCATCTGCGTAGTCACGGTCCACCGATTCAAACTCCAACTCCAAACCTACAACAAAAACAACGTATTAACAGTCCTGGTCCTACAGAAATACCTCCTAAAGTTCCTTTACGGCTTCAAATTTTAGACGAATCTCCTGCACCCGATCAATTATTCTCTGCTCCACCAACACCAACTGGATCCCGATCGTCATCACGCTTTTTTCCAATCCATCATAGTTCTTCCGTAAATGATTTGAGTTACGATAGCTCACCTGAAAACAGAATTCAATCAGTTTCTCCTGACAGCCCATTAGAAAATACTGTTATCGCCGAATCCGATAACCAACCACCCGTTACAATGGCGACGAATAATACCACTATTTCTTAAGCCTTGCAACATCAACCAAACCCCACGCTACCTAAATTTATAAGTCCCGATACGTTTGATCCTATCAAGAGTAAAAGTGCCGCCCAATTTCTTAAATCGTATGAACAGTCGGCTATCATTAATTCATGGGGTGACACCCATAAAATACTTTTCTTTGGGTCCTTCTTGTCAGGACCAGCGGCCAATTGGTTTCAACAATTTAAATCAAACCCCAATAATACGGTAAAAACGTGGGAACAACTCAAACAGGCTTTTTTGGAGGAATTCGCTAGTCAAAACTACCTACGCGAATTACAATTTAAACTTCGCAAACGTATGCAGGGAGAGCATGAAGACATTTTAAGTTATTTCTACGAAATATTAGCCCTTTGTCACGATGTCGATCCTAGAATGGCAGATTCAGCTATTATCGAGCACTTCGAAACTGGTCTTCACCCCAGTTATATTGATAAATCAATATTCACTTCTTGCAGATCTGATATGAGCCTTCCTCAACTTAAACCATTAGTTATGAAACTTAGTGACGCGAAAAAACGTTTCAGTATGTCCCAATTACAAACAACGCCTACATTATTAACTATGCCGGTAGTAGAACAACGACCTTCTTATCCTAACAGACCTCCTTATCAATCTTTTCAAAATCAGTCTCGTTCAACCGACGGGCGACCTATTTCTTTCTCTTGCAGACGGCGTGGTCATTATAGCCGTTCTTGTCCAACACAAAGACCCCCTACCCGCCCTACTAATAATCGCGGATACTCTAACGTCAACCCAAATGGGTCACGCACCTTTTCTCGACGCCCTGATTACACCGATAACATAAAAGCAACTGCGGACGCATCCGCTCCTCCACGGCATGATCAGCCCTCAAATTTTCGATATGGCCGCGGCCTAAATTCAGGTCGCCGGCAGAATTAAATACACCCACAGATCTTCCAGTGTCACATATATGTACAACCGAAATACAACACGATTTTTCTCAACCCTTGCAGATTTTAACTATTTCTGGCCAAATTAATAATAAATTTATTAAAATAATCATCGACACGGGAGCGATCGAAAATATAATTGATCAACGTTTTATTCCCTTCCCTTTTACGCCTAAAAATTCGGATTCTTATCTATCTACAGCTGGTGGACACAAATTATGTATTCTAGGAAGAATTACTTTGACCCTGAAAATTGAAGATTTTCAAACAGAAATTTCCGCTGTCGTTATAAATTTACTCCCTAAACCGTTACTTCTAGGTATGAAATTTTTATCCGCATATTGTACAGAAATTAATTTTTATAAATCAACAATCACTCTTCGTAAAGTCGGCACTATTGTCTCTATCAATTTTTTTAAAATTGATACCCCAGATCCTTGTATATGTATCTCTTCCGAAACAGAGGAAAAGCCCGAAATTTTCAATATTCAGTTACCAGATTCCCCTAAGACGAAAATTAAAATTCAATTATTAACTGATGTAATAATTCCCGCATATGAAAGAAAGATAGTTAAGCTAACTTTATCAGCACCTGCCTCGCTAAAAATAGATTCCATCCATTGGAATGACTGTCTTCTCACTCGTAAGAAATTTTCTCTCTTTGACTTTTCGTTAGATTCTTCTAGTAGAGCCTCGGTAACTTTGCAGTCTCATTCTTGGGTACCGATAAAACTTTTCGCAGGAAGTAATGTAGGTCACACGTTCGCGCCTAGAGATAATTCTATCCTACTCGTCTCGGAGCATAATACGGCTTTGTCTGCACCTGCAAACAACAACGTCATTTATAATATTAATACGCAATTATCTTCTAGCGACCAAGCAAGGATTTTAATTTTACTTAATAAATTTTCTGGAATTTTTGCAAGTGATTTTTCGAAGATAGGGTTTTGTGATATTTTAGAACATGAAATTGATACCGGAGATGCTGCTCCTATTAGGAAGAAACCGTACCGCGTATCACATTCCGAAAGACAAATCATACAGAATCAAATTGACGACATGCTTCGATATCATCTAATTAGACCCTCTCAAAGCCCTTGGGCCTTCCCTGTTGTCCTTGTTAAGAAAAAGGATGGTGGTCATCGATTTTGTGTAGACTATAGGTTATTGAATAAAGTCACAAAACGAGATTCTTACCCCATGCCATTAATTAGTGATTTAATTAGCTACCTTGGAGGTGCTAAATTTTTTACCAGCCTTGATCTTTTATCAGCATATAATCAGATCCCTTTAAAAGAATCCGATAAGGAAAAAACAACATTTATAACACCTGACGGTCTTTACGAATTTAATGTTTTAAGTTTTGGATTAACAAACGCTCCAGCAACATTTCAAAAAGTTGCCGACCACATACTTGCGGATTTCAAATTTCGGAAAGTACTTGTGTATCTTGATGACATCGTAGTTTTTAGTAAAACTTTTGAAGATCATTTATCCGATCTTCATGAAGTATTAACACGATTACAACAATATCATTTAACTCTTGAACCAGCTAAATGTTTCTTCGCCCAAACGGAACTTTTATTATTAGGATTTCAAATTTCAGGGGATGGTATTCGTCCAGACCAATCTAAATTATCAGCTATTTCAGAATTTCCTGTACCCAAAAATGTTAAACAAACTCAATCTTTCTTCGGACTTTGTAACTTTTATCGTAAACATATAAAAAATTTTGCTAGGATTGCACAACCTTTATATAACTTAACAAAACCTGGCCAACCCTTTATTTGGAGTGATATTGAATCAACCGCTTTTCAAACGCTTCAACACAAATTACTTTCAGCCCCTTTGTTACGACATTTCGACCCTTCTTTAGAATCCGAACTTCGCATCGATGCTAGTACTTCAGGTTTAGGAGCAATTCTACTTCAAAAATTTAACGGGGAGATGCACCCTATCGCTTTTATTTCTCGCGGTCTTACAAAATCAGAAAAAAACTACAGCATCACTGATTTAGAAGCTTTAACAGCTATTTGGTCCTTGACTTATTTACGAGCTTACATCTATGGACGTCCCATTCGCATAGCTACTGACCATCACGCCCTATGTTGGTTAAAAACGGCCAAGGATGCAACCGGACGCCTTGCCCGTTATGCCATTAAACTCCAAGATTATGACTACACCGTTGTCCACAAACATGGTGTCCTTTTGTGTTGTCCTCAGATCTTACTTACTATTACACACATCATCAATACATGTATAGTTATTGGTACATTTCCTAATGCATGGAAAGTTTCTAAAGTCATACCGCTCCCTAAGAAAAAAAGTGTGTCAAGTGTCTCTGAGCTGCGACCAATATCAATTCTATCTGTCTTGTCTAAAGTTGCTGAAAAAATTATGAAATTTCAATTATGTTCATTTCTACAAGAATTTAATATACTCCCCGAACGACAATCTGGCTTTCGCACTGGATATAGTTGCGCTACCGCACTGTTGGATGTTACTGATGATATTTTAAAGGGTATTGACCAAGGCATGACTGTGGCATTGGTGTTGCTTGACTACTCGAAGGCGTTTGATACCATCAATCATAAACTGCTCCTTTCAATATTACATTTTATTGGTTGTTCTGATGATGCAGTGAAATTCTTTAAAAGTTATTTAAGTGACCGAAAGCAATTTGTGTGTACTAGTAGAGGTAAATCGGGTACTGAATACATTACCTGTGGTGTACCACAGGGTTCAATACTAGGGCCTGTTCTTTTTTCTATATATACTTCAAAATTTATGGACAGTATAAAAGATGGAAAAGTCTTTCAGTATGCTGACGATACACAAATTAAATTTCTATTTGATTGTAAAGAACATCAGGCAGCAAATATAATCATTAACCAAAATCTTGAATCTCTGGTAAATGTATCCAAAAAACATCAGTTATATATTAATTCTAATAAATCTAATGTATTAGTATTTGGTAAATTTAGGCATAAAATTAAAAACCTGCTTCGTATTTCCATTGATAATAAAATCTTACCATGTGTTGATACTGCTAGAAACCTTGGTCTTGAATTTGACACAGATCTGAGGTTCAAACCACATGTAAATAAATGTTTGCAAAGGGCCTATAGTGCTCTTAAATTACTGTATCCCCTTCGGCATATTTTGACCAATGATTTAAAAATTATGCTTACTGACTCTCTAGTGCTATCTCATTTCAATTTCTGCGATGTGGTGTATGGTCCTTGTTTAGACAACATTGACACTGACAGAATTGAAAGAGTTCAACGGTCATGTCTCAGGTATACATATGGCATTCGTAAGTATGATAGAGTTTCTCATACACTCAAAACCGCCAACTGGATCAATATGAAATCCAGGCGTTTACTCCATTCAGCCTGTTTGTTTCATAAGTTAATTTTATTTAAAAGCCCTCCTTATCTTGTTAAAAAGCTAACCTATAGAAGTGATGTACACAATTTAAATGTGCGTTCTCGTGGCTTACTTTCTCCACCTCTACATCGAACTTCCATCTTCAGGAGGTCCTTTTCGTATAACATCTATGCTCTGTATAATGGATTACCTCTTAACCTAAAACATATGTCTTCACATCAATTTAAAGTCAACTATAAACAAACTCTGCTATATACAGCAGTCAACTTATAAACTCTTATTGTACTACTTATTATTTTAATTAATCTATAAAACTCATTTGTAATTTTTTTTAGCTGTTGATAATCCATTGTATTTGATAATAACCAATTGTTTCTACAATTTATAAATTTATTTTGTAACCTATTTGTATTATTTTGTCATGTAAGATAATGCACATAAGGGCTGGCACTCGTATCAGACTTGTCTGCTTGTCAGCTCTTTTTTGTAGTTTGTAATTGTAATTCAATTCAAATTTTGAAATATAAAATGTAACAGGTAAACCAGCATTCTACAAATAAAATTTTTATTATTATTATTATTATTATTATTATTACATACCGATGTGGATAGCCTTTCCCGTAACCCCTGTCGTCCCGCTACAGAGGGTGACGAACGTGATGCCGAAGAAATGCCAACCCTTCTCATATTCCGTGATGATTTGGAAAAACTCCAACGTAATGATATCAAGTTACAGAAATTACTTCTTGCTCTCTCTAATACCCAGGATCCTTCCCTTACAATCGCTGATCTTAAACGAGCAAAATCTTTCAAATTAATTAATAATATTCTGTATAAGAAAAATGCAGACCCCCTCGGAATTCCCGACTTATTAGTTATTCCTGATGTCCTCAAGGCTGAGATCCTTTTTGAAAATCACGATTCACTTACTAGCGGTCATTTAGGAATCCCAAAGACCTATCACAAAATTAAATCCCGCTATTACTGGGACGCGTTACTAAAAGATGTTACCCGTTATGTAAAGGGTTGCCCCACTTGTCAGGCACGCAAAGGCCTCCCTAATCAAAAACCCCTAGGAACTTTACAACCCATTTGTATCGGAACGCCTTTTGAAAAAGTCGGTATAGATCTTCTCGGACCCTTACACCGGTCTGCCAAAGGCAAATCCGTAATTATTATAGCTACCGATTACGCGACCAGATATGTCGAAAGCCGTGCTTTAATTAACGGTCAAGCCCCTCAAGTTGCTAACTTCATCCTTGAACAAATCGTCTGTCGCCATGGCAGTCCTCGCTGTTTCATCTCAAATCGAGGAACCGTTTTTCGTTCTCAGCTTGTGACAGAGTTACTGAAACTCATGGGGACTTCTAGCAGATTTACAACGGCCTATCATCCGGCCACTAATGGATTGACTGAAAGATTTAATGCTACCGTGATAGACATGCTTTCCAAGTTTTGTAACACTAAACAGACAGATTGGGATTTGTATCTTCCCCATGTCACATGGGCCTACAATACATCCCGACAAGAATCAACTCGGATGTCCCCTTTCCTTCTTCTTTATGGACGAGATCCTGTTCAACCTGCTGATACCCAGCTTAATATACCCCTTCAACACACCTTCGTCTCGGAAACTCGAGACCGCGCCCTAATGGCTCGAGCGCTGGCTGTCCAAAACCTTACCAAACAGCAGCGTTCTGACAAACAACGGTATGATTCCAAACACCGTTCTTATGATTTTGTTATCGGACAAAAAGTTAAAATTTTTACTCCCCGTCGTTACGTCGGGAAATCCACCAAACTTTTGTTACAATGGTTCGGTCCTTATTATATAAAACAACGCTATTCAGAAGTTGACTACTTAATCAAGAAAGGTTCGCATTCATCCGCAAAAGAGGAAGTAGTCCATGTTAGCAGAATTTTACCCTATCACGACGTATGGTCACCTCAATAAACGCCAATATTAAGTTCATTACCAGGTTCATTATTATTTTAGTATTAGTTTTTTTTTAGGGAGATGTATATTAATATTATATTATTATTTTTCCAAGCATGGGTAAATTATGATGCTTGAAGGTCGGTTCCTAAAATTTTGGAGTCATGGACGCCGAAGATGCTGAAGCTCTTAACACCAAAATCGCTAAGATAAATGCTGACCACAATCAATTGGCCAATCTCCTACACGATCAAACACTGATCATACAAGCTACACTTTCGTACTTTGGAATTCAATCAAAATGTACTAGCTACCAACATTGGCCGTATTGAACAATTTCTCAATTCCACCTATAATCAATTAAACGAATTACGAATGGAACTGCTGATAGATGAACATATCCTACTGCTATCAATGTTACTGGGTCAGTATCAGTTAGAAACTTCTACCCTTATTAATGCTGTCTTAGCAGCCCAAAAGGGTCTATTACACCCTTCCATTTTGTCCCCTTACCGACTATCACAAGAATTGCATAGAATAGACGCGCAACTACCCACTGATTTACGCTTCCCAGTGACGCTTGATACTGCCTTTTCGCATTTACTATTAAAAATTCTAAAACTAACCGTCTATTACTCAGATGGAAACTTGATTTACGTAATTTTGATCCCATTATCAGATAATCGAGATTTTTCTCTTTTTAAATTATTACCGTTACCAATCGCTATAATTCAAAATAAATATTTTTTCCTGCAACCTCATTCTACATATTTAGCCATTAGCAATTCTAAACGAGATTATTTATTTCTTACCGCCGAACAATTTCAACAATGCCTTGTTTACAAACCTTTAAAATTTCTTTGTCATCAATTACAACCCCTGTACTCTAATGGGAATATGTGCGAAATTTCTCTATATAGACATGCTTCGCATATTCCTGATTCATGTGATAAACGAATCACAGAAATAAAAACCACCATTTTTACAAGACTTACCATATCGAATACCTGGATTTTTGTCTGTCCGTATTCTGAAATTTTAACCATAACATGTAAGGGACGACCTCCCTTCGACATCCTTCTAAAAGGTGTCGGAAAATTGTCTTTATCTCGTAACTGTAAAGCGTTTTCAGCTACTGCAGTATTAATCCCTCATACTAAAACTTTTAAAACAGAACTCCAATTAGAATTTACCCCATTAATGCAATTTACGATTGCGAATCTAACGTCCTCGAGTTCTTTTTTGACCAATCTTTCACACCTCGATTTGAGTTATACATTTAAAGATGTTACGAGACACTTGGAGGATTTACAATTTTCTAGTTACAAACTTAACGAGATTTCAAAACTTTCGCGTGATTTTGTTAATAATAATCCAACAAGCTCAATCAACCTTCCAGCTGTTTATATTTACGCTGGAACGGCAGTTTTTATAGCTTTATCGTACTGTTTATTACAAGGTTATCTCGTTTATAAACATAAGCAAATGCAAACACTTGCTGACACTACCTCCCTTGCCTGATTTATATTTATTTTCTTCCCTTTTGGTTCTCTCCTTTTTGAAAATCACTATTTTAATGTAAAATTTTTATTTTTTTTTGCTTATGTAAAATTTTTTACTCACCTTTTTTCTCTGCCTCGTTGTTACAATTATTGCTTTCTTATGTCACTTCACTTGTGTTCACGATACTTACGCTTCACTTATGCTCTTGCGATGCTTGCTAAACCACACCTTTAAAAATTATAAGTAATGTTCTGCAGACTACGTCACTTACAAATTCGGACTTTCCACTACTAGGAACCATTTTGCATACCTTTTTTACTGTTAATAACACTCGCCTTTTAAAAACAAAAAAATTTTTTTTAAGCCTTTATTTCTTTCCTTTACATTTTGAATTTTTTTTAATCCAATAAAAAATCAGGCAATTCAACGGGGGGGTAGACAAAGTCGTGGGGGTTGGGGTGAAAATGGACCGTCGCTGCTACTCGCAGCACCCCGACCCCCATTACGTTATAGCGATCTCTGTCATGTACAATGACGATGAGCACCCCCTCATGGCTCCCTAAGTCGTTTACTATCACGGCCTCGTGACCGTCCAATATAACGAAAACACGATGCAGGCGGCGACCAATGTGCATTCCTGGAAATATAGAAAAATTACTGGTACCTTTTCTTTTATACACTTTTTTTCTCTACTTACTTGTAGCAGGGTAAAAAGTGGGGCCGCCGCTCTGCCCGCTGAACATCGTGACCTCATCGATCACATCCCCCATTTTTCTGTCTTTCTTCTTTTTGCTTCAATAAAGTAATAATACGTAATCTGTCGGAATATCGGTAAGGTATATCGAATTAAAACACGCTCTCTGTTTTTTCAGCCCTTCTTATACTTTTGAATTTGCTGGCGTAAACAAAAATTTCCCTCCTAAGGGCTACCCGAGCATTTTTAACGCTCGTGCGTTTTCGTCCGACCCTGTATCCTACTCTTATCAATGTTTCTTTTGTGCAAGACACCTATATATGTTGTGTTGCATATATCGCCCCTAACTATGTAATTTTTTTTTTGTAACAAATGGAAAGTATAGTAACCATTTCTTTTGATATAATGTACTTTCGTTATTTATAATTATGTAAACTTTGCATTTGCTACCATACTTGCTATTATATTATTCACCTTTTGTGAATTGCTATTTTATCAATCTAGCTTTTAGTATTTTAATTACTCATTTGCTTAATATTTTTGTTACTTTAAGAATTACTTTTGATAATCGCTATGGAAATGGACCTATCTATCATTTTAGTTATTCAATTAATTGTATTTTTAATCATCTTTGTATTTTTTGCTTTGCTTTACTTTAGAGTCTTATATTATACACTGTTCAAGTACGTTCATTGAATTCCTCAGATATTCACTTTTCTAAATTTTTTGTTTTTACATTGTTACTTACTACGAACTGTTTCTTTCTTCGCCTGCACGAATGGATTTTCCATCAGCATTGGCTAAATGCTAAATGGGTTTTAACTGGATGCATACTATGGCTGTTCCAATTGGTTCCTACCGACTATCACCTATGGTTCAAATTTGAGGATAATCATCTCCAGACCAACATTGCAATCAATTACCGATGCAATCAAATAATTTGGTCAAGAAGAATAATTCTATGAGCATAAGCTCTCCAGATGTGTTACTTTGTGTTACACACATCCGCTGCTACGAATATGGAACAATAGCTGTTATAGAACCTTAATCAACAAACCAGCTCATCACGCCACTATGGTAGCTGCAACTAGCTTCGCATAGATGCCATACACACTTTGAAAATGCAGACAAGCCGTGCCCATCTTTAATCATGCAAACATCTTTTGAAACAGTCAGTAACATTATTTTTACACTATTCATTTTTCTTTATGTTTTAGATCTTTTATTATCTGAATCACTCTTTAAACGTACTCTTACTTAGATATTAGTATCGACATTTTATTTTGTATTCTCCGAATTTGGGGATCACCATCTTTTGCTGCCAATATGCTCATCTTCCTGGATACCTGCCTCATCGACACTACCGCATACACCACTCTTCCGTCGAAGAGGGGGAAAGTGTCACAAACGGAAATATTTACACTTAAATATTTTATTTAAAACTAAACTTCTCTTCCGTTTGGACTACATAAAGCATGCAAGGCCACATTCAGTTGCCACGCTAGTTCAACAGCTGCGATGCCACCTGCAAGGTCTTCTCAGCAGCGCGCCCGCTTCGCCCACCGTCGCATCCGCTGGCATGCGATATCTCCGCCTACTTACTCTGTCGAGGCGAGGCATCCCACACGATGTGCATGCAGGTGCACATTCCTTCAAGAGAATTCACCAACACTTCCGCACAGCTGCAACGTCGTACCAGGCACAGGCAGCGCGCATGCAATCAGCCCACAAACTTACCGAGAACTTCTGCCTACGAATTCCAACTACGATACCAATTACTTCCTCATTCGGCAGTATATAATCAGCTTGCTTGAGCTATTCAAACCAGTCAGTGACTATGACCCGTAGACATCAAGCAAGCTGGTGAGTACTCTTTTTATTATATAAATGCTTAGTACCAGGATGTTATCTCCTACATGCTTAGTTTGTAGAGATAGTGCTGAACAGGGTTGGTTCCCACCTTCCCTGTATTGTAGTAGTTTAGGAGGACATATACGTCCTCACCATATTGTCAACATGTAAATCTTTTGTACTCTGTTTATTGTCAACATGTAAACCTTTTGTACTCTGTTTATTGTCTTAGTATATAGTTGTTGTTACAACTTGTGTTTGATTCCTTTCTACCTCTGACTACGTTCCCCAGTCACGCAAACCCCACCTGACACTACTACCAAGGTAAATATTAAAAAAATGAGTTTTAAATATATTTTTATTAGAAAACAATAATAACAATCACAATATTAATAACAATAACAATTAAAAAACAATACAAATTGAATAAACTACAAAAATACAAGAACGAAAGCCAACGTAAATTTGAAAACTGGCGTGCAAACAACGTGTAGTAAACAGGAACATAACCTATAATAAATAACATGATCATAGTCACAAACCGCTAAACGTACTACAGGAGCCAAAAACATAAATGATTCGTTATACTCCGTGTGTGGAGTGGAGTGAGTGGACCGCAACGAAGCAGGTTACAGAATAACAAAATAACGAATTTCGGTTGGAAGTACACTTCTTATCGAAATTCGATATATAACGTTCGATATATATCGAAATTTACAGAATAAGGGGGTTACTCTACTTATACTTATTATGATTGTTGAATATTGATCATTGACGTAACTAACGTAACGTAAATTACTATTACGTTATAAGTCCTGGAAATGGAATTTTACAGTCGAGTAAGATGTTACGGACAAGGCGACGAAGGAGCCGAGTCCGGAACATCGAAACGAGACTGTAAGACCATTTCCAGGACGTATGACGTAATGCGTTTTATTTCATACTGCAATTATTGGAATATTGGTTTAATTTAAAAAAAATTATATAAAATAAATTTCCGAATGCAAAATATGGACATCTATGAAAAACGAGTTTTCATGGTAACTGATTACGTACTAAAACATTGTCCAGTTGATTAATTGTATTTGCGTCCGGTAAGATTTTTTACAGTCACAAGTGACTGTAAAATTTTTACAGGCATACTAGACCGTAGAATCGCATGTTCTAGACTAAAAAGGTTGACGTAAAACTGACAAATGTGACACAGTATGAAATAAAATATGTTTATCTACGACCACCATAGAAAGTTACATATTCCGCACAATCTAGTAACCGTGAATTGCAAACCAATTGCAAACAATCTCCAAATTCAACGGTAAAGTATGTGAGGAAAGAGTTCTCAATAATAAGTAGTTCTATTAAAACGCCATAGATGTCACCACTTGCAATATTTATAATATTATTAATTATTTTAAATATAAAATGTTATAAATTTTAGATAAAGGTTAATTTATTTTGTTTAATTAATATTTTACAATAAATTATATTTCGAATGGAAATCCATCTAGAAAAAAAACTAAGGTCAGACCCGGGGAATTGAACCCGGATTGCTCGGTTAGTAGCTACAGCGTAACCATTGAGCTACCGAGACGATGCTACTTCAATGATGTTTTTTTCTCATTATATAAAGTTACAATGATTGTTATTCAATTAAAACGTAAAATTAAGTAATGTTTTACATTATTATATAATTTTTAATGTAATTTTATTTATTATTATTGCTAAATTACAATAAAAACATTGAAAACATTTATAATTTGCTACATAATGCGAGAATATTTGACATTTTGCGCAGAGGTTAATAACCTTGACAATTGAATTGTGATTTTTGTACATATAAATTATTTTTTGAAAACGAGTACATACGTATGATTATTTAGCTGTAAGTACTAAATAGTAGATTGACTGAAATTATACAAATTGTAAACGTATTATTACTATTGTCTTTACAAATTTAATGTTTACTTTTGTCGTTTTTAAAATTCTAGATGTATCATGAGTGAATCCGATGCGGGAAGATTGGGGTGTACACTCGTACACCTCCAAACATCGTGGAAGCGGCTCACATTACATCTCTTAATTTATTGCCAAATATTTTACGTAAAAAATATGAATGCGAGTATAAATTCTAGGTTAAAAAACTTTCTTAGCTGTTGGTGGTTTATTACTTTTTTGTTGTCGTAGATAAAGTATAGTGTGTAACGCGTGCAAAAACACCAATTTCTCACTCGTGTGATTGCGGCATTTGACAACGTCTCATGCCGCAAAATCCGCACACTCGTGAGAAATTGGCACTTTTCTGCACTTGCAACACAATATACTATTGTGTTACCAACGTTTACAAAGAACGCATTAATAAATGACTGTAACGGATTTTTTATTACTATATTAGCAATTAATTTTAGAATGTGGTAATTAATTAGCAATTAGTCGATATGGTAGTCTTTGTTTTTAATTTAATTGCTCTATTGGAACTCCAGCAAAACCGGTTTTAAGCTAGCAAAACCCATTATCTTGAAAATTAAAATTTTTCTATTAGTATATTACAAATTAATTTTGCGAATGGTAATGAATTAGCAATTAAATCGCAAGATATGGTAGCCTTTCTTTCAATTTAATTCCTCTATTGGAACTCCAGCAAAGCCGGTTTTAAGCTGACAAAACCCTTTATTTTGAAAATTAAAATTTTTCTATTACTATATTAGCAATTAATTTTCGTGGTAATTAATTAGCAATTAAATCGCAAAATATGGTAGTCTTTGTATCAATTTAATTGCTCTATTGGAACTTTAGCAAAACCGGTTCGAAGCTCGTAAAACCCTTTATTTTTAAAGTAAAAACCAATTTTTTTTACTAAATTATTTTTTATTTTTATTTCTTTATTTTAATGTGGTAATTTATTAGCAATGAATATTATTCTGTTATGTTTGAGCTATTTTTAACGTTAATTACGTGTTTTTTTATTTGGTTTTGCTAGCTGGGTATTAAGCTGGCAAAACCCTCATATTTTGGTATCTAAAAGAGAATTTAATTTTGAAATATGGTAATTTATTAGCAATTAAATTTTTCTGTAATGTTTGAGCTATTTTTAACGTTAATTACGTGTTTTTTTATTTGGTTTTGGTAGCTGGGTATCAAGCTGGCAAAACCCTCATAGTTTGGTAACTAAAAGAGCAATTAATTTTTAAATGTGGTATTAAATAGCAATTAAATATAGGCCTAGTTTCGATTGGTTTTGCTAATTTCTATGATTGTTTGGATTCAATCACAATGAGCAGAAGAATACGATTATTGAGTCGCCTCGCATGCGGACAGTTTAGAACCAACCTTTTCAAAATCTAACATAAAGTTTATTTAGAAATTAATAAAATGTGAGCCAACAGGTTATTTAAAAACATAACTTTCGCACTAGTTGTAGTCTTATTATAATAAAAGACGATTATTTTATAACCAGAAACAAATATCTGTATTACAGTAATATTAAATATAAGTACACAGACGTTAAAATATTATATTCAAAAGAAGAACGTTTCACCGGTATGAACGATTTTGTCGCTGTATCAAGAATATCGTCCATAGATGGCGCAACCATCTACCTCTTGCTATTAATGTAAACTCGGGCATGTATTTAAGTTGTATGGATGCGGCTGCAAAGCATTTATTAGCGTAGGGGTTACCGTGATCATGAAGGCGGCTCCCCCAGGATGAGGCCCTCTCATTGCACTACGACTGGGCTGACCCCTGCGATTATCCCTAATGTGGATAACTCGGGCGCGTAATTTTTGGTAGTCGGGACTGCGTACGCGCTGTCCTGGTATATTACAACACAATTTAATTACTCATAATTTAAAAGAGAAATCTTAAGTTAAATAAGAAGAAAAATTTTATAACACTATAGCTCAATAAGCATTAACTTTTTACACTAAAATCAGTGAAAAAAGTAGTCACTTTTTGTATGATCGTAGATAAATAATAATTTATTTCATTTAACTATAATAATCGCTGGATTAGGAATCTACTGCTCGGCCAACGCCTATCGACGCCTGCACTTTAGGTCGGTAGTTGATAGATACTGCAAGTGCGGCAGTATTAACTATCTTTTTAATGCGTCGGTGCATCCTGTATCTTACATTTTCAACAGTACCTCAGCTACCAGAGGGAAGTTGAGTCGCGGACCGGGTGTACGGGAGACCACACGACGTACACCCGTAAAACTGGCTGTCTTCTACCCTATCCTTGGAACCTGGATACGGGGCATGGAAACATGACTGGGTAATGGATGAAGCAGTCAGGTCAAGTGTGTGTGGTACAGAAATTCCTGAGAATTCTCGACGGTTACTCATACCGATCAGGGGGAGCCCTGGTAATATGATACCGGTGTGGGTGGATTCGAGTCTTGCCTTGGAGGAAGTTATTTATGGTCACCAAACGGAACCCGCTACTTGACTTAGGTCATTTATGGTCACCTGAGGAACCCGCTGTTTGGCTGAATCTTAAGGATGAGAAGCGAAGTGAAGTTTATCCCGGTGTGAAGGGGTAAATTCATGCCAATGGGAAACTGCATACCGCCAGGTAATTGTGCTTAGGAGCTATCCCGACCACCCTATGATCCGGGCTGCAGCCGGGTACAGTGGTTGGGAGGAGTTCTAAAAGTCTTTACGCTTAAGGATTGTGAAGCGAATACATAGCCTCTCACAATCAAGACAACTTCACCTTAACTAGGTACACACTGGGGGTCTATAAGCTGTAGACTTACGGACGAAACTCTGTCGAGGGCCCACCAAGCCTATATATTGGTAGATCGGGGTGGCAAAACCATTTAAAAACCAAGTCCTGCCACAATTGAGGTTGGATTCGATCGGGCAGTGGCTCCCAACAGCTTGAGACAGTATGTTGGGGGAATAATCTGAAGCTAGACTAGGTGAAATCTCCTTGGTCGTGTGATACGTCCCTCACAGCCTCCTCGGAGATGGAGCCGACGGGTGAGCACGTTTATCGCTCCGGTACTAGCCTGGAGAGCTAGTAGAGTATGGATAGTATCTCGCTCCCACCAGTGAGTTACTGGTAGTATTGTTTAGTGTAGTGACAATGCGCGCTAATTGAGCGTAACTCAATTATTCATGCTTCGGCATGTCTTAAAGGTGGGAAGGAACTCCCTAAAGTTCGTACAAAAACAGTTAGTCATGTATCAAATACCTAATAGACAATTACTACGGCCTATTGTATATTTTAAAGGTAATAGGCTAATAGATCACTGTAGACTACGACTGGGCTGACCCCTGCGATTATCCCTAATGTGGATAACTCGGGCGCGTAATTTTTGGTAGTCGGGACTGCGTACGCGCTGTCCTGGTATATTACAACACAATTTAATTACTCATAATTTAAAAGAGAAATCTTAAGTTAAATAAAAAGTGTCTAATAGATATTTAAGATACAGGTGTAAAAAGTCATTCTTTATTGCATGAAAAGTTGAAGACACATGCGAGTGTTTTAAACATGTTTTAATAGACGTGAGTGCAATGAAGAGACTTTTTACACGTGTGTATCTTACAACGTTTTATGAACGATCATAACGCTTTACCATATAGTAGAGTATTCATTTTATTCGTGACATGTGTCATGTATATCAGCGTGATTTTTACGTTACTAAGTTGTTTAGTAACCAGTTTGTAGAATATTCATAAATCATTTATCATACATCTCTTGTTCTCATTAGCGTGCAATAAAAATTTTATAACACTATAGCTCAATAAGCATTAACTTTTTACACAAAAATCAGTGAAAAAAGTAGTCACTTTTTGTATGATCGTAGATAAATAATAATTTATTTCATTTAACTATAATAATCGCTGGATTAGGAATCTACTGCTCGGCCAACGCCTATCGACGCCTGCACTTTAGGTCGGTAGTTGATAGATACTGCAGGTGCGGCAGTATTAACTATCTTTTTAATGCGTCGGTGCATCCTGTATCTTACATTTTCCACAGTACCTCAGCTACCAGAGGGAAGTGTCTCCTGTGAATTATACACATCTCATTTATATTTGTGGGTTTAATATTGTCACACTTTGAGCTAGTTTAAGTTACAGTGAGCTTTATATAATACTGTACATCAAATTACCTTATAATGGCGGTTGTTATAGAGAGTGTAATTAATGTACTGAATAATTTAAAATTGAACATTGCGGATTTAGATAAGGTTGCTATGGTTATGTTTCTTAATATCACAATGAATAAATTAAAAATTGTACATAGGGAAATTACATAATACAAATACAAAAGGCTGTTGCGGAAATTGAATCAGCTTGGTCATCTCACTATTTCTATCTTTTCCTTTTTAATATCAATAACAATGACAGAAATTATAGTAATCTCATCAACCCGATTTAGTTTTCGTAAATATCAAAATATTACACAAATACAAATTTGCTTCCACCGGTTATATAGTACAGCCATAATAGTATATTAAACAACGAGTTTCATAAGAAAAGATTTATTATACAAATCCAAATTTAGAAACCGACTACTTGCGGCGAGTTTTCTAAATGACTTATGAAACGAGTTTTTTTATGCTATTTTTTCTATTTTGCGTCTTTTACTCCCTTTTTTAAACAAAAAAATTGCAATTTCAAAATTTAGGGAATTTTGTGGTAGTTGACATGACGTGACATTTGAAAATTCAAATTTTTGGAGTGAAGTTTTGTCAATTTTCTGTTTTTTAAATTTTTTTTCAATGCTACCAACTTCGAAAAAGTTGGGCTATTAAAACACTCAAATGAGCTATAAAAGCAATTTTGGGCGCTTTAACAGCTTTATTATAGACGCAAAATAGAAAAAATAATAAAAAATATTGTCAGTGGTGACACTTATAAAAATAGAGCATGGCCAACCATCATTTTTCTACAAAATGAATGGATAAAATCGGTCTTACATTAAGCTCACTATATAGTGTATATAAATGATTAGGTATTGTATGTTTAGTTATTAATAATTAATGTCATTTTAATTGGTGACTGATATTTGATTTAAATAAAAAGTATGTACAGCTGATTTCAAAAAATCTAGGACAGTAAGTACTCCGTAGTGTAAATGTTCCTTTTTATTTTCCTTGATAAATAATAAATTTTATGTAGTTACCTATGAAAATACAATTTAAATCCTGATTTACACGTTGTTAAAAACTCAAAAATCACTCTCAAGACTTGTCCTAGATTTATTTTGAATCAGCTGTACTTTCATACAAACTTGGGTTTAAAATTCCATTAGTCCATTGATAAAAGACTAGGCAGATACTCCTTATAGTATATACTCAGCAGCGGACCGCAACAATAGGGTCGTGACCCAATTTTGGGTCGTGAAAGATTTAAAATGGGTCGCATAAATATTTATTTTTATTATATCATTTAGGTTCATGTTAAAAATATGTGCTATAAGGTCCTGTTTTTTAAATAACCTCCCCTCTCCCTCTCGTAAAGGTCGCCTTATAATTTTATTGATATTTTTGGGTCGCTAGATAAAAAAGGTTGCGGAACGCTGGATATAGTACTTATATTTGAAGAGATTCATGGGGGGCCCCGAAGAAGAATCCGCCCCGGGCCCCAAAAGGTGTTGCTACGCCACTGAGTATATATTTCATACATAATTATTACACAAAAGTAAACCTTCAGAAACAGAAAACACATCTCTTTTACTAACTCAATCTTATAATTATTAAACAAAAGTAAGCATTTAGTAACTGAAAAGCTGCTAAAATAATTTGTAAAACAATTGATGAAGCTAAAATAAAAAATAATATTAGTAAGCAATATTATAATATGTTAGTATTATACGCAACCTTTACATTTACTGTAGTATTAATTAACAGTACTAATCTTACAAAATCGCCAAACGGGTAAAATTGCATAGGTTATGTAGTATTGTTACGGAACAAGTAATTATTATACTCACCCTTTGAGACAAACCACACTTATATGATGTAGTTAATATATGTGTAATTATTATGAGTAGTTGCACAAATACACTATAAATGTACTACGTCAATAACTAATAATAAGTGCGAGTTACTAATTAAAGAGCAAAACAAATATAGGAAAGATGTTGTGTAATTTACAATTACACAATTTAGTTAGGTTAGATTAGGTTTAGATTAGGTTAGGTTAAGTTAAGTTTAGCTTAAATTAAGGTAGGTTGGGTAGAAAAAACTTAAATTTGCTTTTGCATAACGTTTTGGTTAGATAGTGGCGTTTTCGTGGAGATTAGGTAGCTAGCAACCAATTCTGGAGGCTTAGTGGCTTTTTATTCCCAAAAATGATTTACATATTCGGAATCAGCATAAAATTCCCGTAAAAGTGACACCTATTTGGCCAAAAAAATGTTTGGTGAGGGAATTCTTTAATTGTTCCAAATTTTATTATTATCAAGTAAAACTATTTTTAGAGAGCCTAAAAGGGCCAGTGCTTTTTGCATCTTTTTGAAGTACGAGTGCGCGGACACTACGTTTGCGTTTAACTGTTAATTCATTTTGAAAGTGGTGAGTATTAAAAATTTGACCTCTGGGGAAAATTGTTGAGAAAAAAATTGATTTTTTTGGAATTAACAGTGCTCGATGCTACTGTCAGGTAAAAAATATATGGGGCATTCGACTTTTTCCAACAATTTACAAAGAAATTCAAAATAATGCAGCATTCAATTAGTGTTGAGGTGATGTAGAATGTCCCATACAGCTTTTTTTACCTAAAAGTAACATCGATGCCCGTTAAGTCCATAAAATCAATTTCAAGATTCTTTTCTCAACAATTTGTCCCAATAGTCAAAAATATGCATAGGAATTAAAAAAATCGTGTATGGAAACTTCTCCTCGTTACAGCGAATGATTAAAACAGAGATAGGAAGTTCGTATTGGTCTTAAAATTCTCAGTTTTTTTAATCAAATGGGCACCGGACAAAACCGAAATTCCACCATATCCTAAATAACAACCACCCTAATGTCGATTTATTTGTATATGAAGTAGACTCCCACACGAAGAGACATGCACAATTCAGATAAACAGGGCCGTCCTCAGATATTTGGCGACCGTGGGCTACTAACAATAATGCTCTCCTCTTCATAAGAAAATATACTGGAAGGTCGCGGGAGCGAGGTGACCGGTGAAGTTTTACGAAAGTTCCAGAACTAGAAAAAGTCAATATATTCGGACGAAATACCGCATTAGCTAGTCGAATGACTAGCTTATTTTAAGATTAATTATGTTCTTATTATGCGTGAAGTCTGCAAGTGGGAGCAAAACTACCTGGCTGTCCGTAGACGCTTGTCTGTATACTGTATATCTAATTGTAATAGGGCAGCTGGCTGTAATAAAGGCTGGCGTCGCGGAGCTATAACCCATTTAGTTCTGTGACCTTTAAGTACCCAATTCCTTGAAAATTTATAATTTACTAAAAATAAAGAATGATACATTCATAAGCGCCGACTATGTGGTGGCTCGAAGGCTGCGGCCCTCATTAAAATAATGTAGTGATGGCTAAGCCTTCATTAACGTGGTTAATATATTAGGCAACAAAAATTCTAAATTGAAAAAGCTAAAAAGAGGAGACTAGACACTTATCCAAATGAAATACAAAAATCGGATCCTGCACAAAATCATACTCAGTTTCAAATGATTTGGACATGATTGACAATGATTTATTGCGTTAACTGTAACTAAATCAGGCTTTTTTAATAGGAAGTGCTAACGATATT
Organism: Agrypnus murinus; assembly: GCA_929113105.1. NCBI lineage: Eukaryota > Metazoa > Arthropoda > Insecta > Coleoptera > Elateridae > Agrypnus > Agrypnus murinus. The sequence continues at coordinate 76,477,768 of OV816029.1, read as the reverse complement.
CTTAACCAGAATATAATATATGCAAATAAATAATAAAGTAGAAGTTAATTACTTGGCGTTGTTAAAACGTTTTGATTCTTCGTGGAGATCAAGTAGATTAGTTGCAGCTTTGGTCCGCGACATGTAAGGCTAACTGTCCGCGAAAAAGAACTGAATCTTTCTCTACAGTGATCTATTAGCCTATTACCTTTAAAATATACAATAGGGCGTAGTAATTGTCTATTAGGTATTTGATACATGACTAACTGTTTTTGTACGAACTTTAGGGAGTTCCTTCCCGCCTTTAAGACATGCCGAAGCATGAATAATTGAGTTACGCTCAATTAGCGCGCATTGTCACTACACTAAACAATGCTACCAGTAACTCACTGGTGGGAGCGAGATACTATCCATACTCTACTAGCTCTCGAGGCTAGTACCGGAGCGATAAACGTGCTCACCCGTCGGCTCCATCTCCGAGGAGGCTGTGAGGGACGTATCACACGACCAAGGAGATTTCACCTAGTCTAGCTTCAGACTATTCCCCCAACATACTGTCTCAAGCTGTTGGGAGCCACTGCCCGATCGAATCCAACCTCAATTGTGGCAGGACTTGGTTTTTAAATGGTTTTGCCACCCCGATCTACCAATATATAGGCTTGGTGGGCCCTCGACAGAGCTTCGTCCGTAAGTCTACAGCTTATAGACCCCCAGTGTGTACCTAGTTAAGGTGAAGTTGTCTTGATTGTGAGAGGCTATGTATTCGCTTCACAATCCTTAAGCGTAAAAGCTTTTAGAACTTCTCCCAACCACTGTACCCGGCTGCAGCCCGGATCATAGGGTGGTCGGGATAGCTCCTAAGCACAATTACATGGCGGTATGCAGTTTCCAATTGGCATGAATTTACCCCTTCACACCGGGATAAACTTCACTTCGCTTCTCCTCCTTAAGATTCAGCCAAACAGCGGGTTCCTCAGGTGACCATAAATGACCTAAGTCAAGTAGCGGGTTCCGTTTGGTGACCATAAATGACTTCCTCCAAGGCAAGACTCGAATCCACCCACACCGGTATCATATTACCAGGGCTCCCCCTGATCGGTATGAGTAACCGTCGAGAATTCTCAGGAATTTCTCTACCACACACTTGACCTGACTGCTTCATCCATTACCCAGTCATGTTTCCATGCCCCGTATCCAGGTTCCAAGGATAGGGTAGAAGACAGCCAATTTTACGGGTGTACGTCGTGTGGTCTCCCGTACACCCGGTCCGCGACTCAACTTCCCTCTGGTAGCTGAGGTACTGTGGAAAATGTAAGATACAGGATGCACCGACGCATTAAAAAGATAGTTAATACTGCCGCACTTGCAGTATCTATCAACTACCGACCTAAAGTGCAGGCGTCGATAGGCGTTGGCCGAGCAGTAGATTCCTAATCCAGCGATTATTATAGTTAAATGAAATAAATTATTATTTATCTACGATCATACAAAAAGTGACTACTTTTTTCACTGATTTTTGTGTAAAAAGTTAATGCTTATTGAGCTATAGCGTTATAAAATTTTTATTGCACGCTAATGACAACAAGAGATGTATGATAAATGATTTATGAATATTCTACAAACTGGTTACTAAACAACTTAGCACGTAAAAATCAAAACACGCTGATATACATGACACATGTCACGAATAAAATGAATACTCTACTATATGGTAAAGCGTTATGATCGTACATAAAACGTTGTAAGATACACACGTGTAAAAAGTCTCTTCATTGCACTCACGTCTATTAAAACATGTTTAAAACACTCGCATGTGTCTTCAACTTTTCATGCAATAAAGAATGACTTTTTACACCTGTATCTTAAATATCTATTATTAGAGACACTTATTTAACTTAGATTTCTCTTTTAAATTATGAGTAATTAAATTGTGTTGTAATATACCAGGACAGCGCGTACGCAGTCCCGACTACCAAAAATTACGCGCCCGAGTTATCCACATTAGGGATAATCGCAGGGGTCAGCCCAGTCGTAGTGCAATGAGAGGGCCTCATCCTGGGGGAGCCGCCTTCATGATCACGGTAACCCCTACGCTAATAATTGCTTTGCAGCCGCATCCATACAACTTAAATACATGCCCGAGTTTACATTAATAGCAAGAGGTAGATGGTTGCGCCATCTATGGACGATATTCTTGATACAGCGACAAAATCGTTCATACCGGTGAAACATTCTTCTTTTGAACATAATATTTTAACGTCTGTGTACTTATATTTAATATTACTGTAATACAGATATTTGTTTCTGGTTATAAAATAATCGTCTTTTATTATAATAAGACTACAGCTAGTGCGAAAGTTATGTTTTTAAATAACCTGTTAGCTCACATTTTATTAATTTCTAAATAAACTTTATGTTAGATTTTGAAAAGGTTGGTTCTAAACTGTCCGCATGCGAGGCGACTCAATAATCGTATTCTTCTGCTCATTGTGGTTGAATCCAAACAATCATTGAAATTAGCAAAACCAATCGAAACTAGGCCTATATTTAATTGCTATTTAATACCACATTTAAAAATTAATTGCTCTTTTAGTTACCAAACTATGAGGGTTTTGCCAGCTTGATACCCAGCTAGCAAAACCAAATAAAAAACACGTAATTAACGTTAAAAATAGCTCAAACATAACAGAATAATATTAATTGCTAATAAATTACCCCATTAAAATAAAGAAATAAAAATAAAAAATAATTTAGTAAAAAAAAATTGGTTTTTACTTTAAAAATAAAGGGTTTTACGAGCTTCAAACCGGTTTTGGTAAAGTTCCAATAGAGCAATTAAATTGATACAAAGACTACCATATTTTGCGATTTAATTGCTAATTAATTACCACGAAAATTAATTGCTAATATAGTAATAGAAAAATTTTAATTTTCAAAATAAAGGGTTTTGTCAGCTTAAAACCGGCTTTGATGGAGTTCCAATAGAGGAATTAAATTGAAAGAAAGGCTACCATATCTTGCGATTTAATTGCTAATTAATTACCATTCCCAAAATTAATTAGTAATATACTAATAGAAAAATTTTAATTTTCAAGATAATGGGTTTTGCTAGCTTAAAACCGGTTTTGCTGGAGTTCCAATAGAGCAATTAAATTGAAACAAAGACTACCATATCGACTAATTGCTAATTAATTGCCACATTCAAAAATTAATTGCTAATATAGTAATAAAAAATCCGTTACAGTCATTTATTAATGCGTTCTTTGTAAACGTTGGTAACACAATAGTATATTGTGTTACAAGTGCAGAAAAGTGCCAATTTCTCACGAGTGTGAAGATTTTGCGGCATGAGACGTAGTCGAATGCCGCAATCACACGAGTGAGAAATTGGTGTTTTTGCACGCGTTACACACTATACTTTATCTACGACAACAAACAAAGTAATAAACCACCAACAGCTAAGAAAGTTTTTTAACCTAGAATTTATACTCGCATTCATATTTTTTACGTGAAATATTTGGCAATAAATTAAGAGATGTAATGTGAACCGCTTCCACGATGTTTGGAGGTGTACGAGTGTACACCGCAATTCTCCTGCATCGGATTCACTCATGATACATCTAGAATTTTAAAAACGACAAAAGTAAACATTAAATTTGTAAAGACAATAGTAATAATACGTTTACAATTTGTATAATTTCAGTCAATCTACTATTTAGTACTTACAGCTAAATAATCATACGTATGTACTCCTTTTCAAAAAATAATTTATATGTACAAAAATCACAATTCAATTGTCAAGGTTATTAACCTCTGCGCAAAATGTCAAATATTCTCGCATTATGTAGCAAATTATAAATGTTTTCAATGTTTTTATTGTAATTTAGCAATAATAATAAATAAAATTACATTAAAAATTATATAATAATGTAAAACATTACTTAATTTTACGTTTTAATTGAATAACAAGCATTGTAACTTTATATAATGAGAAAAAAACATTGAAGTAGCATCGTCTCGGCAGCTCAATGGTTACGCTGTAGCTACTAACCGAGCAATCCGGGTTCAATTCCCCGGGTCTGACCTTAGTTTTTTTTTCTAGATGGATTTCTAAACCTTTATTTAAAATTTATAACATTTTATATTTAAAATAATTAATAATATTATAAATATTGCAAGTGGTGACATCTATGGCGTTTTAATAGAACTACTTATTATTGAGAACTCTTTCCTCACATACTTTACCGTTGAGTTTGAAGATTGTTTGCAATTGGTTTGCAATTCACGGTTACTAGATTGTGCGGAATATGTAACTTTCTATGGTGGTCGTAGATAAACATATTTTATTTCATACTGTGTCACATTTGTCAGTTTTACGTCAACCTTTTTAGTCTAGAACATGCGATTTTACGGTCTAGTATGCCTGTAAAAATTTTACAGTCACTTGTGACTGTAAAAAACTTTACCGGACGCAAATACAATTAATCAACTGCACAATGTTTTAGTACGTAATCAGTTACCATGGAAACTCGTTTTTCATAGATGTCCATATTTTGCATTCGGAAATTTATTTTATATAATTTTTTTTTAAATTAAACCAATATTCCAATAATTGCAGTATGAAATAAAACGCATTACGTCATACGTCCTGGAAATGGTCTTACAGTCTCGTTTGGATGTTCCGGACTCGGCTCCTTCGTCGCCTAGTCCGTAACATCTTACTCGACTGTAAAATTCCATTTCCAGGACTTATAACGTAATAGTAATTTACGTTACGTTAGTTACGCCAATGATCAATATTCAACAATCATTATAAGTTAAGTAGAGTAACCCCCTTATTCTGTAAATTTCGATATATATCGAACGTTATATATCGAATTTCGATAAGAAGTGTACTTCCAAACGAAATTCGTTATTTTGTTATTCTGTAACCTGCTTCGTTGCGGTCCACTCACTCCACTCCACACACGGAGTATAACGAATCATTTATGTTTTTGGCTCCTGTAGTACGTTTAGCGGTTCGTGACTATGATCATGTTATTTATTATAGGTTATGTTCCTGTTTACTACACGTTGTTTGCACGCCAGTTTTCAAATTTACGTTGGCTTTCGTTCTTGTATTTGTGTAGTTTATTCAATTTGTATTGTTTTTAATTGTTATTGTTATTAATATTGTGATTGTTATTATTGTTTTCTAATAAAAATATATTTAAAACTCATTTTTTTAATATTTACCTTGGTAGTAGGTACGTTTCAAGTTTTTACAAAAAGGTCAGAAGTAATAATTAGGTTTAATCCCTTAATCCTTACTTTATGGAATTTTAAAAACCCTTACGGTAAAATCTAAATACAATAGAAACTCGTACGCGTAAAGGTTACTAATGAATATTACAAGAATCTGTCGGTGTTATCGTGAAAGAACTGCAAAAAGTAAACAGAAAAACTTTTTTAAATTATATTTGTTAAACTTTGCTCAAAAAAAAAGAAGTTGCAAGTGCAAGAAAGACCGTAATTTGTAAATCATTCCTATTCAAATTTTAATTGTCATTGTTTTCTTTGTCAGTAGCTATTTTAAAAACGCTTAAAAAATATATAAAATAAAAATATTCTAGCAAATAGAACTACATGTACAACGATTCTGAATGAAAATTACAAAATTTTTGTTTTCTGAAAAAACTGCATAATGGGTTTTACACATAAACCGATTAAAGTTTTATTTATACATAAACTAGTCATTTTTCTGAAATTTAATTTAAACTCTGATTTCTAATTGAAACGTGTTTGAATCCATACAAATTATACCATTCAGATCCGGCGTAAGGGTCCGTCGAGCTACAACCCCCACAGTAACTAAATCGAAAGTAAACTATACCAGAATTAAGTGTAAATTATGTGTAATTTATGTGTAGGTTCAAAAATCTTTGTGTAATAAAAATTACTTAGATTTAAAAAAACGTCGTGTAAAAAAAACACCGTCCGGTGAGCCACAACCCCCACCCACTTAGAAACACATTATCAAAGAAAAAACTATACAGGCATTATCAGTAAATTATGTTTAATTAATGTGTAGCCACCAAAACCTTCTACGAAAGAGAATAACGTATTTAATTTAAAAAACATCGTGGGGGTTGTAGCTCACCGGCGAACCACAACCCACCCACTTAAAAATGCACTATTAGAAGAATCTATTTATGTTACTTGTTGTTATTACGATATAGTCGGTACTTGAGTCTAAAGATATTTTAACAAAAGGTATTAGTGCCGGTACTTGAATCTCAGAACTATAAAAACCAATTCCTGCAGGCCCGACTATATATGAAGTTGTTTTGCACAATGAATAGCAACGGAGCTGTAAAGCTCGCAAAAAAGGCTACAATTGCCTACTTTGCAAAATTTAGAATTTCTTGCCACTTAACATCGCGATAACTTCCATACAACTTCATAACACCATAACACTTCATTTTAGCATACAAGTCTTCATAATCAATCTTGTAGAGAATTTAATTTAATTAAACCGAGAATTAAACATTCTCAATCAAAATACTAAGATTTTCGCATAACATAGATTTTGACGCTAGTAAGAACATTTCGGGGAGGGGGCTTCAGCCCGATAACCCAATTATACGCCACTGCTGTATCTTAATCATAAATGAAATATTTTTATTATAACAACTACTAAAAAGTTCGGCTTATTACAAACGATAAAAAGGAAAAATTTTGAAGCTCTATATAAGCGCAATTACTGCATAAAGAAATATAATTTTTCCCTTTTTTTACTGTGGTGTTGTTTTACTTTTGTTTACTTTTTTTACCGAATTTTAACGTTCGTTATCTCGTCAACGAAGTCTTACAGAATAAGGGGGTAAGTAAGTAATGTGCGAAAACTACTATAATAGGTTAGGAGCAGCGCCTTTGAAAGAAAAGCAACAATTCCATATTAGGAAATCAGAAATAATTGAAAGCATTCTCTATACAATTATATTTTTATTATTACAATTATATTATACACAAAGCATATACAATTATACATATAAGATTTATAGCATTTGTGTACATATTTTCACGTAATTACTATTGTTTTAAATTATTTTATTTACAGCGGCAGCTTCGGCTGTCCAAGGAAGTAATTTGTGCTGCTTTTAGTAATGCTACTGGCCTGTCCTTTATTTTTTGGAGTGCTTGTCAAGGATTTGTTAATTGTTTCTGAGTGCTTCCCTAATAATACGTCTTCCGAATTCACTGATTCATCCTCGATATTTTCGGATGCATTAATGTTTTCGGATGGCTCAGGAATGTTTTCAGGGCTATTTTCCTCTTGAATGTCTCGTTGCGTTTCTTCGTGAACGCTAGAAGCTGTGCTGTAATATAAAATAATAATTTGAATTATGAGTTGGTTTAGTGAATTATATACTTTGCCTTACGCTCTTTCCAGAATGGACGTATTTTCCAGGAACGACAAATGCTGAAACTTTTGAAAAAAGTAGTTTTCTGGATTTTCTGATCCTGTTATTTTGCCTGTCATAGCTTCATTCCGCTTCCTCTTATAATAGTCTCGAATGTTTTTCCACCTTGTTCTACAGTCATTATCTAAAATAAAGTGAAATGAAATTATACAATTTCAAACAAAAATTTATTTGAATTTCGAAAGATACTATGATCTGTTAAATAATAGTTTTGTTTCAGATATATGGCTACGGGGGAATCTTTTAGATCTTTAGCATTTCAGTTCCGTATACATCACAGCTGGATTAGCACTATAGTAAAAGAAGTTTTACGGAGTATAGCACGTCGTATGCTAAGTGTCTATATACCACATCCAACAAAGGAAAGCATGCATACAAATGCAGAAGACTATTACAGGATATGGAATTACCCTAATTGCTGTGCATCAATTGATGGAAAACATATACGAATTCGATGTCCAGATGATGCCGGTTCGAGCTATATTAATTTCAAAGATTTTCATTCAATTATTCTGTTGGCAGTTGTAGATGCACACTATCGTTTCGTAGCTATAGATGTGGGTGCTTATGGGCGCGAAGGAGACGCAGGGGTTTTTGCAAGATCATCTCTAGGAAAGCAAATTAACGCAGGACGTTTTAATATGCCTGCTTCCAGTGCTTTACCTGGTACAGGTATTGTTCACCCTTACGTGATATTAGGAGACGAAGCATTTGCTTTGACAGAATCTATGATGAAACCATATCCTCAAGATCAAGCAAAATCTAATAGAACAAAAGCTGTGTACAATTACCGGCATTCCAGGGCCAGAAGAGCATCTGAGAATGCATTTGGAATAATGTGCCAATATTTTAGAGTGTTTTATACACCAATCGCTATCAACCCAGAAACCGTTAATGATCTTATAATTTCGGCATGTATACTTCACAACATGTTAAGGAATTCTAGAATTCCATACCCAGGAGAAACATTGGAACGACCTAATAGTACAATTCCAAGAGAGAATATGATTCCTATGGCCAATTCGAATGCAAGAAGATCAACATTTCAAGAGTTAGAAGTTAGAGCTAGATTTAAAGATTATTTTAATAGTGTGCAAGGTTCAGTACCTTGGCAAACTAGAATTGTAGACAGGTTAACATAATTGTACAACATATGTAGTCATTATAACAACATTTTAGTATTAAGATTCCAATTTTGCCAATTGTTTGCTGTTTCTTTATTCCAACACTCTACTTTGAGTCACCTTCTATATATTAAGTACTAATAATTAAACTAAAATAAAGTTTTCAAGAAAGTTGTTACACACCGTGATTTTTTAAAAAGAATTGCAGCAGACACTAAATGCTGTTCTCTCCTTACAAATAATAATGCAACAACATGAAATTATTATAGCCTTCTGCAATTCACTTTTTAAAAATCACAGGTTATTAAATTATTATCATGCATAATAATTAATATGTTATTCTTATTACCTGATCTCCCAAGCTCTTCGCCAATCTTCTTCCAGATATTGTTTTTAACGATTAAATTTTTGTAACTTTTCAGTTTACAATTATATAATGCCGGATGCTGCCTCACCAAGTTTATTAAATCTTCCTCATCAACAGCAGAAAATTTATGACTCATTTTTTTATTTAAATTATTAATAATTTTAGCAATATGATTAAAACACAAAATTATGTTTGCATAGACACAGTCTTTTAGTCAACTGACTTTGCATTTCGCTTCGCTGGAATCTACCTGCGACCGATCAGAACCGACGGCGAAAACCGACAATACTGGCGGACCTATCCGCGACGGACTTCAGCGAACTCTAGGCTAGGAAACCAGCGATTTAAATTTATAAGCATTTCATTTGAGCGGACATCGGTCGCGTTCGGTTTCCGCTGGCCGACTGTCTTTGGAAACCGTACCTTTAGCTGCACGACTTTTCAGCTTCCGATACACAGTTATTATTTTTCATTACTATAACTGCAACTTTTGTATAATGTTTTAATACAGTGATTACTTTTCGAGATATAACGAATTAAATTAATTCATGTTAGCCGCGAAAGATCAGTATTACTCTTGTCTCGATACAAAATATAAGCACCGTGTATAGCAAGCAAATCGTAAAATAATAAAGATGCAAGTCGCGCACAAACTACATTGAGCATTGTCGAGATCCGTTCATTTAAAAACCAAAAATAAACTTATTTAGAAAATAACAAAAATATGAACTAACAGGGAATGTAAAAACATAACTTTCGCACTAGCTACTGCAGTCTTATTATCTGCAATTAATTTCTGAAATCAAAGTGATGAATCTAATATATTATATTATAATGTATAAATAAAAGACGATACGAATGGCTAATTATAGCAGAGACATTTTTGCTCCCCCTGAACGTTATGCAACTGCTCGTACATATTTATCTACTAATAAGAAGAAGTGTGAACAAGTGTGAATGTCAGAGTCAGAGACTTGTCAAAGTGCAATAAAATGTTTTTGTGTAATATGTGTGGAAAAACACTTTCTACTAAATCCAATTTGAAGAGACACGTCATAGAAATTCATAAGAAACATTGGATAAAAAATGTGATTTTAAATGTAAATATTGCGACAAATTCTTTTTAAATAAAAAGTGTTTACGTCAACATACAAAAAAGTTTCACAGCAAAGATAATAAAGATTTCAGATTTGTAATAGTTTTAATTCATGGGTATGGTACACTAATAATTATGTACAATCTACATAATATTATTGTGTTGTACTTATGTAACATGATTTATTTCATTATTTAATACCTATCTGTTAATTTTTATTTTTTTACTATTTCAAGAAAATGCTTTACAACTAAGCAAACCTACGTTTTCCCAAAAATGATCAATTTTGTAAACAATTGATAACACTGAGGCTTCTGTTCTTAACATACATAATGATTTTGATCATGTTTATGAGTAGGGGTTTATGCAATGTATATTTCTGTTTTTTTGATGTTATTGCTTTTTTTTAAATAAATTGTTAACTTTTGTTGTTTAATTAACATTAAACATTATAAACACGTTCATTACTTATATCTATAAGTTCTGAACGGAAAACTGCATTTATACCGGGTGATTTTTTAAATTTCTGATCTAGAAAGCCATGACATAATTTTAAAACAAAAGATGCGGAAAACGTAGGGCGTAGTTTGAATCGTTCGATTTGTCACAACTGTCAGATTTCAAAAATGTTGACATAAACATAACCTACTCCAGTGTTGTTCTCGCTTTTGCCGTCTTTTGTGCTTCACTGTTTCCTCGTGTTTTGAATTCCGTTTCGCCAGTTATTATCTCGGTTATTATCAAAAATCAGTCTTTTTCAAGACTAACCTTTCGTATTTAAATATTTATCAATTTGTTTAATAAATGTAAAAGTAAGTAGTCAATTTGTCACATAAATGACATTTGGAATAGCAGTGTGATCAACGCTACGCCCTACGTTTCGGTGACCTTCGATACGGCGTAAAAATCACGACTTACTAGATCAGAAATTTAAAAAATCACCCGGTATAATATTTACTATCACATCACGTGTTTTTAGTCAATTGTCATGCAAGTTGCATAACGTTCAGGGGGAGCAAAAATGTCTCTGCTATAATTAGCCATTCGTAAGACGATAGAATATTGCGGTCCAAAGAAGAACGCTTCACACGTATGAACTATCTTGTCGATTTAACAAGAATGTTGACAATAGGTGGCGCAACCATCTACCTTTCGCTATTAATGTTATTTCGGCCGCTGTATATAAGTTGAACGGATGCGGCTGGAAAGCATACTTACCTGGCGTAGGGGTTACCGTGATCATGAAGGCGGTTCCCCCAGGGCGAGGCCCTCTCATTGCACTACGACTGGGCTGACCCCTGCGATTATCCCTAATGTGGATAACTCGGGCGCGTAATTTTTGGTAGTCGGGACTGCGTACGCGCTGTCCCGGTATAATTCAATTAAATACAATTAATACTGATAATTTAATTCATGTATAAAAAATCCCATAAGCCGCGATACATTTGTCACTTTGACATCGGATAAAGTTAGCCCTAACTTTGCATCTGGATAAAATGTGTTTAAACTTCCATGGCTAACTTTCTCGAACCTGATTATTGTTTTTAATAATTGTCATTTTCAAGTTAATAAATGTGTTCTTGACTTCTTCATAATTACCTAGTTATTCCTTTTTATTATTCATTAAATTATCTCATCGAATTACGCTCGAGGTTTTTTTCTCCGGGATAAAATTGATTTTTTAAACTCTAATTTGGTTTCTGTTTGGTAAACTGACTCTACAAACCACCAGATAAAAAAACTCGTCCTTCGGACTCGTTTTTTTATCGTAGGTGGTTTGTATCGTCAATTTACCAAGCAACCAAATTATCGTTAAAAAAATCAATTTTATCCGGACAAAAAAAGACCTCTCGTGTAATTACAGTCGAGAAAAACCATCGATACAATATTATCTCAGAATCGTTTATTATTCTGTGGATAATATGAAGTGTTTAAATAAATTATTGTAAATCCGTAGCATCGATGCTGTCCAGTTTACTTCACTTGATGTAAATTCTCTTCTACCAGCGCTAATGTTGTACACTACTTGATTTTCTAGAAGAATCGAACGCCGCAGGTCATTAATTTCTAGTTGAATATTGAGCGTCCTCTTCTAGTTAGTCTAACAATTTTTATACCGCTTTATATTAAACAAGCCTGATTTCATTTTTATAATGTATCATCATCATTAGTAAATTATAAATTTAAGATTGTAGTAGTAAATTAGATACGTTTCGTGCATGGACATAGGTATATTTATATGTTTTAGGTTTTTTCACAAGCAGAAACTTAGGATGAAGTGAGTGCGTATGTGGTGTATGTAGATGATGGTTTCACAGAAACAATTCCGTATTAGGATACCAGGGATTATTGGAGGTTACCCTAATCACACGCTTAACCAGTTGCCTAATATCGCTCACGACAGTATTTTAGTTTATTTTGTTTTTCGTTTATTACTTTATTATCGGTATTAGGACCTTTTTTGTGGGATTAGTTGAAATCCAAAGTATTTATTACGCAACCAGTGGACCTTGTTGACTTGCGTTGTTCACCAGGAAATTTCAATAGGTCTTGATAATGATTGATAATTACTTTTTTGTTTGAATAAAAATGTTAGATTTGATTGAAGTCTTATTATTTAAAATTACAATTTTCTAATAGGGTAAGTTCGGCGCCTAATTCCAGCCACCTCCAGTAGTCAGCTACATTTTCAAATAACAACCGAAAATAAGACTGTAATGTATTTTTAAATTGAAAAATAATTTTTATAGTAGTCAGCCACCTTTTCCGGCAATAAAAGTTTAATTGTCACAAATCCTAGCCCAGAAAATTTTAACATAAGGCTGCATGATTAGTGTTGTGTTTAAGTGGCTGTGTTTGGCAAGTAAAACATACATTTTTGCTTAGTTTCCTGTTATACGAAAATAGTAAATACAGCTTCATAGGGGGCATATTTTTACAAAGTATTTGCATTAGCGTTTACTGTCTCCAGCCTTACTTTGTGGAACTCCATAATCATGAAATATAATCAAATTAAAAGATTAATTCAAAGTTTCACAAGTTTTAACAATATTGTTTCGACATTAAATGTCATTATCAAACGTAGATAAGATTGATAAACAAACACGTTGCTAAGGATAAATACATACAGAAAATAGGTAACTAGATATTTCGTCAATTTGAAATTGACTTAATAACTCTTTTTTATTGGACAACCATTTCCTTAATTGAAAGCCACCACTAGATAAAATAAAAGATATTTCCCTTTGAAGTTTTAACAAATCTGAACAAGAAAATGCCCCTGTTAAGAGATCATCCAAATAAAAACAATTTAAAACTGCTTCGCTGGCTTCAGGATATTCAATCTGAAAATCCAAAGCCAACTGTTTTAGACACCTTACTGCAAGAAATGGTGACGACGCACAACCATATGCAACAGTATTTAACTTGTAACACTCCACCTCCGCCTGAGGATCATCTGGGTTTTTCCATAAAATTCTCTGGAAATCACGCTCATTGGAATCTATAAGAACCTGTCTGTACATTTTCGAGACGTCAGCATTAAGAACATACGGAAAAATCCGAAAACGTACAATAATCGAAAGCAGATCATTCTGAATAGTGGGCCCAGCATACTGTACATCATTCAAGGACAGGCCTGTGTCACTTTTAGCCGAGGCGTCAAAAATAACCCTAACCTTTGTAGTCAAACTAGACTCCTTAATATCAGGATGGTCTGGTAAATAAAAACATGATTTGGAATCATTAGAGTTCATAGAAAATTCTTCAACCTTTGTCATATGACCCAGCTCTTTATATTCATTTAGAAAAGCAACATATTACCCTTTTAAGTTTTCATTTTTGTTTAAACGTTTTTCGAGAAGAATTAAACGCCTAAACGCCATTTGTACGTTAAATGACTCGTCAGCTAGTCTCAAACTCTTCGGAATCTTCCATTTAGATGCATCAAAAGAAACTGCCGGTAAACTTTGTGTTATTTTTGATATAACCAAGCAAGAAATATCTTCGCTATAATCACTCACCATTGACATAATTGTGAGATTAACTTTGGAGTTAGAAGTAGCAGATAATACCTCGCCTACTCCCATAATTTGAAAATTGACAGAAGATCTATGTAAACCCAACTTATTTGCTAAACTTTCTGTAATAAAATTACTTTGAGAACCAGGATCAAGTAACGCTCTAACAACGTGGATCGTTCCCTGACTATCCAAGATTCTTATATTTGCTGTCGCTAAAACTGATAACTTAGCCTCTCCTCTTAATGCGTGTCTTGCTGTAGCATGACCAACTGTAGACACTGCAGGTTCCGAGGCCGTGGTCTCGGTGGTTTTTATTGCTAAAGACCTACTAAACTTACTTCCTACAGAATGTTCTTTTACATGTAAAAGAGAATTGTGTTTTTCTCCACAATGACGACAAACAGAACTATTTGGACAATTTCGAGTATGATCAAAATTAAAACAATTTTTACACAATTTTAATTTATTGATAGCAGCTATCCTAGCCTGTACATCCATATTTTTCAATGCAAAACACTTATAAATCTAGTGATTCCTTTTACAATAATAACAAGAAAACTTACCTTGTGAAGCCGTTAATGCATGACATCTTAGAGTCTTATCAAATTTGTTAAATTTTTTTATATCCTTTTTTGAGGACTCCAACGTCTCTAGTAATTAGCATTTTGATTTCAAGAATGCGTTGACGTCAGTCAACTTTGGTAACTCCCCATCTTTTATAGGATACGATTCCCACTCCCTACGCGTAACTGAATCAAATTTATTTGTTTGTTTGTTTGTTTGTGTTTGGGTGAGGAATCAGGATGGCGGAGCATCCGTCGTACCTCATGGCACCGATTGCTATGATCATTTGGCCGACCCTACTAGAATTTAGCCGAATCTGGGGGAATTCCACCCCCAGTAGGGATCTTTATCGTGCCAAACATCGCATTGACACGGTACCTACAGTTTTACTTCCTATCCGAAAAGAAGGCATGTTTTAAATTTTTCTCCGCTATGAAAAATTACCAGTTCGGCCGGGGATCGAACCTGCGATCTTTGGATTATGAAGCAAACATGCAAATCACTAATCCACCGAGACTGGCTCAAATTTATTTGTTATTAAATACACTACTAATGTATCCCAGTGGTCTGTGTCTTGACCAAGACTCCTCAACGACCTTAAATTTTTATTAAACAAATCATATAACTTCCTAAGATCACTGTGCGATTCCATTGTCAAGCTAGGGCAATCAAACAATGCCTTTATATAATTATAAACAATTAATCAGTTAAAAGTATCCAAGCTGATGCATAATTGTCGTTAGTCACCTGCAAATTTGCAATAGTTTGAAGTGGTTCACCTTCTAAATAACTTAATAAATAAGATTTTAAATAATAAAACCTTTCCACATTACTTAATTGAGGATTATCATGAACAATAGCTTGAAATGCATCTCTAAACTCAAGCCATTTTTCATATGATCCGTCAAATTTTGGCAACTTTAAATCTGGTAATTTTATAAATTGCCTTGTAGGTTGTACAGACGATGCAAGCCTTACACATGTAGGATTGCGAGAGTTTTTTGAAGTTTCATAATCTTTGGACTCGACTAGTCCATAGTTTTTAATTAAAAATGTCATTTTACTTATTATTTCAAAATATTCATTTTCAAATTCAACGCGTTCAGGATTTTCAGAATCTAAAAGCTTATTAACTACGTCTTGCTCTTGTTGAGATTCGCTTAACTGCAACTCAATATCGCTCTGAATATCCTCAAACTGTGACAAAAGAGGTTCCGTTTTCTCTAACCTAATTTCAATTTGACTTGCACTCGAATCATCGAGGTTTCTGGGATCGACTGAATTAACAAAATTCCTAAGTCTTGTAAGTTGACCTTTAATAGTACCGCGTTTTAACCTAAGTTTATTTAAATCACACATTTTCTTTTAAATTAAAGAAAAAATAACCTTCACTGTAAAAAATGAGGTAAAATTACCTTGGGAAAGAGGTAACTTTTCGCTATTATTTGCGGTATTTTTACCCTAAAATTAATTTTACCTATACATTTAGTAGTTTTACTATTTGTGGTAAAATGCCCTGTAATTATGTAAAATTATACAAATATAAGTAATTCTACTACATTGAACTGGTTAAAATCACTATCCATAATATAAATTTACATAACTCAGACAATTTTTTCCTTACAAATGTATAATTGCTCAATAACTTAATTCATTTTTAGTGTAATATTAAAGATAAGATGAACTTGAACAAGAATAGTGTAATTTTACCCTTAATATGTTTTTAACCGTTGAGATGCTATTTCGCTGATCGCACTTGTTTGTGACCTTCGTTTCGTGAAAGAATTCAGGAATCCATTATGAACAGTCCAAATAGGCTTTTTGGGGAATGGTCGGAATGGTGTGTACCATTCTTTTATGATTTCGGCGAGGCGTACTCTATCGATACCGAACGAAGTGTTCATTGCTCATTAATATTTTGTTTTTCGTTGTAGTGTAGTGCGGATTTATTAAAGGCAAATATTTACACGTATGACCGAAGATGGGAAGAATTTTATTTTATAGTAGAAGTTAAAAAATAATAATCGGTAAGTACCTATATGTTAAAATTACAAATTTAAACCAATAAAATAAAAATATTTAATTTAATGTTTTTCTAGGATGAATCAAAAATTGAAGAATTCGAAATAAACTAGCATAACTGTAATTGAGAAAGGTACTCGTGTATAATTGTTTATATAATTTATAATTTTTTAATTTTCTAGGTGGAATCGAAACTTTATCTGAATGTCTTTGAGAGACCAAATATTTCCGAAAGCCCCTGAAAAGAAGTTCTGTTAATGTCTTATATTTTATATAAGTACATACGTTCAATAAAAATTACTTTGATTTTATTTTGTTTCATACAATTCCCAGAGGAACGATTGAATTTGCAAGTACTTTCGCAAGTCATCGTTACATTCAAGAAGTATTTTCACATTTGTATTTTAACCCTGAAAAGTACTATTGCCATGAAATATTAACTTTGTCATGTAACTTTACACAGGTGTTTTAATGTTAAAATGTAAAATTACATTGAGATTGTAATTTTAATCTGTAAATTTACTTAAAAAGGAAACATTACAATGCAAACTTAACCTAATGTTGAAATTTTTCACTTCCTATGAAAATTACACTTTGAAGTAAATTTACCCCAAAAAATGGAGGTAACATAGTTGCCTCCATTTTTTAGGGTATAATTCACCGGTAATTTTTTAGAGTGTTCCTAACCAAAACTTATCAAGAGCACACACAGAAATAAAACAAATATCTAGCCAGACCAATAATATTAACAGGAACGGACTTACTAGACTAATAACAGCTCATCTAACTTGACCAAGTTATAAAATTGCTGATTTCTGCCAAAACTACCGTTGTATTTCAGACTGGAACTAGTACAAGGTAGTCCATAGTTCCATTGGGTGCTGCCTGCAGCACACGAAAGACCTAGGTCGTCGACTTCAAATACGAAGTAAACCAAATAATTCTATGGCCCTTTTACCAAATCCGCTCGACTGGACCAAATGATAGCTCTTGTGAACTGTATAAACTTTGAAAATCAAGTATAGAAACACCTTTAAATAGAAACTTCTATTATACTTGTTACATTGACAAATTAATAATATTTGACAGTTTACAAAAACAAAACAACGATAATATACATATAAATTTTATGACAATACATCGACCGAAGCCGACTTAGAAAAAATAGGTACTTTTAAGTAAAATATCTAAAGACCCAACAACATCTGATTACTAATTACACAAAGCACATTTCAATTCGCCGGTCGAACACTAATTGAATTCCCTTCTAATGCACGACGGTCGATTTATATCCCCATGTAAACGTTCTAGAAGACGTCGGAATATACTCCTGTACAACTTTCCGTTTCTGAACTTTTGGCGTACATTCTTCAAACGATTTTTGAGGTCTTCCAATAGCTTTAGAAGTAGTAGGATTAGGTTGGTTAATAGGAAGGACATCCTGTGCAATCTTCAGTGGTATCATGAACGAATTCTTGAGCCACGAAATATGCCTTAGTGAAAATCGACTATTACTGCGACTCGATTTAAATTTCCACAAAAATAAGTCACGTATTTCTTTAATATATTCGTTTTACGTTCATCTAGGTTGGACAACCCATAAAAGCCGTAGAACATCAACCGATTTACTTTGTTTCCAAACAGCATATACGTTTTCGTAGGCGAGGGCGCCGTGCCCTAAAAAATAAGTACTTTTATCATCGCAGCTAATTTTTTGTAAATTTAGTAGTAGTAGTATAAACAATAATAATTAAGAATTTGATAGTTACAGAATAAAATCTCATAAAATTTATAACATATTCCTTTATAAAATTTGAATTTATATAAAAATGAAGGCGCTTAATAAACAAATTTATTGTTAAAAAAATGTTTATATTTACCTGAATTGGCAGAAGTCATTGCAAAAATGTATATTTTAAATAACAGTCACAAAAAATACTTGAATCTAACTCGGCGTTAGATCACGAATATATCAAATTGACTGAAATATCTTAAGGGATATATACGCTTACAATATGTATCCATTCGTGGTACCGTTATTTGTATCCGTTTTACTTGAATTTAACAGTTTCTAAAGAATTTGCGAAAGTTGCCACTGAAGCATTTAGTACCGCTAGATTCTGAAAAGGCCACACTGTGCGACGCATTGAAAAAGATAGTTAATACTGTCGCACTTGCACTATCTATCAATTACCAAGTTAAAGTGTAGGCGTCGAAGACAAGTTGGTTGGACAGTAGATTGCTAATCCAGCGATTAATATAGTTAAATGAAAAAAGTATTTATCTATGATCATACAAAAAGTGACTACTTTTTACACTGATTTTTGTGTAAAAAGTTAACGTTTGTTGAGCTATAGTGTTATATAGTTTTTATTGCACGCTAATGTCAACAAGAGTTGTATGATAAATGATTTATGAATATTCTACAAACTGGTTGCTAAACAACTTAGCACGTAAAAACCAAATCACGCTGATATACATGACTGTCACAAATTAAAAAAAAATATCAAATAAAATTAATACCCTACTATATAGTAAAACGTTATGATCGTAGATAAAACGTTGTAAGATACACACGTTTAATAAATGACCGATTTTTATGGTTATAGTTACAAAATTTATTTACAGTTTTCAACTGAGCATAACTCTGTTCCCAGGCTAATATCAAAGTTGAGATTTTTACCACAGTTTACCATCATGCAATACTTTATTCTCACGCAATATAAAAAAAATACATCCGTGCCCATCCGAGATATTGAGGGCAAAAGTTGACGAAAAATAAAAATAAACGAGAACTTCAACGCTTATAAATACCAAAATACTAAAGTTTTAGATTTGAAATATTTTATACATAAACTACCCCTAACTGTGTACCATTAACAAAAAATCAGCCCTAAGACTTCACCCTTATCTGGAAATATGCCCCCCTAAAAAATTTAATTTTTTGCACAAACGTTATTAAACTGTGAGGTTAAATTATACCCATAAATAAGCATTCTACAAAAACTATTTTAGTATAAAAATGTAGTCCGACATGCAAACAGTACAATGGTTTCTACCGTAGGTCTTTAGGACCAACCGTTCTTGAGATATCAAGATTTACGTTTACATCAGAAAACGCAAAAAACGTCGTGCACCACGAAACAAATATGGCTGCCATATTTTAATCAAAAGGAATAAAAATAAAATAACAATGGTTTTGAACTACCAATACTCAGGGGTGACAACACGCAAAAAATTATCGTTTTCTGAAATAGTCGAGCGACTGTTGCTGGACCACTTCATGTCGAATCACTTCATGACCATCGTGCAGCAAAGAATGACTTTTTACACTTCTATAACTTGTAGCTTAAATATCTAATTATTAGAGATTTCTGAAATTAGGAATAATTAAATTTTATTAAATTATACCGGGACAGCGCGTACGCAATCCCGACTACCAAAAATTAGGCGCCCGAGTTATCCACATTATGGATAATCGCAGTGGTCAGCCCAGTCGTAGTGCAATGAGAGGGCCTCATCCTGGGGGCTACCGCCTTCATGATCACGGTAACCCCTACGCCATGTAACGGTTAACGGCTTTGCAGCCGCATCCGTTCAACTTACATACATGCCCGAGTTTACATTAATAGCAAGAGGTAGATGGTTGCACCATCTATGGTCGATATTCTTGCTACAGCGACAAAATCGTTCATACCGGTGAAACTTTCTTCTTTTGAACATAATATTTTAACGTCTTATACTTAATATTACTGTAATACAGATATTTGTGTCTGGTTATAAAATAATCGTCTTTTATTATAATAAGACTACAGCTAGTGCGAAAGTTATGTTTTTAAATAACCTGTTAGCTCACATTTTATTAATTTCTAAATAAACTTTATGTTAGATTTTGAAAAGGTTGGTTCTAAACTGTCCGCATGCGAGGCGACTCAATAGACGTATTCTTTTGCTCATTGTGATTAAATTCAAACAATTATAAAAATCTTAGCGTTATTTGAGAATGCTTTGTCACAAAAGAACATTGGCAATAGTTAATTAGTTACAAGTTTTGTCACAACACTTTTTATGATTCAAGCATGTCAATCACAGAATTTCTACGATTCAAAGGGGTATCTCACTACTCACTAAAAAATATCTCACTACCGAATAAGCACACAGACGCCGAAAAAATGTTTTTATAACGTATGTTTATTGAAATAACGATATACGTTGAAAATGAAACGTTGGTATTTGGTTAATTTTAAACGGCTTAGAAAAGACGTTTTTTAAATGTTTGTAATCGACCTATTATCAACAAAATAGCGAGTTTGCTACGTTTATATAACGTTTTAATTTAATGGTCATAAATTATATAAATTTTTGACGTCTAAGTCACGTAATATATTAATACCTACAGACTCTTGATTTTGTTAAAAAACCTCATTAATCAAATTATTTCTTTATACTATTGTTTATTATCACTTTTCTATACCTAATATTGATTAAAACGTTGCGTAAACACGCTTTTTTTCACGTGGATTCTGGCGACATTTTAGCGTTTTTATGTATAATGTTATGACTAATTTTCAACGTTTTTTCGACGTGTGTGTGCTTGTTGGGTAGGTGGGGGTTAATCAGTATTCAAAAGAATGAGATGTGCTAAAAAATTACCAATCCGATTAATCATTGTAGAGCAAAAGAATACTACTATTGTCTTTAAGGATGGAATTTGTGCTGCGATGCTGCGAAGGTATGTGACTTGCATCCTTACGATTTACCTGCAATACACCTTGCTTATAGTATTTGGTTTATCTCCATCCCCACAGCTATGTTTGCTAAAATTCAAATTGTATCATAAGCCTGATAACAGGCTTATATTATACTATAACTTTTATACCCAGGATTTTTATTAAGAAATTGCTTACTTATCTAGATAAAATGAGTTAAATGAATTTACGGCGCAATTTATGGAAATCAAGAGTAGTTAAGGTCCAAGTGTACCCCAAAAACGTGTGTTGTTTGTTTCATAAATAATATAATAATGTGATAACTTTGGTTTTAAATTAATAATTAATACTCTAGAAATGTTAAAAACTTGCTTACCTAACTTGTTTTGGAAAAAAAGTTTTTTAATTAAATTATTTCAAATGGTTTTGCGCGATTTTAGAGAAACTATACATTCAAAATTAACCACTTAAATTTCATAGTATTTGAAATATTTTCCCAAAATTTTAAGAAAATCGTATGTCTAGCGACTGAATTATTGCCAAAAAACCTGCTTTTTGCAAAAAAAAGCTGCTTTTTTGACAAAAAAAAGGTAACAATGTGTGAATAAAGTAACGCCTACAATTAATATTTTCTTTATGGTAAGTCTATTAAAAAATCCTAAAACTCATCGATTTTCTATATTAAAAATACACATTCTTATGTTAAATAAATTTTTAGCATGCAATCGTCATTTCTTTAAATGGAAAGAGATAAAAAAACTATGTTATGTTTATTAATTTTTCAATCTAGTGGAGTTGGATACGGGGATCTAGCAGGCTATCCAACTTGTCATTAGCGACCAACATACATACGAGACTAATTACATCATTCAAAAATGCCTTCACTGCAGTTCCAAAATGTGGTGGTTCTCCATCTTCTTGGAATAAAATGTTTGATTTTGGGACATGGCTATCATATTTATTTATCTCTTTCCATTTAAAGAAACGACGATTGCATCCGACGTCTTCTAGAACGTTTACATGGGGATATAAATCGGCCGTCGTGCATTAGAAGGGAATTCAATTAGTGTTCGACCGGTGAATTGAAATGTGCTTTGTGTAATTAGTAATCAGATTTTGGGGTCTTTAGATATTTTACTTAAAAGTACCTATTTTTTCTAAGTCGGCTTTGGTCGATGTATTGTCATAAAATTTATATGTATATTATCGTTGTTTTGTTTTTGTAAACTGTCAAATATTATTAATTTGTCAATGTAACAAGTATAATAGAAGTTTCTATTTAAAGGTGTTTCTATACTTGATTTTCAAAGTTTATACAGTCCACAAGAGCTATCATTTGGTCCAGTCGAGCGGATTTGGTAAAAGGGCATAGAATTATTTGGTTTACTTCGTATTTGAAGTCGACGACCATAGGTCTTTCGTGTGCTGCAGGCAGCACCCAATGGAACTATGGACTACCTTGTACTAGCTCCAGTCAGAAATACAACGGTAGTTTTGGCAGAAATCAGCAATTTTATAACTTGGTCAAGTTAGATGAGCTGTTATTAGTCTAGTAAGTCCGTTCCTGTTAATATTATTGGTCTGGCTAGATATTTGTTTTATTTTTGTGTGTGATCTTGATAAGTTTTGGCTAGGAAGGTTATTTTTTCTTTAATTTAAAAGAAAATGTGTGATTTAAATAAACTTAGGTTAAAACGCGGTACTATTAAAGGTCAACTTACAAGACTTAGGAATTTTGTTAATTCAGTCGATCCCAGAAACCTCGATGATTCGAGTGCAAGTCAAATTCAAATTAGGTTAGAGAAAACGAAACCTCTTTTGTCACAGTTTGAGGATATTCAGAGCGATATTGAGTTGCAGTTAAGCGAATCTCAACAAGAGCAAGACGTAGTTAATAAACTTTTAGATTCTGAAAATCATGAACGCGTTGAATTTGAAAATGAATATTTTTAAATAATAAGTAAAATGACATTTTTAATTAAAAACTATAGACTAGTCGAGTCCAAAGATTGTGAAACTTCAAAAAAATCTCGCAATCCTACATGTGTAAGGCTTGCATCGTCTGTGCAACCTACAAGGCAATTTATAAAATTACCAGATTTAAAGTTGCCAAAATCTGACGGATCATATGAAAAATGTCTTGAGTTTAGAGATGCATTTCAAGCTATTGTTCATGATAATCCTCAATTAAGTAATGTGGAAAGGTTTTATTATTTAAAATCTTATTTAGATGGTGAACCACTTCAAGCTATTGCAAATTTGCAGGTGACTAACGACAATTATGCATCAGCTTGGATACTTTTAACTGATTAATTGTTTATAATTATATAAAGGCATTGTTTGATTGCCCTAGTTTGACAAGGGAATCACACAGTGATCTTAGGAAGTTATATGATTTGTTTAATAAAAATTTAAGGTCGTTGAGGAGTCTTAGTCAAGACACAGACCACTGGGATACATTAGTAGTGTATTTAATAACAAATAAATTTATTCAGTTAGCGTAGGGAGTGGGAATCGTATCCTATAAAAGATGGGGAGCTACCAAAGTTGACTGACGTCAACGCATTCTTGAAATCAAAATGCTAATTACTAGAGACGTTGGAGTCCTCAAAAAAGGATATAAAAAAATTTAACAAATTTGATAAAACTCTAAGATGCCATGCATTAACCGCTTCACAAGGTAAGTTTTTTTGTTATTATTGTAAAAGGAATCACTCGATTTATAAGTGTTTTGCATTTAAAAATATGGATGTACAGGCTAGGATAGCTGCTATCAATAAATTAAAATTGTGTAAAAATTGTTTTAATTTTGATCATACTCGAAATTGTCCAAACAGTTCTGGTTGTCGTCATTGTGGAGAAAAACACAATTCTCTTTTACATGTAAAAGAAAATTCTGTAGGAAGTAAGTTTAGTAGGTCTTTAGCAATAAAAACCACCGAGACCACGGCCTCGGAACCTGCAGTGTCTACAGTTGGTTATGCTACAGCAAGACACGCATTAAGAGGAGAGGCTAAGTTATCAGTTTTAGCGACAGCAAATATAAGAATCTTGGATAGTCAGGGAACGATCCACGTTGTTAGAGCGTTACTTGATCCTGGTTCTCAAAGTAATTTTATTACAGAAAGTTTGGCAAATAAGTTGGGGTTACATAGATCTTCTGTCAATTTTCAAATTATGGGAGTAGGCGAGGTATTATCTGCTACTTCTAACTCTAAAGTTAATCTCACAATTATGTCAATGGTGAGTGATTATAGCGAAGATATTTCTTACTTGGTTATATCAAAAATAACACAAAGTTTACCGGCAGTTTCTTTTGATGCATGTAAATGGAAGATTCCGAAGAGTTTGAGACTAGCTGACGAGTCATTTAACGTACAAATGGCGTTTAGGCCTTTAATTCTTCTCGAAAAACGTTTAAACAAAAATGAAAACTTAAAAGGGGAATATGTTGCTTTTCTAAATGAATATAAAGAGCTGGGTCATATGACAAAGGTTGAAGAATTTTCTATGAACTCTAATGATTCCAAATCATGTTTTTATTTACCAGACCATCCTGTGATTAAAGAGTCTAGTTTGACTACAAAGGTTAGGGTTGTTTTTGACGCCTCGGCTAAAAGTGACACAGGCCTGTCCTTGAATGATGTACAGTATGCTGGGCCCACTATTCAGAATGATCTGCTTTCGATTATTTTACGTTTTCGGATTTTTCCGTATGTTCTTAATGCTGACGTCTCGAAAATGTACAGACAGGTTCTTATAGATTCCAATGAGCGTGATTTCCAGAGAATTTTATGGAAAAACTTACATGATCCTCAGGCGGAGGTGGAGTGTTACAAGTTAAATACTGTTACATATGGTTGTGCGTCGTCACCATTTCTTGCAGTAAGGTGTCTAAAACAGTTGGATTTGGATTTTCAGATTGAATATCCTGAAGCCAGCGAAGCAGTTTTAAATTGTTTTTATTTGGATGATCTCTTAACAGGGGCATTTTCTTGTTCAGATTTGTTAAAACTTCAAAGGGAAATATCTTTTATTTTATCTAGTGGTGACTTTCAATTAAGGAATTGGTTGTCCAATAAAAAAGAGTTATTAAGTCAATTTCAAATTGAAAATCTGTCTTCCGGTATGTTGTACTTAGGTGATGGAGAACAAAATAAAACCTTAGGAATATTCTGGAATGCAGCTAATGACATCATTCATTATTCTATTAAAGATTTTTATTTTGAAGGTCAGGTATCGAAAAGAATAATTTTATCTGTCACAAGTCACAGTTTTAGGGCCAATTGTTGTTGTTGCTAAATTAATTCTGCAACTTGTATGGCAAGAACAGTTGTCTTGGGATGAGCCTATACCTTCCTGACTGTGTAATAAATGGTTAGAATTTGGTAGGGAATTGCAAATTCTAAATCAAGTAAGCATGAATAGACATGTATTATCCGATAGGTGGGAAGTACTACACATCCACGGCTTTGCTGACGCTTCGGAAAAGACTTATGGTGGATGTGTTTATTTAGTCAGCCTGACAAACATCTCTTCTCAACTTCTTCTGTCAAAGTCACGCGTTGCTCCTATAAAAAGAATTAGCTTACCACGGCTGGAGCTCTGTGGCGCTTTAGTTCTTTCCAAGCTTGTTAAAAAGGTAAAGCAGTAGATACAAGTTGAAATAAGAAAAATTGTCTATTGGTCGACTCATCAATACCTTTGTGTTGGATAAAGGGGTGTTCTAGTCGTTGGAAGACTTTTGTGGCCAACAGAGTCACACAAATTCAGAGCCTATCAAATCCTAGTGATTGGTTTCACGTGAAACTTGCAAAGGGCTTTATATCAGAGGATATTTTTAATGCTGACGAGTGTGGGCTGTTTTGGTCAAATTGTAGTGTATAAACAATTCACACTTTTACAAAGTCACTTTAGGCAGTTTCTACTGTATTTGAATTAGATCTTTCTAAACACATTATCTTTTAGTTGGACAATTTAGCTTGTTTTGGCAGTTTTTTTGAGGTTATCAATGAATTTTTAATTCTTATTAACAGTCTTCACCCAAACAACACGTTTACACTAGAAACAAAACAAAATAGAGCTATTACTTTTTTGGATTTAACTATTACAATTAATACAAACAATGAATTTGATTTTTCTATATATACATAGAAAACCCACAAACACAGACGTCACTATTCCTAATGATTCATGTCATCATAAAATGCATAAATTAGCGGCTTATAGATCTTTAGTACACCAAGCTTTAACTACTCCAATGAAAAGATCACATTTTGATAAAGAAATTTCAATCATCAACTTTCTTTCACCCAAGCGGCCCGAGGTAGATCCCCGGTGCCGGCAGATCAGGTTAAGGTTTTCTGCAGTTTTCCTTAGCTGTGACACCAACGTGGGATTTGCGCTGTTCCATCTGTAAGTCGGCTGCAGCCGCACTTAGGGCCTACGTAATAATAATAATAATCGCCCCCTCCCTCCCGCACAAGCTTATAGCTTCTGGGGCCTGGTTTCCAGGCTATGGGTTGTAGCAATTATTATTATTATTATCAAACAATTAGCACATGCAAACCATTATAACCATAACATGATTGACACTTTAATTCAACAAAAAGATTATAGGTTAGCTATCAAAAGAATATTTTCAATTGACACTCAAATACAAGACACAAACTACATATCAATACCATACTTTGGCAAGATATCAGAACAAATTGCAACTATAATACGAAAAACCACCAGTTACAAAATAACCTATAAAACTAACACCAACACTTTTTCATTTTTATTCAATGCTAAAGACAAAACACAAGCTATCATGAAATCCGGCATTTACCGTTTGAATTGTTCTCTTTGTAACTCGGTTTATATTGGACAAACACTTAGAAATTTCGACATAAGATAGAAAGAACACGTACGCTCTTATAGACTTAAAGATCCAAAAAAATCGAATAATGCCAAACACATTTTAGAACAGAACCACCCAATGACACCTCAAAACAACGTTAAATTCATACATTTATGCAACAATAAACAAAAATTAGACATTTTAGAAGCTTTTGAAATATACAAACATAAACGCACAGTACCTTTAACGAATGAACAAACTGAGCTTAGTAATTCTCCTTTATTAGAAGTGTTAAATATTTAGTTTTTGGATGCAGTGTATCTAGTTACCTATTTTCTGTATGTATTATCCTTAGCAACGTGTTTGTTTATCAATCTTATCTACCTTTGATAATGACATTTAATGTCGAAACAATATTGTCATGTTAAGATACTAATAAAACTTGTGAAACTTTAACTAATCTTTGTATTTATATTATATTTCATTAAATAATTAGTTAAGATTAAATTGGTGTATGTAAATAATATTTCTCTTGTTAATAGACGATTAAACAGCATTTTTGTTATTATTTTAAAAAGAATGTTACAGTGTTGTCAGGTGTCAGGATTTTAAAATAAATAAATAAAATCGCGGAATAAATAAAGTGCTGTACGAACAAACTTTTAGTGTTAAAAAGAATTCCAATGAATAATCAGAATAGCGACGAAATTGTTAAAAGAACTCAAAGTAATAGATTTGATAAGGGAACTGGAAGAGAGAGACTTGGATATTAACGGAAAGAAATTTTAATAAATCGGCTAAAACAATGGTTTCTAGAACATAACGAAGACCCTGAAACTTTCCGCTTTGAAATACCTGGAGATACAATTTATACTAATCTGATGTTAAGTAAAATGGAAGAAAATTCTATAAAGTCCGAAGAAAACGCTAGAATGTTTAAGAAAGAATTACTGGAAAAGTCCAAAGAAAATTTTAGAAAGTCTGAAGAAAATTCTAGAATGTTAAAGGAAAAATTACTGGAAAAGTTTGAAGAAGACTCTAGAATGTTGAAGGAAGAATTACTGGAAAACTCTGGAAAACTAATCGAAAATACTAAAGCACTGGAAGAAAAGGTTTTGGAAAATTCTAGAAAGTCCGAAGAAAATGTTAGAATGCTAAGAATTAATGGAGAATGTCAAAACGTTGGAAGATAAAGTTTTCGAAGAATTGTTTCTACTTTGTTCGACGTATCGTTACATTACATTAGTTCGACTATTAGAAATTAAATTGGCGAAACAAGATACGATGTTACTACCCTCGTGTGGTAGTACTCGTGGTTGCGATCTATTTTACTTTATTTAACCTTTAGTTATGCAACACACACTTCCTTCGAAGACTAGATTCTTGCACTCAAGATAGTAAGAAATTAAAGCAGAATGATTTTTAAAACAATAAATGTATTGTATTAAGAACAAAACAGAAAACAAAATTTAAACAGTAAAATTAAAAATAAATGAAACAATAGAAATAAAACCAACGATCAAATATACTTACTTACTATTACATTAAACATTATTGTCAGGTGTTGTTCTGGCATCAATTTGACAACTACTTTACTAAGACCGAACAAAAAAAAAGCTTGTGAAGTCAAAACACAAAATTATTTTATACTACTGTGAAAGTTACATTCTATTTAGCAATTAACAATACCTTGATCATATTATTGATATCTGTATTGAAGTGTTGTTAGTTAAGTGATCTGTAAGAAAACGTGTAAAAGAATAGTTTAAAAAGAAAAAAAAATACAAGGAATTGCATCTACTCATATTATAAAAATAGATAGCTCATTATTAAAAGAAAAACAAAATAAAATAAACTCATTTAAACTCAAAAATCTATTAAAACTTACAAAATAACCAAAAATTAATTTCAGCTGAGATATAGAAGCAGGTGTTATTTAGTTATTTTATTATCTAAAGGAAACTACACATTACAAAGTATGACAACTGATGAAAAATTAAATTATAATAAACTGTTAGAAGAAATAATCAAAAATAGAACGGAATTAAAGAACAGCATAAAAGCGAGTGAATCAAGAGTATTAATGAAAGTACAGAATTTAACGGCGAAGATAAATCAACTAGAAAAGGAAAACCAAGAACTGAAAAACTGTGTGGAACTTTTGGAAAAAGAAAGTAAGAAAAATAATATTATAGTTTTTGGCATACCTAAACCACCAGAGGGAATATCACCTACTACATCTGTATGCACTGAGATTGTCAAACACTTAGAGATTCAATTTTCACCATCTGATATTAGCAATCTATATTATCTTGGGAAATCTGAAAATAGTCCACTGAAGGTTGAGCTAATATCGCAGCTAAAGAAAATCGAGATTCTAAAAACAGGAGTAAACTTAAAGGCACTGGTATTTTCATTAACCACGACTATACCAAACAACAGCAAGAAGAAAACAAGATCCTGAGAAAACATCTTGGTTTGGCCAGAGAGAGTAACCCAACTGTAAAGAGCTACATCAGGGGAAAAAAGCTATATGTTAACAATACTGCCTTTACAATAGAGGATCTTGAAGGCGAGGCAGATTCTCACGAGGAACGACATTCTAGCGCCCCAGCAACCCCATCATCCCAAGTGATCTATCAGGAAAGTGAAGACGAGGATTTGTTTAAGGTAATTACTCAGCCAGAAGAGTTAGACAGTGAGGAAAAAAATCAACCTAAAACCCCTTTAATAAATTCCAAAAAGAATGTACTAACTAGACCGATTCCTAATAGAATACGAACCCGCTATGGTTCCAGTTCTACTAAGTCTAAAAACTAGATTAGATTAAATTTAATACAATTAAATATGGATCCATATATAAAAAACTAAAATGGATGCTTATGTTAAGTATTATGAAAACGAAAAAATCACGGGCAAACTAATAAATGTAATAAATGATTTTAATAAAAATTGTTTAAATAATAAAAAAATGTAGCTTTAGAATTTTGCATGTAAATATTCGTAGCATCACTAAAAATTATGATGAACTTCTAATATTTTTAAATCAGTTTTCAGAGCAATTCGAATTAATAGTTCTAACAGAAACTTTTAATATCTCTGATAAAAATACTTATAGAATACCAGGCTATGAGAATTTATACAGTGAAGGAACTTTAAATAGGAATGATGGGGTACTTATATTCATTAAATCCAATATTAACTATAATTATAATATTGTTCGGATTGCCCTGAGCACTGGTATAGAAATACAAATTAATATAGATAAGATTAAGCTATTATTGACTGCAATTTATAGATCACCAAATACAGACAAAAAATTGTTTAATACTGAGCTCTATAATTATCTAGCATTAAAGAAAAGTAGTAGTTGCCATATTATTGTTGGGGACATAAACATCGATATCTAATAAAAGATGGCAGTGAGGAAGCAGAAGAATACAAAAATATATTAAATTCATTTGGTTTTAATTCCTATATAAATAGAATAACAAGACCTAGTAGTAAAACATGTTTAGATCACATTTTTGTAAAAAATACTCATAGTCATAGTAGTTTAGATTCATACGTATTTAATTATGAAATAACAGACCATTTTCCTATTTGCCTTGAATTTAACCATAACGTAAATTCTTTGATTAGTTCGCATCCAAACAGATATAAAAAATATATAAATTACAACACATTACAAGATGATATTTTACATGAACAGTGGGTGGATATTTATAACTCCCAAAATGCAAATATAATTATGGAAAGATTTATTACTACATTGAAACAATACATTGAAAAACACACAAACACTATAAAAATCACCGGAGTGAAACTGGCAGCCAAAAAGTAGCAGCCGATAGCTCATAGAATTCGTTGTGAACCATCCTAATCCCACGGGCTATACTATTATAGCGCGACTACTACAAGATATAGTAATTATATATTATTATTAATTATCAGATATCCATTCGACTCCCATTGTTAAAAATATCTTTACAAGGGTCGCTGTTGGTTAATATGTTCATGCAAACTGCAGCTAAATAAAATTCCAAATACACGCTGTGTTTGTTAGCAAAATATACTGGAGCAGCCGCCTACTGATGCGTAGGGGTAGCCAAATAGGGCTGTAAAACGATTAATCTGCTTTGTGCGAGATTTAAATATGCAAATTGCAAATAAAGAGGGAGTCTATTAACAGTTTATACTATAGCAGCCGGATACTGAGGCGTAGGGGTGACGAGAGAGGGCTGTAAAAGAGTTAGTATGCTTTGTGCAAAATTGAACTATGGAAAATTCAAATAAAGAGGGTGTGTATTAACAGTTTATACTACATCAGCTGGTTAGTGAGGCGTAGGGGTGACGAGAGAGGGCTGTAAAAGGGTTAATATGCTTTGTGCGAAATTGAACTATGGGAAATTCAAATAAAGAGGGTGTGTATTAACAGTTTATACTACAGCAACCGTTTACTAAGGCGTGGGGGTGACGAGAGAGGTCTGTAAAAGGGTTAATCGGATTTGTGCGAAAATGAACTATGCAAAAATCAAATAAAGAGGATGTGTATTAACAGTTTATACTACAGCAGCCGGTTACTGAGGCGTAGGGGTGACGACAGAGGGCTGTAAAAGGGTTAATCGGATTTGTGCGAAAATGAACTATGCAAAATACAAATAAAGAAGGTGTGTGTTAACAGTTTATACTACAGCAGTCGGTAACTGAGGCGTAGGGGTGACGAGAGAAGGCTATAAAAGAGTTAATCTGCTTTGTGCGAAATGGAACTATACAACATTCTAATAAAGAGGGTGTGTATTAACAGTTTATACTACAGCAGCTGGTTAGTGCGGAGAAGGGGTGACGAGAGAGGGCTGTAAAAGGGTTAATATGCTTTGTGCGAAATTGAACTATGGAAAATTCAAATAAAGAGGGTGTGTATTAACAGTTTATACTACAGCAGCCGGTTACTGAGGCGAGGGGGTGACGAGAGAGGTCTGCAAAAGGATTAATCGGATTTGTGCGAAAATGAACTATGGAAAATTCAAATAAAGAAGGTGTGTGTTAACAGTTTATACTACAGCAGCCGGTTACTGAGGCGTAGGGGTGACGAGAGACGGCTGTAAAAGGGTTAATATGCTTTGTGCGAAATTGAACTATGGGAAATTCAAATAAAGAGGGTGTGTATTAACAGTTTATACTACAGCAACCGTTTACTAAGGCGTGGGGGTGACCAGAGAGGTCTGTAAAAGGGTTAATCGGATTTGTGCGAAAATGAACTATGCAAAAATCAAATAAAGAGGATGTGTATTAACAGTTTATACTACAGCAGCCGGTTACTGAGGCGTAGGGGTGAAGACAGAGGGCTGTAAAAGGGTTAATCGGTTTTGTGCGAAAATGAACTATGCAAAATTCAAATAAAGAAGGTGTGTGTTAACAGTTTATACTACAGCAGTCGGTAACTGAGGCGTAGGGGTGACGAGAGAAGGCTATAAAAGAGTTAATCTGCTTTGTGCGAAATTGAACTATACAACATTCTAATAAAGAGGGTGTGTATTAACAGTTTATACTACAGCAGCTGGTTAGTGCGGTGAAGGGGAGACGAGAGAGGGCTGTAAAAGGGTTAATATGCTTTGTGCGAAATTGAACTATGGAAAATTCAAATAAAGAGGGTGTGTATTAACAGGTTATACTACAGCAGCCGGTTACTGAGGCGAGGGGGTGACGAGAGAGGTCTGCAAAAGGATTAATCGGATTTGTGCGAAAATGAACTATGGAAAATTCAAATAAAGAAGGTGTGTGTTAACAGTTTATACTACAGCAGCCGGTTACTGAGGCGTAGGGGTGACGAGAGAGGGCTGTAAAAGGGTTAATATGCTTTGTGCGAAATTGAACTATGGAAAATTCAAATAAAGAGGGTGTGTATTAACAGTTTATACTACATCAGCTGGTTAGTGAGGCGAAGGGGTGACGAGAGAGGGCTGTAAAAGGGTTAATATGCTTTGTGCGAAATTGAACTATGGAAAATTCAAATAAAGAGGGTGTGTAGTAACAGTTTATACTACAGCAGCCGGTTACTGAGGCGTGGGGGTGACGAGAGAGGTCTGTAAAAGGGTTAATCGGATTTGTGCGAAAATGAACTATGCAAAATTCAAATAAAGAAGGTGTGTGTTAACAGTTTATACTACAGCAGCCGGTTACTGAGGCGAAGGGGTGACGAGAGAGGGCTGTAAAAGGGTTAATCTGCTTTATGCGAAATTGAACTATGGAAAATTCAAATAAAGAAGGTTTGTATTAACAGTTTATACTACAGCAGCTGGTTAGTGATGCGTAGGGGTGACGAGAGAGGGCTGTAAAAGGGTTAATCGGATTTGTGCGAAAATGAACTATGCAAAATTCAAATAAAGAGGGTATGTATTAATAGTTTATACTTCTGTTTATGGAACAGTTTATAGAAATCTCAATAAAGATATTCGCAGTCTTTACTTCGAAATATGGGGTCCGATGGGGAAAAGGATGCCTGTCGTATTATTGAGTGCACGAATAGTTTTTTACGATTTTCGGTAACTTATGTTTAAACAGTAGTAGCTTTAGCAGCATTATGTGTTGTGAATGTAAACAAAGAGTGAATGAAATAGAAATAATGATCAATCAGAAATTCGAATGAGATAGGTACCGTTACTAATCTTTCTATGCCCGATAAAAATTCTTATGTCGGATAAAATTCGGATATACTGTAGAAAGCGAATGTCTGGTAATAATTGATAATAATGATCGTTTTTTTACATAACACGAATGTCTGTTATCAAATTCATGTTAAATTGTGAATACTTTTGTGCATGATGAGTATTAAACCTAAGAAGATTTAGTGCAAAACGAAATGTCAAATCTGGTAACTTTCAATGTCACCAACATACTTTTACTCCAGCGACGAAATTAATCGTTGTCGCTACTATTTAAAAATAAAGGGGCTATAGGATAAGATTATTGGTTTCTTAAGTGGCGCTCCTAATACTTACCTCTCCTTGTCCTTATGTTGATAACAACTGTGTTCTATATTTAGTATACAGTGTTTATAACATCTCCACAGAAGGTTCAAGTAATTACATGTTCAATCCTATAATACAATACACAATGCTAACCACTTCATTAATTACTTGATTATTTGCACCCAGGTAAACCAATGCTACTAGGTTGTAGAAAATTACTCAGAAAACAATAATGTAAAAAATTGGTGGCGCTCACCCGTAATTAATAAGAAAAACAACGCTAAAATCACTGTTTTGAGATTTAAATGTTATTTAAATAAAAGTATCTCTGGATGTGTTATTAAATATTCTTTTATATAGTCGCTTATTTTAGTTCCATTATTTTTAAGTTAGTAACACTAATGGTTTTTTTATGATATTAGAACTTCCGATATGTCAATAAGTTTGTTTGATTTTGGGCGAAGAATCAAGATGGCGGAGCATCCTTCGTACCTCATGGTACCGATAGCTATGATCATTTGGCCGACCCTACTAGAATTTAGCCGAATCTGGGGGAATTCCACCCCCAGTAGGGATTTTTAACGTGCCAAACATCACATTGACATGAGACCTACAGTTTTACTTCCTATCCGAGAAGAAGGCATGTTTTTATTTTTCTCCGCTATGAAAAATTACCAGCTCGGCCGGGGATCGAACCTGCAATCCTTGGATTATGAAGCAAACATGCAAACCACTAATCCACCGAGGCTGGCAGTTTATGTAGTATTTTCAGTTGTATTAAAAATATATATTATCATTAAAAAAAAAGTGTTTCTTATTCAAAAATGTTGCGGTCTTGATGAGCCACTCATTATTGAATCGAATAAAAGGTAGTTGTCGTGCAAATATAGTTTTCTTAGGAATAGTTTTAATTTTTTATGATATATAAATAAATAAATATACAGCAGTTTAGTATCCAATAATTCATACCACTTTGAATGCGATTGACCGACTATAAATGCAAATAATTTTAATTAAAGACATTCAACCGTATTCACATGCCATCATTAAAGTGTGTAAGCAGTGGCGTGTTTAGAATTTTTTTCGGGGAGGGCTACTACTAAATGTTCAGATTTTTACGGCAGATCTGGTTAAGGTTTTCTGCAGTTTTCCTTAGCTGTGACACAAATGTGGGATTTGCGCTGTTCCATCTGTAAGTCGGCTGCAGCCGCACATTGGGCCTACATAATAATAATAATAATAATCGCCCCCTCCCTCCCGCACAAGCTTATAGCTTCTGGGGCCTTGGTTTAGGTTATGGGTTGTAGTAGTTATTATTACGGGAAACCACGGTTTCGGTACATACATAGCCTAGATTATTCCAAAGATTTCCAAAGGGGGTTTCCAGCCCGATAGCTCCCCCCTAAATACGCCACTGCTGTGTAACATTAAATTTATTATGCACAGATGCATTATATTTAGACTATTATTGCAAGACTCATCTAAACATAAGCGTATTTTTATGGTCAGACGGGCAATAACGAAAAGTCAATTAAATGTCAGAAGTTTTTTTGTAGAACTTGATCGGTTCTTAATATAATTTGTAAACTTATCACCAATGAAAATAAACTGAAATTAAATATTTTGGAATAGTAACTATAGTAACGAACTTCGTATAATCACATAAGTAAGTATACGCACAGCTGCTTGATGTACCTACGTACTCATTTAATTATATTTTTACACAATAATTGTAACGGGTACATTTTCCACTGGCATTTAGTATACAGAATTTAGTAGTAATTCTTGTTAAAAATCCTAAGTTCGGTCCTGTGGATCTCGCTTAATTTAAACTAGCCTGTCATCAAATAAACATCTTAAATAAAAGGCACCTTTTAAGAAAGGATTGGTTCGTATTTGCTATAATTAAAGAATGTAACGTCATAATGATGTCGTTTTTCGTATCTTGCGACCTGGCATTCTAAAAATAATATCAATTTCTTCAAAAAGAAACCTTGAAAAGAAATCATGAGAAGCGCTTAGTCAACTCATTTATTAAAATATTTCGGTAAACATTTTGAGTGTATACGATTCGTAAATACACTTTACTTTGTCTGTTATTTGCGTTTTAAATTTTAAGTCAATGCGGCGTAGAAATTTTTCGTCTCTATAGCAGTAGCATTCCACACGTGTGTTTTGGCGCGTAGAATTTTGGTGTTGCTTTTTACACGTAAGGTCGTGAATCCTATAGTAGGGCAAGCAACAAGCGCCCTTGCCGCCTAAAAACAGATGTTATCGCGCGGAGTAACGTGGAACGGAGTTTATAAAAAGGCCTTCGCTAGTTTTGACAACAACACTCAGAGACTTGACTTGAAGACTCGTGACTGCAGGCTGTGGGCATGCAGTCGATATTATGGTCAATAGGCCTGAGCATTTTTCTTATGTAGTGTCAATGGATTACAGTTCTTTAATCCTATAAAATTGCAAGATATTCTAGTTATATGTGCCTTGTCGTTTAAAGTTATGCCGTTAAGTGGTAATCCTTTTGAAAAGGTTTTACGTGCAAAGTTGTGTTTGAAAGACTTGTCATTCCGTACTGCGTATAAATTATAGTGGTTTATTCTTTGATGAAAATGTGTAATAGCAAGTATTTCCTTTCGTCCGATCTACCGATAAGTGCAGTTAATTAATGAGAGAAAAATCTCTTGAAGTAATCCTAAATTTAGTGAGCACTTTTTGTGCGTTTGTACATTAAAATCCGGCTTAAAGAAGTTGAAAGCATTTATTGATATAAGTGAATTAAAACAATTTGAAGCTCAAGACGCATTTTCGCTGATTTTCCGAGGGAAAATAATTACGATATTACTCAATAGTAAATTAAAATCTTGGTTACTTTTGTGCCTGACTCTCTTGGTTTCTGTAATCATATGGGCTGTTGTCAATAATGGATTTGGTCGCGTTTTTGATTGGAGAATCTACACTTCGATGCTGAGCCGAATTCAACCTTAAGTTCCCCGCAGGAAAGGTGAATTTCCAATTTCTACCGAACTAGGTGTATGGTATTCCATGAGTTTAATGAATGAAAATGCAAGGTACTGTAATATTAAGTAGGTATTTGTTGTAATTCAAGTATTAAGAATGTCATAGTTATGAATTCTCTTTAGGGAGAGCTCTCCTTGGTAGTTAAAAATCTTTAAACTTTAAATTAATCACAATTCATTTATATTGATACTTTTGAACTGATTTAATTTGTCTAATTTCATTTAGATATTTGTGTATAAATTTTTGTCCAGAAAAAGACCAGTCAATATAAATTTTAATATTTGTGTTAATGCATTTGAACATTATTTGTGGTCGATTTAATCAAATCTTTTTGAGTTATTTTCATAATTTAATGAAAAGTTCTAGGTGAATTTTTATTGATTAACTTTGGTATAATTATAACCTACTAAATGTAGGGTGGACTTGTAATAAATATACGATGTGTGTTTTACTTTTATTTATGCAAAGTTGTGTTATTATTATTTTCCTGCTAATAAATGTTATTAATTCAAAACTGAACGATCTGAAAAACGGAACCATATTGGTTATGGATGCTTAAGTTCATTTCTTCAACAATTTTAAGTAAACAAAATTTTGTTTTAATTAAATATTCTATTCATTTTCTGGTTAATGAATTTAATTAATTTTAATGCTTATTCAATCAACATCTTTGAATGGTTAATAAATCATTAACTAAGCTCAGAACCAGATGGCGCCCTTTTAAGTTTTGATTTGTGTTGAACCCTTATCTATTCCTTTTTCACAATTTATACAGCTGTGGAACCAATACCTACGACTTGATTAATCAATTTGTAAAGAGAGAGTTTAAATCTCAAGCTGTGGCAGAAATTTTTTGAGTTTTCAGTTACAGTAAGTATGATGTATTTTCATAACTTTATATAGCATTTTTATAGTTCTGTTCTAGTGCAGAAAAACTAATGTTTCACTGTCGCCCAATCGCGGGGCAATTTTGTTGTTTTATCTGTGGCGAAAAATCTAATGTTTCACTGGCTTCAACGCGGGGCCATTTTGTAAATTGTATTTTTGTGTAGAAAAACACGAGTGTTTGATAATAGATTTGACATTAAAAACTTAATCTGTGCATAAAACAGTGTATGTATAGAGGGCCCTACAGCCTTTTCCTAGAAATAACGCTTCTGGCCATAAAAGCTTCATTATACCCTTAACACATAAATAACTATTATTAGATTACAAGCGTGTAATCTCTCTATAAGTACGGCTATATTTGTTTGAAAACATCAAATAGCCTTTTTATTTAGAGGTGTTGTATAAATCATAAATAAATCATGTCCGTCTGCGTATTTCAGGGAAACTACAACATTTAAATTAGTTGCATTTATGTATATTATATAATTAAAAACATCTATACTACATATAAAACTGTTGGTTTATATAATTTATATATATATATATATATATATATATATTATCTACAATATATTAATATAATAATAATAATAATATAATCACTAAAATTGAATATGAAAATTTCATTTCATTTGTAAAAATTTGTCCAAAGTATTATTACCTATCTGCATGATAGTTGTGAATAAAATGTTATTTTATTCACAACTATAATCACAAAGAGAAACCGTCACACCTACAAAATACACATACAATAATTATGATATTATGTTACAACATATTTGGAAGTATTTGTGAAGAAAGCTACCAACCCTCAAATGTTAAAAAATGGGCTGAACTCGTATACAAATAGTATTGTGCAATCTTCATTTTATTAAAACCTATCAAGCCACACGGCTACTTGTATAAATAAGGTCAGCAGCCAACCTTGGTTATTAGTTATATCCTTATGAGAATATCTGTAATCTACTCTGTTTAAGTATATCGAGGATTGATAGCTTTCTGCATAACTAAGTCCATTTATGACAGGCGGTTAACGAAATAAGAAATTCATCAGACCGAAGATTAAGAAAATATGCCACCAATGATGAAGTAAAAGTAAGACGTACTGGAATAATGAATAATATACCTGAAATACGGAAATAAATCATACAAGCATCATGTCATCAGTAACAATTAAAACCGTTTTTAGGTTCTAATATCTTGAAAGTAAACGCAAATGAAGGAAAAGTATTCTAATTTGTAGGGTTGTCGAAACAATTGGGACAATAAAACTTAGCCTTCGCAACTCGTCCTCTTGTTGGATTCATTTTGAGGCATGTTTTATGGTACCAATCCCTGCAAGCACCTTCACAAAAAAACATATTTTCAATGGGACCAATGCAATGTGCGACAGCGCAATGTCTATTTGTAGCATTAAAAATATCTCTATTAATATTTCTGCAAAATTCTATTGTAGAATTATACTCAGGTGGTGGAACAGTCGAGATTTTTGGCATTCGATCACTTTTTAAAGATTGTCCTGTTTCATTAAAATCCTCCAACAACAAATGCCTTGTTCTGCAGTTTTTCTTGTTCAGAACTCCCTTTAGGCGACAATACTAATAATTGCATCATCCACTTTCTAATTTTTAACATATCGGTTTCTTTGAAGTCGTATGCACTGCC
Source organism: Agrypnus murinus (assembly GCA_929113105.1). NCBI lineage: Eukaryota > Metazoa > Arthropoda > Insecta > Coleoptera > Elateridae > Agrypnus > Agrypnus murinus. The sequence continues at coordinate 76,438,032 of OV816029.1, read as the reverse complement.
AGTGCATATTATGTGAGCCCAAACACACACGTGAACGCCACAATTTACTCCCACTCCAGAAGAAGAAAATTGAGTAGGAATATCTTTGACTGCAAAAATTGTCCACTCGTCCCAATTTACACTTACATTATAAACTACTGAATAATTAATATCAATAAATTTAAAAATCTTTGTAAATAAATTTTCAGGAAAACTACCGTGTAAAGAATCAAGATATATTATATATTTATATTTAAAAATAAAAACTGCAAGAGTCCAGTGACTGTTAAATAAATTTATAGGCATTAGCCAAATATCAAAATTAAATATTTCTGCATTTCTGGCCCACTTATAAAAACCGGGTCTTAATTGCTCGCTTAAAGTAGATAATTGTTGAATGAATAGTGTATCAAATCTGAGGACTTTTAAGTGTCGATCCTGTGCATAATAAGACATCAAATGTAGAAAACTATTTAAAATGTTATCGTACAATAACTGGTTAGGGTGTAATGTTTCTAAATTTACTTTAAAAATTTCAAAACCTACTATTACATACTTGTTCTCGGTTAATTGCATGTAGTTTTCCACACCATCCCAAGGTTTTGCTTCTGTAGCATCAGGTTCATCTATCAGTTTACGTTTTACTAATTGAATGACTTCAGCTGATGGTTTTGGGATAGGAGAGTAAGGAAGTGGAGTTACTTGAATAGGCGTTATTGATTCTTTGGGGGTACTGTATTTGGTTATAGGTGATGGAGTTTCAATTGGTAAAACTTTGGTGTGTTTATTGAAGTACCCGCTTTTTAAAGGAGTACCTCGCTTGTTCCATTCCTCCTCGCATAGCGATACATTTTGCAAATTTATAATACTTTTAGCAGATGTTGATAATTTATGTATATTACTTATTCTAATTGTAGCTACTTTCTTTTTTCTTAATCTTTTTGGTTTTAACTGGCGACTTGTTTTAAGGCATATTGTGTGACTGCTAAATCTGGATTTCAATAAACTTCCCGTAAACTGTATGAACCTAGGTGCCTTTCGTCGCATTTTATTATTAAATGTATCTTTCTTAACAATTTTAAACCAGTTTTCTACTGATGCGTTGCAATCTCTAATTATTTTAAATTGTCTTATTAACATCCCTGACCAAATAGGATAGAACGGTAATAAATCGGTCAGGATGTAACCTATGAATTTAGGTAAATAGCGAATATTTTTGTTTGGAGTAGATTCTCCTGTTTCATCAGTGGCTGACGTAAGGACATATGAAAAAAGCTTATAAAAAGGAGAAGAGTTGCGTAAATTAAATCTTTTATGGTCTCTTTCGAACTCGTTCCATTCTTTCGGGAAAGGACCATGTACTTTTTCTTTCATACCCATTTCTTCTTTAATTGAAGTTAAACTTTCTGCATAATTGTCATTGATGTAATCAAAACCATACACTTTAACAACATTTCGGAAAAAAACGGTTGCTGCTAAAAGATTAGAACTGTTAATGAAAGCTGCAACGATTCTTTTTGCTTCGTAGCGAAGGGTTTTGTTTTTTGATATTTTATTAATCCTTGATACTGCATTGTGAAAAACATGAGACGAACATATATGAAGAATTGTTAAATGTTTTATACTAACGTGATTTACAACATGTGCATAAATACTTTGTAAATATTCTAATAAGGACATTTTGTTGAAGCTTAGTAAAGTAGCTTGCATTAATGCCATACTAAAATCGGTTTCGACTTTCTTAATTAACGATGCCATTTGATAATCTCCACATAATCGCAAATCACGTAAAAAGGACGTTAAAAATTACTGTAGAGTGGGTATGGTTTGACTAGATGTTATAAGTTCAGCTACCGGAACAGGAGAACTGTTTTGTCCTGGTAAAACTAATGCGTAATAAAATATCTTTTTCGCTATCCACTCCGGCTTTGCAATAATGCTACCTGTAGCATCCAAATAAAGAAATAAATTACTATTTTTACCTAGCTTCAATAAATACCGAATTTGAAACTCTGATTGCAACCTTATTAAGAACGGAAAATACCAAATATCCTGAATGTAACCTTTTAAATGTTTACCTTCCCACAAGCCATTATTAGCCATTTCATTTTGTAATTTTATTAAAAACATAAATAAATCTTTATCTAAATCTTCGGCTCTGATGTTTTCGCTAGAAATTTGTTTTAAAATATCCTCAGACGTAGCTTCATTAAAGTTGCCTGCTTTCAAGACTTCAGAAGGAACCCTACCCAATTTTTATAATTTGACAATTGAAGGAGCTTTGCTTTTCAATTCTTGCGCTAATATTTTCCTTCTGAAGCCTTTTATAAAACGGCGATGCTTTTCGTCCTCATGATACACCTTACCTTGTTGATTGACGTGTATTTTAATATCTTTCACAGATAATTCCTCTTTTGTCCAGAATTTATAAGTGGCACAAGCGCTATGTTTACATTCTGCTGCTGTAGTATAAACTGTTAACACACACCTTCTTTATTTGAATTTTGCATAGTTCATTTTCGCACAAAGCAGATTAACCCTTTTACAGCCCTCTCTCGTAACCCCTACGCCTCACTAACCAGCTGCTGTAGTATAAACTGTTAATACACACCCTCTTTATTTGAATTTTCCATAGTTCAATTTCGCACAAAGCAGATTAACCCTTTTACAGCCCTCTCTCGTCACCCCTACGCCTCACTAACTAGCTGCTGTAGTATAAACTGTTAATACACACCCTCTTTATTTGAATTTTCCATAGTTCAATTTAGCACAAAGCAGATTAACCCTTTTACAGCCCTCTCTCGTCACCCCCACGCCTCAGTAACCAGCTGCTGTAGTATAAACTGTTAATACACACCCTCTTTATTTGAATTTTCCATAGTTCAATTTCGCACAAAGCATATTAACCCTTTTACAGCCCTCTCTCGTCACCCCTACGCCTCACGAACCAGCTGCTGTAGTATAAACTGTTAAGACACACCCTCTTTATTTGAATTTTCCACAGTTCAATTTCGCACAAAACAGATTAACCCTTTTACAGACCTCTCTCGTCACCCCTTCGCCTCACTAACCAGCTGATGTACTATAAACTGTTAATACACACCCTCTTTATTTGAATTTTCCATAGTTCAATTTCGCACAAAGCAGATTAACCCTTTTACAGCCCTCTCTCGTCACCCCTTCTCCTCACTAACCAGCTGATGTACTATAAACTGTTAATACACACCCTCTTTATTAGAATGTTGTATAGTTCAATTTCGCACAAAGCAGATTAACTCTTTTATAGCCTTCTCTCGTCACCCCTACGCCGCAGTTACCGGCTGCTGTAGAATAAACTGTTAACACACACCTTCTTTATTTGAATTTTGCATAGTTCATTTTCGCACAAATCCGATTAACCCTTTTACAGACCTCTCTCGTTACCCCCACGCCTCAGTAACCGGCTGCTGTAGTATAAACTGTTAATACACACCCTCTTTATTTGAATTTTCCATAGTTCAATTTCGCACAAAGCATATTAACCGTTTTACAGCCCTCTCTCGTCACCCCTATGCCTCACTAACCAGCTGCTGCAGTATAAACTGTTAATACACACCCTCTTTATTTGAATTTTCCATAGTTCAATTTCGCACAAAGCAGATTAACCCTTTTACAGACCTCTCTCGTCACCCCTACGCCTCACTAACCAGCTGATGTAGTATAAACTGTTAATACACACCCTCTTTATTTGAATTTTCCATAGTTCAATGTCGCACAAATCCGATTCACCCTTTTACAGCCCTCTCTCGTCACCCCTACGCCTCACTAACCAGCTGATGTAGTATAAACTGTTAATACACACCCTCTTTATTTGAATTTTCCATAGTTCAATTTCGCACAAAGCATATTAACCCTTTTACAGCCCTCTCTCGTCACCCCTTCGCCTCAGTAACCGGCTGCTGTAGTATAAGCTGTTAACACACACCTTCTTTATTTGAATTTTGCATAGATCATTTTCGCACAAAGCAGATTAACCCTTTTACAGCCCTCTCTCGTCACCCCTACGCCTCACTAACCAGCTGCTGTAGTATAAACTGTTAATACACACCCTCTTTATTTGAATTTTCCATAGTTCAATTTCGCACAAAGCATATTAACCCTTTTACAGCCCTCTCTCGTCACCCCTACGCCTCACTAACCAGCTGCTGTAGTATAAACTGTTAATACACACCCTCTTTATTTGAATTTTCCATAGTTCAATTTCGCACAAAGCATATTAACCCTTTTACAGACCTCTCTCGTCACCCCTACGCCTCACTAACCAGCTGATGTAGTATAAACTGTTAATACACACCCTCTTTATTTGAATTTTCCATAGTTCAATTTCGCACAAATCCGATTCACCCTTTTACAGCCCTCTCTCGTCACCCCTACGCCTCACTAACCAGCTGATGTATAAACTGTTAATACACACCCTCTTTATTTGAATTTTCCATAGTTCAATTTCGCACAAAGCATATTAACCCTTTTACAGCCCTCTCTCGTCACCCCTTCGCCTCAGTAACCGGCTACTGTAGTATAAACTGTTAACACACACCTTCTTTATTTGAATTTTGCATAGTTCATTTTCGCACAAAGCAGATTAACCCTTTTACAGCCCTCTCTCGTCACCCCTACGCCTCACTAACCAGCTGCTGTAGTATAAACTGTTAATACACACCCTCTTTATTTGAATTTTCCATAGTTCAATTTCGCACAAAGCAGATTAACCCTTTTACAGCCCTCTCTCGTCACCCCCACGCCTCACTAACCAGCTGCTGTAGTGTAAACTGTTAATACACACCCTCTTTATTAAAATGTTGTATAGTTCAATTTCGCACAAAGCAGATTAACCCTTTTATAGCCTTCTCTCGTCACCCCTACGCCTCAGTTACCGGCTGCTGTAGTATAAAGTGTTAACACACACCTTCTTTATTTGAATTTTGCATAGTTCATTTTCGCACAAATCCGATTAACCCTTTTCAAGCCCTCTGTCGTCACCCCTACGCCTCAGTAACCGGCTGCTGTAGTATAAACTGTTAATACACATCCTCTTTATTTGATTTTTGCATAGTTCATTTTCGCACAAATCCGACTAACCCTTTTACAGACCTCTCTCGTCACCCCCACGCCTCAGTAAACGGTTGCTGTAGTATAAACTGTTAATACACACCCTCTTTATTTGAATTTTCCATAGTTCAATTTCGCACAAAGCAGATTAACCCTTTTACAACCCTCTCTCGTCACCCCCACGCCTCAGTAACCGGCTGCTGTAGTATAAACTGTTAATACACACCCTCTTTATTTGAATTTTCCATAGTTCAATTTCGCACAAAGCATATTAACCCTTTTACAGCCCTCTCTCGTCACCCCTACGCCTCACTAACCAGCTGCTGTAGTATAAACTGTTAATACACACCCTCTTTATTTGAATTTTCCATAGTTCAATTTCGCACAAAGCAGATTAACCCTTTTACAGGCCTCTCTCGTCACCCCTACGCCTCACTAACCAGCTGATGTAGTATAAACTGTTAATACACACCCTCTTTATTTGAATTTTCCATAGTTCAATTTCGCACAAAGCATATTAACCCTTTTACAGCCCTCTCTCGTCACCCCTACGCCTCAGTATCCGGCTGCTATAGTATAAACTGTTAATAGACTCCCTCTTTATTTGCAATTTGCATATTTAAATCTCGCACAAAGCAGATTAATCGTTTTACAGCCCTATTTGGCTACCCCTACGCATCAGTAGGCGGCTGCTCCAGTATATTTTGCTAACAAACACAGCGTGTATTTGGAATTTTATTTAGCTGCAGTTTGCATGAACATATTAACCAACAGCGACCCTTGTAAAGATATTTTTAACAATGGGAGTCAAATGGATATCTTATAATTAATAATAATATATAATTACTATATCTTGTAGTAGTCGCGCTAAAATAGTATAGGCCGTGGGATTAGGATGGTTCACAACGAATTCGATGAGCTATCAGCTGCTACTTTTTGGCTGCCAGTTTCACTCCGGTATAAAAATCAACAGTTTTAAAATCAGAAAAGCATGGATAACACCAAGTATAGTAAATTTAATTAATGAAAAAAATGAGACTTATATAAAATTACAAACAAATCCTGAAAATACTACATTAAGTGAAAAGTATAGGCTACTTAAAAATAAACTTATTATTTATTTAAAAATTATTGACATTTAAAAAAAAGTTACATGAATAAACTTATACAAAAAAGTCCGAATTCTTCTAGTGGTCTGTGGAACGCAGTAAATAAACTCTGTCCCAAACAAAAAGTTACAACACAACTAGACTATATAGAATTGAATAATGAAACTATAACAGCAAAAAATAAAATAGCTGACAGTTTTAATGAATATTATAGTAATTTAGGTAGAAATTATGCAAACAAAGTTAAAACTCCAAACAATTTTACAGAAAACACTGAAAACATAAGAAGTAGTATATACCTAAATCCTACTTCTGAAATGGAAGTTATCAAAATTATTAATAATTTGAAGACAAAAAAGTCTCCCGGATGGGACAACATTAGATCTGAGACGCTAAAAAAGTTGAGTCATCAAGTCGTTCAGCCTTTAACATATATTATAAATACATGCTTTGAGAGTGGAAAATTTCCAAAGTGTCTAAAACTTGGAGTTATTAAACCTCTGTACAAAAATGGAAGTAGGCAAAATATTGAAAATTATCGTCCTATTTCTCTGTTGTCAGTGTTTTCTAAAATATTTGAAAAGCTTATAAAAGTAAGAATTTCAAAATTTATGGACAAGTTTAAGATTCTCTCTAATAATCAATTTGGGTTCAGAGAAGGCCGATCTACTGAAGATGCTATTTTTGCATTAACTTCGAAAATTTATAATGCTTTAGATAAAAAAAAACCTCTAATATGTATTTTTGTAGATCTGTCAAAGGCCTTCGATACTGTGTGCCATAAACGTCTTCTTCAAAAATTATACAATTACGGAATAAGAGGACCCACATATTCCTTACTAAAAGATTATTTGTCTGAAAGAAAACAAGTTGTTAATATTGATAGCAGTTTCAGTAGTCCAAGGTCCGTTACATACGGAGTTCCGCAGGGAACAGTCCTTGGACCTCTCTTATTTACTATATATGTAAATAGCTTAATGACAATTAAAACTATAGGAACACTTACTAGTTTTGTGGATGATATGGCCATAATGTATGAAGGAGATACCTGGACATGCCTAAAATTAAAAGCAGAACAAGATTTTAAAAATATATGTAACTGGTTTAAATTTAACAAATTAACACTAAATAGTCAGAAAACAAACTACTTACCATTCACATCCTATGCTAATAACCTTCCTAATATAGGGCCGCTAGTAGTTGACAATGAAACACAAATATTAGAAAAAGATCATGTAAAGTATCTGGGAATTATTATTGACAGGCATCTAAAATGGGACCTGCATATTCAGAATGTTAAAAATAAATTAAGGGGTTTACTAAGTAAATTCAAATACCTTGTTGACTTTTTAAGTGTCAAAAATATTAAATCACTCTACTTTGCACTAGTACAGTCCCAATTATCTTATAGCATCTTAGGATGGGGAGGAGTAGCAGAAAGTAATCTTCAAAGTCTGAATGTCGTACAAAAATGGATATTAAGAATTATTTTTAAAAGACCAATACGATTTTCAAGCGATTTGCTTTTTTCTGAAAATAGAATCCTTGATATTAGACAAATCTTCTGCCAGAAAATCCTAATGAATATACACAGAAGTAAAATCAAGCTACAACCTATTAAACATTCATATGACACTCGGACTAAAAAAAACTACATAAATGAGCCAATATGTGAAAAAACAATTGGACAACGATCCACGCAATTTTTAGCACCTCGATTGTACAATATATTACCAATTAATCTAAAAACAACAAAATCATATAATTCTTTTAAGCATCTCATAAAAGTCTGGATGCATACTACTAACAGACAAATTTTTAATGATCTTGTTGATTTAAGATTTTTACAATAAACACAGAATATTAAAAAATATATATATATACTGGATTTTTACAGTAGTTAGGCAACACCGATTCTAGCTCAAAATCCCATGTTATTTTAAAGGGGCCTCAAAGTTAGCGAAAACACCACAAATCCAAGATGGCGACCGCGCCTACTGCTTCTGATTGGCTATCCCTACTCCTGTAGCTCCTCCCCTTGCTTCTGATTGGTCGACGCCATCTTGGACGATGCCCCTACTATTCTCTGATTGGATGACGGCCATTTTGGAACTTCGGGCGCCATTTTACCACGCCCTATGAATCCATGACTGGAAACTGTATTACCGACAACATGCATGCTTCTAAGAGATGCCGCTATGAAGGAATACCGACAAACTATATACTTTTACTACTAGGCGGCGCGTCATGAAGAAATCTGTATTACCGATTACGGACGTACTGCTTATTGTTAATATAGAGGGAGCCAAGGTTTATCATTTTATATTAATAAATTTACCGATTTCTTAAAATAATTATCGTCATTAATACTTTAATTACATATAATAATTTAAGATAATTAATTCAGCATTAATAGATATTTATGCATTAAGGGAGATATGAATGTTTTTTCCCCCGAGGTTGACATGTTACATTGTTGCATTATTATTACATGGCATTACACGGAGTTTCGCATTTATTGATATAAAAAATTTACAATAAACAATAATATTAAAGCCTTAAATTTTAGGTTAGGCAACACCGATTCGAGCCCAAAATCCCATGTTATTTCTTATGGAGGTTCGTTTTGCATTTCAAGGTCATCCGCGGCCAGACTCGCGCTCGCGAGTAAGATCTTCCGCGATCCAACCAAGCGCGCGGCAACGTTGCTAACTTCACGCTGTTACATGACATGAGTCGACTTAGTAACTATGGAATTTTATTGATAAAAGTAATTACCTAATAAATTATTATTATTATTGGTAGAACATTTTATTAATAACGAATTAAAAAAATCCTGAGAACATTCGAACATAATCCCACTTTAATGTACCTTAACAGTCAACAGGTAGAAGGATCCGCATTTTTCCCATATATTACCATTAAAACGTAACATTTAACAAAATTTCGAATAAAATTAATCACTCCGTTTCTCTATGTACTTCTTATTAAAATACTAATAATAGACTTACCCCCAGGTAGGAATATTTTTATAAACACTATTAAATTAATTCAGAAAACTGCATATTTTAGACACTGATTAAAACATCACTCAAGCCACTATAAGATAATTTCTATCACATATGTAACTGCAGTTATACGTAAATAATTTAACCAATGAAGCGCACGTATTCTGTATAACACACACAATGTTTAATTCCCCATTAAAAATAGCTTAAATTTAACCAACTGAAACTATTCAGGACCCAGATCAAATGCAAACACCAACGATCTCGGATACCTGCTGCAAACTAAATATAATGCAATATTACTCACCCCCTTTATATACGATAAGAAATATTCGAGCTCAGACAGTCCAGACCCTGTATCAACACGCACAATCGTGTCTGTATACACCCAAACGTAAAGGTTAACTCATTATAGTTTACAAACAATTAAATATGATGCAGGTAAGAACGCGGGACCCTATTTCAATAAAAGATAAAGATCTTACCCTTTACAATAAGTTTCTCCTTTTTAAAATCGATAATAAATAACACGAATTCAACCTTATAATGACATCCAGTCTGTTTATATATGTGCAGATCGGATAACCTGATAACTGAGATCTTCTTAAAATGTATTACGACATAAATTAAAACAGCCCTTTTGTATATGCCATCATCAAATATTTAAATCCGTCTTGAAATTATAAAATGTATCACTGTTTTTAAAAAGGAGAACTATTGCAATGGATCTTACCCACTGCAAGATTGCATGAGCGCATATCTATTCAATTTAATTCACACCTCATTGCATATTAACAAAATCACCAATAAAATTAATTCCCCTCTCTTATGAATGATCCCTTGACGAATATACCTGTATGTTTTTGAAAGAGCTAGGGATAAATTGAAATTCCACCACAGTTAAATTATAATCATGTTAGTACTAAAAATAACTTAATGTGAATTCCGGGCCTTTGTTCATATTTACAAGATATCTCATATGCAAGAATTATGGAATATTAATGTTTATACCTTTGTCCTTTGTCCTAACGTTGAACATTTACTACTACTATGAACATTTCCAAATTACTCTCCTATAAAATTAAAATTGTTGTTACCGGTGTTCTATATTTTTTCAATCTACTAGTTAATAAATGAACATTCTTTATAATTTATAGCATTTTTATTTAAAAACTCATTTAACCGTTGAGTTCTAACAAGATTTGATACACTCGGCAAACGGATTGACCGTCTTAAAAATAGCAACTTTACAGGAATAATAAATATTTACGTCAACACAGTAATATGAGATTGATTGATTATATAGTTGATATATTAATTAGCTACATTTTTCTCTTTTACAGCCGATCGATGAAATGAAATAGGTCTAAAAGATGCAGCCATGAAGGAATCTATATTGCGGACAAAATATGTTCTCTTTCTATTAAAACAATCAGATTAATTTATATATTTAACAGGTATAAAAGCCTCTTGCATTCAGGTAGCGCTAGACTATATCCCCATCAAACCTTTATCTTTTCTCCATCTTTTAAATTCATAAAAAGGTGTTAAAATAAGGTTTCCGCATATAATCTATTATTATGTAAAACCAAAAATGATTCAGAGACGTATGCTGAATGCGTTGAAGAAGGATGCGGCGTTAAAGGTGAACACGGCTTTAACAGGCATGTTTGAAGTCAAAAAAGGGGATACTATTATAGAAGAAATAAAATATATAAACACTAAAAATGTAGCCATATACCGATATAGTAATTTAGCCCAATGGTTCAAGATCAATATTCAAGATCCTATCCTTAAGGATCTCGAAGAGTTTCAAGTAAGTATAGACATTGTAGAAAGTTAGAAATAAACTAACACACATATATTTCTTTATCTAGCAAAAAGATAGCGGATGGACGCTTAAATCAATCATTAACCTCCAGCTCAATATCAATAAGTATACCCAACAGCTCGGCTCATCCTATTAAATCTGAAGCTCAACATAAATCACATAATACAGCGAGTGTACTTGAGGTCCTCTACAAGCGTCCGAAGAAATTGACGAAGATACAAAACTTGTTTAAAAGTGTTTAAAATGTATATAATTTAGATAATTATTGTTCTCATATTTATCCTGTGTTAATAAAACTCAACAAATGTTTTATTGTCTTTTATTTTTATGTTTTATTCTGTAAGTTACTACAAGTCTACGGGTAATCAACTTATGCATTGCATTCGATGACCTAGTGACGGGGAGATAGGAGTAGGTACAATCGGTTTATGTTATGCTCCCTCGTAGTCTTAACAGAGTAATTATACTATGCAGGGGTAAGCACTATCTTTTTCCTTGAGGTTATGTTTTAGTTCGAGTTTAAGCTTAAATAACTTTACTATTGATGGCATAGACCCTTTATTTTCATATAGTAGCGACAACGATCGATCTCGCCGCTAGCTCAAAAGCATCAGAACGATGTTGACAACATTGACGATGACTATCTCAGTAGCCGGCATAGAAGCTTCTGCAGGTCTCGGAAAACTCCTGCTGCTGCTGCCTCTGGTAATGCTATGAAATAAAAACGTATCAAGATGATGGAGGAACTCAAAAGGATCATCTACCAGAACGTTTACTGTGAGAGGTAAAGAAATAAGAAACATATATAGAATGTATGTCGTTTATTTTATCATCAGTGTTAAAATATCATGTTACATATAATTAGCAGTACAACAAGATCATTTTACATAGTACAAATTAAATATTTACTTATTCTATGATTTTTCTCGTTTTAAGCTCTGTGATGACTGAAATTATTTCGTTGTCGTTTTCGAGCTTGCTGCTATGAGCTTTCTTTGCGGCGTACAACAATTGTAGTCGATCCACTAGTTGATCAGGCGTACTCTGATGTATCCAATTCGGTTTCATCATCTTGTTTAACTTTTTGGGAAGACTAACCTCAAAGTCTGTAATTCTGTATAAATTTGGTCTGATTACATTTTCGTATTTCCAATGTTTAACGCTTATTAGTCGACCGTTGCGCCTATAGTCTTTCTTATGAGCATTAGTAAGTGAGATTATTTTCATATAGTTGTCGATATCTTCCTCTGTTGGACTAGGAAAGCTTATTCGTTTAAGCGTTAGTAAATTAAACAGGCCGGATGTTCCATTGAAAAGGTTGTTTTTAATTAAAATATCTTTTCCCTGAAACTGTACTCGCGAACAACCAAATCGCCACTCATCGATGTCGTTATATAGAGCGTACCTAGTTTTGTTTACGTTTTTGTTTTTTCCGCTAGCTAATAATGCTCTATAATAGTTAGAGAATTCGTGATAATCTTTTAAGCTAGAATCGCATTCTTCTTCTTCATCATCAGCAGATGTAGCGAGAGATGATTGTTCAAGCTCTGGTGAGAGATTGATAGCAACGGTCTCCGATCGCGGTATAACACGATTATCATGAGGTTCTGCTTTATCACAGTGAAAGTAGGCTAATTTCTTACGGATAGCATTACGAGCGTTTATTACTTCATCATCATCATCGAGCCTTATTTCTTTATTTATGTCACAAGGTTCATTGGTATGCATACGTTTCAGATTCATGTCTTTAAATATTTCATTATTTCTAGGTGACGACTTATTATCAACAACTATGGTATTATGAACTGTGTTCAAATGACTTCTATAGTTATCAAGGCGTGTAAAATACTTTAAACAAATAGAACACTGAACTTTATACCCCTGGTGTATCTTCAAATGGCGAGCAAACCCTGAGCGTAAAACACTCATACAACATACGTCACACTTGCGTCGCTGGTTCATATCGACTAATAATTGATCATGAACTCCTATTTATATAACATGTTCTTCAGGTCACTCTTAATTAACCCTAGCACTACGTCTATCATCACCCGGTCAATCTTCCTTTATCATCACTAATTAACCCTGGCTAGCCGTCCTTAAGCATGAATTCACCCTTGGCACGGGTCAATGCTTCGATAAATACCTGAGAAACCCAGGTTATGAGTAATAATAATAATAATAATAATAATAATGTTTATGCGTCTGTTTCTCTAATCTACTAACTTTATCAATAGATCTCTTCGGTAGAGCTATGGAGAGCATGACGTCATCAGATGACAGTTACAAGCATTCAGGGATACATAGTTTAGAACCAGTGCATGATTCTCGTACACGAGAATTTGCAGACATTCAGGGTAGACATAATAGCGCCACATACAAATTTCTTTTTATACTCCAAATACCATCAGTATGAGATTCCTGTAATCAAAGATGGCTGCCAACAAATCACAGCGTAGTAGGCGTGATCCAAGATAGGTTAGGTTAGAACACGTGATGTTTCATTTACTAGCACGACTAAGGGCGATGGGTGAAGCGACTAGTATGACTAAGGGTGAAGAGACTAGCATGACTAAGGGTGAAGGGTGACGAGACTAGCATGGCTAAGGGTGAAGGGAGAAGGGTGACTATATATAAAAGGTAGATCGTTATCAGCGAGAGAGTACACGAATAAAGCCGAATCTTTCCGATGGCGAACATCCTAGGTTACAGAGCTGGTAAGTAGTCATCCTATGAGAGAGAAAGAGTTTCCGCTTAGTGAAAGGAGGATCCAATCCCAGAGTTAGCGCTAAATCTAGGGAATTCCAAGATGGCTCCTTCAAATGACAAATTCAAAATGACACATGCAAAATTGTCAGATTTAATAGGTTAGGTTAGAACACGTGATGTTTTATTTAAATTATAGCAAAATTGACAGCTTTAAATTTTAGCGCTAACTCTGGGGTTGGATCCTTTCACTAAGCTGAAACTCTTTCTCTCTCTCATAGTATGCTAGTCTCATGTATAATTTAAATAAAACATCACGTGTTCTAACCTAACCTATTAAATCTGACAATTTTGCATGTGTCATTTTGAATTTGTCATTTGAAGGAGCCATCTTGGAATTCCCTAGATTTAGCGCTAACTCTGGGATTGGATCCTCCTTTCACTAAGCGGAAACTCTTTCTCTCTCATAGGATGACTACTTACCAGCTCTGTAACCTAGGATGTTCGCCATCGGAAAGATTCGGCTTTATTCGTGTACTCTCTCGCTGATAACGATCTACCTTTTATATATAGTCACCCTTCTCCCTTCACCCTTAGCCATGCTAGTCTCGTCACCCTTCACCCTTAGTCATGCTAGTCTCTTCACCCTTAGTCATACTAGTCGCTTCACCCTTCGCCCTTAGTCGTGCTAGTAAATGAAACATCACGTGTTCTAACCTAACCTATCTTGGATCACGCCTACTACGCTGTGATTTGTTGGCAGCCATCTTTGATTACAGGAATCTCATACTGATGGTATTTGGAGTATAAAAAGAAATTTGTATGTGGCGCTATTATGTCTACCCTGAATGTCTGCAAATTCTCGTGTACGAGAATCATGCACTGGTTCTAAACTATGTATCCCTGAATGCTTGTAACTGTCATCTGATGACGTCATGCTCTCCATAGCTCTACCGAAGAGATCTATTGATAAAGTTAGTAGATTAGAGAAACAGACGCATAAACATTATTATTATTATTATTATTATTATTACTCATAACCTGGGTTTCTCAGGTATTTATCGAAGCATTGACCCGTGCCAAGGGTGAATTCATGCTTAAGGACGGCTAGCCAGGGTTAATTAGTGATGATAAAGGAAGATTGACCGGGTGATGATAGACGTAGTGCTAGGGTTAATTAAGAGTGACCTGAAGAACATGTTATATAAATAGGAGTTCATGATCAATTATTAGTCGATATGAACCAGCGACGCAAGTGTGACGTATGTTGTATGAGTGTTTTACGCTCAGGGTTTGCTCGCCATTTGAAGATACACCAGGGGTATAAAGTTCAGTGTTCTATTTGTTTAAAGTATTTTACACGCCTTGATAACTATAGAAGTCATTTGAACACAGTTCATAATACCATAGTTGTTGATAATAAGTCGTCACCTAGAAATAATGAAATATTTAAAGACATGAATCTGAAACGTATGCATACCAATGAACCTTGTGACATAAATAAAGAAATAAGGCTCGATGATGATGATGAAGTAATAAACGCTCGTAATGCTATCCGTAAGAAATTAGCCTACTTTCACTGTGATAAAGCAGAACCTCATGATAATCGTGTTATACCGCGATCGGAGACCGTTGCTATCAATCTCTCACCAGAGCTTGAACAATCATCTCTCGCTACATCTGCTGATGATGAAGAAGAAGAATGCGATTCTAGCTTAAAAGATTATCACGAATTCTCTAACTATTATAGAGCATTATTAGCTAGCGGAAAAAACAAAAACGTAGACAAAACTAGGTACGCTCTATATAACGACATCGATGAGTGGCGATTTGGTTGTTCGCGAGTACAGTTTCAGGAAAAAGATATTTTAATTAAAAACAACCTTTTCAATGGAACATCCGGCCTGTTTAATTTACTAACGCTTAAACGAATAAGCTTTCCTAGTCCAACAGAGGAAGATATCGACAACTATATGAAAATAATCTCACTTACTAATGCTCATAAGAAAGACTATAGGCGCAACGGTCGACTAATAAGCGTTAAACATTGGAAATACGAAAATGTAATCAGACCAAATTTATACAGAATTACAGACTTTGAGGTTAGTCTTCCCAAAAAGTTAAACAAGATGATGAAACCGAATTGGATACATCAGAGTACGCCTGATCAACTAGTGGATCGACTACAATTGTTGTACGCCGCAAAGAAAGCTCATAGCAGCAAGCTCGAAAACGACAACGAAATAATTTCAGTCATCACAGAGCTTAAAACGAGAAAAATCATAGAATAAGTAAATATTTAATTTGTACTATGTAAAATGATCTTGTTGTACTGCTAATTATATGTAACATGATATTTTAACACTGATGATAAAATAAACGACATACATTCTATATATGTTTCTTATTTCTTTACCTCTCACAGTAAACGTTCTGGTAGATGATCCTTTTGAGTTCCTCCATCATCTTGATACGTTTTTATTTCATAGCATTACCAGAGGCAGCAGCAGCAGGAGTTTTCCGAGACCTGCAGAAGCTTCTATGCCGGCTACTGAGATAGTCATCGTCAATGTTGTCAACATCGTTCTGATGCTTTTGAGCTAGCGGCGAGATCGATCGTTGTCGCTACTATATGAAAATAAAGGGTCTATGCCATCAATAGTAAAGTTATTTAAGCTTAAACTCGAACTAAAACATAACCTCAAGGAAAAAGATAGTGCTTACCCCTGCATAGTATAATTACTCTGTTAAGACTACGAGGGAGCATAACATAAACCGATTGTACCTACTCCTATCTCCCCGTCACTAGGTCATCGAATGCAATGCATAAGTTGATTACCCGTAGACTTGTAGTAACTTACAGAATAAAACATAAAAATAAAAGACAATAAAACATTTGTTGAGTTTTATTAACACAGGATAAATATGAGAACAATTATTATCTAAATTATATACATTTTAAACACTTTTAAACAAGTTTTGTATCTTCGTCAATTTCTTCGGACGCTTGTAGAGGACCTCAAGTACACTCGCTGTATTATGTGATTTATGTTGAGCTTCAGATTTAATAGGATGAGCCGAGCTGTTGGGTATACTTATTGATATTGAGCTGGAGGTTAATGATTGATTTAAGCGTCCATCCGCTATCTTTTTGCTAGATAAAGAAATATATGTGTGTTAGTTTATTTCTAACTTTCTACAATGTCTATACTTACTTGAAACTCTTCGAGATCCTTAAGGATAGGATCTTGAATATTGATCTTGAACCATTGGGCTAAATTACTATATCGGTATATGGCTACATTTTTAGTGTTTATATATTTTATTTCTTCTATAATAGTATCCCCTTTTTTGACTTCAAACATGCCTGTTAAAGCCGTGTTCACCTTTAACGCCGCATCCTTCTTCAACGCATTCAGCATACGTCTCTGAATCATTTTTGGTTTTACATAATAATAGATTATATGCGGAAACCTTATTTTAACACCTTTTTATGAATTTAAAAGATGGAGAAAAGATAAAGGTTTGATGGGGATATAGTCTAGCGCTACCTGAATGCAAGAGGCTTTTATACCTGTTAAATATATAAATTAATCTGATTGTTTTAATAGAAAGAGAACATATTTTGTCCGCAATATAGATTCCTTCATGGCTGCATCTTTTAGACCTATTTCATTTCATCGATCGGCTGTGAAAGAGAAAAATGTAGCTAATTAATATATCAACTATATAATCAATCAATCTCATATTACTGTGTTGACGTAAATATTTATTATTCCTGTAAAGTTGCTATTTTTAAGACGGTCAATCCGTTTGCCGAGTGTATCAAATCTTGTTAGAACTCAACGGTTAAATGAGTTTTTAAATAAAAATGCTATAAATTATAAAGAATGTTCATTTATTAACTAGTAGATTGAAAAAATATAGAACACCGGTAACAACAATTTTAATTTTATAGGAGAGTAATTTGGAAATGTTCATAGTAGTAGTAAATGTTCAACGTTAGGACAAAAGGTATAAACATTAATATTCCATAATTCTTGCATATGAGATATCTTGTAAATATGAACAAAGGCCCGGAATTCACATTAAGTTATTTTTAGTACTAACATGATTATAATTTAACTGTGGTGGAATTTCAATTTATCCCTAGCTCTTTCAAAAACATACAGGTATATTCGTCAAGGGATCATTCATAAGAGAGGGGAATTAATTTTATTGGTGATTTTGTTAATATGCAATGAGGTGTGAATTAAATTGAATAGATATGCGCTCATGCAATCTTGCAGTGGGTAAGATCCATTGCAATAGTTCTCCTTTTTAAAAACAGTGATACATTTTATAATTTCAAGACGGATTTAAATATTTGATGATGGCATATACAAAAGGGCTGTTTTAATTTATGTCGTAATACATTTTAAGAAGATCTCAGTTATCAGGTTATCCGATCTGCACATATATAAACAGACTGGATGTCATTATAAGGTTGAATTCGTGTTATTTATTATCGATTTTAAAAAGGAGAAACTTATTGTAAAGGGTAAGATCTTTATCTTTTATTGAAATAGGGTCCCGCGTTCTTACCTCCATCATATTTAATTGTTTGTAAACTATAATGAGTTAACCTTTACGTTTGGGTGTATACAGACACGATTGTGCGTGTTGATACAGGGTCTGGACTGTCTGAGCTCGAATATTTCTTATCGTATATAAAGGGGGTGAGTAATATTGCATTATATTTAGTTTGCAGCAGGTATCCGAGATCGTTGGTGTTTGCATTTGATCTGGGTCCTGAATAGTTTCAGTTGGTTAAATTTAAGCTATTTTTAATGGGGAATTAAACATTGTGTGTGTTATACAGAATACGTGCGCTTCATTGGTTAAATTATTTACGTATAACTGCAGTTACATATGTGATAGAAATTATCTTATAGTGGCTTGAGTGATGTTTTAATCAGTGTCTAAAATATGCAGTTTTCTGAATTAATTTAATAGTGTTTATAAAAATATTCCTACCTGGGGGTAAGTCTATTATTAGTATTTTAATAAGAAGTACATAGAGAAACGGAGTGATTAATTTTATTCGAAATTTTGTTAAATGTTACGTTTTAATGGTAATATATGGGAAAAATGCGGATCCTTCTACCTGTTGACTGTTAAGGTACATTAAAGTGGGATTATGTTCGAATGTTCTCAGGATTTTTTTAATTCGTTATTAATAAAATGTTCTACCAATAATAATAATAATTTATTAGGTAATTACTTTTATCAATAAAATTCCATAGTTACTAAGTCGACTAACAGCGTCGTAACAGCGTGTCATGTAACAGCGTGAAGTTAGCAACGTTGCCGCGCGCTTGGTTGGATCGCGGAAGATCTTACTCGCGAGCGCGAGTCTGGCCGCGGATGACCTTGAAATGCAAAACGAACCTCCATAAGAAATAACATGGGATTTTGGGCTCGAATCGGTGTTGCCTAACCTAAAATTTAAGGCTTTAATATTATTGTTTATTGTAAATTTTTTATATCAATAAATGCGAAACTCCGTGTAATGCCATGTAATAATAATGCAACAATGTAACATGTCAACCTCGGGGGAAAAAACATTCATATCTCCCTTAATGCATAAATATCTATTAATGCTGAATTAATTATCTTAAATTATTATATGTAATTAAAGTATTAATGACGATAATTATTTTAAGAAATCGGTAAATTTATTAATATAAAATGATAAACCTTGGCTCCCTCTATATTAACAATAAGCAGTACGTCCGTAATCGGTAATACAGATTTCTTCATGACGCGCCGCCTAGTAGTAAAAGTATATAGTTTGTCGGTATTCCTTCATAGCGCCATCTCTTAGAAGCATGCATGTTGTCGGTAATACAGTTTCCAGTCATGGATTCATAGGGCGTGGTAAAATGGCGCCCGAAGTTCCAAAATGGCCGTCATCCAATCAGAGAATAGTAGGGGCATCGTCCAAGATGGCGTCGACCAATCAGAAGCAAGGGGAGGAGCTACAGGAGTAGGGATAGCCAATCAGAAGCAGTAGGCGCGGTCGCCATCTTGGATTTGTGGTGTTTTCGCTAACTTTGAGGCCCCTTTAAAATAACATGGGATTTTGAGCTAGAATCGGTGTTGCCTAACTACTTTTTACGCATTTGTTTTTTGATTGTGATAACTTTTTCTAATAATTATTCTAATAAATACTTACAAAAAAAAGGATTACTTACCTGATAATGATAATATACCTGATTATACGATATAGACTGCTTACCGATTTTGACACATTTAAACACATTTAGAAAATAATAATACGATTATCAAGTTGATATTTTTATTTTTATATTGTTGTGAACGTCTTGATAGTTTTTTTACAGATATGTATATTATTAATATTAAATTTACTATATCACGCACAAGCATCGATGCTTCAGTGATTTATATGTTTATTTTCATTGCTGTATTTGTATTTGTAAAATATTTTTCTATGATTGGAAAATAAACATTATTATTATTATTATATTATTATTATTAATCAATGAATGTGGTTTCCAATATATTGGATTTTGCTAATTTTACTTTCGGTTAATTTTCCTAATGACATTGTTTTCATAATGTTTGTCACTGTTAATGTACATTTTAAAATATACCTAATTAAAACTATGTTATACCTGAATCATCGCCCTTTGTTCAGTTATGTAAACAAATCTTTAATATCTAAAAAAAATGAATATTCCAATCTAAAATGCTTTACAAATCTGTGACTTGTTACATAGGCTAATAAAAATGGTAGAAGAGAAAATAACCCAAATGCAACTACCACCAACAACTGAGAAAGATATAACTAAAGTGCTCGAAGATAGAATGACTCAACTACGGTTTTCCCCAACGTCTGAGTGGCCGCTTAATGAAGTAAAGAAACAATTTAAAGATGAAAAGGGTTCTACCGCAGGAATAAAAGTGAAACCACCCACGTTCGATGGAAAGATACCT
Organism: Agrypnus murinus; assembly: GCA_929113105.1. Lineage (NCBI taxonomy): Eukaryota > Metazoa > Arthropoda > Insecta > Coleoptera > Elateridae > Agrypnus > Agrypnus murinus. The sequence continues at coordinate 76,417,312 of OV816029.1, read as the reverse complement.
TGGTCCACCTACTATAAACAATTTGAGGCGGCTGCGAGGGCCAATGGATGGAATGGCGAGGAACAGGCCGTTTCTTTAACTGTGGCTTTGCGTGGAGACGCGTTGAACGTCCTGCAAACAATTCCAGCAGGACCGGAGAATGATTACCAGCTGCTAATCTCTCTGTTGGAGATGAGATACGGAGACGCGCATCTTTAACAAGTGTATCACGCGCAAGTGAAGAATCGTGTCCAGAAGAATGGAGAAAGTCTTCAAGAGTTCGAGGCCGATGTTGCGCGGTTGGTCCGATTGGCGTACCCTACGCTACCCAATTCATTTCTGGGACAACTGGCTGTACAGACCTTCATTGATGGACTAAGAGACGGGGAAACTCAGTAATCATTGAGACTGGCATGACCAAGAACGATTCATGATGCGCTTGCTCACGCCTTAGAATTTGAAGCCGCAAATTAAAAAAAAAAAAAAAAATTTCAAATTTCTTCTCAACAATTTGCCCCAGTCAAATAATTGCATAAGAATTTAAAAAAAGCGTGCATTTTAAATGGGAAACTTCTCGTTACAGCTAATGATTAGAATAGAGATAGGATGTTCGTATTGGTCTTAAAAGTTTCAGTTTTTTTTAATCAAATGGGTACCCAGCAAAACCGAAACTCTAACATGACCTAAATAAGAACCACTCTAATACGACATATTTGTATTCTTTTCTGGACAAAAAGAAACAAACGGTGGATGATGAAGTGATGTTTCACAGGAACAATTATTCCGTATTAGGATACCAGAGATTATTGAAGGTTTTATTATCACTAACCATTTTAAAGTCGATCAATATAACCCAAACGCTTAATCAGTTGCCTATATCGCCGACGACAGTATTAGTATATTTCAATTGATTAAGTGTTTTCTGTTAGGTATTATTTGAATAAACCTAGAAACAATTTATATCGTACAGAAACGCGTATGTTTCAATTGTCGCTCAATCGCGGGGCTTTTTTTATTGTTTATTTAGTTTGGTTAAAAAACCTCTCTTTCAATGAATATTCTGTGGATGCATTTCGCCAATATTGTAAAAGAATATTGGACCATTAAATGTTTCTACGTTGGACCAATATTACTATGTTGGAGACATATTCTATTCACATATTGTGCCAATACTATAATCGTATATTGAACCAATATAATGTTCTAATGTATGGCCAATATCCAACTGCAGTACTGGAGATATATTGCTTCCGCAGATTGTGCCAATCCTGTCAGTGTCTGTCATTTACAATGTTTGGCCCATATGTGGACACAATATTTTTCTAACATGTGTGTGCTACTGGAGACGGGTTTGTATTGTATTTGGATTTTCCCGTAAGCCTTTTTTAAAGTGCATAAACTAAGGATTAAGAGATTAAACATTGGTATATTGTACAACAGCTATGAAAGTAATACTTTTTTCCACGAATTTGCAATATTGATTAACGAGGGCGAAGCCCGAGTTTATCAAGCAAATGAGTGAAAAAAGGATGTTTCATAACGTGCTGTACACGACATTTTTTGCATATTGAAAGTGAAGAAATTTGCCCTAAAATTTATGAATTTATGCAAGATTTAAAAAGAGAATTAGAAGACCGGAATTTAGAAACAAAAATACAAAATGTATATTAAAAATACACATCCTTATGTTAACTTAATAAACATAAAGACAAAACACAAGCTATCATGAAATCCGGCATTTACCGTTTGAATTGTTCTTTTTGTAACTCGGTTTATATTGAACAAACACTTAGAAATTTCAACATAAGATACAAAGAACACGTACGCTCTTATAGACTTAATCATCCAAAAAAATCGAATTATGACAAACATATTTTGGAACAGAACCACCCAATGACACCTCAAAACAACATTAAATTCTTACATTTATGCAACAACAAACACAAATTAGACATTTTAGAAGCTTTTGAAATATACAGACATAAACACACAGTACCTTTAATGAATGAACAAACTGAGCTTAGTAATTCTCCTTTATTAGAAGTGTTAGATATTTAGTTTTTGTACTATTGTATCTAGTTACCTATTTTCTGTATGTACATATTTATCCTTAGCAACGTGTTTGTTTATCAATCTTATCTACCTTTGATAATGACATTTAATGTCGAAACAATATTGTCAGGTTAAGATACTAATAAAACTTGTGCAACTTTGAATTAATGTTTTAATTTGATTATATTTCATAACAGTTATTAGTTACAGAATAGGAAAGGTCATTTATTAACGACTGTCATTAAATAACGACGTCGTTAGACGTAATAGCATAGACCCTTAAATAACATATTGCGCAGTTCATAATTAGGAACTCTAGTCTAACCTAATGTGTTATAATGGGTTACCATAATAGGCCAGTAAAATTAGACCCGATTGGGACCGTTGGTGGAAATAAATGTTGGAAAGCGGGAGATCGCTTCAATCGCTTCATTTGATGTCAAATATAAGTATCCTAGGTTTGCGCGGTCCCTCGACGCGAGCTTACCTGAGGGCATCAAAACAACGACGAAATCTTCGGACCTTTTTTAGTTTTTCGCTTATAACTTCAAAGCGGTGCTTTCCAACGAAAACTTCACTATTAAAAGAATTAAAGAGCATTAAATTCTGCGTCGGATGAGTATGCAACACTTTAAATTCGGTCCAGTAGTATGGTCGAAATCGACGGTCGAAAAACGACAATTTTACAAATTTTCGATTTTCCGTCAGACCGGACACCCAGAGGCTTTCCATATAAAAAACCCGTTGGATTCATTCTGATTGTTAATATAAGTCAAGAAATACCTAAGCTTTGATATTGTAGATGTTACCGGATTTAACTAATGGCCATTTCTTTATCATCCCCCATCACAGCAATTGGGATCAATCCATATGAAGTGCAGCAGTACTGGTCGCTCGATCATTTGGAAAACAAATTTTTTTGTGTGTTATCACATCTAAGTATTGGTTTAACAATACCGCTGTTATTTTATTTTTATTCCTTTTGATTGAAATATGGCAGCCATATTTGTTTCGTGATGCACGACGTTTCTTGCAGTTTTTTGATGTAAACGTAAATCTTGATATCTCAAGAAGGGTTGGTCCTTCCATTGTATTGCTTGCCTTCCATAAACCATTATATTGCTCACATGCCGGACTACATCTTTTAATTTAAACATAATTTTCGTAGGATGCTTACTTATGGTTGCAATTTAACTCCGAAGTTTAACAACGTTTTTACAAAAATTTTCGCTTTTTAGGGGGGCATATTTCATATATCCAGATGAAGATAAAGTCTTAGGGCTAATTGCCTTTTTAACAGTACACGATTAGAGGTAGTTCATGTATAAAATATTTTAAATCTGTAACTTTACTATTTTGGTATTTATGGGCTTTTTAATTTCTCGTTATAATACCTAATATCAAGATTTACGTTTACATAAAAAAACTGCGTACACCACGAAACCAATATGGCTGCCAAATTTCAATCAAAAGGAATAAACATAAAATAACAGTGGTTTTGATCTACCAATACTTAGGGGTGATAACACAAAAAAAGTCACCGTTTGGTACTTTTCCGTACTTCTTCGAGGAAATACAGAATGGGGAGGCTGTATCTGTAACTGTTACTGGTGAACGATACCTGCAAATGTTATGGGATTATGCAATTCCACAGTTGCAAAACGAGTACGAAGGAATTGAAAACATGATTTTTATGCAAAATGGAGCACCTCCGAACATTTACCGACCAGTTAAAGAATTGTTAACTGTGGTTTTTCAAGATCGTGTTACAAGCAGACATTTTGCAAATTGATGGCCACCAAGATCGCCTGATCTTAACCCAGCGGATTACTGGATGTGGGGTTATTTAAAAAATTTTGTGTTTAGAACACGCCCAACAAAGCTGGAGGAATTAAAGGACAGTATCAGGGAGCAAATTCGTGCAATTCTACCAGAAATGTTGAATAGTGCTGTATACAATTTGGAGGAACGGTTGGTAATTTTACATAGACGTAACTAGGTAGGGGCTTGGGGGGCTGAGCCCCCCCAAAATGGATTCGAGACAAAATTTTTGTAGTTAGTTTTGTAAGAAAATAGCAAATATAAATAACCAGAAAAGCAGCAAATTAAAATAATTAAAAAATCAGCAAATAGCTTTTGTTTCTTGATTTAACGAAATTAGATAATGAAGAAACAATAAGAAACTATTAATGAAAGATAAGTATGACTTTGTCTACATTCACTTTAGTTGGCATTACAGTGGAATGCCCCACATTGAGACAAACCAAATAAATATGTAATGGAATCCCCACTTTGGAAGAAATCAAATCAATAAATGAACGGATGTTCTGTGTAAGTAATGCAATAATAAAATAAGAGAATAGGTTTCTCAAAATCTTTTATAATTAGGTTGCCCGACGTATTAAAGAAAAAACTTAAAAAGTAACCTTAATATTTTAGATTATCAGAAATAAATGTCACGAAGTACTTTTGATGGACTTTTAAATGAAATAATAACTTCATTTATGTAAATTCTGGTATAAACTTTGACAATACCACAGTATATATAACAATCAGTAGATTCACTTGCATACGGCACCATTCATTTTATTAATCCACCTTCGAATATCACGCCCATAAACGAAGTAGTGAACCGACGTTTATCGGTCGGCATCGCCTACAAATAATAATAAAACGCCGGTAAATAAAACGCAGAGCCGCATTCAGTAAAATGTCTCGAACAAATATGTAAACAAAATCTCTTGTTATATAATAGTATAGTAAAATATGAAGTAGAATTATGTGTAGTGAACCATTTGATTGAAGTTGTTTTACTTATAGAATCTAATAAATAAAACGATAATCAATTTAGATATTTAAAACATTTATTAAACTAAGTTAGAAGAGTTGTTTCTTGTTACATCGTTAATTACCAACTAAAGTTACATTATTCTTTCAAGCCATTAACCATATTCTTGCGCTGCAATAGTCATTTCATTTTATTTAGAAATAATTACGAACAAATGCATAGCTGTATACAATTTGAATACCTGTTCAACAAACAAATGGAGAATCTAGGTCACCGAAATCACATACGTACAAAATAGGAGAGATGAAATCAATTTATACTATAATAATAATAATAAAATTATTTTCATTCATATTAAATTAAAGACACAATGACAAACGAAATGCTAAACAGTACAATCCTAACGCACGCTTTGACTTTTTTTAACAGTTGAGAGTAACAAAAGACGCTGTAGTTCACACCTGTTGATAAGGCGTTGACCTAGATTCTTTATTGTTGAACTCTTTTAATAAATCAGCATAAAAATCTTTATTGCGTAGGATTTCGTAATCGCTTATTTGTTCTATTACATGTTAGTAATTCAATTTTAAGCAATTGGTAAATATATACAAAAGTGAATTCTTAAATACGGCATTGTTTTTACGAGCGTATTTATTAAAAAATAATAGTATGTAGGAAATGAAAAAATAACCTGAAATCGGAAACCTGAAAAAACTAATTGTAGTTCTTTCCGAGGTATTTTTACAGCCTTTGGCGGCACAACGACTAACACTATGCATTGTTTACTGGCACTAATACTGCACGATTGTGGGTTTATCCGGCTCTGGTAAGTTCGATACGTTCTGTTGCGTGTTTGAAACAGAACTGCTGTCTGCATACTGCCGACTCGCGCCAGCATGTAGTGTGGTGGATGGAAATTATTTGCGACAGTCACATTACTGTATGTTATATATTTTTATATATATATATATATATATATATATATATTCTATATGTGTAACAATTGATTTTCTTTGTATTATATTTGTGTTTATTATTTTTAATTATCTCAGGGTAAATAAATTTTGTTGCTATAACCTTATTAATAAAGTTAGTTATGTGATGTTATTCTGAGGGTTCTGCTTAAATAACAACCACATCCAGTATATCAGATTATACTTGTTTTGATAGATCAAGAAATGACTCTTGACATTAGGTTATTTTAGTTTATGGTTATAATATGTCTCAGATAAAAAAATTAACCTTTTAATTTATAATTTGTTTTATAATAACCGATTGATTATATACTATAGATATATCAAGATGTCAACAAATTTATAGTATACTCATACTTTACTATTACCTTTAACCTGCCATTATACTTGCATGTATCTTTACATGTGTTATCATTAATGGATGTAAGCATAAAAAGGATACACGTATTACTTACTGTCTATTTACCACTTCACTTTTAAAACACACCCTTATGTTTTATTGAAGTTCCACTCCAATCCAATATGACCCAAACTTTGTAATTATGAATATCCAAATCTCTGTCTATTTGTTTTTTTCTTTCTTTTTTATATATCACATCAATTCCATATTATTGACAGTAACTTGAACTATACCTTTTGGCACTGGACACCCTTTAGCAAGTTTATTCAATCTTCTTTACCAGACAGCTTCTATTTTATTTATTACCAATGAACGCTTATGTAAGTTTATTATATTTTATGCTTATGCATAAGGTTTATCTTTGACATCAGCTAGTTTCTTTATTCAATAAAAAACTACAATAAAATGTTAGATTATTTATTAACTCCTTTTACAGAGAAAATTCATTTAATTTTCATAAAAAAGTATTCTTTTTTTTTTATTATATCTAAAGTCTCTTGATCCCCAATAGTATATTTTACCACAAGAGATGAAAATAGCGGTTTTTTGGTGAGGTGGGAGTTTGTTCACGAGCGCTAGCGAGTGAGGCAATCACACCGAACCAAAAAACCGCTTTTCATCTCGAGTAGTAAATGCAATTTTTTCTACTGATATATTTATGTGAAAATAGAAATTTTCTATCATATTGAATACATTATTTATTATTATTATAAATGTGGAAAGTACAATTATTGTAATAATTATTGATTATAGGTTTATTATTTACAGTACTGGCATCTGTGGTACTTTTTGTAGGTAAGTTTTCATTCCCAGAAGTGGTTCCTACAGGCAGATTCGATGGTAGTGTGTCGAAGTTAATTGTTTGGTTATGAAGACCAATTGTTGTTTTGGGTATATTTGCAACTTCTGATGTATGTTCAATACACTGGAATATTGTCTGTGCTTGTTCTGTTTTATTATTTATTGAATTTTCAATATATCGCTCAGTTACTGATGTGCTTGATTTCCATCCTCCAGTGCTGACTTCTGTGGTACTTGTCGAAGGTAAGTTTTGAGTTCCAAAAGTGGTTGCTACAGACAGATGTGATGGTAATGTTTGCTTTTCAAAGTCAAGTGTTTGATCCTCGGTTTGATCATTAAGGTCGGTTGTAGTTTTAGGTATATTTGGAGCTTCTGGTACATTTTCAATACACTGGAATATTTTTTGTGCTCGTTTCATTTTATTATTCACCGAGTCTTCAATATATTGCTCGGCTACGGCACTCGACTTCCAACCTCCATGTTGTTTTACTTCCGTAAGATTGGCTCCAGTATCCGCAAGAACAGTGGTAGAAGACCTTCTTAACGAATGACCCGTATACAATTGTGGATTTTCCAAATTAAGAAATGTAGCAATTTGCTTTGGAACATTTCCAAATTTATTGATGCCTATTACTTGTCTTGTGCATCTGTCATTTTGAAAATTTAAAAAGAATCGGGGTGTTGTTCTGTTTATTCCTGGCGGGCGAAGATTAATATACTTTTTACCACGACCTTCTAGATTTCACGAGACGAAGTCTCTTATCCGGCCTGGGCACTTTTACGATTTCCCATATAAACTTTGTTTCTGAGAAAACGCAAAATTTCGCCGTTTTGGCGCTAGCTGACACGCTGATGTTTATTTGTCACTTGAAGATATATAGGTTAGATAACCCTTACAAATGTCAAGCATTGCATGTTTACGTAAATATTTTGCGAATTAATTAAATAAATTTATATAATTAAATTATTTATGTTATTAAAATTAATTTACAAGTTCAATAACATTATTGAAATTACAATTTTATAACTTCCCGTGAGCTGGATTTAGGATATAAAGATACTGAGCAGTAAGTACATTATCTGTTCACGTTTTTGCAATGTTTCTGTTTGCCAAACAAGGTTTTAGCAATTTTTAAAGAATTATATTACTAAGTTCCTGCTTGTGGTCGTGGCAAACCAAAAACTGTGAAAAAGCAATTGGAGTTAGAAATACCTAGTGATGTTAGAATATTAGACGGATTACATTCTCCAGGTAAATGTTCTACAATATGTATTACAAGTTCGATTATTTGGTTGATTAAAAGTGTAAATCTTCTAGTGGAGTATTTTAAGGCACCTCTGCTTTGAAGATTTACAAATCCTATCAGTGAATTTGAACACGAGGCAGCTAACAGAGAATCTAATAGGCTATTGACATTCAATCCTTTCTTCAGTTTTTTTGCAATGTATCCTGCCAGAAGGGCTACAGATGCTGAAAGAATTCGCAATCGAGATGCATAGATAAGGTTTGGAGTTCTTTTATTAATTCTGTTATATTTTTAGGAAGTTCGATGTAGAAATTGACTCTTTCAGGTATCTGTAATTGTTGATCTGTCGAAATAAAGAAGTATATATTATTTTGCTGTTGAGTGTTGGTGTCCATAATTTGAAGAAAACTCATGAAATGATATTGTAGGATCAGTACTATTACACATTGCATTGCGGCAGTTATACTTTTTTCTGCTAGTGTTTGCCATTACTAAAGTGAACGAAAAAACAGCAACAAAACTACGAAAATTTAAACAAATAAGGAAATAACGTAATTATATTAAAAAATAAAGAAAACTGCCTTAAAAGATTAGGAAAATATAATTTATTGACGATGCGCGCAAAACTGACAAAAAGTATAAAAGCGCGCGAAGTTAGCGTAGTTTGAAATTGGCGTTTACGTGTTATATATCCGTTTCCGCATTTTCGTGTTTGGTGGCGCCAGCGGAGAAACACTTGAACTAATGGAGTGCGCAGGCCGGATAAGAGACTTCGTCTCGTGAAATCTAGAAGGTCGTGCTTTTTACAAATGTCATAATAAGTGCCAACAATTGTAAAGGAACGGGGCGTATGGGTTTTTGTATTAGGAATAGTCACAAGCAAGGCTTTTTCCAAATTCTGAACATTCTGTACTTCTAAATCTCGTAACTCATGAGAACGACACGCGCCGGCAATGCCAAAAATTAATGCTACCTACAATTAATGAATAAAATGTATGAATACGTACAGACATTAAATGTATTATGTAATTACCTTAGTAAACAAGAATTTTTCATCAGGTGCATCATGAATAAAAGTTTGAATTTGTTGTGCTGTCAATACCTTGGCTTTTTTGCTCTTGAATCCTGTTGAGTTTCGTTTTAAATATGCTTTGAGCTTAGCATATTTTGCAATATCCACATCATGTTTGATATTAATGGTGTTGCGTAACATGGAATATGTACTCCAAACGGTAGATGGTTTCAAATTCTTCGATATTTGTCCAATATAAGCCAAAAGAACGTTTTCCGAAAAGGAGTTTGTTCCATTGTCGTGCCTCCAATCCATAAACTTTTTGTACACAAATTCGTACCTGTCTCTGGATTTTTCGGGTAATATGTTACTAGAAGTAGAGTTGGCCGCTTCTATAATATTTGGTGGTGTGCCTGGTTCACTTATTTCCTCGTTAAATTCCATAATTGTAACGTTACAAATTCAATATAAAGTTAATCAGAACAAATTTAATTGTTTGTTTGGTGGTTGCTATTGTAACTAATACACACTTGATGACTAGCGGCTAGAACCCGCTGGTCACAAGCATTCCCGGTAACGAAATGCAACGAGTGAAGTCGGAGCAACACGAACAGTAACATCACGCATATCATATGACACTTATGAGTTATGACGGTTAAAATTTAAACTCTCTGCAGTAAGTGGAGTATTATATGAGGCAGTTAGTCGTTACTAATATTAATCTTTGTGATTTTCGTGTTCGTGTAGTTTTCTGGGTAAATCTAAAGGAAACGGGCTTCCCTTGCCATATCTCTGTGCCCTGTTCCTGATGTGTGATGACCTAAAACCTGACTCGGCAAAAGCCCGTCTCCTTTAGATTGACCGTATTTTTTTTATGTTGTGCTTGGCTAGACTGCCGAAGATGTCTGAAAAAGATATTAAGTGTTGTGTGTGCCAGAAACAGTTTAGTAATGCTGGTAACTTGATGAAACACGCAAGGAAGTATCATGTTGGTCTGTGCATTTTTTATTACTCAACTCCACGCTGTAACTGTACTCGTTTTAATGTTTAGGACAAGTACATCTCATAGTTCCCAAGAAGACGTACAATTACCAGTGTACACAATGTCAGAAAAGTTTTTCACTCTTGAAACATTTGAATTATCACAAGAAAACGCATAATCAAAACCTTTCGTCCGATGTATCCTCTGGTTCAAAACACACCAATGCAGAATGTCCAATTTGCAAGTTGGCAGCACCAAAAGGAAATCTGATAACTCATTTTGAAGTGGAGCATGATATAAAGTGTGTAACCCAAACAATTGAATTTACTTCCTTTGAAGAATTCTCAACATGGAAAACTGGTATGGAACATGACACGAAGTCAAAATACTTGGTAGAGCGAGGTTCTGAGTGTGGTAAAGATGGGACCAGGATAATGAAATATTGTTGCCACCGTTCTGGGAAATATGTTGCCTGTGGAAAAGGATCAAGACACTTGAAAACTCAGGGTTCATACAAAATTGGTGGTTTCTGCCCTGCTCGTTTAAAGGTGATCATTGACAAGAACAATGAATGTAAAGTATCTTTTATGGATCAACATGTGGGTCATGATGAAGATGATTTGGGGCATTTATCCCTCACCCTGCAAGAAAGAACATCTCTGGCAAACAAAATGGCATTAAAAATTCCATTTACACAAATACTGGATGACATACGAGATTCAGTAGTGGGATCTCAATTAGAACGCATCCACTTACTCAATAGAAAGGACCTGTCCAATATCGAGAGGAGTTTCAACTTACAGTCCATGGTAGTTCAACATGAAAATGATGCTGTCAGTGTGGATGCTTGGGTGAAACAACGAGAAAGTTCTGGTAGTGTTCTATTTTACAAACCTCAAGGTATATTTTATTAAATTTATGAACATTACATAAACATAATATGTATGTTTAATCTTTTTTCAAGATACTGAATCTGAAATCCATCCTGTCTTACGAAAAGAAGATTTTGTGCTCATTATTATGAACTCAGGCCAGGAAGAGGTTTTTAAGAAGTATAGTTCAGATTGCATTTGTGTAGATGGCACTCACGGATTAAATCAGCACGGCCTACTAGATTCATATAAGCTTCGCTTATATACGGCCGTCTCATTTCCAGTTTTTTCATTGTTGAAAATTATTACAGATTCGTACGTTAAGTTGCACCATCTAGCGGTAATTTTATAACAAAGATATTTAAAGTCAGAGCTCAGTCGTTAATTTTTAGGTTATACTTTGTCAATTGTGTCAAACTGCCTCCGATTAAAGAACGTTTATTCGAATATTAACAGTAATTAATAATAAGAAATGTCTTAACAACCATCAAATATTATTAGATTATGCATTAAAAAACAGTAGGTACATTACGTATATTACATTACAAAATGTTGCATTAAAATTGTATTTATTGTTTTATTTTATTATTCTTTCGACGTCTTTATTTTTATAAAAAAACGCTGCCAGTCCTCAAATAAAATTGGTAAGCAATTTAAAAAAGTTACACATTATCTACATTAAAACTAAAAAACATACTTCAATAACCACTTTACAAATACACCTATTTTTATACTCTCTGTCTCCTCTCTAAGTAGTTAATCTTGTGGATTGGTTTATCTCGGCACTGTATATCTCCATTCTTTTCGGTATGCTGCCAGACTATCGTTTTTTTTTCTCTGTAGTCAATTCTGTATAGCTGGAGCAGCCTAAGTTTTCTTTTACTTGGAGTATATATTGCAGTCTAGGTCTAACTAGGATGTTCTTTCTTTCAATCATGCTTTCTATTATCATTTTTAAATAACACCCGAATGCCATAAAGTATGTCCTATTAATCTATCTCTGCTTCTCGTGGTCTCCTTCATTAACTTTCTTCTTGTACTTTTTATAGTATTTCATTGTTCGATATTCTGTCAATCCATCTCGCCATTGACATCTTTCTATAGTATCACAACTCAAAAGCTTGTCTTTGCTATTGTCCAAGTTTCAGACCTATATAGCGCGACACTCCATACGAATGTGTGTAAAAGTTTTATAGTATTAACTTGATGCTATACCCTTTAGATCATGCATTCGGTTAGTTCAGAGAGGTTTCAGACTCCACTTCCTTCACCTTCTTACCACAAAATCTGTTAACGCATGATACAAAAATCATTATTTAATTATTGGTATCCTAAATTCTTAAACCGCCCTTCAAAATTTCTAAATACTTTTTCCGACATCGTTTTTAATTTATATCCTATAAACCAAATCTTATACAAAGGTAATGCCTTATTAGTCAAATCTTGTCAGTTCCATATTTATTTTACTGAAACGATTGATCTTAAAACTCAAGTAGATTTCATCAGCTCTTATATCTAGAAAATATTTTCAGTAATGACTGCCACAGTGAGATTTCATCATTCCATGAATACCTACTTCTAATCATAGCTTCAGTTCGTAGATCGTGCATTCACATTATGTGTTTGCATCATATGCTGTGGTAATTCAAGTGCTACAAAACCCAAATGAGAATGTGGAATTTGCGAAATATGAAATTGTACTTACTTATACTGTAGCTGTCATATAGTTACTAAGTGTTTCTAATTTAAGAATTGGGGCATCAGTAAACATTGCGTTAACTCAGTATAATTTTCTAAATTTTATTATACTATGTAGGATATTTTGGTTTCCTAGTTCCTACTGTAATATATTTTTGGAATATTTATGCACATTATATCAAAATATGTAGTACAAATGCCAATAAATTAATTAGTATTTATTACACAATAGGAAATGACAATTACTGACATGACGTATAACCTAAAAATTAATGACTGCAGTCTGACTACAAACCATTTTCATTGCAAAATTACCGTCAGTGGGCGCCACTTAACGTACCGATCTGTAATTTTTGGATCCTAATTTCAACAATGAAAAAACTGGAAATGAGACGGCCGTATATAAGCGAAGCTTATATGAATCTAGTAGGCCGTGAAATCAGTATGACTTTGAGATGCACACTTTGTTGGTAATTGATGACGTACGAGAAGGATTCCCATGTGCATTTCTAATTTCAAATCGGTCAGATGAAGTTGTCATGAACGTTTTTTTTCATCACATTAAAGAAAGAATTGGCTTTCAAGTGGCTTGTAAAGTTTTTATGTCAGATATGGCAGAAGCCTATTACAATGCTTGGAAATTCATAATGGGTCCTGCACAGTATAGGTTAGTAACCACTACATAAAATTTATCAAATTATTTATACCTATTATACGTTAATATGCTTGCTACAGACTTTTCTGCACGTGGCACGTGGACAGAAGTTGGCGAAAAAATCTTTCCAAAATAAAAGCAAAAGAAAAACAAGTAAGTTAGGCACTAGAAAATTTAATGAAGTATGATATTTTTACATTGTTTTTTTTTTCTATAATACCTGTCAGTGAAGTTTTAGGGTTTCTATTGGCATTATTTGGGGTAACAAAGGTGACAAAGTAGCTAATGGAACGACAGATATTCTTGGCACCTTAGTACCGCTTGTGTCTTTTTTGTTCAGCAAATTGCGCTTTTTCTTGTATTCATTGTCAATTAATGATTAAGATTAATGATAATTTGAAATTAGTCTGATGCTGTCTCGACTGTTGACTTTTTACATTCTTTAAACTTAACGGGAAGACAGGGCTCACAATATCATCCAACAAAATTTACTGTAAATTTGTGTTGATTTTGCCAACCTTACAAAAGTTTGATAGGTGTTATAGAAAAAAAAATTGTATTTATGCACCTTACTCCTTGATTATTTATCAGGTCATGGTCTACAAGTACCTACGAACTTTGTTGCAAGAGAGGGATGAAAACGCATTTTCACGCATGTTGATTGACTTCATTGATACTGTCACTAATGACCAAGACACGGGCGAGTTTTCTGATTACTTCAAAAATAACTACGTCAATAATCGACATTGCTGGGCATACTGTCATCGTCTACACATCGGGTTGAACACTAATATGCACATAGAACGGATGCATAGGACCATCAAATACATCTATTTCGGTGGACGGAAAGTCAAGCGCTTAGATAAAGCATTATATGAAATAGAAAAGTTTATCCGAGATCGTTTGTTCAACCGTTTAACGGTACTGTTTAAAGGTAAATTGTCACACAAATTGAAGGAACTTCGCGCACGCCATGCCAGTAGCGAGAGGCTTTCTACAGAGTTGCTTGTTGCAAATGGTGCTGGATGGGAAATTCCTTCAAGTAACTCTTTTGAAGTGTATATGCTTGAAGAAAAAGAGGTTGATGTGGCATGTGATAATTGCAAGCTGATGTGCACGGAATGTGATGCATGCATTCACAAGTACACTTGCACCTGCATGGATTCATGCATAAAATTCAACATGTGCAAACATATACACCTATTGTGTAGATACCTGAAGCAACAGAACATTACCCACATTTCAGGGACCACCATTTCAGGTAACATCCCTTTAACATTGATTTTGTTGATTACCTTCTTCCTACATGAAACAAACAAAAATTATATAAATTAGGAAAACATATTGATTTTTTTCAGTGATTCATCTGTTTTAGTACTCAACCAATAATGTTTGTGGGATCGATTTTGAAAAAAAGCACAGGTAAATTTTATTGTAAGGGTAGGAGCTAGGGAGTTGGCGGTGATGGCGAAATATAGTTTATTAGGTCCTATAGGTATTAAAATCATCAGTAGAGACTTTTCTACAGAGGCTTTATGGTGAAGTAGGAGCTTGGTGGTGATGGCGGTGGTTTTCAGTTATGTATTATTCCCTATTTTAGTTTAATTCTATGTTATCTCAGTAGTCTCAGAATTACGTGCTACTGAGACACACACGTGAGCGCATATGCACTTGTTAATATACTGTTTTGATCTAGATGAACGTAATTTGGTCATCATCGAAGATCCCAATGTTTCTGAAATTTCCGGGATTCTAACAAGTGTTACTCTCAATAAAGATTCAAAAGCCGGGGATGTTGACGTCAAGCAACTTGCCACAGAAAAACAAAGACTGATTGACAATTTCACTCAACTGGTGGAAAGTGTGACGAGCATGGAACAACTCGACGCAGCGAAAAAAATGTGCATTTCTCTAGGACCAACACTCGAGGCAATAGCAACGAAACAACAACTGCGAAAACCATGTGGTACATCCGTCCGTTCCTCAGATCCTAGTAACAAGAAAATTAACCCTCAACGAGGCAAATTACATTCCACCAAGAAAAAGACAAAAAAACAAGCAGTAGCTGTACTCACACCAACAAATGAGGAAATGCAAGCAATCGCCATCAAAGCATTGTCTAAATAGCTTTTTATACAGATTTACTATACAGAATGTCCCAACCACCGTTGGACGGAGGATTACAACACGCACAATCCGGTGCACGGAATTTCTGGCATATTTCAGTGTAAAACGGATCACAGTTCAATATACATTGGCTGATATGCATAAAAGGTAGTAAAATGCTCTTTACTGGAATTTATTGAGATAGAAATATAAAGGTCGATCAAATATAAAATACCTCTAGTTAGTAGTCGATGCTCAATTGCATGTCGCCTATCTCTCTCTCACTTATCGTTGACAGTAGACCCCTGCCTTTATTTATGAAATAACGCATGTTCATTTAAATTCGTAATCTAGCAACCTTTGGAATTTTAATGAAAGAAGACAGAGCGACAGATATAATACGTCGCAGATAGAGACAGGCAATAATCCAAAGGTTGCTAGATTACGAATTTAAATGAACACCCGTTACAATTGAGCATCGACTGGTAACTAGAGGTATTTTATATTTGATCACCCGTTACCAATAGCAGTAGAGAGTAAAAGATGGAGTATAGAAATAGTAGATTGTTCTACAAGTAAAGAAAAGTCATAGTTTTCAAGTGAGTGTAAATGTTTAATTCATGAGCGAGCGAAGCGAGCGAATGGATTAAATTTACACGAACATGGAAAACTCACTTTTCTTTAAGTGTGGAACATGCTACTTTTTCGTATTTGGAATGAGACATACTAAAATTTAGGAAAAAATTACGTCAAATTATGTCAAAGTTTGGCAGAAGAGTGGAGAAAAGTTGTTGCTAACGAGAAAAGACGCACATTTCTTTACGATTTTGACTGAGAGTGAAGAAAAGTGTTGCTAACGAACAAACACTCACATTTCTTTACGATTTTGGGTTGAACAATGTACCACATCTATTCCAAATACGAAAAAAGTATTTACTATATTTTATGCATATCAGCCATTAATGTGTAGTTTTTTTTGGTTATTTTTTTTCAAACGTACAATAATTGTGGCATAATTGTACTGAGATAGCGGTGGAAACATTCAACTTCTCCGCCGGCGACAGTTTTACTTTTCCTTTTCCCTCCGCCGTAAGGAAAAGTGTTACTATGAAAACGCTACATTAATAACACACAACAACAATGAAACATATGGGTTTAAACGTCACAACTGACAACGACGATAATAATTTATATCTGTCACAATTGTTGTTTCCATAACTACCCGCATTTATTAATCACACCTAAAGCCCATTCACTTAGGTTTTACCCTTTTTTGAGTGTAAAACGGGTCAGCCGCAATATGGTTATAATGTCATAGCGACCTGGTTTACACTCAAAAAAGGGGTAAAACCTAAGTGAATGGTCCTTAAGTATCACAGCTTTATATTTTGAAGCGGTTGAAAAAAAAATTGCATATTTTATGTGGAGGAGAAGTGACTTTTCATGGCTTGCCTTCTATTACCCGCCTCACTGCGTTCGTCGGGTAAACTCAGGCGCGCCATGAAAAGTCATACTTCTCCTCCGTATAATACTATTTTTTATTCCACTATTTATTCTAAAATGTAAGACTGTTTCTGTAATAAATTAGAGAATCGATCCAATAATTCTGTTGATCATGGCGCGTTTTATATTAAAATATGGTTGAAATTCCGCGCTCCAGATTGTACGCAAATAGTTTCAGGCGACTCCCTCTCATTAGACCTGGCTTCTTCGTCGCCTCGTTCTTAATCACGATTCGTCCCCTAAAACTCCATTTTGCGTACTTGATACATAAATAGCTATATAGGTTTTTCACTCGGGTACAGTGTATAATAATCCATCAACAACATTTTTAGAAAACTTTTAGTTTATGAATAATTCTCCCTCCATCGATAGTTGGGACAGCCTGTAATCATATTGTACCTACTATTAAAATTTGTGGATTGTTGAATAAACATGGGATAAAATGCAGAGCTACATACATTATTTCATTATATCGGTTCCCAAAATCCAGATAATGAGAAATGGATTTTTTCCTGGATGCCAGTGTATAATGGGATGAATTTTTGCCCCGTGTTACACTAAAATCTGGATTATTGACTAGTAGTCAATAATAAAAAATTATTTACCACTAGGCAAGAAGGCTAACTTCACAAGGTGACAACAGACTAGATAATAGTATGTTTTAAAGCTAGTAGTGAAAAATAGTTTTTTTTCACTACTAGCTTTAAAACATACTATTATCTAGTCTGTTGTCACCTTGTGAAGTTAGCCTTCTTGCCTAGTGGTAAATAATTTTTTATTATTGACTACTAGTCAATAATCCAGATTTTAGTGTAACACGGGGCAAAAATTCATCCCATTATACACTGGCATCCAGGAAAAAATCCGTGATCGCGATAGTACGTTTTTTATGTGAGAAGAATAAAAGGAATAAAAGTACTAGTAGTGAAAAAAATAATATATACACCACGGTTGTGAAGTGTTTTCTAGAGCCTCTCATCTTATATCCCTCGATGCTGCGCATCTCGGGATCTAATAATGCTCGGCTCTAGAAAAAACTCTTCACAACCTTGGTATATAATATACTATTTTTATTGTAGAAGTGTTTTAATAAGCATTTGATCCACGTAAAGAATGTTTAAACAAGTGGACAAAATGTGACTAAAACACGTATGCTATGTGGTTCATCAACCACCGATCACCCATACGTTGAAGAAGATGGGTCAACTCATAATGTTTGACATTAATATTATTTGAGATAACCTCAAATGTGTCAATATCAAACAATATCTTACTCACGTTTGTAAATTGAAAAAAAAATAATTATGTGAGCAATTATTATTATGATAGCCATAATTCTGAATTCACGAAAAGGGCACTTAATAATGATGCATTTTAAAAATATGTTTTATTCGTGTTCCTCCGACTTCGTTCGTTGCATTTCGTTACCGGGAATGCGTGTGACCAGCGGGTTCTAGCCGCTAGTCACTTGATGCACTATCATGAAAGATACGATATTTTTCAAGACAAATTTTATTATCTTATTTGGGCTTTTTAAAAAGTTTCAGGCTACTTTTAGGTTTGTACATAAAACATTTAATTGAAATTGAAGTAATTAATAAGTTCACGAAAATTTGTTTTAATTCTTTAATCGAGAAAATCAAAAATTTGAGATTCTCATTTTCATCTCTAGAATGAAAATGAATCGGTTTCATATAGCGTAAACCATGAGAAAATTGCCATTTTCACATATATCAGTAGAAAAATTATCATATTTCAACTCTCCATGGTTACATATTATATTGTAACGAGTGCAACGCATCGTCTGGTCCGGACGTCAATGGGTCGTGGAACATTCCGGAGAGGCAGCGCAATGCACTCAACCTTCTAGTGTATTCTAGAAATACATGCTATGTTCGGGCGACTTCTGGAACGTTTATAGGAGGGTATAAAGCGGATTCGCGGATAAAAGAGAGGTAGTCAACAGCAAGTCATTAACTGTGTATTACAAAATAAATAGTGAATATAAATGTTGTATTAGAAATTTATAGTCTGTAAATAATAGTTTTTAATGGTTTATAATCATAGCGTTAATTGATAGTGTATTCATTAGTGTATAGAAATAAATATTTGTTTGTGAATAGACGATTTAAACAGCACTTGTATTATTATTTTAAAAAGAACGTTACAGTGTTGTCAGGTGTGGAGTTTTAAAATAAATAAAATCTCGTAATAATTAATTAAAGTGCTGTGAGAATAAAATTTTTGGTGTTAAAACATAATTTCAACAAACAATTAAAATGGTGATGAAACTATTAAAAGATCTCAAAGTAATAGACTTGAAACATGAACTTGAAGAACGAGATTTGGACACAACGGGCCTTAAAAGTGTGTTAATAAATCGGCTAAGAGAATGGCTTTTGGAGCAGCAAGAAGACCCTGAAAGTTTCCTCTTCGAAATACCTGGACCCGCAATTGATACTAATTTGTTATTAAGTAAAATAGAAGAGAATTCTAGAATGCTTAAAGAAGAATTATTGGAAAAGTCCGAAGAGAATTCTAGAAAGTCTGAAGAGAATTCTAGAATGCTTAAAGAAGAATTATTGGAAAAGTCCGAAGAAAGTTCTAGAAAAGCCGAAGAGAATTCTAGAATTTTAAAAGAAGAATTACTGCAAAAGTCCGAAGAGAATTCTAGAATGTTAAAAGAGGAATTACTGGAAAAGTCCGAAGAGAATTCTAGAAAGTCCGAAGAAAATGTTAGAATGCTTAAACAAGAATTACTTGAAAATACTAAAGCACTGGAAGAAAATGTTAAAATGCTTAAAGAAGAATTACTAGAAAAGTCTGAAGAAAGTTCTAGAAGGCTTAAAGGAGAATTGTTGGAAAATGTCAAAGCGTTGGAAGATAAAGTTTTCGAAGAATTTTTGGAGAATGCCAGTGCGTTAGGACTATTGGAAGGTAGATTGGCGGAACAAGATAGGGTAATAAATATGGTAGAAGAGAAAATAGCCCAAATGCAATTACCACCAACAACTAAGAAAGACGATATGGCCGAAATGCTGGAAGATAGAATGAGGCAACTACGGTTTCCCTCAACTTCTGAGAGGCCGTTTAATGAAGTAAAGAAACAGTTTAAAGAAGAAAAGGGTCCTGTCGTAGGGATAAAAGTAAAACCACCCACGTTCGATGGAAAGATACCTTGGTCCACTTACTACAAACAGTTTGAGGCGGCTTCTGGGGCCAACGGAACGGACAGGCAAGGAAAAGGCCGTTTCTTTAACTGTGGCTTTGCGTGGAGACGCGTTGAACGTCCTGCAAACAATCCCAGCAGGACAGGAAAATGATTACCAATTGTTAGTGTCTAGATTGGAAATGAGATATGGAGACGCGCATCTTCAACAAGTGTATCACGCGCAAGTGAAGAATCGTATCCAGAAGAATGGAGAAAGCCTGCAGGAGTTTGAAGCCGATGTTGCGCGGCTTGTCCGATTGGCGTACCCTACGGCACCCGATTCATTTCTGGGACAACTGGCTGTGCAGACCTTCATTGATGGGTTAAGAGACGGAGAAACACAACAATCATTGAGGCTGGCACGACCAAGAACAACTGATGATGCGCTTGCTCACGCCTTAGAATTTGAAGCTGCAAAACAAGCGTCCCGAGGTCACGGACGTGTTCGGACCGTTTTGGAAGAAGATGAAGGTTCTAAAGATCGCCTAGAAGAATTATTAATGAGAGTTCTTCAGAAGGAAGAGAACCGTAAAAAGAATCCTCAAGAAGTTCGAGGGCCCCGTTGCTGGAACTGCGGTGAACAAGGGCACATACGACGCCGCTGCCCTAAACCCAAACAAGTTCAGCCGTCGGAAAACTAAAGGGGGTCGACGAGAGGGGGCGAACGTTGACCTTGAGTGGAGATGCCCCGGAGATCACCATCCATGCCGTAACATCGAAGAACAGTACCAGCAGTTTGTTCGTAGATGGGAAGATTGCTAACCGAACTGTTCCACTACTTATTGATACGGGGGCGACAAAATCCATCGTACGCCCTGATGTTCTACGATCAAGTATTAAGTTGTTACCCACAACTACTCAACTCCGTACAGCAACAGGTGAAGTGATACCAACACGCGGAGTGGTGAAGATGAAGATTGGCATTGGAAGTGAAGAACGTGATCATGAGGTGCTGGTAGCCGATATCACTGATGATTTCATTTTGGGAATGGACCTCCTGAGAAAATTTGGTTTTACGTTGGATTTGAAAGAGGGTGTTTTGAAGGTCGGTAACGAAGAACTTCCGTTGCACCCACGAGAAGATCCGGTTGTAAGGGTTTTGCTGACTGAAGATGTGATATTGCCGGGTCAAAGCGAGATGGTTGTCGAGGCGGGTTTGGATGGAGATCTTCGGGTAGGATGTGTGCGAATGATGGAGCCTGTTTGTGATAAGAAGATCCATAGTGGCATACTGGTGGGAAAAGCGCTGATCAAGGTTGGAAAGAGAGTACCGGTGAGAATTATGAATGTTAATGTGGATCCGGTGACATTGAAGAAGAGTACCCTTGTGGGACAGTGTGTGCCAGTATTTCGAGTAGCCTGGTGTATGGCTGATGTTCCAAAACCAGTGCCCAAAGACCAGGGTGGAAAATTAGTGGGTATGGTTACTAGTTCGTGCGAAGACCTTAACAGAACGGAAGTGAAAGAGGTACAGGGTTTGGTTCACCGATACCAAGATATCTTCGCTCTTGACGACAGCCAGAAGGGACGAACAAATATAGTAAAACATAAAATCAATACAGGCAACTCTATGCCTGTCCGTCAGCAGCCGAGGCGTCTACCTCTAGCAAGGCGAGCAGAAGCCGAAAAGATTATTACTGATATGGAAGAACAAGGGGTCATCGAGCCATCCAGCAGTCCATGGGCATCACCGGTGGTCCTGGTCAGTAAGAAGGACGGGTCAACGAGATTTTGTGTGGACTATCGGCAGCTTAATGACGTGACCAAGAAAGACAGCTATCCCTTACCACGCATCGACGACACGTTAGATACCCTGTCTGGTTCACGATTGTTTTCGACTTTGGACTTGAAGAGTGCTTATTGGCAAGTTGAAATGGAACCTGAAGACCGGGAGAAGACCGCGTTCACTATTGGTTCCGGATTATGGCAGTTTACGGTTATGCCTTTTGGTCTATGTAACGCTCCGGCCACCTTTGAGCGTTTAATGGAGACCATCCTGAGAGGGCTGTCGTGGAAGACCTGCCTGGTATACCTAGATGATGTGATTGTAGTCGGAAAATCATTCAACGAACATTTGAAAAACCTAGAGGAAGTGTTCCGAAGACTACGTGGAGCCAATCTGAAACTGAGTCCGAAAAAGTGCCACATATTCAGAAAGGAAGTGAAATATCTCGGGCACGTCGTATCACAAAATGGAGTGGCAGCCGACCCCGATAAGATTCGTGCAGTTCAAGAGTGGCCAACACCGAAAGATAAACACCAAGTTCGTAGTTTTCTTGGGTTATGTACCTACTATAGGCGTTTCGTTCCTGGGTTTGCCAATATAGCGAAGCCTCTGACAAGGCTAACTGAAGATGGATGCGAGTATGTTTGGAGCGGAGAATGTGAAACAGCTTTCCAACAGTTGAAGCGTGCCCTGACAACCGCACCAATATTGAGCTATCCACGGACAGAAGGGAAATTCATACTTGACACAGATGCAAGTAATCTGGCCATTGGGGGTGTACTTTCTCAGATACAGGATGGACAAGAAAAGGTCATCGGCTATTTTAGTAAGGTTTTGTCGAAAGCCGAAAGGAATTATTGTGTGACCAGAAAAGAACTATTGGCCGTCGTGAAGTCCGCTGAGCACTTCTACAAATACTTGTACGGACGGAAGTTTTTATTGAGGACGGACCATGCAGCGTTGAAATGGCTTCTACAATTCCGTAATCCTGAAGGCCAGGTCGCAAGGTGGATCGAACGATTACAGGGATACGACTTTGACACCGAACATCGAGCGGGCACTAGTCATCGAAATGCTGATGCTCTTTCAAGAAGACCCTGTCCAACGGATTGCCGTCATTGCTCTCGTTTGGAAGAGAGGGTTTGCCAAGTATTAAGGACTACCATCGTCAACGACAATTGGTTGCCGGAAGAATTGCAACGGCAGCAGGAGGCTGATCCCGAACTAAAAATGGTACTGGAATGGAAGCGCGTGGGAGAAAGGCCTGCCTGGGAGGCCGTCAGCCCTTTTAACAGAACGCTCAAAGCATATTGGGCCCAATGGGAGTCCTTGAAGGTGGAAGACGATCTCCTGAAGCGAGTACTGGAGAGTGAAGATGGCACCACCATTAGGTCTCAGTTCGTGGTTCCAAGAAGCCGAGTGGCTACAGTATTGCGACATCTCCATGACGGTGCCTCCGGAGGACACTTCGGTGTGAAAAAGACTTTGGAGAAAGTTAGGGAGCGTTTTTATTGGGTCAACTGTAAAGAAGACGTGAAGGAGTGGTGCCGGAAATGTGAACTATGTGCCACTGGCAACGGACCCTTGGGGAAGCGAAGAGCACCTATGAGGCAGTACAATGTGGGTAGTCCTCTGGAGAGAATAGCTATAGACATTGCCGGACCATTTCCCGAAACCGACGATGGGAATAAATACATCTTAGTGGCAATGGACTATTTTACCAAATGGTCAGAAGCATATGCCCTACCAAACGAGGAAGCTGCGACTGTTGCTGACGTACTAGTCAAAGAGTTTTTCAGTCGCTTCGGAGTGCCCATGGAGCTGCATTCGGATCAAGGCCGCAATTTTGAGTCTGTACTCTTTGGAGAAGTCTGTCGATTGTTGGGCATTCGCAAGACTCGGACCACACCGTTACATCCGCAGTCCGATGGAATGGTAGAACGCATGAATCGGACAATGGGCGAATATTTGGCCAAGGTCGTCTCCGATCATCAGCGAGACTGGGACCAATACCTGCATCTGTTCCTGATGGCTTATCGTGCATCGGTCCACGAAACAACCGGTCAGTCACCAGCGTCTGTGATGTTTGGACGCGAGTTACGGTTACCGTGTGATCTGGAATTTGGATCCCCACCTATAGAGCAGGAGGTAGCCGGGAATGATTATGTCATCAACTTAAAGAAGAAGTTGGAGGATATTCACCACCGAACCCGAAACAATAGTCGAGTCGCGAGTGACCGGATGAAGGCTACGTACGATGTGAGAGCCCAAGAAGGAGGGTTTCAACCTGGAGAGCTTGTCTGGTTATACAACCCGCAAAGGCGTGGTGGCTATTCTCCAAAGTTACAGCGAAATTGGGAGGGTCCATACCAGGTGAAGAAACGAATAAATGACTTGATTTATATCATCCAGAAATTGCCAAGGGGGAAACCAAAGGTGGTACACTCCAATCGTCTGGCGCACTATGAGGGAAATAATGACGCAGTCCCGGATCGGAAAGATGAGGCTGAGGTGGCTATCAATACCGTAAGGCCTGAAGATGATCAGCCAACCTTTAGAGAATTTATGGCTGCGTTCTCTGGAACTAGAAAAGCGCGATTCGGAGTCACGACTGAGATGCAACAAGATCTCTTCCGGGTCCCTGGTGATTATTCCATTGCCCACTGTGTCTCCGCGGATCTCCGTATGTCCAGGGGGATCGCAGTAGTGTTTAGAAATAAATTTGGACGGCTGAATGAACTTCGAGAACAAAATCCCTTTGTTGGGAAATCCTTACGCTTGTCTGATCATGACCGATCCATTTACTACTTGGTAACCAAGCAGTTTTACTACCAGAAACCGAGTTACGCCGACTTGTGGAGGGCACTATGGAATTTGAGGATCGAGTTGCTTACCAGGGGAATTAACAAATTGGCAGTTCCCAAACTCGGCTGTGGGCGGGACCAGCTGGATTGGAGAATCGTTAGAAACATGCTGGAAGTTGTCTTTAGAGGTACTGACGTCAAGATCTTCGTCTGCAGTTTTGACCCACAGCCCGCATTAAGGCCAACGAAGAGTGTAGACTGCTATTTCTACCGTAATGGAACGTGTAGTCGAGGTGAAGACTGTCGATATCGTCATGACCCATTTTACAGGAACCAGAGCATAAAACCTGTTCTGGGACAGAACAGACTTGAAGAGGGGGGCAGTGTCCGAGTGCAACGCATCGTCTGGTCCGGCCGTCAATGGGTCGTGGAACATTCCGGAGAGGCAGCGCAATGCACTCAACCTTCTAGTGTATTCTAGAAATACATGGTATGTTCGGGCGACTTCTGGAACGTTTATAGGAGGGTATAAAGCGGATTCGCGGATAAAAGAGAGGTAGTCAACAGCAAGTCATTAACTGTGTATTACAAAATAAATAGTGAATATAAATGTTGTATTAGAAATTTATAGTCTGTAAATAATAGTTTTTAATGGTTTATAATCATAGCGTTAATTTATAGTGTATTCATTAGTGTATAGAAATAAATATTTGTTTGTGAATAGACGATTTAAACAGCACTTGTATTATTATTTTAAAAAGAACGTTACAATATAATCTTTTAAAATCTCAGTCTATTATCATTGAACAATATTTTTATCAATCATGACTGTCTCTTAGTATACTTACATCTCTTTGTTCATACATTACAATATTATATCCAATAGAATATTGCATGTTTAATGGCATTAGTTATCATTATTGTATTTAATAATAATTATTTATTGTATAAGTGTTTTAGAAAGCATTTTATCCACGCAAAGAATGTTTAAACGCGAGAACGCAGTTCGAGCGTTTAATTTTCTTTAAGTGGATAGAGTGCAACTAAAACACGAATTGCAATATAACGTTTTATCCACAATCACAAGCCCAAATTATTCCACAATCACAAGCCCAAATTATTATTTAAAACATCTCATCGAATGTCTGTTCAGTGACGTCCCTTTTAAAACTCGGTGAAACTCAGAATGCTATGCGCGCTGGTTGCTAAGGTGTTGTTGATTTTTTCGTTTTGCTCGAAAAAGTGGCGAAAATGGAAGCAATGGAAGAAATTCAGTCTATTCCTCCAGAAATCGTTGAAGAAGCTCAAGAGGCAACTCTGCGTTTATTACCAGAGAAGTCTAAAAAACATTACAAAAAAGAATTTGATGAATTTAACAACTGGAGAGAAAAACGCCAAGTAAAGACAATCAATGAGGAAGTGATGCTCTCATATTTTTTGAATATTAAGAAAAGGTACGCGGTTTCATTAATGTGGAGCAAGTATTCTATGTTAAAGGCTACTCTAAAGGTTCATGAAAACATAGACTTGTCAAAATACAGTAAATTGACGGCTTTCCTGAAAAGTACTTCTAAAGGATACAAAGTGAAGAAAGCAAATGTATTGGAAAGAAAACATATTGAAGAATTTCTAATAAGAGCTCCTGATAAAGAGTATTTGATGATTAAGGTAAACTTTCTTTTTTGAAAATATTCGGTATACTTATATTTTACATTATTTTAGGCTGCATTAATAATGGGCGTCGCAGGTGCATGTAGATGTTGTGAATTGACACACTTGACGATTGATGACGTAAAAGATACTGGTTCATATTTATTGATTTCAATACCTGATACCAAGACGAATATTTCACGTAAATTTACCATTATCGAAGAAGGATTTTCTGTTAATGCAGTAAGCATTTGTAAGAAGTACATTTCGCTACGTCCAAAGGCATTGCCACACCGCAGATTCTTTTTACGCTATGTGAATGAAAAATGTACGGCGCAGGCTGTTGGAATTAACACACTGGGAAAGGTGCCTTTCAAAGTTGCTTCGTTTTTGAAACTTCCTAACGCGGAAACCTACACGGGCCACTGCATGAGACGTACATCAACAACTTTGTTGGCGAATAAAGGCGCTGACATTATAACGATCAAACGGCATGGTGGATGGCGCTCTTCAGCGATAGCAGAGAGTTATATTGAAGACTCTATCTCAAATAAACTGAATATAGCAAAGAAAATTCAGGAAGAATCTTCTAGTTCCAGGCAAGAAGACACATTTGCAGTTCCTGCAACTACGTCAACTGTGCCAGATGTTACGATTTCTACAAACGTCGAAAAAAAGAGGCGCATCAATGACGACGAAGTCAAAATAACAAACCGTGATCTGTGTGTTACCTTAAATATAAATGTTAATGTAAATAAATAATAATTTTTTTCAATAAATCTCATTCAATAATTGTATCAATTAGGCTTTATTTCTCTAGTGAAATAAACTAAGTTTATTCCACACGTGGATAAAATGCTGGTTAATACGGTTCATAAGAGTGAATCGAAGTTCAATTATAAGGTGATTGTGGATAAATGATATTTATAAATTTTGTTGTAGGCATCTAACTTTTATAACATTTTATGTATGTGACATAACAATTCCCATTATAACTCATAAATTGAAATAACGTACTAACAATTGTATCTACTGGAGTCAGCTGTAACTCAACAAATTTGCTCCAGAAATTTACATAATAATATATACTGTGACAATACGTAATAAGATAATTGAAAAACCTTGAAAACAAAAACCTCTGCATTTGTTACATCACCAAATCGTTGTTAAAATTAAAAGATCTATCTCACAAAAATTCAAAGAATTACTTTGCAAAAGTAAACTAACGTTCAATCAATTATTATTACGTATTTGTTAGGTTTTATAACAAACTGGAATGTCTACAAGAACAGCTTATATTTTAAGGTTCATAAAAGTATGATGTATAGTTATATAACTAAATAACTATATTTACCTTTAAAAGTTACCTAAAAATTTACTTTAAAACAAACATTACCGATTAAAAAAGTAAAATTTGGAAGAATTTGAAAAATTACCAAATTTTGAAAATGCATTGAAAATGTCATATTATAAAATTGAATAAGTATACGAATTAAGGCCACCATATTTTGACAAATTTAATTATATTCACTAATTGAGTCCCTTAGAATCAAAACTCACAAACTCCAAAATCACGACTTTTGGGAAATGACCAAAAACTTCCTGATGCTCTCAGTGTCTTTTCATGAAACCTAATGAATGTCCTGGTACATGGACAGCTTAATGAAACATATGCTATAAAAACATTTCAATATATTTATTAATTGGCATCAGTGCAATTAACTTAATTTTGGAGAATGTGAGTTTTGGCTCCAAAGTATGGATTATGTGACTTTTGATCCCGAAATGCAGAATAATACAGACACTCAAACTTTTTATTCATTTTAAAAAACTTATTATTACAACATAATAAACGAATACAATCATAATTACAAACATAAAAAAACAAACTATTTATCTTTTATTATGATATTAAATTAATAAGGTTGTATCTTCTTCACGAAATTCATCTCTTCTTCATCTGCATCAATAATATAAGCAAAAAACTCTAGAGATTTGTCTTCCCTCCATTTTTCATCGTAGTGCTTAGTAAGCAACTTTTCGACATCACTTTTCTTCTCCATGGTGACGCTATTAGCTTCAGGAATTGTTATGGGGATTAAATTGGTTGGACGTTTTTGTTTTATAAACAAACTCTTATAGACCCCCATGTCATTGCGGTAATGTCATTCTCAACGGACGAGTATTCCATTAGATTGTGTTCGTTTTAAAACAAGTAGTTTCATTTTAGAAATCTGAAAATGCCAACCAGCAGGTTGTTTCATGACACTTTCATAGATTCCATGTAGTTCAAAATCTCACAATCTTTTCCAACAATTTGCACAGTCGCGTGTTCAGCAATTATGTCCAAAAGTTCCTTAGGTGTAGCTATGATTTTTCTTTTCCTAATTTTCTTTTCTATCAAACCAAACACTCTATCTGGTGGAATAAAGCTATGCCCAGTTACTGGGAAAATAAGTTCCATTTCTTTTATATTATGTTGAGCTGATAATGAAAGCCACCTTCAAACCATAGCTACCATGATTGAATTTTTGTTCTGACCTATGCAACCGTCAGAAATTAGACGAACTTTCTTGTAGTTTGTATAAGCAATGTGGTTAAGTTTGTGATTCAAACACGAAGCTATGGTGTTTGAACCTTTAGAAAATTGGTTTTCCGTCCAGCAGTAAGATGTGGCAGTTGTGGGATTGAGTGGAGTGTTACTATTTCCTTGAACAATGGTGAAGTTAAAAAGGTAAAATTGGCGTGAATAGTATACCGATTGGTCTGGTAGTCGTGGCAGCGGCAGGTTTTTTGGCAGTCATAAGATAAAACGATAACATCCGCCTCAACATCGTTAAGAAACTGAAAGAAACCCTTTTCCCTAAGTTTATGAATCCGTTTTTTTGGTTTCAATCTGTTTTTTAGTATCTTCATTTTTTGCTTTCTTTAATCTCTCCCCTAGTTGTAGACATACGGAGCAAACATCAGTTCGAGGCGAGCCAAAACCAAGATTGTATTTGGTTACAAAAATATGCCGAAAATAACTTTCGTTGACAGGAATGTTCTCAGTATCTTTAGAATACATTTTCCACAGTGTTTTAATGTTAAATTCTGGTGGAAGATATTTACGTAATCTTTTTTCCCTACAGTAGTGTGATTCGCTGCATTTCAGTTTATTAATAAATTTCATGATACATTCCGTTTTAACTTGAAATTCGTCTACCTTCCGAAATCCCCCTCGTCTTTCTTCAACTATTCCATTATCATGAAATTGTTTTGTTATTATATTTATTCTGAACCTAGACACACAAAGTATACCCAAAAAGCTTTTCAAACAAACAGGGATTAATTCTTTTTTTCGGTTCGAACAAAATACTTGCACTGCATACTTTGGGCTTTGTTTTTGTCATTTTTTGTTCTGCGTCTTTTTATATGGTGCATAGTTACATGCTTAATAATAAAATTATTTTGGAAAGGCTTGTCATGCTTTTGTTAAAACATTCCATGAAATTTTTTAATATCCGTCATTGTTATTAGACTCATACAGAGAAAAGCACCCTTTTCATGGCCACAAGTAGGATAAACAGGCAATAATTGTGCTTTGTACCTTAAAGAGGATGAAAAGCTATTTAGATAGACAGTACATTCTAAAGTTCAGCCAACAATACAAGAAATCACCCACTTAAGTCACCCACTTAATAACCATCCTTTACCCAGTTTCAGCACGTAATTTGTAATGACTAATGTCTTGTACTAATGGTTACACTTTAAGGAATAGATACTAAAAACATTTTGCATGGGCAGGTAAATAAAGTTATAACTATTGTAAGTATCTTTCTGCTTTTGTTTTATTTTTCTTCCAACTATTAGAATTCAGAATCCTTTTTCTTGCTTTTCCGCCAACCACAGGATTCACGTGCACTTCCATATTAATATTAATTCACTGTTTTTATAAAAATAGTGTTGCTTAGCAAAATTTATCTAACGAATGACTACTGCATAATTTAATGTCACAATGGTCTACGGCCAAACTACGAGATGATGTAGCGTTCCGATTGGTTAATAGACGCTTAGTTACAAAACAACTCACATTATCCATTGGATAATGTGAGTTTTGACACCAAGTCTTACTTTCAATAAACATTTAACATGGGATATTGAGAGTTTTCACACCAAATAGTAATTGAATCTTATACTTATGGACATGAAGAACGTAACCCTGTTGCCAACTCAATTTCACCAAAAATGGAGATTGTGAATTTTGATTCTAGGGGACTCAAACAGTCATGACCGAGCAAGAGGTACATTCATCTGTTGAACAACGGATTATCATAAAGTTTTTAACCAATGAAGGCGTTAAACTGTCAGAAATCTTAACTCGTTTGAAGGCACAGTTTGGGACAGTACACTGTCTCAGAATCGTGTGTATACGTGGGCGAGAGAATATAAGGGCGGACGAAAACGTGTTGAAAACGAAAGTCATGATCGACGCCTAAGGACAAGCCTTACACATGACAATACCCGTACCGTTCGAGAGCTTATTGATCGTGATCGCCAGTTAACCGTGGAAGAAACTTCATCAGAAGTGGGTATCAGCTATGGAAGTGTTCAATCCATTATAACTGGTCAGCTTGGTTTTCGAAAAATTAGTGCTCGATGGGTTCCGAGGTTGTTGACTGGAAACCAAAAACAGGTTAGGTCGGAGATCGCTGCATGTGATGAGACGTGGGTACATCACTACACCCCTGGATCTAAAATGGCAAGTAAGGAGTGGCGAAGAAAGAATGAAGGTTGCCCAGTGAAGGACAAAACTAGGCACTCAGCTGCAAAAGTCCTTGCAACAATTTTTTGACTCTAGGAGAATTTTACTGATCAATTTTCTACACGATCAACGTACAGTCGGCTTACTACTGCCAGTTGTTACGGTCGGCAAAAGCCGCCTATCGAAACAAAAGACGAGGCATGCCCAGCAGAGATGTCATTCTCCTCCATGACAACGCCAGGCCTCACACCGCGGCCTTGACAAGGAATACACTGGAAGAAATGGGCTGGGAAACCCTCGAGCACCCTACTTATAGCCCTGAATTGTCCCCCTGTGACTATTTTTTGTTCGCGCCTATGAAGGAATCACTGGGAGGAAAGCGATTTGGAAGCAACGAAGAAGTCGAAGAGAACGTGCGCAATTGGCCTACAACTCGCCCTCAAACTTTCTATAACCAGGGAATACTGAAACTTCCAAATAGGTGGCAAAAGTGTGTAGATCACGCAGGAGACTATATTGAAAAATGTTAAAATAATGATTTGTGTATAAATGATGAAAAGAAAATTACCGTTTATATTTGATTTACCCTCGTAGTTACCTGCCAGCTGAAATCAAACCTACAGCGGCAGTGATTTTGGTTTATTATCACCCCGTTTCAACTAACTGCGCTACGAAGAAACATTAGCGGGCCTGACACATTTATTTTAAAAGTTGTTAAATTGTATTCATTTAAATTATTAAAAAAAGAGTAAATCTAATTTTTTGCACAATTTTCAGGGTATTACTACTCTTTAAACTCATAATGGCAATGATAAAAAAGAAATAGTAATTTTAAGTACTTGGAGTAATTTTACAGATGATTTCTGAAAAGCATGGGTTATTTCCTATTACCTATTCGATTTCTTAATAAAACATGTTGTATGTAGATACACAAATTTTCTTTAGCCCCTCCCCCCCCCCCCCAAAATCTAGACCCAGTTACGTCTATGTAATTTTACAACAACAAAATGGAGGTCATATCGAGCAATTGCGGTAACCAGTGTTTGACATCAGAAATCTCATTATGTAAGCAACTAGATTCCATGTACTTTTTGTTATTAATTTGATTTGTTAAAAATAATACCTATAATAAGTTGAAATATATCCCTTACTTTATGATAAGCTCGTATTATACGATACCCTGTATAAACCAATCAGATTTGGTCGAAAGTGCGAGCAAGTGCTAACCTCAAAGTCAAAGCATAGCCTCAAATAGTTGTGTTGGGTATGTATTCGTAATTATTTTTTCAGCTGTAAGTTTACTAAATGATTTCTTTAATATTAATCTTTGAATTTAAATTAATGATTTGTCTGTATTTCAGTTATATAAATTACATATATTTATGATCAGTTTATAATAAATATAATTCTTGTGTGAATATGTATGTGCATAATTAAATTAATTGTTTTTATAATATGAAAACACTCACTTTATTAGTTAAAAACATTACTGGGAAAACATTTTAATTGCATATAAAAACCATGTAGAACTTTCTAACCTAAAAAAAAGATTGTGGTGGTTTCGAATTCTGTTTAGCATGAGTAATAAGTAAACACTAAGTTTGCTTATAAAAATGAACAGTAATCCTTTTTCAAGAATGTTTTCAGAATATTATGAGAATTATTATTTATAGATATATAATGCGTACTTGCTGGTTATTTCCTATACGTTATTGAAATTGAAAATTATGCCAACGTGTTCGGTAAAGAATTGCCGTAATAGGACAGATTGTTTTCCCAAACCCAACGTAAAATATCACCCATTTCCCAAGGACCCAGATATTTTACAAAAATGGATCAAGGCCTGTGGATTTAATAATAAAGAAATCAACATGAAGAATGGTAAGATCACCTAATTTTACAATTCTGTTTATATGCGTTAAGTAAATTATATTTTATTAATAGAATAATATTATGAAGAGATTAAAGAAAAAAAATTGTAAAACTTCTAATTTATTAATATTATCGAACATTGAAAAAACGTATTTTGTTGTATGTAGTTTAAAAGGTTTAAAAGTATTGAAAAAATAAAACTAGATAAGGCCCATTCCATCTTAAAACAGGCAGGTGGTGCCAGTTAAAGTCACTAATTTGAATGAGATTTTAGTATGTTAATATGTGTCAAAAATTAAAGGACACTCCTATTTTTTTTTGTTTGGCCCAAAAAAAATTTTGGGTCAAGTTACAAGTTATCAAAGTTAAGGGCAAGATAGCGAATATTTTTACTGTTTAAAACAGATTTTTTTTAATATTTCGGAAATTACTAGGAATATTTTAATACAGTTTGATATGCTTGAAAGGTAACCTTTTTCTCTAAATTCTGATACCTAAATTATTTTTGTAGCATGTACCTGAAGAAAGATATAAGGTTGTTTATTTCTGAAAAGAGTCAACTTTGACCTCTTGTATCTCAAAAATGCCACCCTCAAAAAATCTGAAATTTTAATATTGTGTTCTGTGACGCCATACGCGAAGGGCGCCGAAATTACCTTGCGGGAAACTTTAATACTGTAAAAATTTGGTGATGTACCAAGAATCTAATGTTAGTATAGTATTTTAACAAGTCTACTCATAGTCTTAAACTCATAAACTGAATAAAACTTTTGCGAAAGACTAGAGTCTTTGGCAAAATCTGGCGCCATACTACAAAGTATTGTATGTTGCCGTTGCTACCCTTGCCTGTTACCTTGTTTGTTTGTATGTGACATATGAAGGGGGTAAGAACCCAGCACCGCGGCCTTAGGCTTATTGTACTCTCATCTTGTCACTTAGTCAGTAAAGAGGTTTGTGATCCTGATTAAGGCTTAGTAACCTCTTTACCAGGTCCTCCCTTATGAGTGTCGGACAAGAGAAAGCTCCTTCGAGGAGTGCAAACCTCCATCGGTACAGGGCTTCACTGTCGAAAATAACATGTGAGGCTGTTTTGTCCTCTTCATTGCAGAGTCTGCAGATGGGTTCTTCATTACAAATCCCCATTCTATGCATATGCTTCCTTAAGTTGCAGTGTCCAGTTATAAGGCCTGTCACCAGCCTAATCTGTTGTCTGCTTAATTGCAGAATGTCATCAGTAAATTTGTCAGATGTTGTTTTTAGCATCCGTTTGCTATGTCTTTGCCCCTCAATTGCATTCCAATGGTTGTGGTGCTGTCTTTTTGTCCAGCTTTTCAACCAGTTTCGAGCAAAGTTGTTGGTAATTCCAAAGATGGGTTCTGGCCCCATAAATGGTAACTCTGCTCCTTTCTTAGCCAAGGAGTCAGCTTTCTCATTGCCACTAATCCCCTTATGCCCCGGGACCCACATCAGGGTTACTCTATTGTGGGTCGAAAGGGTTATTAGGTTTTGTCGGCATTCCCATACTAATTTTGAGTTAGTACGATTGCTAGCTATGGCTTTTATGGCGGCCTGGCTACCTTACTGGTTCAATAGAGCACTTGTTTATTATTCTTTCGAGAACTGAATTTCTATATTGCCTCTGTATGAGACGGAAACATTTGAAATAATTTTGTTTTATTCATTTCTAGTTATTTCTGAGTGAAAAAAGATCGAAAGTTTTGTGCTGAAACTTAAATTGTTACATTTTTTTTGTTATTTATTGTTATTGTCTTATTGTGTCTTCATTAACAGCTTCAGAAAAGGTTAATGTACGTGGGGAGGCTGATAAATAATCTACCTAACTAAGAAATAAAAGGCTGACGTGGCAGTTGTTTTTTATTTTTAGTCCTCTGATAGTGAAATATATTTCTTACATTTATCAAAAAACGACACCATACCGTTAAAAAAATTCTTTTATTTGTTATCAAATTGCTCTGTCACCGCTGCCTTCATTTCTTTATCATTTGTCAATCATCGCCCCTTTAACTCCTTCTTTGGGTTTCTGAAGAGGAAACAGTCGCAGGGGGCTAAGTCTGGACTATAAGAGGCGTGGTCGGTTTGTTCGAAGCCGTTTTTTGTAAAGCTGCCCTACGAATTTTTTTTCCTTTTTTCTTTATTTATTGTTTGTGAATGATTTCATTCACCCTTTCTAACTAATGCTTACATCCCTGGCGATTTCCCACTGTTTACTTCGGCGATCAAAGAGTATTAAATTCACTTTTTCCACATTTCCTTCAGTAACTGCCAAAACAGAACGTTCAGCACGGGAAACGTCTTCCAGGCTCTCCCATCATTGTCTAAATTGTTTCGACTAAAATTCTATGATAAATTCTAAAGGGCAAGAATCACTGTACACATTTTACATATGTTCTCGAATTTGTGATGGCGAATTTCCTTTTTTGATAAGGAATTTTATTGCGATTTGATGCTCAATGTTAACATTTTTATTAATTTGATGCGACATGATTTAATCGTCGAACTGTTAAAGCACATCTAAGCAGACTACGGCAAAACAAATTGGCACTTGTCAAATACAATAAACAACGAATCTGACACCATACCTAACTATGTTATAATAATGAGTTTATTTAAGTAGGTTACAACCTAATATATAACAATATAAACATTGAATATAAATAGAACAAGAACAAATAGAATAAACAATATAAACAAAACAAACAGAATAAACAAAACAAAATATTAAAATTTCAGATTTTTTGAAGGCGGCATTTTTGAGATACAAGATGTCAAAATTGACCCTTTTCAAAAATAAACAATTAGTCCAGTCAATAATAATAATAACAATAGTTTCCATTATTCCGTTTTGGGACATAGGGTATTTGTGAAGTCTCTCCATTTCTGTTTGTCGTTCGCTATTGCTTTTAACTGTGAAAAGGGCATTCCTGTATCTTCCGCTATGTTTCTTTTCCATGTTAGCCGTGGCCTTCCTCTGGCTCTTCTTCCTTGGGGATTCCATTCCAGGACATTTCGACATGGGTACTCTTTTGTTTTCCTTAATGTATGTCCTAACCAGCCATATTTCCTCTTTAATTTCAGTAGTTATTTCCTGTTGTTCGGTTCTTCTCCAGAGTTCAATGTTTGTGATTGTTTCTGGCCACCATATTTTTAAGATGTGTCTCAGGCACCTGTTTATAAAAGCTTGTATTTTATTTTGAGTTGAACTACCTATACACCACGTTTCACAACCGTATAGTAACACTGCTTTAACTGTACTATTGAATATGTTTATTTTGGTTTGCACACTTATATTGTTATCGCGTCACACTGCATTCATTCGTGAGAAAACTCCCCTTGCTTTGTTGATCCGTTGCTCTATATCCCTTATTGAACTGCCTTCATTAGATAACACAGTACCTAGATACACAAATTCTTCTACTTCTTCCACTTTCTCTTCATCTGCATATATATTTTTTACATTGATTGTGTTAACTTTCATAAGCTTGGTTTTTGTTCTGTTTATTTTAAGTCCTATTTTTTCTGATTCAGTTTTCAATCTATCTAGTTTTGTCTGCATATTTGATAATGTATGTGAGAGTAGGCACACATCGTCTGCATATTCTAGATCTTCTAAAGTCTTTGTTATACCCCAAGTTATTCCTTTTCGATTTTCTCTTGTTACTTCAACCATTACATTGTCTAATACAATTAAAAATAGTAATGGTGACAAAATACACTCTTGCTTGACTCCACTTTCTGTTGCAAAAGCTTGTGACATTTTTCCATTTAAGAGTACTTGGCATTTTGAATCTGCGTATCCTTCTCTGATTAGGCGGATTAATTTTCCTTGTATTTCTTTGTTCTCCAGGGCATTCCATATACATTCTCTGTTGATAGAATCGAATGCGCGTTCGTAGTCTATGAAAAGTAATTGTAATGTTGACTGATATTCAAGGGACTGTTCAATTATAATTCTCAGTGTATTTATGTTATCTGTACAGGAACAACCAGCTCTAAAACCGGCTTGTTCCTTTCGTAAGTTTTTATCTAATATATTTGTAATTCTATTTAGTATTATTTTATAAAATATTTTATTTATTACACAGAGCAGTGTGATCCCCCTCCAGTTACTACAGATTTGTAAATTTCCTTTTTTTGGTATTGCTATCACCATCCCTGTTTTCCATTCTTTCGGGAACGTTTCATCTTCCCAGATTTTCTTTATTAATGGATAGATTACTTGCACTGTTGTATCTTCATCAATTTTCAGCATATCTATCGTTATTCCATCAATTCCTCCTGCTTTACCACTTTTCATTTGTTGGATCGCTTTTCGTAGTTCTGTTTCCGTTGGTATGTCTGTACTGATATCTAGTTCCAAGGTTTGATTTGGTTGTGGTAACTGGACTTCTTCTTGTTGCGTATTCATTACCTCTTCAAAATGTTCTTTCCAGCGCTGCAGTTGTTGTCCGATTGTTGTTAGAGTTTGTCCCTTTTTGTCTTTTATTTGCAATTTCTTCGGCTTCCTTTCTTTCTCTGTTAATTCCTTAATTGTTTGGTATAATTCTTTACTGTTACCAGTTTTTGATGCTTTTTCTGCTTTCTTTGCTAAACTCTCTAGATATTGTTTCCTATCGTTTTTAAAACTTTCTTAACTTCTTTGCTCGCCTTTACATATTCTATTTGGTTTTCTTCTTTCACATTTTCACTTCGAGCCTGTAACACGCGATGTTTCCATTCTTTTCTCACTTTCACTTTCTCCCATGTTTCTTGACAAATCCATTGTGCATGTTGTCTCTTTTTGAGCTTAAGTATTTCTAGGCAGGGATCCTGGAATGTTTGTTTGCACTGTTGCCAAACATCTTCTATGGTCTGATTATAATTTATTTCTATTGCTTTCTGCTGCATTCTGTTAATTAGTTCAAGTCTAATTTGTGGATTTTTTAATTTCTCTATATCATAACACATTCTTTTCTGTTGGCTTCTTGATTTTTTAGCTTTTATAAAATTACACCGGATTTTTGCTGTTATAAGATAATGGTCGCTGTCGATGTGTGCTCCCCTTTTATTACGAACATCCAGTAAATTGTGTATATCCTTTTTGCTAATTGCAATATGATCTATTTGGTTTTGAGACTAAATGATTTGAGAAAGAGATGAGACTAGAACACTGCAAAGCAGCATTAGAAGAACAAAGACAAACTTTAAAAGAACTAAGAAAGGAATTAGTAAAGAAAGAAGAAGAAAGAGAAAAAGAAAGGAAAACATTGTACAATGAATTAAAGGACCTTGAGAAGAGATTATTTAAATCCAATACAAACGCGAAGGAGGAAAGAATACTGAAATATAACCCTGAGGAAATCATACAACTATTAAAGTTTAGATCAAATATAAGTGAAAGAGAAAACTGGCTAAAAATAATAGAAGAGTTGGGGATTAAAACAAAGAGAAAAATAAAACACTACTCAGCAACAACTAAAACAACAAACATTAAAAGTAAAGACAGAAACACAATAATTAATATTGGACAATCGAATGTAAGAACACTATATCAAACAGGAAAACTGAGCGAAGCAGTACAAGAAATGGAAAAATATAAAATAAGCATACTAGGCATAAGTGAAGCAAGATGGAATGGAAGTGGGGAAATAAGAACAACAACTGACCATACTTTTCTGTACTCAGGCATGGAGGATTGAAGATGCAGACCATGAATATGGAGTGGGAATAATATTACGACCTGAAATTATGAAGCAATTAATAGAGTGGCAACCAGTATCAGAAAGAATTATTACTGCGAGAATAAATTTTGGAAACAAGAAAATAACTGTTGTACAGTGTTACGCCCCCACAGACACTGCAACAGATGAAGCTAAAGAACACTTCTACTCCAAGCTTAATCGAACTCTTCACCAAGTGAACACACAGGATGTAATAATCATAATGGGAGACTTAAATGCAAAAGTCGGTGTCAACAACGATGGTCTTGAGCACATTATGGGGAAACAAGGAACAGGGACTAGAAATGATAACGGCAAACTCTTTATTGAATTATGTGGAAATCATAATATCGTAATAGGAGGCACATTATTTGCCCATAAACAGTGTCACAAGTTCACATGGACCTCCCCCAATCAAAAAGTTAAAAACCAAATAGTCCAGTCAAACTGTACGAAAAATGGGCTTAACTTGGAAAATGGAAGTACATAAGATTTTTTTCTTCCAGCATGCAGGGGGGATGTAGAAAAGCTTAACTTGAAGTTTTCGACCTCAAATTCATATGAGCTTTTTCCGTCATTTTGAAAAGGGATGAAGTGTTGTTTTGAAATTATCTCTCTAACCGTAGATCCCACAAAAAATTTGTATAAAGCATTTTTGTCGGTAATACAATTATCTACAACTTTTATTTCCAACTTTTTCGTGTAATATAAAAAATAAAAAAGTTATGAGGGAAAAACATTGGAAAAAGAAGGGATGAAATGTTGTTTTGAAATTATCTCTGTAACCGTAGGTCCAACAAAAAATTTGTATACTACAACTTTTATTTGAAACTTTTTTGCATAATATAAAAAATGAAAAAGTTGTGAGGGAAAAATGTTGAAAATTGAGGGTGTGGAAATTGTTGCTTAATTTTGTAGATGGTATAACTATTTCATTACTAGTGGAGCAAAAGAATTATTCATTTGTATTTTTGTAGAGAATTTCATGACGAACAATTTTTCCTAATGACTTTTTTATTCCGTTTATTGGTATAGGTCAAGTCAACGCTCGAAGGGAGGTTAGTGTACATGAACTGCTTGGTACGCGTCGCGTACTATCACATATTGTGCATCGTAAACCTTTGTGCATGGGAACAATTATCTTCTCATAGTTTGCCTAATTTACATTATCTTATTTAATACTTACATTTGTAGTACATATAATTGATAATTCTTCATCGACAGCTTGGTCATATTTAGTGACGTTTTCGAGGGGGCAATTATTATTATTACGTAGGCCCTAAATGCGGCTGCAGCCGACTTACAGATGGAACAGCACAAATCCCACATTTGTGTCACAGCTAAGGAAAACTGCAGAAAACCTTAACCAGATCTGCCGGCACCGGGATAATAAACTAATAAATAATCTAATAAACTATTAGAATCGTTAATTTAATCATTATATTAGATTAGAAATAATAAATTGTATATTTAATGTAAATGTTATTTGTAGCGAATGTTTGTTCTTCTCATTTTCGTGAGGAATGTTTTGAATATCGTCCCACAGTGCAGAGGAAGAAAGCAGACATTCCAAGATTAATTTATCGCTTAAAAAAGGGATCATTGCCAACAGAATATTTAAATTTGCCACCAAAACGTCGGAAGACACAACCAGATGATAATAAATCTTTGGTTTTGAAAAGAAGAAAAGAGTAAGAAATTATCATTTATTATCAATTTGTTTTATTATATAAATTCTGTATTAACTATTTATTCAATTTTGGATATCAATATTCAGGATTTAATGAGTTATAAATGTATACAATCAATCTCTGGTAATTTAACTAATGGGATCGTCCCATAAAAAAATTAACGCAATGTTCGGTGTAGTTGTCGGTAAACATTTTAACAATTAATAATGTAACTTAATAAGATAACTTAAAAATGGAATGTGATGTATGTAAACAAAATAAAACAACAGTTTACAATTGAGACAAAATTCATGAAGTGGACCACGTATTTGTTGGTGGTAGGATATTATATATTAATATGAATTTTCCTGTCATTTAATGATAGTAACCTGATCTTTAATTGATTTAATAAAATTCTTGATTTTGCAAAAGTTATTAATAATAATATTTTTGTGTAACGATTTAAGAAACATTTATTTTTCTAATCTACTAAAACATTAAAATCAAAATTATTCGGCAAATCTCTACATAAGGGAATAAAGATTATCAAATAAATATTTTTTATTCAACATGATATTCTTATAAACAATAAGGGATTTATAATAAACAAATTCAATTATTTATGACTTCTTAATCGAGTTGGAACATTTTTCTAATTATTTTATATTCTCTATACATTTACCAAAACATTACTGAAAAACAATTTTTCCAATCCAAATTTTCTAGGAAATTACAGCAATTTTTATCGCGTCGTGTCCGCGAATTTTAGCAACAATAAGCATAACACAAGAGCGCATCAGCTGTTTGGACACAAATGTAGTAAAGTCTTATTGATAAATCTGCCGTACTTAGCAAGAAAGAAGTATCTCCACAACAGCAACTTAAGAAATATACCATATTTTTTATTAGCATTCATTACAATTGCACATAGTCTATTTCTAGATAGCAGTTTGTGCAGATACTGCTTTCTTGCTAAGCACGACAGAAATGCTCCGAATAGATGGTAGCGTACTTATAGAAAAAATAAACTTGGTAAAATATAATAATTTTTATTTTTCAATATAATCTCCTCTAATGTCAATACACTTATTACAACATGGAATTAATAATTCAATGCCCTTGTAAAAATAATCTGAAGTTTTTCCTTCAAAATGTTCAATTACAACTGCTCTTGCAACTCTTTCTGGTCCTTAAAACGATGTCCCCTAAGGTCTTTCTTTAAATTGGAAAATAAATAATAGTCACTAGGAACCCTATTCGGACTTTCTTTGTTGATTGAACCACTTGCGCGTTTTTGGGACGAGGTTCTTCAGGTCACCGCCATTTCATCGATTCCCTTTTGGATAGAGGGTCATAATACAGAACCATTGTTTCATGTCCAGTGACAATGGACTTCAAAATTGGCTTTGGATCGTCTCCACACAAGTTTAAAAACGAGCGCGCACATTCGACGCGACGTTGACGTTGAACAGCAGAAAGAAGACGCGGTACCCATCTTGCACTAATTTTATTCATACCCAAATGGTCATGAAGAATTCGGCGATCACTTGTTTCCGAAATGCCAGACATCACTGCTAACTCCTTAACTTTCAAACGGCGATCTTCTAATACCATTTCTTCAATGATTGCAACTTTTGGAGGCGTTACCGCTGCAATTGGCCGACCGGGTGCGCTCATCATCTTCAAGAGATTCTTGCCTCAAACGGAAACATTTTGACCACTTCTTTACAGTGGAATATGAAGGAGATAAATCACCATAAACGCCGTCTAAACGTTGTTTGATTTGATTAGGTGTGTGCCCTTCTTTTGTTAAAAATTTAATGACCGCGTGGTACTCAATCTTCGTTAGCTGCGACATTTTCGTGCACTCGTCACGATGCTTGAGTGGCTACTAAAATCTATTACGCTTCTAGCTGTAATATATATAGTGTAGACCTCTTACATGTTCAATTATGACGCAACTGAGTTTGAATATGTTGGCACCTGTAGAAGCCTGCTGGTCCGAGAACTTATGGCGCTTACCTCGTATGTCGTGTGTTTTCTTATAAGGATTGATATTCAATATTTGTCATAGTTGTCCTTCAGTTTATTAATAGGCTCATTCTTTTAGTTTTTTGTTCATAGATACATAGTAATGTTATTTTTATTTGTAGTTCAATAACTGATGGTAATATTGTACAGGATAATGTTGATTGGAAAGACATAAAAACGGAAATTAACCTTACCGAGACAACCACAAACTCAAAGTAAGTATCATATCACATCAGTATCACAAATAGATAAATAACATAAATAATTGCCCACTCTGCTGTCAGGATGACTTTGACAACATTCCAATATGTATTAGATATTTAAGATACAAGTGTAAAAAAGCCATTTTTTATTGCACGAACGGTTTAAAACACAAGCGAGGTACGAGTGAGTGTTTTAAAAGACATGAGTGCAATGAAGACACTTTTTACATGCGTATCTTACAACGTTTTATTTACGATCATCACGCTCTACTAGAGTATTCATTTTATTTGATATTTTTTTAAAATTTGTGACATCATGTATATAAGAATGCTTTGATTTTTACGTGTTAAGTTGTTTAGCAACCAGTTTGTATAAAATATTCATAAATCATTTATCATACATCTCTTGTTGACATTAGCATGCAATAAAAATTTTATAACACTAGTTCAATAAATGTTACAAGAAAATCAGTGTAAAAAAAGTGATCGCTTTTTGTAGAAACTTGTAGCCACCGTTTCTTGAGGCTGCTTTGGACACCTCCAATTTGTTAATAGGCTCATT
Source organism: Agrypnus murinus (assembly GCA_929113105.1). NCBI lineage: Eukaryota > Metazoa > Arthropoda > Insecta > Coleoptera > Elateridae > Agrypnus > Agrypnus murinus. Next base: position 76,374,053 of record OV816029.1, on the reverse strand, counting down.
CTTTTAGTTTTTTGTTTAGAGATACATATAGTAATGCTATTTTTATTTGTAGTTCGATAACTGATGTGCCAACTGATGACGATTTTGTACAGGATATAAATGGGACATCAAATAGTTATTTGAAAGACATAAAGACTGAAATTGACTACACTGAAACAACCACAAAGTAAGTATCCCATCATAACATCACAGATAAGTAGAATAAAAATAAATAATTGCCCTGTCTGCTGTCAGGATGACTTTGATATTTCAATAAAAGTTGGAATGAATCACTTGCCGTTGATGTATGACATAAAGGGTATTTCAGGTAAAGTGACGCTATTTTCGACCACAAATAATTAAACGGGTTTTAGAACTAGACCAATAACAAAAACTTTATTAAAAAACTGAACAAAAAGACTTTTTATAAATATTTAAATTATACTGAAAATGGTCCCTTTTTAGACACAATCAGCAAGTTGTTTCGGAAGTTCTTAAGCAGATTATTTCTCGATTCTGTTACCACTTGGTTTGAGATTCTTCTTGAAACCTGGGAAACTTTTCCATAGTTTGTTAAAAAGCTTATACTTTGCTTTACAGAAAGGCCAATAACGCTCAACAGGTCGAACTGAGGAGAATTTAGTAGATTTTATCAGTCTTGCTTACAAATTGCATTTTTTAGCTTTTAAGAAATTTACCACTTTCTTTGAATAATGTGGAGGTGCAGGATCAGACCAAAATAAAACAGGCTTGATATGCTTTGCTTTCTCTCTAGAAATGGCAAAAGCTGCTTCTTAAGGCACTCTTCCAGGTATATTTCTCCAGGTATGTTAAGCTGGCACCCCCACTACAAGATATTTTTTTTAAACTTACGTGATAATTACGGGCTTTTTATGGGCTCTCCAATCACCCCAAAAATAATTTTTGGGCTCTTGCCTATTCCGAGAAAAACCATATTCAAGTGTGGGGGTGCTAGCTTAACGTTAAGCTAGCGCCCACTTTTTTCTTAAGATAGTGAGACGTTTCTACTTTGTCTTAGATTTATGGGCTCTTCGAATATGCAAATCTCATTTGCATCGGAACTACCCTTTCAAAGTTAATTGCTATTCAAAAATCTTGAAAATTTGAAAAATAATTTTTTTTTCTCTAACTTTGCGTTATACTTATGAATGAATTATGGGCTCTTCACTGCGCCTAATTACGATTTTTAGGCTGTACTGTAATAGCAATACCACCCTCGAAGACTATATCAAAAATCGTTAATATTGCCATATATCAAAATTTCTTGCGCGATAATTACAGGCTATTTATGGGCTCTCGAACCCCCCAAAAGAAATTTTTGGGCTCTTGCCAATTCCGAGAAAAAAGAGATGTTGTAGTTTCTTGTAGGATAATTACAGGCTCTACAACGCTCCTAATCACGATTATTGGACTGCATCTTTAATAATAACACCACCCTCTAATATATATCAAAAATCGTTAATATCGAAATATACCAAAATTTATCGCGCGATAATCACAGGATGTCCTGGAAGTTAGCACTGCAACATGCTTAAAATTAAAAACAAAATGTTTCTTAATTTATCGTAAATATATATGGTAAAAAGTAAAAATTTATCGCACTTATTTTTTTGATTTTAATTTTAATTTTAATAATTGATAGTAATGCTAACTTCCATGGAAGTTAGGAATTGTCCCTATGCTATGCTAACTTCCAATTGAGATTGGTTCAGCGGCCAGTCTAAATCACTTGAAAATGAATAGAATTGAAAAATGTATAGTGCATAATTTATCGTAAATTAGTCGTAAATGAATAGAGTAGCAAGGATTTTGTTATATAAATTATTACGGTAGTTATTAACAATATACTGCGTCAAGCATTCTACTAACAACAATAAAGGCGTAAAACATAAAATTGTTGCACAAATGGTAATAAGATCTAGTAATTAATTTAAAAATTAATTCAAATTGATTTATTGCATAAATCCATTGTGCGCCTCATACATGCACAGAACTATTGTTTAGGAGGGATTTGTGCCTGGCTTTTCCACACGCACGGCAGACGTTCATTTTTGATTCCTACCCGGGAGGTCTGGTGATTTCAGGGATATGGCAAATTACGAATATGGTTCATACTTATATTCATATATTACTAATGTTAAACTTTTAATATATATCGTTGCCATTAATTTAGGCAGTTTCAGTGTAAGATATACCCCAATATTTGGTAACATATCTGCACCATTGTCAAAGAACAGGACAAGCATTGTGACATGATCACAACTTTGTTTGTTTTAGCACAATATATAAAGGTATACAGTGATTTTATTTGAAAATTTCCGAATACAATGTAATGGTTTTTCAGTATATTTGGCGATATTTGGTTTTATAATTTCATGCGCTGTGCAAATTAATTAATAAAACTTAGGTTACTATTTAAAAAACTTCGCCTGTAAAAACCCTACTTCGCTGACCTTATAACTCTTATTTATGTTTTTAAAAACATTTGATAAAAGTTCCAGACTTTACACTCTCATTGTATACGTCATTCAAATAAATGACAAGAATAACTTATGCCACACAATAGTTATAAACCCCAGAGATGAATTAAATAATTCGAAAAATAGGTTAAAAAATAAATCATCATGGTTACTGACTTCAATGCTCCATCCAAATAGAAACAATTAAAAATACGAGGGGTCAACCACTCCACAAAAAACGTACAGTGATTTCCAGTTTCTGGGAATACTTTCAAAAAACATCAGGTATTTCCAAGTATTCCCAAATATTTCCAAGTATTCCCAGGTATTTCCAAGTATTCCCAGGTATTTCCAAGTATTCCCAGGTATTACCAAGTATACTCAGGTACTTCCAAATTATCGAAAAATAGAACATAGAAAGTCAGATTATTTTGATATAAACTTAAATGGCTTAAAAGCTCTAAATCATCAGAAAACAGAGCTTTAGTAAAAAACATTTTATCTTTGTGAGATGACTTAAATGTTTACTTAAAGTATGGCAAATGCGGGGACAAGATTGGTACACTAAATAGAGCATGTGTCAAAGTAATGCAATTGAAATAAAATAAATTTAACAAAACAATATTTTTAATATAAAAAAATTATTCTCTACCAAGTTTAAAGAGATTACAGATTATACCTACGTATCACTCATTCCTTACAATACATTAATTTATATGACAATTTAGTATTTTTACTATTTTTTATTGCATTTTTCTATTTGCATTATAGTTGAACATAAAATAATAGTATAATGTTTAGAATATTTATTCTAGTACGCTTAATTTTTCTCATTGAGATATCCATAGAACATATCTTTCACACAATCATTCAACAATCTTACAAAACCTTGATAAAAGTTTTTTCTTTAATCACTATTTAAACCCTTCTAATACTCCAAACAATTTCTTGCAATCAAACCAGCAAGTTTTAGTTATCGATTTAGACCAGTGTTTGCAAACTGGGGGGCGCACCCTCTTGTGGGGCGTGAAGTAACGTTAAAGGGGGGCATGAAAGCGCACAGAAAAAATCTTGTACCTGGATAAAAAATTCAATTTTTTAACAAAAATGTAGCTACATTATATAAATTTGAAAAAGTTATTCCTTGTTTACAAATAATAGAACAGCATTCAATATTTGAATTTAGGAATTGGCGCGGTCAGATTGTTTTACCATTTTACCGCATATAATATATAGGCCGCAAAGAACCTGTCTCGCTTCTCCTGTTCGCAGTCCAACACCACCCTTCACATTAATGGTTTTGTATTTTGACTTTTTTGTTAAATAAATAAATAAATGTTATTGCAATATGATTTTTGTCTTAATTATCGGGGGGGGGGGGGGTAAGGGTGATACCAAAAAAGAAGTGCCATAAGAAAAAGTTTAGGAACCAATGATCTAGACGAATAGGCATTAGCAAAATCTTTATAACAACTTTCTAGATTTTTATCAATAACCAATTTGTTGTTATCGTTTATATTTGATCAGAAAAGGCACCCAAAGAACTTTTCCACTAATTATTTGTCTCGGGGAAAAGGCTTTTCTTCAGCTGAATTTCATCTTTAGCTGAGTGTAAGCCATGTACAACAAAAAACAGTAACTTTTATACTAATACTTATAACTTTTAGAGTATTTTGTACTTTTTCTTGAATATTTATAAAATTGTGCCTCTGGATGCAAAAATGATCACATCCTTTACAAACACAGGTTTCAGTTTCTAATGGTCATTTCTTTTTAATTATTTTCTTTGACGTAGAGATCTCAAGTTTTTTTGAGTTTTTCATTTATTTTTGAATTTTTTTTTGAGCAGCTCTAATTCGTATTATCGTATTACTCTGTCAGCCGATAAATGAGCTTTTTTATTAAAAGAAAACGGCAATGTATAGTCTTTTTAACCGTTATCGTTTTTTTTATTTTCCAGTAGCACTGCTAAATATGATTTATCATTACATGATTTAATTCCCGTAAAATATTTTAAATTTGTGTCGTAGGAATTTAGAATGGATAACTGTTCATCATTTTTTTTTGTTTTGTCACTAAATGCAATTTGAGTTGTGTTGGATACATTACCGGTGTTATATGTATATATTAAGTCTTCAGGGAGGATTCCTCTTAATTTTGATTATTTATTATTTTTAGTATTTTTTACAATAAAAACTTATTACACAGTTAGTATTAAATATTTAGTTTTTCTAGTGTTTACAAAATAATTAAACTTTGTAAATAAACATATCAAACTCGTAAATGAATTACTAGAGTTAAGAATTACTTAGATTAAGTAGAAAAAAGCATACGATATTTATTTCTTAAAATAAAAGAAACAATAGTAGAAGTGACACGGTACTCCAGTAAAATAAGAAACTCGCTTGAAAATAGCAGGTTTTATTAGTCTACTGTTGTTATACAAAGCCACTCTAGGTAGGGTAGCAACCTTTAAAACTGTTTATGTCTGCTGTATTGTTTGTAAACAATGGAAAAAGAAACTATGCTCCGAAACATACGTCATTTCTTTTACCAGATTTGTTAAATGTGTTGCCTGCTCGGGACAAGACATTTGCTAAAGGTGTGCATTGTGGGTCTGGAAATGATTAAGAGTAAGCAGTCGATGTTAATTATATTATTGGAAATATCTTATGATAACTGTGTTGGGAAATTTGGCTTCACTCTTATTCATTTTTCAGCTATTTTCAACACTAAGCACCAGTTTCATTTCTACACTAAACAACGTGTCAAATGGCAAATATGTGACTGTGCATCCAAGGCACACTAATTATAGTTGTTTCAAAACAGCAACACTTTACCTGAAACACCCTTTATAATACTCTATACGTGGGCTTCCAAGCAGAAGACACTAAGTCAGAAAATACAGTTTTCAGTAAATCGCATTTTAATGTTTGTGAGCCTTTCATAATTATTCATGAAATAAATCTAATGCCTTTGGTACATGTATGTAAGTCCCTTAATATTGAATATAGGACTTAGTGCGTTCTTGCAGTCAACAGAACGTGAAACTTCATGAGAGAGGTACAATTGACTTAGTGCGTTTTTCTTGTAAGCCCACGAATTATGTTATTTTAAATTAATCTTTTTTTTATCTAAAAAACCTTTTGATATGCTACTGATTTACAGAAACTTGTAGCCTCTATTTTCTGAGGCTTCTTTGGACACTGTCAGTTTATTAATAGGTTAGTCTTTTGTTCATAAATATATAGTAAGGCTATTTTTATTTGTAGTTCAATTATTGACATGCCAAATGATGGTGATATTGAAGAGCATATAGACGAGACATCAAATGTTGATTGGAAATATATAAAAATTGAAATTAACCATATTGATGAGACAACCGCAATGTAAGTATCACATCATAATCTCACTAATAAATAAATGAATGTAATACATATATAATTCTATTTATAATTATTTTACAATAAAAACATATGTGCGTTGTAAAATAGTTTCTAAATAAATTATTATATAGTTACATATAATAAATCACATCCATTTACAAATTAGAGTCTTGAACAGTGTTATGTATTTTAACATTATACTAAAAATATCAATATTGTGTCATTTCATTAATATTATTTGTAAAGTAAAACGTTAATTTAAAAAAGTTTTAACATTATTGCCTGCCTCCTACAACTATATAATAAATAAATAAATGGTGTGTGATGCTGAAAATAAAACTTTGTACGTGGTACACTTTGCAATTCATATTTACTGGATTCACTGGATTCTTTTCTTTCCAGCTTGCCCATAAAGATTAATTTACAAAGCTTGCCCTCTCCATGACTATTTTAATGCTACATATTATTTCCATTAGGGTTAATGCAGACCATACTGAAGAAGCAATGTTTGATCCATTAGAAGAGATTAAAAAAGAAAATTTAAACCTTCCCCATGAATTTAATGAGTCAATGAGTGAAATGGAAAAATTTAAGATGGAAACTTAACTCTTAACCATAATTGAGGATTTAAAGAAGAATACTGTAAAAGAGCAGAATAGATGACAACTATAATTCTTGGACAAATTTTTGCAAACAGTCAAGTTAAAAAATTAAAATCAGAAAGCACTTGTGTTAAATGGTCCGCTGAAGATATTTCGTCTGCCATTACTCTTCAATAATTCAGTTCCAGCTTATTGGTACTTATGTGAAACAAAGGAATATCCTTATCCATGGGACGCTTCATTGAGAAGTTGGTGTTCAGAAACGAATCTCTGACTGAGAGAACAACAGCAGCAACAACAACAACATGGCGCCATCTGCGCGCTTCAGGTTGCATCCCCGCCCTCTTGAAGCGGGCAACCCCGGAGCCGGCCGGCTTTGGGTAATTAAGAACGTAATAATAGTAATAATGTTTAACAATGTTTAAAACAAATATTTCATTTTTTTCGAGGCAAACAAATACATAGTGAATTTAATTTAATTTATTTAATTATTTACATCACAGTACATAAAAATTCACATCTTTGTTTACAGATATTACTTAAAAAGAAAAATCACCATTATTATAAAACAAGATTTCTACCAATATTTTTAAATATACCGTATTACAAGGTTATCATCTAAATCAGTTGCAAATACTCAGTTTTCATAAATTAAGTTGTTCAAAATAAATCTTGAATTCTTGAAGTCTTATTTATAACTTTTTCTGTTTGATTGTACTATAGTACATACCTATACTCCGGACACTGAACAGATATAGTTAAAAAAAATCAAGGCAGCACAGATTGTTCTGATTGGTTTTATGTGAAAGTTAAATTTACAATAGAACATTTTTGCATATGAATTGTTCATTCATATAAATTATAAATTCATTATGCATTATAAATAATGTCACTTCGCGAAATTTATGCTAGTATAAATAATAACCATACATTTTAAAAAATTGCATTTTATTCATTTAATAAAAAAGCCTTGAAAAGTTCACGGGTGATATGTGTTTACACATATTATAATACATATATAATAAATATTTTTTACAATAAAACAAAGAAATTACATACAAACATACTATATATACGTCTGTAACAAAAAATGTTTTATACAAAATAGAAAATGCAGATTCCAAAATACATAAAAATATACGATATGCAAAATATAGAACTGTAACTGAAACTATACTAAACAAATACAGGATACACAGGAAAACTATAAAATATGTACACACGAGAACAATTCGGCAAACTGGATATAATTTTTGGTTGAATTAAAAAATAGATATTAATCAGAATCTGAGCTTGTTTTTACTATTATTATTATTATATGTGATACCGCTTTCTTCCAGTTTTCGGAGGAAACATAGCAACTCCAGTAAATATTTAGTAAGTTCTGTACATCTTGGATTTTAAAGGTGGTATTATTTCTTGCTACTTCTCGTTTTACTTAGACCCAAATCAATTCTATATAGGATTAACTTCGCATTGATATGGTGGCAATCGTTAACTTTTACGACCAACTGCTGTAGCTAATACGTCAATAGCATATTTCTTTTTCGCCGGTGCGTGTTTTTGTACCAGAGTTAATAATTCAGCTCTAACCATATCGCCTTCATATGGAATAGAGTTCTTCCGTAACCAAGCGTGAATTTCTGCCTATTTTGCTGAAAAAGGATTTTTTCTATACTTTTGTGCTGTGATATGGGGAATTATTCATAATTATCATTGCTCCTTCCTCCAAAGCCGGCAATACTGCTTGGAACCACTTTTCAAAGACTTCGGCGTTCATTTCTTCATGACACCCGTTCCGGAGGTAATGTTGTCTTTAAGTCACAATTTCATTTTTTTTCCATTAACATTAGCCATTAACACTTCTTTTTCTTTTGCTATACCTTCAACAATAAAAAATTTAGATATAATGACATTACTTACAGCATATATACAGGGTGGCTACGAAAATTGGAATCACTTTTCCACTTTTGCCCAAAAGAGGGAACTACAAGAAAAAATTAAATGAAATTGATGGCAACATTGCTTACGTAACGTAACCATGCTTTCAAACAATGTAGCTAATTAATTGCGTCTTCAAAAATTTTGAAATATTTTATTTAAAATTAAATACCTAACGAACGGTTTCAAAAACAAATAACATAAACATAATGGAAAGCGATGCAACAAAAATATCTACTACCTAATATTAACACATAAGGTGCTCGAATTGATGACCACCATTCTCTGTACATAATTCTAGTCTCCTTTGAAAAGATCTACAAATTTTACTGCATAATTCAGGAGTGAACGTTTGAAATGCTTCTTCAATCATCACCTTCAAAGTTTCCAAGTCCTCAAAAGCATTATAGAGGTATACCAAATCCCGCACAATTCCCCAAACACTGAAGTCCATCGGTGTTAAATCACATGACCTCGCAGGCCATTCTATCGGACCTCTTCGACCAATCCAAGACTGGTGAAAATGATCGTCTAAAAACTCTCGAACTTGTACAGCATAATGAGGTGATGCGCCGTCTTGTTGCAGAATTATATCCAGAGGACAGTGTACCAAAATAGCTGGCATTATTTGTTCTACGAGCAGAGCTAAATAAACATCTCCAGTAATATTAACGTTAATAAAAAATGGGCCAATAATTCCTCCACTCCAGATTCCAGCCCAAACGTTTATTCCAGGCGATTTAAAATCTTTCTCAATGGTTACATGGGGATTTTCGTCAGAATAATAAACGCAATTATGGCGATTAACTCGACCACACAAATGAAATTTAGCTTCATCAGACCACAAAATACGATCAAGCAAAAAATTTGGATCAACTTCATCGACCAGCAAACTCTGAAATTCGTCGCAAAATTGTAATCTTCGATCGGGATCATCTTCGTTCAAAATATGCACTAACCTTGGTCGATAACGTTTTAATCCAATCTCACCAATAATTTTCTGTATCGATCGTCTGCAAATCCCAAACTCTCTTGAAAGTTGCCTCTGAGATGTTGTTGGTTCTTCCAGCAAATGGTTGTGGATTTCAGCTGCATTTTCAACAGTCACAACATATTTGGATCTGCCACTCCTGTTCTTATGCTGATTTTTAACATCCCCATGCAATTCAAACTTTTTAACGATTTTAATAATCGCACCAATCGTTGGTTGTCGCTGATTAGGATATGTTACACGCCAACGATCCTGCACTCTTAATGCTGCAATTCTACCAGAGCGACCTTCTTTAGAAAGATAATACCATTTTACGATGTTTATTCGCTGTTCAACATTGAAATTCATAATGGACAATTATTGACAATAGTTTGACAATTGTTGACAATTACACGAAATTGAATTCCATGTTGCCATTTAATCAAATATAGTTTTTAGAACCGCAATTTTTTTGTAAAAACGGCGACATCTCTTGGCAATTTGAAGAAAAATGACTCCAATTTTCGTAGCCACCCTGTATATTTACTGAAATCCAATTTCCTTCAGCAATGTTATCAAAGTAGTGCTTTTGAACTCGCCAGTTCTTCATTATCATTAATAGTAAGCATTATTCTTGCTATTGTTGGTGGTTCATTTCGTAGGTAAAATTGGTGAATGATTCGTCTGACTGCGCTTTTTATATGTTCATCAATATTTGTCCAAAATGGGTTTACTTCAATGATAAGGCTTTCGTGGCTTGAATTTATGGTCAGTCTTATATTGACATTAAAGTAATAACACAATGCGTACAAAACAACAGTAAATAACAAATACAAATAACAAACGAATGACAAAATGCAAAAAAAGATGCAGGAAAAATGGAATATTTCAAACAGAAAAACTAAACATACAAACAAATGAAGAATATCTGGAAAATCTATAAATTTTGTAGAAAATATTTACAATTACCAGCAAATCTTATTCACTTTCAGAAGAAAAATCAGATGACGATGTATCGTCGCCTAAATGAATTATGAAGGTAATCATGAAATAAATAAAGATTATTAAAAGTTTCACAGTTTTATTAAAATATACCTGACAATATTGTTTCGACAGCTATGCTGTCATTATCAAAGGTAATATAATTATAAACAAACACGTCGCTAAGGTAGATACAAAATAGGTAACTAGATAAAATAATAATAATAATAATAAAAATTAATAATAAAAATCATAATTAAACATCTAATACTTCCAGTAACGGAGAATTACTGAGCTCAAGTTGTTCATTCATTAAAGGTACCCTGAGTTTGTGTTTGTATATCTCAAAGGCTTCTAAAATGTCTAATTTGCGTTTGTTATTACAAAAATGTAGGAATTTAATATTATTTTGAGGAGTCATTGTGTGATTTTGTTCTAAAAGGTGTTTGGCGTAATTCGATTTTTCAGGATGTTTATTTTTGTAATGACGTACGTGTTCTTTATATCTTATGTCAAAATTTCGAAGTGTTTGTCCAATATATACCGAACTACAAAAAGAACAATTTAAACGGTAAATGCCCGATTTCATGATATCATGTGTTCTGTCTTTAGCATTAAATAAAAATGAAAAAGTGTTAGTGTTGGTTTTAAATGTTATTTTATAATTGTTGGTTTTTCTTAGTATATGTGCAATTTTTTTGATATTTTGCCAAAATATGGTATAGATATGTAATTTGTGTCTTCTGTTTGATTGTCAATGGGATATATTCTTTTGATAGCTAACCTATAATCTTTTTGTTTAATTAAAGTGTCAATCATGTTCGGATTATAATGATTTGCATGTGCTAGTTGTTTAATGGTTGATATCTCTTTGCTAAAATCTGATTTTGTTAGTGGAATAGTTAAAGCTCTGTGTACTAATGATCTGTATGTTGCTATTTTATGTGTATTGTGGTGACAAGATTCATTTGGTATTGTTATGTCTGTTTGTGTTGGTTTTCTGTATATGGAAAATTCAAAAAGATTGTCTGCGTTAATCTTGATATTTAAGTCTAGAAAGTTTATAGCCCTGTTTTGTTCTGTTTCTAGTGTAAATTTTATATTAGGATGGATATTGTTTATAAGAATTAAAAATTCATTGATAACCTCAAAAGAACTGTCAAAACAAGCTAAAATGTCATCAACATAACGAAACCAGAAGATAATGTGTTTAGAGAGGTTTAATTCAAATATTCGATCTTCAAACTTGTCCATAAATATGTTAGCTAATAGAGGACTTAGAGAATTACCCATAGGTAAACCATCCTTTTGTAAATAAATTATGTTATTAAAAGTGAAATAATTTTGACTTATACAAAGGTCAAATAATTGAATTAACTCTAACCTTTTAACTAATTCTATATTACTATTGATCAAGAAACTATCTAATAAAGGAATACATTCTTGTGGTGGTATTCTGGAGAACATGTTGCAAATATCAAAACTAACAAGTTTTGAATGTGGTGGAAGATGTATGTTTTGCAGCTTATCTACTAATTCTAATGAATTTCTAACAGAGTATTTCGATTTGTAACCTATCGTGTTAATAATCTAGTTCAGTTTTTTGGATAAAATGTGATTAGGTGCATTGATGTATGATACAACTGGTCTTATTGGCATATTCTGTTTGTGGGTCTTCACTAATCCATACAGTTTAGGTATTTGTGGGTTTTTTATTAATGATTTGTTGCTTTTCTAATTCTGAAAAGCAGATATTGCAGTTTTCTAAACCTTGTTTTATTTCTTTTTGGAATTTTGTGGTTGGGTTTTTGTTTAACGTTTCAAAATTTTCTTTATTAATAAATTCATTAACTTTTTGTATGTAAATATCTTTTGAAAGAATTACCAAAGTGCTACCCTTATCTGCTTTAACAGAAATTAGATTGTTCTCTGTGATTTTCTGTTTTATAGATTGAAGAAGTGATATGTTAGATGTGTTGTACATTTTGTCCTGTTTCAAAGACATCTCTTTTAACAAATTCGAAATTTGGAATTTTGCATAGTTATTATGATCTTTCTTAAGTATAGTTTCGCATTCAACGGCCAAAATTTCTTTAATTTTGTTGGTAAATTTTGGAAAAGGACAAAATTTGAAACCTTTGTTAAGAAATCGTGTTTCTCTGTCATTGAATGTTATATTCGACAAGTTTATGAAACGAGGATAAAAGTTTGCAGTGTTCTGACAATTATGGTTATTTTGTAGTATACGTTTTTGTTGTACAAGTCGATGAAGTTTATTTTTCTGTGTGGTGTATTTTTTGAATTTAATGTGACTGACGGTTTCTCTAATGTCAAAATCTAAGATGTCAAATTGGATATTGTGTAATTTATGAGTAAGTTCTGTATAGAGTACCTTTATATAAACGTGCATATTGTCTCTTATACTAAACCATTTCTTCGATTCTTCTTTGAGCCATCTTCTTTTGGCATTCCTAATCACTTTTTCAGTAATCGAATTCTTGGTTCTGGTAGTGATGTTTATGTAGTTAGGAATAACCTGACGTTTCAGACATTCTTGGTTAAACCAAACATTCTGACTTGCGATTCCGTGTTTGATCATAAGTTTCTTGTATAACTTGGCTTGTTCTTCTAACGAAGACGAAATAATCTTGTTTATTGTTTCTAGCCTTATTTTGTGGAACTCCATAATCATGAAATAAATAAAGATTATTAAAAGTTTCACAGTTTTATTAAAATATACCTGACAATATTGTTTCGACAGCTATGCTGTCATTATCAAAGGTAATATAATTATAAACAAACACGTCGCTAAGGTAGATACAAAATAGGTAACTAGATAAAATA